>CM027397.1:35826001-35845438 GCA_015711505.1 Sylvilagus bachmani | reverse complement strand
CCCCCAGGCCCCGGCACACACACTGACCACTCCCCCAGGCCCCGGCACACACACTGACCACTCCCCCAGGCCCCGGCACACACACTGACCACTCCCCCAGGCCCCGGCACACACACTGACCACTCCCCCAGGCCCCGGCACACACACTGACCACTGCCCCCCACAGGCACTGGCAAGTTGGGCTTCTCCTTCGTGCGCATCACGGCCTTGCTCATCGCCGGCAACCGCCTCTGGGTGGGCACTGGCAACGGCGTCGTCATCTCCATCCCCCTGACCGAGAGTGAGTGACCCCCGCCCGGGCCTGCGCGGACTCCTGCCCAGGGTGGGGCCTCTGCGACCTGTGCCCCTGATGGCCTCTTCTCCCCTTCTGCCTCCCTGCCCAGCTGTGGTCCTGCACCGGGGCCAGCTCCTGGGGCTCCGAGGTAAGTCCAGGGCGCCCGCCCCAGGCCCGAGCAGCTGCGGCGCCCGTCCTCCCGCCGGCCGGCTCAGCCCCTCTGGCTCTTCTGTCTCAGCCAACAAGACGTCCCCCACATCTGGGGAGGGGGCCCGCCCCGGAGGCGTCATCCACGTGTACGGGGACGACAGCAGCGACAAGTCCGCCAGCAGCTTCATCCCCTACTGCTCCATGGCCCAGGCCCAGCTCTGCTTCCACGGGCACCGCGATGCCGTCAAATTCTTCGTCTCGGTGCCAGGTGAGGGCCGGCCCTCCTGCCGCCCGCCCATGCCGCCCGCTCGGGAGGCTCTGTCCTGAGCTGCCTCTCCCCGACAGGGAACGTGCTGGCCACCCTCAACGGCAGCGTGCTGGACAGCCCGTCCGAGAGCCCCGGGCCGGCCGCCGACGCCGAGGGCCAGAGGCTCAAGAACGTGCTGGTGCTGAGCGGCGGCGAAGGCTACATCGACTTCCGCATCGGTGAGTGGGTGCTGGCCGCGGCGCTCGGCCCCGGGGAGCGGGCGCCCCTCACGGCCGCGGCTCTCTCCCCAGGGGACGGAGAGGACGACGAGACGGAGGAAGGTGCCGGGGATGTGGGCCCGGTGAAGCCCGTGCTGTCCAAGGCCGAGCGCAGCCACATCATCGTGTGGCAGGTGTCCTACAGCCCAGAGTGAGGCTGCCGCCCCGCCCCCTGTACATAGGACCCCGCCTGCCCCGCGCCTGCCCCGGGCCGCCGCCCGCCCTGACCTCTCAACCTGCAGCTTTCACCTGAGGCCCGGGCCCTGGCTGGCGGGGCGCGGGTGACGCAGGCCAGCTGGGAGGGAGGACCCTTCCCCAACACCTGGCCCAAGGCAGGGGGCCCGAGCCGGCTGCAGACGGCCCCTGCAGGAGGCCCTGGCCGGGGCTCTCCTTTCTGGCACCCCCAGATCAGGGAGCAGGGGCCCCACTCACTTGCGTTTGCATGCTGCCCATGGGGGTGTGGCCCCCGACCTTCCAGGCCTTGCTGCCCTTCAGGGAAACGGGCCAGCACTAGCCTTCACCAGGGAGGGGCTCAGGCAGCTCCCAGGCTCCCCCCACCACCAAGCTTCCCTCAGCCCCTGGGCCCTAGCCAGGCCCCCTCAGCAGCTGCTTGAGGACACAGACCAGAGGCCCGTCCTCTTGGAGCCCACAGCTGCCCACATGGACAGCCCCTCCCGGGCCAGTGTCCCCTCCCCCACCCAGGCCTTGGAGGAGCGGGCCCTGGACTCCCGCCCAGTGGGAGCCCCCGCCAGGGGTTTCTCAGGCTGCCAGGCGGGGCCCTGGCCTCAGTCCTCAGGTTGATGGAAAGGTGTGCTCCAGACACGCTGCTAAGTGCCTAGAGCTGGCCGCTGCGGCTGCAGCAGGGGGAGAGGACGGGGGCCAGGGCCCAGGGCCCAGGCCGCCTCAGCCAGACTGCGCATGCGGGTGGGGGAAGGGGTGGGCACTGGCCCAGGACTGCCCTTGCATGGACAGGCCTTGCTGCCCCGGGGGCTCAGACCTCACCCTGCTCTGAGGCACTGACCAGGGCCGCCCCCCACCAGAGAAGCACACACCTCGGGCAGCTGCCCACCAGCCCAGCTGGCCTCGGCCGCAGCCACGTTCCCCAGCAGGCTTCTCCCCGCGGCCCTGCCACCTCTCCACTGTGATGTCCGTCAAGTCCCTGTCTGTCCGCACGGGACCCAGCCGTGACTTGGGGTCAGTGGGCGGGGGCAGCTCGGGGGAGGGGCCGCCAGACCACCCTCCCGCAGCTTTGGCCCTGCAAGTGAACCCCGTATCTGCTCTGTGTAATAAATAAACGTCTCGCGTCGTCCCGGTCCGATCAGCGAGCACAGTCGCCTTCCGTTTATTGCGAAAAAACAAACCAACCCGCCACGCCAGGCTGGCACGCGAGGCGCTGCGGCCCGGGGCGGGGCGGCGCCAGGCCGCTACTCATACAGCCAGTGGCCGGCGCTGTCCTCCCAGCACAGGAGCTCGTCCGCTCGGAACCACAGTGCGATCTCGCGGCGTGCGCTCTCCACCGAGTCGCTGCCGTGGATCACGTTCCTGCGCGGGAGAGGCGCGGGTGAGCGCGGCAGGGGCGGGGCGGGGAGGAGGGCTCGGGCAGCGCCGACCCCGGGCGGGCCTTACTTGCCAACCTCGACGCAAAAGTCGCCGCGGATGGTGCCGGGCAGGGCGTCTGCCGGGTCGGTGGCCCCGATGAGTGCCCGAGAGGCGCGCACCACGTCCAGCCCCTGCCACACCTGCGCAGGCGGAGCGGCTGGCTGGTCACCGCACCGCGGGGCTCCCGCGTCCGCCTGCCCGGCGGGGTACTTACCATGGCCACCACGGGTCCCGAGCTCATGTACTTGACCAGGCGGCTGAAGAAGGGGCGCCCTCGCAGCTCAGCATAGTGCTCGCGCAGCAGCTCCTCGGACGCCTGCGGAGGAGTGCGGACCGCCTGCGCCTGCGCCGGGGCCCGGCCCGGCCCCGCACGCGCGCCCCGCGCCTCCCGGCCCAGCCCCGCGCCCCGCGCCCCGCGGCCCCGCACGCGCCCGCCCCACCTGCACCAGCTTCAGCGCCACCAGCTTGAAGCCCTTCCTCTCGAACCGCCGCACCACCTCGCCCACCAGCCGTCGCTGCACGCCGTCCGGCTTCACGGCCAGGAAGGTGCGCTCGTGCGCGCCGGTGCCTGCTGCAGAGCCGGGCGTCAGGCCGGCCCGGGGCTGCCCAGGCCGCCCCGCGCGCCCAGCCACTCACCTGCCGGGAAAAGGTGCGCGAAGAGGGCCAGCACCACGCAGATCATGATGGCGGCAGCGGCGGCGCGAAGCCTGCGGGGCGGGAGGCGCGGAGCCTGCGGCGCCCGGGGCGGGGCCTGCGCTTAAAGGAACCCCGGCTGCGCGCCGGTTCCGCTCCAGACTTGGGGCTGCTGCGCGTACCCCGGGAACCCACGGATGGGGCTGGCGACACGCCTCCCGTGGCCCTTCCCTCCCGCAGCCTTAGACGCAAAGAAACCACACCCAGGAGATGCGGCTGGCCTTTATTTCTGGCCACAATAAGGGCGGGGGCGGGCGGAGGGAGCCTGCGGGCAGTGCAGATTCCGGGAATTCAGACAGGGGTGCCCTTGGGCTGTCCCTTCGCCTTTAGCCTGGCGGGGTAGTCCCAGGGGTCCACACGGACCCTCTCCAAGTTCAGCACTGGCTCCTCGAGGCTGGGGTCCCCGCTCTTGCGCCGCTGGGCCAGAATCATGGCCCGCAGGAGCGGCGGGTAGGGCACGGACCGCGGGGCGTCCGCGGGCCCCGGCACGTTCGCCGCGAAGGCCGCCTCTTCGTGCCTGGGCACCAGCCGCCAGTCGTGGTACATGACCTGGGGAATCTCGCGCTCCTCGCCTTCTGTCTTCCCTGCGGAGGCAAAGGCGGGGCTCAGCGCGCCCGCCCCTCGGCTCCCCGCGCCCCTGTCCGCGTCCCCCGCCGCGCGGCCGGCCTTACCCTTGAAGGTCAGGACGCCCCAGGCCTTGCCGTGGTCCAAGTTCTGCAAAGCAAGCGGCTCGGGTCAGCTGGGCCGCGCCTGCCCCCCGAGCCCCGCGGCGCCGGCGGGGCACGCACCTGCGCCGTGTAGTCCGGCCGCACGCGCGTGAGCCTCCAGTAGCACGGCTCGTCGTGCTGCCACAGCCAGGACTTGCGCGTGACCAAGCGGCCCAGGCCGAAGCGCGGCAGGCGGCCGAGCAGCTGCAGCAGGCGGCTCTCGCGGCGCGCGTCGGCCCAGGCGCGCACGGGCAGGCGGCGGCCCGAGTGCGGCCGCGTCAGGGTCTCGTAGTCCAGGGCGTAGCGCTGCGAGTCCCGCGGCTGCTCTCGCTGCTCCCGCAGGGCGCGCACGCGGCGGGCCAGCTCCGCGATCAGCCGCGGCCGAACCTTCTTGCGCGCCATGGTCCCGCCGCGCGGCCCTGCGCACCCGGCCGGAAGCTGCCGCGGCTGCGCGGAGCGAGGGCGCGCCGGAAGCGACGGGCGCGCGGGCCGGAAGCGGAGGAGAGGCCGGGCGGACCATGGCGAGAGCGGGGTGCGGGCGCGCGGGGGGCTCGCGCCGCAGGCCGCCGACCTGGGAGATCTCGGACTCGGACACCGAGGCCCCCTCCGGGGCGGCGGCCGGCGCGAGAGCCCAGGGCCCGGCGGCCGAGGCGCTGCGGCCGGAGCGGGCCCTGGGGCGCCTCGCGGTGGGCGTAGACCCAGGTGCGGGGCGAGGGGCGCGGCCCGGGCTTGGCGCGGCTCTGCGCCGCGGGCGGCGGTCCTGGGTGGGGGAGGCAGGCGCCTCGGGGACGCGGAGCGGCTGAGTCGTGCCCCTCGGCGGCCGCAGCCGTCCTGGAGGACGCTGGCGCGGACGTCCTGCTGCAGACGCTCGGCGCCCTGGGCTGTCAGTGCCGCATCGAGCCCCAGCGCCGGCCGCGGAGCCTGTGTTGGAGCTGGGGGACCCCCGACCCCTGCCCCCGCAGCGTGAGTGCCCACGGCGGATGCGTGTCCCGAGGAGTGGTGGTGCGGGAGGGAGCTCGCGCCCCGCTGCTGCCCGAAGACCCGGGCTGTGCTCTCCCTGCGGCGGACCCTGGGCCGGGCGAGAGCGCGGCGCGTCCTGCTGTCCCCGCAGGCCCCTTCTGAAGAGCGGGAGCTGCTGTCGCTGCTGCTGCTGGAGCCCGAGGAGTTTCTGCAGGGCGCGGCCCGGCTGGCGCAGGTGCTCGGCAGGACGGAGCTGGACCGGGTCTGGGTGCGCTGGGCCCGCCCCTGGGCGTCGGCGTGGCTCTCAGGGCTGGAGCCAGGCCGGAGGTCCCTGGGAGAAGGAAGCCCTGGGGCCTGAGCTTGGAGGGGTGCAGGCAGGACGGGGAGCAGAGGTGCCGGGTCAGTTCTTGCGGGGTCGGGCGCACCAGGGCACTGTCTCCAGGACAGCAGAGCCACTTTTCTCCAAAGCGAGGCGGGCGGGGACGCACCTGCCAGGCCCTTGCGTGCACCCCTGGCTCTTGACCTGCCGGCAAATGGGGTGCAGTTTCTCCCCTTCAGGCCTCCGGCCCCATCTGCTCAGTGCCCTGGGTCTCCCCCGAGAGCCCCGCCCGCCCGCACCTGGCCGTCGTGGGACTGCACGCCTGCCTGTGGTACTGCTCACCCCCTGCTCTTAGGGGTGGGGGTGGCGAGGTCGGGGTGCTGGTGGGGCCCCCGCAGGAGAGCTAGGGAGCTCCCCTTGAGCGAGGGCAGTAGTGGTTGGGGGGCCGAGGGACAGTTCCTCCTGCCCAGGTCCGGCCAGCTCGGTGCACGGGGGACACAGTCACCCAGGAGTCCAGAGGCGGCCCGTGGTGGAGTGCCTGTCGGCAGGCCTGAGGTGCAGGAGGTGAGGTGGCCGCCCTCGGAGGCCAGCCAGGCCCCTGCAGAAGGCCCGTGTCCACACACGCTGTGCTCCATCCTCCCAGGCCCTGGTCCTCCTCCAGCTCTGGGCGGACCTGGACGTGCTGCTGGTAGCCTCGTGGCAGGAGCTGAGTCAGCACGTGTGCGCCCTCACCAGAGCCCTGGCCCAGCGCCCGTTCAAGTGCGAGCCCCCCACCCCCCCGCCCCCGGGCTGGAGGGCGCAGCAGGGCCTGCTGCCGCTGGTGAGGTCAGCAAAGGCCCCCGTTCTCCCCACCGCAGGCAGCACCGGGAGTCCCGGGCCTTTTCCTTCTGCACGGCAGGGCGCTGGGCCGCAGGTGTGCGGGTAACCAGGGATGGCCGTGGGCTGCGGGAGGCCTGGCAGCGGCAGATCATGCAGTTCAACCGGGTCAGCCCCGCCGTGGCCGGCTCCATCGTCAGCGCCTTCCCCTCTCCACGACTCCTGCAGCAGGTACGCCTCCTGGTCCAGGTGCGGGGACCAGCTCCCGGAGGCACCCCTGCTCATTCTCGTGCCTGCTCCCCTAGGCACTGGCAGCCTGCAGCACGGAGCAGGAGCGCCTGGGCCTCCTGGCGGACCTCCCCGTGAGAGCCAGCAGGCACGCTCGGCCTCGCAAGGTGGGGCCTGACCTCTCCCGCCGGCTCTGCCTCTTCCTGAGCACCGACAACCCTGACCTGCTGCTGGACCTGGGCTCCTGACCACCCCGCAGCCCAGGAGCTTCCCTGCCTCCCGCAGTCAGCGCCGGCTCGGAGGTCCGGGGGGTCCCACACAAGCAGAGAAGGCGCTGTGGGGCCCCTGTGCCCCAGCTGGGACACAGGGAACACCCAGCGGCCTGGAGGAAGTCAGGGGAGAGGAAGACGGGGGTGGACACAGCCAGGCGTGGGAGCTGGGTGCAGGCGGTGAGACACAACCTGTTTATTGCAGGAACAGCCGAGCACGCAGGGAGAGGAGAGAGGCTGTGGGCGTCGGCAGCCGCCCAGGTCCATGACTGCGTGGGCGTGGCTGAGGGCGGTGCTGGCCCCGACAGGAGGGACTGTCCTGGCCTCAGGTGAGCGGGGCCAGGCCCTTCCGCTGAGCCGGCGCGGGGCCGAGACATGGCACACGGGAGCTCCCCGGCGCAGGGCGAGTCAGGTCCGGCGGCAGCGCTTCCTCTGGCAGAGCCCGGCCGGCGCGGCCGAGGGCGCCGGGGGCCTGCGGCGGCTGCAGTTCATGCGGAGCACCCAGCCCAGCCGGGCGTGCAGCACCTGCTTGAGGCCGGGCGGCAGCGGCAGGCCCTCCAGGGTGTCGCCCGAGTGCGGCCGCAGCTGGCGCAGGCGGCTGCAGCAGAGGTACTGCAGGGAGGTGGCGCTGGCGCAGGAGCGGATCACCTTCATGCTGCTGCGCGCCGCCGTGGAGCACACCATCGGGTAGAACTTCCTGTTGCGCAGCTTGGTGGCTGCCACCCCTGCGGGGGACACGGTGTGAGCCCGTCCCGCCTCAGGGCCGGCGAGGAAGCCGGGGCCCGTGCGCCCTTACCTATGCACGTCCTGTTCTTGAAGAAGGTGAGCGTGCCGTGCCAGGTGTCCAGGTGCACGCCGATGATGGAGCCTTGGCCGAACCGCGAGGAGAAGCTCGTCTTGTCGCCCTTGTGGTGCAGCAGCCCTGCGGGCGGGCAGGCGGGCGGGCGGCCGAGCCGTGAGCCGGGGGCCTCTGCCGCCCTGCGCCCCGCCGCCCACACCGCGTCGCAGGCAGCTCACCTGTGTAGGACAGGCCCCAGCTGTCCTCGTCCCGCCCCAGCAGACTGCAGAACGTGTGGTGGTACTTGTCCAGGTCGACGTCCGACGTCCCGATGCCCACCATCTAGGCGAGGCGGGGCTGGGCAGGGGGCGCCAGGGGCCGGGGCCCCCAGCCCGCGCCCCGGCGCCAGCAGCGGCTTACCATGTCGGTGCCGTACACGGGCGACGTCATCTTGATCTCCCAGAAGTGCTGGCCCTCGCCCAGCTCCTTGGTGCCCCGGATGGCCGCGGTACCGCAGCTGTACTCCGTGTGGAAGCTCACTTTGCGGTTGTCACAGCTCAGCAGGGTGGCCGAGGACTTGTTTAGGTCGTCCCAGACCCAGTCAAAATCTGCAAGGGCAGAGAGGCCCGAGCTGGGGCGGCGCCCGGGCCTGACCCGCCCCCCGGGCCGTCCGTCCCCGGCTCTCACGCTCCGCGTCCTCCCCGCAGCGGCAGTCCTTGCTGCGGTGTGCGCCGTGCGGGCTGCTGCGGGGGGCGGCCTCGCTCTGGCCGTCGCAGTCGCAGAAGGACTCCCCGGTCACAGGCACGGCGCTGGGGATGGCGGGCGGCAGGGCCGCGAACTCCGGCTCAGAGTCGGAATCGCTGTGCTGGGAGGGAAGAGGAAGCCGTCCCCCTGGGCCCCGCCTGCTCCCGCCCACCCAGGAAGGGGCCGGGGACTTCCTGGGCCACTGCCACCTGTCGACTCCTCCTTGCCGGACCAGGCTGGAGGACCCAGAGCCCACGTGAGGCCATGTGAGCCGTGGATGGGACGGGAGGGCAGGGCCGGCCCAGCTGCAGTCCGCTCCGTCAGAGGGGCTGGACCCTGAGCCCGCCCTGGGGTGCAGGCCCGTCGCAGAGCTCGCCTGCTGCAGGAGTGCTGAGACGGGACGGCCATCTCCAGGGTCCTGGCCGCTGACCACGCCCTCCTGGGAGGTCGGCCGAGCCCCCTCCCCTGCATGGCAGCCAGCCAGACCCTGGCCCACCCCTGGCTCCTACTGCTTTCGGAATAAACACCACGCACCACCGAAGCCGACACCGCTGCTGGCTGAGCCTCTGGCCCTCCTCACCCCCCCCCCCCCGGGTGCAGCTGCACCCACGGCCTGTCCACACCTAGCTCACTGCCACTGCTGCTCCTACCAGGGAGGGGCCTGGCAGGGACCAGGCCGTAGCTGAGCAACCAAGGACACGCAGGGACACTCCTGGGCAGGCTGGGGGAGGGCTGTGCCCTCCCGCCGGGAGGAGAGCCACTTGGGAGGTGTCTGCCCCCAGAAAAGCCACAGGGAGCATGCAGTGAGAGAGCGTGCCAGCTTGTCTGGGGAGACCGGACTGCACCCCATGGCCTGCGGGACTCCCCAGCAGGCCACTGTCAGAGCCGGGTCACAGGTCAGCGCCTCAGCCCAGGCACGCGGGGCGCCCGCCCACACCATTAGGTGTGACCGAAGGTGAGTGGCACGGCTGGCATCCCTCAGCGGTGAGCCTGCAAGCCAGGGACAGGTGACAGACTGCCTCGGGTACCAGGATGAGGGCCAGGCCTCCAGGTGGCCCGAGTGCGGCCCAGGAAGCTGCCACGCCTGGTGGTCCAGAGGCCCGGGGCAGGGCACCTGACAATGAGGCGTCTGGGGGGACCTCCTGGCACCGGCCGGCTCAGGACAGTTACGTCGGGGCTGGCCGCACACGCAGGTGCACCTCCTGCCCCCAAAGAGGCGAGAACCACCCAGGCCCCGCTTCCCTCGACTGGGCACAAGAACCTTCCCGGCCGGGGCCTACCTGCCCGTCAGAGTTGTAGCCCCAGTCCGCCGCGCCGGCCAGGGCCACAGCCCGGGCGTCCGCATCCCGGCGGGCGGCGCTCAGGACGAAACGCCACGCCCTGCTGCTCCGGGGGCGCCTGGCCATGACGGAGAGGACCTGGAGGGGCCACAGGGTCAGAGCAGGGGCCGCGCCGCACCCCGGCCCGGGGCTCCCCGCGCCCCTACCTCCCACCAGCGTCCGAGCGCCCTGGCCGGCCCAGGGCAGACAGCGAGGAGGGCCGCCCCGGCTCCCATGGCTCCCGCGCCTGCAGCCCATCTGCAGGTCCCGCCCCCCGGGCCCCGGGCATCCCAAACCCGCGCTCCTCCTCCGCCCGCGCCGCCAATGGCATCCCGGGCCGCCGACGCCCCAGGGCGCACCGGCCACGCACCCCGCGTCCTCCGCCCGCGCCGCTGGCCCCGGCCCGACACTCGGCTCCGACGGCCCGTCCGCGCTCGCCCTCGGCCTGGGGGCGCAGGGCACAACGCCCCCCGGCGGGTGCGCTCGCTGGCCGGCTCTCGCGGCGTCCGGCGCACGCGGGCCGCGCCGCGCCAATGAATGGCCAGTGGGCAGTGGGCAGCCGCCCGCCTCCCGGGCCCGACGGCGGCTCCCCGCGCGGAGCAGCCGCGGCCCGGCAGACAAAGCGCCGCTCGACCGCCCGCAGGGCCCCCGCGCCGCCGCTCACCTGCCGCCGCGCCGCCCGCACCGCCGGCCCGGCCCTGACCTACTTTCCGCTCCCGACGAGACGTAAACATGCCCCGGCCCCGCCGCATTGGCGCGGCTGGAGGGCGGGGTGGGTCTCTGGGGACGCAGCTGTCGCGGAGAGGCTGCCGCGCCTGTCAATCCTGGTTCAACGTCCCCATTGGCCGCTTCTCAAGCGGTCTGCGCCAGGCCTCGCACGGCCATTGGGCGAGGGACGCGGAAGACAAGCCGTCCCAGAGTCCGGCCTTGACGCGGAAGTCGGTCCGGTTCCGTTACGTCTTCCGAGCCGGAAGTACGCGCGCGGCGCGTCGGGTCCTCGGGTGATATGATTGGTGGAGGGGAGCGGGACGGGGCCCGCCCATAGGCGCCAGGGGGCGGGCTCGCGCCGCTCATTGGCTGGCAGGCTCGTCACTCTGGCTGCGACGCGCGGCGCGTGAGAGAAAGCGAGCCGAGAGGCGGGGCGGCTGCCGGCGCGATGGAGGCGGAGGCCGGTGAGCGCGCGGGCCCGGGGCGAGCTGGGGCCCCCGCCGCGCCGTCTGCGAGGGCAGAGCGCGCGGCCCCGAGGCCGGTCCGTGCGGGCCGCCGCGGGCCGCCGCGCTCCGCCGGGCCCTGAGCCGCCGCTCTCCGTTTCTGCGCAGAGCTCGGGAACCTGGCCGGCGTGCGGCACGTCCTTCTCGTTCTCTCGGGGAAGGGCGGCGTCGGGAAAAGCACCCTCTCGGCGGAGCTGGCCTTGGCCCTGCGCCACCAAGGCAAGAAGGTGAGGCCCCCGGCCGCCGCCCCCGGCCGCCCCGGCGGGGGCTCGGGCTGACCGGCCGGGCCTCGCCCCGCAGGTGGGGATCCTGGACGTGGACCTGTGCGGCCCCAGCATCCCGCGCATGCTCCGGGCGCAGGGCAGGGCGGTGCACCAGTGTGACAGCGGCTGGGCGCCCGTGTTCGTGGACCGGGAGCAGAGCATCGCGCTCATGTCGGTGGGCTTCCTGCTGGAGAGGCCGGACGAGGCTGTGGTGTGGAGAGGCCCCAAGAAGAGCGGTAGCGGCCGGGTTCGGGGCTGGCAGTGCGGGAGGGGGGAGCCGCGGCGGGGCCTGGGCGGACGCCCCAGCACGGCGGCTCTCCTCGCAGCCCTGATCAAGCAGTTCGTGTCGGACGTGGCCTGGGGACAGTTGGATTACCTGGTCGTGGACACGCCCCCAGGGACCTCGGACGAGCACATGGCCGTCGTGGAAGCTCTGCGCCCCCGCAGGCCCCTGCAGGCCCTCCTGGTCACCACCCCGCAGGTAGCCCTGGCCCGGTGGGTGGCCCTGCCGGCGGCGCTCTGGCCGCCTGTGATTGGCCGTCCTGTCTCCCTGACCAGGCGGTGTCCGTGGGGGACGTGCGGCGGGAGCTGACCTTCTGCAGGAAGGCGGGGCTGCAGGTGCTGGGGGTCGTGGAGAACATGAGTGGCTTCACCTGCCCGCACTGCTCGGTGAGCCCCGGGGGCCCTGGGGGAGGCCCCGCGGGGGCGGAGTGCCGGCGCAGCTAACCCTAACCCTAAGCCTAACCTGCCCGCACTGCTCGGGGAGCCCCCGGAGGCCCTGGGGGAGGCCCCGCGGGGGCGGGGTGCCGGGCGGCGCCTGCCTCACCACCCTGTCTCCTAGGAGTGCACCAACGTCTTCTCCCGGGGCGGAGGCGAGGAGCTGGCCAGACACGCGGGGGTCCCCTTCCTAGGTGGGTGCCGAGAGCCAGGTGGGCTGGGGTCCAGAGCCTCTGCTGGTGGGTCTGACCTGCACCCCCCAGGGCCTGGGCAGCAGGAGCCCGGGTGTCCTGTTTCATCTCCCACCAAGCGAGCCCAGGGGCACGCTGGCCCCTCGCCGCCATCTTCCTGTGCCCGCAGGCTCTGTGCCTCTGGACCCCGAGCTCAGCAGGAGCCTGGAGGAGGGCCGAGACTTCACCCAGGAGTTCCCCAAGAGCCCCGCGTTCCCCGCGCTGACCGCCATAGCCCACAAGGTCCTGGACGGGGCTGCTGCTCACCACTCCTGACGCCACCCCCAGTGCCTCTGAGAGGGCTGTGCGGAGCAGCGGCCCTGGGACCTGCGGGCCGCCCTGCTTGGGGACATCTCGGAGCCAGCGGCCGTCCCTGTCGGCCTGTGACAGACCGGCGTGGGGCCTGGTGCCCCGGCCCCTGGCCCCGCTGAGGGCCCACCTGCTCTCCCGCTCTGGTAAGGGAGGGCACCTGGTGACCTCGGAGGACCCCGCCCCATTAAACACCTCCCGCTGCACGGTTTCAAGTCTGGCGTCTCTCGCCTTGCCTCTGCCAGGCCCCCGCAGCGGCCCGAGGCTCGGGTGCGGGCCCTGCGTCTTCCTGGGGAGTTTTGCCAGAGAAACCCTGGTGAACTGCCGCCCCGGGGGACACAGCACTCGGGCAGAGCCTGGGCCCCGGCGCCTGCTGTTTGTGCCCTTCACTCAGACTTGGGGCGGGGCCCAGGAACCCAGCCGGCTTTCCCTGGCCGGCCTGCAGCGCGGCGCCCGGGGGAGCACCCACAGGCTGGGGTCCCAGGAGGGCCTGGCCTGGGGTGCAGCAGTGGGGCGCAGGGCGGAGGCGGCCGGTGTGGTCACACGTGTTGCTGGTTTGCTTTAATTGGTAACACCTGCTGGCTGAGCCCTGGGGCCCCGTGCCCAGGCCCACCGTCCGAGCCCACGCCGGCAGAGCCCACGCCGGCAGAGCCCCCGAGAGCCGGGGTGGGTGAGGGACCCTCCCGACCCCTGGCCTGGTCAGCAGTGAGCGAAGTGGGCCTCCGGGAGGTCCCGCAGGTCGAGGCCCGCGACGCCGGCGGGGCTGGCGCAGGTGATGTTGTTGTGGGTGTAGACCGGGGCCTGGCAGTCTCCCTCACACGCGGCCTGCACGAAGCGCGGCACCACGGCCGGGCTGCGCAGGGCCAGGCCCCACAGCGCCCGCAGGGGGCAGCGGCAGTCCCAGGGGTTGCCCTGCAGCCAGAGGCGCTCCAGGGCCGGGGGCTGCGGCGCGAAGGTGCGCAGGGAGTTGTTCCTGAGGTCCAGGTAGCGCAGCTGCGCCAGCGGAGCCAGGAGGTCCTCGGCCAGCGCCTCGAGGCGGTTGTGCGACACGTCCAGCCAGAAGGCCCGGCCCAGGGGGCCCAGCGCCTCGGCCGACAGCGCCGACAGCCGGTTGCGGGCGAGCAGCAGGTACTCGAGCTTGGCCAGGCCCTGGAAGAGCCGGCCGGGCAGGTGCGTGAGCTGGTTGGCGGTGAGGTCGAGCTCCCGCAGCTCGGGCAGCCCCCACAGGCTCTGCTCGTCCATGGCCGTGATGCCGCCGTCCCTGAGGAAGAGCCGGCGCAACCCTGAGAGGCCGGCGAAGGCGCGCGGCTGCACGCGGCCCAAGCAGCTGCCCTCCAGGTGCAGGCTGTGTAGCCTGCCCAGGCCCCGGAAGGCCTGCTCCGGGAGGCTCCGCAGCCCGTTGCCAGAGAGGTTCACGACGGCCACGTTGGCGAGGCCGAGGAAGGCCCCCGGCGCCAGCTCCTGGATGCGGTTGTCGTTGAGCGCCAGCACCTCCAGCTGCCCCAGGCCCTCGAACGTCTTATCCGCCAGCTGCCGGACGCGGTTGTGGCCCAGCCGCAGCTCCTCCAGGAAGTGCAGGTCCTTGAAGGTGCCGGGCCGCAGGCCGGCGATGGCATTGTGCGCCAGGCGCAGCACGCGCAGGCCCAGCAGGCCCGGGAAGGTGTCCTCCAGGAGGCCGGCCAGGCGGTTGTGGGACAGGTCGAGCCAGCGCAGCGCCTTCATGCCCAGGAAGGCGCCCGGGGCCACGGCGCTGATGGCGTTGCGGTCCAGGTAGAGCTTCTGCAGCCGCGGCAGCTGCGCGAAGACGCTGGCCTTGACGCTCCGCAGCGCGTTCCTGCTCACATCCAGCTCCCGCAGCTCGGCCAGGCCGCAGAAGAGCGCCGGCTGCAGGTAGGCCAGCCTGTTGCCAGCCAGCACCAGCTCGCGAAGGTTCCCCAGGCCCTGGAAGGCGGCGTCGGGCAGCACCGCCAGGCCGTTCCAGCCGAGGTCGAGGTCCCAGAGGCGGGCCAGGCCCCGGAAGAGGCCGTCCTCCAGCCGGCCCAGGTGGTTGTGGGCGAGGCTGAGCGAGGCCAGCCCGGGCGTGTGCGTGAGCGTGTGGGCGCCCAGGCTGCGCAGCCGGTTCCGGCCCAGCTGCAGGTGGCGCAGGCTGTGCAGCCCGAGCAGCGCCTGCGGCTCCAGGCGGCCCAGCCGGCTGCCCTGCAGGTTGAGGAAGTCGAGGCTGGAGAGGTTGCGGAAGGCGGCCGCAGGCACAGAGGACAGGTTGTTCCCGTCCAGCCACAGGGCCCGGGTGCCGTCGGGGATGCCCTGGGGCAGCTGCGTGAGGTTCCTGGAGCTGCAGAAGACGGTGAGCTCGCCCGCGTCCTCCCCGTGGCTGCAGCTGCACACGGCCGGGCACGGCAGGGCCTCGCCATCCCCTGGTGGTGGCCCGGGCTCTGCTCCCTCCAGGCCGCAGGGGTCCAGAGCCGCCCAGGAGACGAGCAGCACCGCCAGGGCCAGGCTGCCTATGGGGACAGGGGTTTGGGGAGGCACAAAGGGGTCTCTGGGGAGGCGCCACCCCAGGCCTCCAGCAGAGTGCGCCTGAGCCAGGGCTGGAGGACGGCCGGTTGCATTTCCCCCCATGGGACCAGCAGGTGGCGGGCCCTGTCTCCAGAGAACACTGAGGGCTCCCCAACTTCACAGGCCTGGCCCGGGCCACCAGCGTCCCAACCCGAGACACTCGCCCAGGCCAGGCTGAGGAAGGGGAGTCAGCTCGGCCGCCAGCCGGGGTCGCCTGCCCTCCCTCGGGATCCTCGGGTGTACGGGGGGCACGCACCTGCCTGCCCCCCACGTTGCCGCCTGCACCCAGGCCTGCGGGTTCCTGGCGACCCCAGACCCTCCTCACCCACCAGGCAGCCTCCTCAGCAGGTATCCCCAGCCCAGGTGCACAGGGTCGGCCTGTGCTGGCGTCGGCCCTCCCCACTGCCCCTCTGCTGTGACAGGGTGGGCACAGCGTCAGGAGGGCACCCGGGGACGGTGGAGAGTGGGGTGCGCTCTCCCGACCGGGGCCAGGTCCCAAGGGGATGCAGCAGGCAGGGGGACTGGCATGGCCTGCGGTGTGTAGGTCAGGCGCATCCGGGCCCCAGCTCTGTACCCGTCATGGCCAGGGACCGGCTCCGTCTTCGCCTGGTCCTGGGGTCGGGAGCAGGAGAGGATGGAGATCCCCGGGGGTCGGCTGGGTCTGTGTCCCCTACTCCCTGCAGCCTGCACGGCGCTCCCTGGGCTGGGAGCCACGGGCCGGCTGCCCACAGGGCTTCCCTGCCGCCTCACCTGTTCTCGGGGCCATCCCGCGTGCAGAGCAGGCAGAAGGCAGGCGCGAGCGAGGGCGTCTGCCGGGCGGGCGCTTGCCCTCTGGCTCTCCCCACTGCCCGGCCGGCCCCTGTCCCGCCAGCCCTCCCCCGTCCCCGGCCGTTAACCCCCTCGTGCCGGGCAGCAGCACCTGCTCCCCCAGGTGCAGGTGGTTCGGGGGAGCTAACCCCACCCCAGAACCCCAGAGCTCTCTGGAGAGTCCAGGCTGGCCTGTGGCGTGGCTCTGGGGGCAGTGGGTTGTCGCCATGTCCCTGGCAGGGCTGGGGCAGGCGGGTGGGAGCAGGGATGCCCCTTCATGCGACCCTCGGGGGCCTGGGGCCCACAGAGCCTGGGAACTGAGTGTTTTACTGGCTCCCACCCACTCGCCGCAGCCCAGGGGCCTGATGCCCCCGCCCTCTGCAGACAGCTGTGGTGGGGGGCACCTGCCCTGCCCCGCCCCCGTGCTTTCCCAACAGTGAGGAAAGCCGCTCTGGCTTCCAGGCGCAGCCTTGGCCTCCCCCGTGACCTCTGCCACTACCCCTCCCCCAAGTCCTAGGGATGCCTGGCAGGGCCGCTGGGCACTTAGTGTTTGCTGTCCCTGTGCCGCGTGCTGGCCACGGTGAGGGAGCCTGGCTCCGGCAAGGGCCCTCCTGCCCCCTGCGGTCACCTGTGCCACGCGTGAGGCTGGAGCGGCTCCTGGTGCCTGGCCAGAGGTGGCCACAGGCCAGGCTGGGGGAGAAGGCTGCTGCGGGGGCTCCCACTCCACCCCCGGTCCTGCCGGGCCCTGTGCCGTCGGAGCTGCCGCCGCTCTGACAGTGAGGGGCCAGGCCCTGGGGCACCTGTCCCACGCACAGCTCCGCGGCACGGCCCTCGGGGGTCCCCCGCTGGGAGGTTGGGACAGGCTTCGTGGCCTCGGCCCTGCTAACTCTGATGGTTTTCTAGGTCGTTGTCAGCTCTTCTTCTGAGAATTATAGACCCACGGGGGAAAGTCCACACCCTGGCGGCAGGGCCGTGTACACAGCAAAGTGCAGCCTCAGCAGGCCAGGGCCTCCGGCTCGGGAGGCCCCTCCCGTCGCGGGGCGGAGACTGGGGCTGCGGCCAGGACCTGCCCTCAGGACCCCCAGGTGGGCTGTCGGTCCCCTTCTGGGCGTGGCCCCCTCGGGCTGCGAGGGTTGGGGCAAGGCGGTGCCGTTACGGGAGGTTATGGGGAGCCGTCCCGTCCCAGGACCCGAGGTGGAGGCGTGACAGCGTGGGGTCCCTGGGTTCCTGGGGAGATGGAGCAGACGTCCCGGCACAGGCCCTTGGCTGCGTGTGGCCTGGTCGTGGTTCGGGCCGGAGCACTCGGGGTCTCATGAACCCGGGTTCTTCAAGCGCCAGCCGTAAGGACAGGAAACGCCACGGTTGGCAGTCTCTTCCCTCGCTTCGTCACGCGCTACCTCCGGGTCCTATGGGCACGGACACCCCTCCCTGTCTAGCTCCGCGGACCTGTGGGCGACGGCTTGCCTGGGTGGGTCCCCAGGGCGCTGGACACACTGGGGGCCACTTGAGAGACTGCTGGGAAGTTTGGGCAGCAGCTGGGGCCAGGCCCCCACGCCTGCCGAGGGCAGCCCGGCTGTGCCGTGCCGAGTGTACTGCTGGGGTCTTGCGTGCGTGTTCCAAGTCCTTTCTGGCCATGGAGTTTCTAGAGATTTCTTCATCTGAAAGTCGGAGGGAGGGAGGGACGGATCATCCAGTGGTTCACTCCTCAGGTGGCTGTTCTGGCTGGGCCTAAGCCACGCGGGTGCAGGGACCGAGGCACTGGAGCAGTGGGTTGCAGACGTGCCCGCCTACCCTGGTACGCCGCTACGCTCGCGTGCGTGGTTATCTTTGTAGTTCATGGGCTTTTTCTGCCCTGGTTGCGTTGTTGGTGCACACTGGAAGGAAAGGGTTAGCTAGTGAGCTGCATTCTAGAATGTACTTGCTGGAGTGGAGTGACAGCGGGACAGACGGGGGCTTCCCTCTGTGGGTTCCCTCCCCAGCTGCTGCGCCAGGCTGGAGCCGGGGCAGGCCTGGCGTGCGACGCTGTCCTGTGGTCACTGGCCCCGTGCTGTTGTCGGCGGCTCTGTGTGTGAACGTGACTTGGTTTTGTCTTTTTACGTGTCTAATCGCATCTCTGCATACCGTGGGTCTTGCTTTTCTTTTCAAGAGTGAGTGAGCAGGGAGGCAGAGGCAGAGAGGTCCACCATCTGCTGGTTCACTGCCCAGTTGGCCGCTGGGGCTGGGGCTGGGCCAAGCCAAAGCCAGGAGCCAGGAGCAAGGAGCTTCTTCCAAATCTCCCACATGGGTACAGGGGCCCAAGGATCTGGGCCAAATTCTGCTGCTTTCCTGGGCGCATTAGCAAGGAGCTCGACAGGAAGTGGAGCAGCCGGGACTGGAGCCGGAGCTCAGATACGTGACGCCTCCGTCACCGGCGGCATTGCCCACGCAGGCTCTGGGGTACAGGGTGCCACGCGCCAGCCACGGTACCGGGCCTTTTCCAGAGCTGTTCGCAGAGCGGCTGGATGGCCTCACAGAGCAGCCCCAGTGGGCTGGGCTCCCCGCTGTTCACACCCCGAATGCCACAGCCAGGGCTAAGGATGGCTGCTGGGAACTCCAGTGATGGGGCCCAACACGAGCCTCACCTCTGATCCCAGGAGCCCAGGCTCTCCCGTGTCTTGCTGGCGTTTGACACACACACACACACACACACACACACACGTGTTGTGATGGCTGGCTTTGCTCTGACAGCTTTCTGTGGGTTTGTGCTGGCTGTTGTGTTCACGCTGGGGAGACTGTGGGCAGGGGTTGGGGGGGCACGTCTCCCCGCATCCTGGGCTCCTTCCCTGGGGTGGGGTGGAGCACGTCTCCCCGCGTCCTGGGCTCCCTCCCTGGGGTGGGATGGGGCACGTCTCCCCCAGTCCTGGGCTCCCTCCCTGGGGTCAGTTGGCCAGCACCTCTCAGCTCCTGTTCTGCCGCTGAGACCCAGGCCCAGGTTTCTCCCGCGTCTCCTTCCGTCAGAGCTCACTTCCCTCTGGCCCGCCCCCGCCCCCGCCCCCGCCCCCGCGGAGTGGTCCTGGCGCGCCGTCCTGCTCTGCTCTCAGCACCGGCACTTTGGCCTCTGCCTTGGCCCCTTTAGGTCCTTCGTGTTATCGTAAACTTGTAAAAGACTTTATGTGTTGGTTCGAAAGGCAGGGACATCTTCCGTCCGCCGGCTCCCTCCCCAGGCGGCCACGAGAGCCGGAGCTTCATCTGGGCCTGTCGGTGGCAGGGCCGGCAGCTGGACCGGCGCCCTGCGGGATGCTGGTGCTGCGGGCGGCCCCTTCGCCTGCTGTGCCCAGCACGGGGCTTGTTTTGCCCTGAGGAGGGGGGAACACGTTACCGCGGCCCCCTCCCCGTGGTGAGGTGCATGCGGCAGCTCTGAGCGCCGATCCCACGCGCTGCGCCCGTTTGCTGTGCATGGATCGGCCTTCCCTTCGCTGGGGTGTCGGCGGTGTCTGGGATGCCGTGGGCTCGGGTGCCTGGCTGGGACCCTCAGGAGCGCCTGAGGGCTTTCTCCCCAAAACCCACTGCCCTTTCTCCCCCTGGGCGGAGCCTGAGGGGGCGTGGACCCCTCCCCTTGTCACGGAGGCAGCATGGGTTCTGCCGTCACCAGGCCGGGGCGTGCAGGGAGAGGTCCGGAAGTCAGCGTGTACAAGGGTGCCCTCGAGGGCCTCAGATTATTGGGGTGTTTGGGGCGGAGTCGGAGGTTGGTGAGAGGGGAGGGGCCGCAGCGGTGAGACGCCCGCCCTCTGAGATGAGGGTCACTGGGTGGGGAGTGCCCTGCTCCCCTCCTGAGAGGATCTTGGGTCCCTGTTAGTATTACTTGAAAGGCAGAGCTGTGGGGAGGGAGGAGGCCGCGGCCAGTCTTCCGTCTGCTGGTCACTCCCAAATGTTTTCAACGACTGGGGCTGGGCCAGGCTGAAGCCAGGAGCTTCATCTGGGTCT
>CM027397.1:35779559-35825501 GCA_015711505.1 Sylvilagus bachmani | reverse complement strand
GAGAGAGAGAGGGAGGGACAGAGGGAGAGAGATGGAGGGGGAAGAGACAGAGAGATGGCACCAGAGAGAGAGAGAGGGAGCCACAGAGGGAGAGAGACGGAGGTGGGAAAAGGTGGATAGATGGCACCAGAGAGAGAGAGAGAGGGAGGGACAGAGCAAGAGAAATGGAGGGGGGAAGAGATGGAGAGATGGCACCAGAGAGAGAGAGAGAGAGAGGGAGGGACAGAGGGAGAGAGAGATGGAGGGGGGAGGAGATGGAGAGATGGCACGAGAGACAGGGAGAGAGAGATGCAGACGGCACCATAGAGATAGAGAGGGAGCCACAGAGGGAGAGAGACGGAGGTGGGAAGAGGTGGATAGATGGCACAGGAGAGAGAGACACAGATAGACACAGGGAGAGCGATGGAGGGCGGATGAGATGGAGAGATGGCACCAGAGAGAGAGAGAGAGAGGGAGTGAGAGAGGGAGAGAGATGGAGGGGGGAAGAGATGGAGAGATGGCACGAGAGAGAGGGAGAGGGAGATGCAGAGATGGCACCAGAGAGATAGAGAGGGAGCCACAGAGGGAGAAAGACGGAGGTGGGAAGAGGTGGATAGATGGCACCAGAGAGAGAGAGGGACAGAGGGAGAGAGATGAAGGGGGAAGAGATGGAGAGATGCCACCAGAGAGAGAGAGAGGGAGGGACAGACGGAGAGAGAGATGGAGGGGGGAAGATCGGAGAGATGGCTCCAGAGAGAGAGAGGGAGGGACAGAGGGAGAGAGAGATGGAGGGGGGAAGAGATAGAGAGATGGCACCAGGGATAGAGAGAGAGAGAGGGAGGGAGGGACAGAGGTCGACGGGGGAAGAGATGGAGATGTGGTACCAGAGAGAGAGAGGGAGGGACAGACGGAAAGAAAGATGTAGGCGGGAAGAGTTGGAGAGATGGCCACAGAGAGAGAGGGAGGGTTAGAGGGAGAGACAGATGGAGAGATGGCACCAGAGAGAGACAGACAGACAGACAGACAGAGGGAGAGAGAAATGGAGGGGTAAGAGATGCCGAGATGGCACCAGAGAGAGAGAGAGAGAGAGGGAGGGACAGAGGGAGAGAGAGATGGAGGGGGGAAGAGATGGAAAGTTGGCAACAAAGAGAGAGAGGGACAGAGGGAGAGGGAGGGACAGAGGGAGAGACAGGTGGATGGGGGAAGAGGTGGATAGTTGGCACCAGAGAGAGAGAGAGAGAGAGCGAGAGGGAGGGACAGAGGGAGAAGAGATGGAGGGTGGAAGAATTGGAGCGATGGCAACAGAGAGAGAGAGAGAGAGGGAGGGATATCGAGAGATGAGATGGAGGGGGGAAGTGATGGAGGGGGGAAGAGATGCAGAGATGGCTCCAGAGACAGAGAGAGAGAGGGAGGGACAGAGGAAGAAGAGATGGAGGCGGGAAGAGTTGGAGAGATGGCACCAGAGAGAGAGAGAGAGAGGGAGGGACAGAGGAAGAGAGATATTGAGGGGGGAAGAGATGGAGAGATGGCACCAGAGAGAGAGAGACAGACAGACAGACAGAGGGAGAGAGATATGGAGGGGGGAAGAGATGCCAGATGGCACCAGAGAGAGAGAGAGAGAGAGGGAGGGACAGAGGGAGAGAGAGATGGAGAGATGGCACCAGAGAGAGAGAGAGGGAGGCACAAAGGGAGAGAGAGATGGAGAGGGGAAGAGATGGAAAGATGGCAACAGGAGAGAGAGAGAGGGAGAGAGAGAGAGGGAGAGAGGGAGGGACAGAGGGAGAGAGAGGTGGATGGGGGAAGAGGTGGATAGATGGCACCAGAGAGAGAGAGAGAGATGGAGGGATATAGCGAGAGAAATGGAGGGGGGAAGAGATGGAGAGATGGCACGAGAGAGAGAGAGACTGAGAAAGGACAGAGGGAGAGGGAGGTGGAGGGGGGAAGAGGTGGAGAGATGGCACCAGAGAGAGAGAGAGAGGGAGGGTCAGAGGGAGAGAGAGATGCAGAGATGGCACCAGAGACAGAGAGAGAGAGAGGGAGGGAGGGACAGAGGTCGACGGGGGAAGAAATGGAGATGTGGCACCAGAGAGAGAGAGAGAGACAGAGGGAGAGAGATGGAGGGGGGAAGAGACGGAGAGATGGCACCAGAGAGAGAGTGAGGGAGTGACACAGGGAGAGAGATGGACATACAGAAAGCTCTAGAGGGGGGAGAGAGACGGGGGTGTGCATGGGGCAGATGGACAGACAGCACTGGGTGGGGGGACAGAGAGAGGGGGAGAGAGAGATGGACAGACAGCACCAGAGAAGAGGAGGGAGGGAGATGGACGGACATACTGAAAGCACCAGAGAGGGGCAGACAGCAGACAGGCAGGCAGGCAGCTCCAGCGAATGTCACTTGTAGACGTCTCTCCTCTTCCCCGTGAGTGGGGGTTCTCATAAAATTTTGAAAAGGCTAAATTTTAACAGAAATACAACTCACATCCCAAAGATGACACACACTTCACGCCTACTTCAGCCCAAGGATAGCGGAGAAGTCAAAGCCGGTCCTGCTGGGCGCGGCCGGGCCCGAGCAGACACAGAGCAAGAGAGCGGCACTGGGCCCCTGCCGCCCCCAGGGCACTCCTGCTTTGGCCTGGCTCCCCACCGCCCCTCGCCACCACCTAGGGAGCGACCAGCAGATGCAAGTGCCCCCCTCCCCGTAACTCAATTTTTTTGAAAAAAGGTTGATCTATAGCAGGTAAAGCTGCCGCCTGCAGCGCCGGCGTCCCGTGTGGGCGCTGGTTCAGGTCCCGGCTGCTCCACTTCCCGTCAGCTCTCTGCTGTGGCCTGGGAAACCCAGGTCCTTGGGTCCCTGCACCTGGCTTTGGTTCGGTGCAGTTCTGGTCCTTGTGGCCACCTGGGGAGTGAACCAGCGGATGGAAGACCGACCTACCTCTCTCTCTCCTCTCTCCTCTCTCTCTTCACCTCTCCTTCTCCCTCTGTGTAACTCTGAACTTCAAATAAATAAATCTTAAAAAAAAAAAAAAGGTTAACTATAAAACTTCAAGGAAAACACAGGAGAAAATGTTTTTACCTTGGGATAAGCAAAGATTTCACAGACCGTAAACCAAAAAACTAACATATTTGGTATCTTCAAAATTAGAAATATTTGGGGGCTGACACTGGCGCCACAGGCTAAGGCCTCCACACCGCAGCTCCACTTCCGGCCCAGCTCGCGGGGACACCCCGGGAGGCAGCACACGATGGCCCACGTGCTGGGTCCCTGCCAGGATGGAGCTCCTGGACCCCCCTCAGCCCCGGCCCTGGCCCAGCCCCAGCCTTTGTGGGCATCTGCACAGGAGCCAGCAGATGGGAGACCCTCTCTCTCTGCCTCTCAATTTTTAAAAATGTATTTCTAAGAAAAAACTACAAACCAAAACCACCAATGAACAGACACAAACTAGAAACACAATGTATGAGACTGCTACATGATGACTAAGGTCCATCCAGAGAGCAAAGGCGATTTCCATTTCACACTGTGTATCTAACAAACTCGACACCCACTCGCCGTAAACGCTCCAGAACGCAGGGGTAGGTGCGCCGCCTCCCCCCACCTCTCCAGGCCCCTGCACCTTCCTGAGACCGGAAGAGGCTCCCGGCTTGAGAGCGGCCCAGCTCTGGCCACTGCGGCCATCTGGGGAGTGAACCAGCAGAAGGAAGACCTCTCTCTCTGTCTCTCCCTCTCTCTGCAACTCTGTCTCTCAAATAAATAATTAAAATCTTTAAAAAACATTTTAAAAAGTGATCCAACTATTGGAAGGGCCGGCATGGTGGAGTTATGGGTTGACCTGCAGCCTTCGTGCCGGCACCCAGCACAAGTGCCGGTTTCGTCCTGGCTACTCCACTTCCCAGCTCCCTGGGGGAGCAGCAGCAGATGGCCCAGCATTTGGGCCCCTGCCACCCATGTGGGAGACCCATAGGGGGGTCCAGCTCCTGGCTCCATCCCGGCCTGACCCTGCTGATAGGGCTATGTGGGGACTGAACCAGCAGAGGGAGCCAATCTCTCTCCCTCTCTCCTAACTCCGCCTTTCAAAAGGAGAGAACCAGTCACAGGTGGGACCACGAGCTGGCGCTGGGGGCAGACCGCACGCGTGGCCTGGCCTTGCCAGGGAAGGCGCTGGGAAACTCGGGGCAGGACAGCTTTCCCGACAAACACTGCTGAACGTCGGACACCCAGGTGCCAAGAAGTGCCACGTCCGCCCCTGCCTTAGCCCAGACACGGCGTCCCCGCGACACGGATCCCGCGGTGCTTCCAGGACACAGAAACCCTGAGATGAACACACTGACTTCCCCAAGTATGAACTTTTCTCCGTCCTTCTGAACAGACGTGAGAGCTGAGCACGCAGCGTAAGGGCCTCACGGCGGGGCACCGCTCACTACACAGCCAACGTGTCAGGGAGCATCGTCCTATGAGCTCCCCCAAACCCAGGTGACCCAGAGAAACAGAATGGCCTTGCCCGCCTGCCCTGCAGGAGGCAGCCACACCTGGGCCCGCAGGGGTGCACGGTTCACGCACGCAGAGTCTGGGGAGGGGCCGTGCTGCTCCCTGGGGACCAAGAGACCCTTCACCAGCCTGGGCTGTGCCGCGTCCCCGGGCAGAGCGCCTGGGGCCCCGTCGACCCTGGATGGCAGCAGGTGCCGGCTCAACTCCCTGGACTCCTGCCTTCAGCTGCGAGCCCTGGCCTGCGTTCCAGGCTCCCAGCGTCAGCCCTGCTGAAGCCCAACCCACACGGGCTTCCAGGGACCAGAGATCGGGGCCGTCTGCCTCCGTCTCCAAAGCGTGCAGGGCCAGTGCCACAGTGCAGCCGAGCGGCCCGGGCGGCGCCGGCACCATCGGAGCCAGCTCGAGCCCTGGCTGCTGCACTTGGGACCCAGGGATGCCCTGGGGGCAGCAGAGGTGCTGGGCCCCTGCACCCACGTGGGAGACCCACACAGGGTTCCTGGTTCCCGGCTTCAGCCTGGCCCAGCGGCAGTGGTGGCCACCTAGGCGTCACAGGGATGGCCCCCTCTGCCACTCTGCCTTGCAGACACATGTGTGCATTCCATGTGCAGGCCCTGCGCAGTCAGAAGCGGTCCGGGCTCAAACCCAGGTCTGCTCGCTGGGTCCGTGGGTGACAGGTGTCTGCCCGCTCTGGAGACCGGACCCCCACGGCAAGGCCAGCGGAGCACCCACCTTGGCCCAGGCCAGCTTCTCCCGCACGGCGGCATTGCCGGGCTCCACGTGGCGTGCGAACTTGAGGTTGTTGATGGTGTACTCGTGGCCGCAGTAGACTTTCTGAGGACAAAGCCGGGGCCTGAGAGCAGGGAACTGCCTGACCTGCCCTGCCCACTCCTCGGGACGCAGGGCCTCCGGTCACAGCCCCTCCCCGCCCGGGTGCGTACCGTGTCGGGGGGGAGCCGGCCCAGGACCTCGAGCAGAGCTCGGTACATCTCATCCGCGGTGCCCTCATAGAACTTGCCGCAGCCCGCCACGAACAGAGTGTCGCCTGCAACACAGCGCCAGACAGCCTGGCCTCGGGGCCCAGCCCACACCCCAGAGAGGCCCCAAAGGCCCCGCACGGCCACCACCCCCCCCCAACTCCCTGGAGGCAGCAGAGACCACAGCCAAGACCCTGGCCTCACAGCCCGGCCCATGCCCGCCCGGCCCAGCATCCTCGGACCAGACCTCCCTGGTCCTGCCCACAAGCCTGCAGGCTTCTCCCTCCTCGCCTGCCCCTCATGCCTGCCCCGGCTGCTCCCCGATCCGCTCCTGCTGTGGCCACGCACAGCTGCTTTGCCCACAGGCGGTGCCTGGAGAGCAGCTCCCTGTCCTGCCGCGGCACAGCACAGCTGCAGCTCTGCCCTCCAGGGCTAGAGGGCGCTCCTGGCTTCCACGCTCCCACAGCCAAGCAGCCACTTGTCAGGTTCCTTTCCCGGGAGCTAACAGGCAGGGCCAGCACCCACGACCACGCATCCCACCTGGGCCTCCCTGGGGACAAGGGCCCCCAGAGGGGGGCAGGCCTGAGAGCTCCAGACTTCATGGAGACCAAAGGGTGGGCGCGGCTGGGCTGGCCCCACCCCTCCCTCTGCTGCGCACAGCACCTGCGCGGGTTCCTCCCACCCCTTCCAGTCCAAGTCTCTAGTGCGTGTTCCAGCCCTCCCCTCACGGCCAGCTGCTCCCCCGAGGCTCAGCCCTGCCTTCCTCCCCTCCTGCCCTCCCCCCAGGCATGGCAGTGCCAAGCCCGCCTCAGCCCCCACCGCAGCTGCAGGGGAGCTCGGCTGCCACCTCCCCAGGTCTCTCCCCTCAGTGCAGCCCCCACTGTCTGCCCAGATGCCCCTGCACCTTGGTCCAATTTTCACACACTAAGAACGTAACCGAATGTGGGGCAGTGCTAAACTTCCCTCTGCAGCGCCGCCATCCCACGTGGGTGCCGGTTCTAGTCCCGGCTGCCCCTCTTCCAGTCCGGCTCTCCGCTGTGGCCTGGGAAAGCAGTGGAGGGCGGCCCAGGTGCTTGGGCCCTGCACCCACGTGGGAGACGGGAGGAGGCTCCTGGCTCCTGCTTTGGCCTCGCCCAGCCCTGGCAAGGGCCATCTGGGGAGTGAACCAGCAGATGGAAGCTCGCTCACTTCCTCCCTGACAGTAACTCTACCTCTCAAACAAAAAAGCCAACCTAAGGAAACCCTGCTCTGCCAGTCACGGCGTCGCCGGCGACAGGTGGAGCCAGTGTCCCCAGCAGTCAGGCCTCCCCAACACCTTCTAATGCAAGGGACAGTCCTCAGGAAGCCGGCCACGGCAGCCATGGCTGCCTCGCACCTGCCATGGGCCCGGGCGTGCCGGAGCTGGGCGGGCGTCTGAGCAGAGCCTGTCCCCACCTCCCCTCACGGGACCAGCCGCCCACACACCACAGTGAGGCTGGGCCTCTTCTCTCCCTTTTACAAACAGAAAGGGGGCCAGGGGCCGGGGGCCACCACGGGGCCAGCGGGGCAGGAAGAGGAAAGCATGGCCCCCCTGGGAATCTCACTGGCCTGGGACCGCCTGCAGACTCCCAGACCCCCACGTCCCCCCAGCCCTGGGGGAAGCTGGGGCCACTGCCCCCTCGGGAATCGCCTGGGACCGCCTGCAGACTCCCAGACCCCCACGTCCCCCCAGCCCTGGGGGAAGCTGGGGCCACTGCCCCCTCGGGAATCGCCTGGGACCGCCTGCAGACTCCCAGCTGGGCCACTCCCTGACCTGTGCGCATGGCTGTACCTCACCCCCCGCCTTCCCGTGGCAGGCCCCACGCAGCCAAGGCCAGTCCTCAACACGCCTGCTCTGAGGGTTCGCAGCTGACAGGACCACCCCCAAGAGGCCGTTCTGCCCCACGGCACAGGGCTGGGCACCCAAAGCTACAGAAGCTTTGCCACACGGGCCGCTGGCTTCAAGGCCACCATGTGGGGACACCCAGGCTCCACCCCCAGGCCATGCCCACCTAGCGGGAGGTCTGTCCCCCAGGCACTGCCACCGTGTGCTGGGAGGACCAGAGCAGAGCGAGCAGAGCTGCCCCGCACAGGTGCGGAGCGGTGCCCCAGGCTCCACCCCAGGACGGTGCTCCGCCCAACGCGGCGCTGAGACCGGCGGGACGCCCGGCGCCGGCACGCACACGCCGCACCCACCTGTGAACACGGCAGGCGGCTCCGCACTACCAGGCTTGCTCACCAAGTAGCAGATGTGTCCCGAGGTGTGGCACGGGGTCGACAGGCATTTGACGCTGAGAGACCCCACCTAAAGTGAAGCAGGCCATGCGTGTGTGCAGCACGGTGGGCAGTGCCCCATGCGAGGCCACGGCAGAACCGCAGGGCTCAGCTGAGGTGCCTCACTCCCGCTCGGCTGAGGCCAATGGAAGCCAGCAGGGCCACGTGCTTTTGCTCCCACCCGCCCAGTCCACTGCAACGCCGAGGGCCGGCCACACTTGCTACACCCCACAGAGCCACTCGCAGCACCGCCTCTCACGGGGCGCGGTCGCATGCGCAGCCCCCTCTGCTCTCAGCTGAGCAGGCCGGGGAGGGGCGTGGAAGGGCCGGCACCATGTCCCCGCCCCAGTGCGCGCCGCTCACCTGCAGCGTGGACAGGTGTGTGACCTTGTGCGTCAGGGCCCCGATGCGGTCATCGCCTCCGTACACCTTCAGCCCGGGCTCCAGCTTGAGCAGCTTCTCGTTCCCGCCGGCATGGTCCCTGCAAGCCGAGCGGACACCTGGGCCACCCGCGGGCCGGGCCAGGGGCACCGCCCTGCTCTCGAGGCCTGACCACACGGGGCTGCTGTGGCCGAGCTCGCCCCTCAGAAGCAGAAAGACGCCCACCCACGCGGGGAGCAGCCCCACGAGGAGCGTCCTCACACCAGCCACCGCCTGACGTTCACTCACCAGCACCTGGCAGCCCCGAAGCTGCCGGGCCTGGGACGTGGGAGGCAGCTGCAGTCCGTGAGGAGGCCCAGGACCGGATCCCCCAAGGGCCGGCCGTCTGAGGGCTCCCAGCCAGCTCCAAGGTGCGGCTCAGTCTGCGACCCACTGCCCCGGCACAGGAGTGTGGAACAGCAGCGCCGGGCGCAAGGCGCCCACTCCCAAGCCTTCCAGTGGACGCCCAGGAGCACCCAGCCAGCTCGACCTGCACCTGTGTGCTGGCACACCGCAGGTCGGGAGCCTGGTGGTCAGCAGCCCACCTCCCTGCAGGTCCACCCGCGGGTTCCTGCCACGCAGAGCGGTAAGTGCGGGGCAGCAGCACCCAGCGTCACACACACCCTCCCCGTGCGAGGTGCAACCCGGGGCTCGGTGCAGGAAGCCACGACGGAGCGCGGACCTGGACGCTATTAGAGCCCAGGCGCCAGCAGGAGGTGCTGCTGCAGGAAGGGGGCCCGGCCAGCTCACAGCCCCACCCCCAAAGATCAAGCGAGGCCCCACGGCCCAGCTGCTGGCCTGAACTAAGGGCCCCGCAGGCCATGTCCACGCAACACTCCCAGCCAGACGCACCAGGCCTGGCCACGAGGAGAGAGGGTGGGGAGCCAAGGCGCCCTCCTGTGGCTGCCTTCACGTGATTATTTGAGAAAGAATTAAGAGCCCAATAAACATGTCTTCCTAGCTTTGAAGAACCTCAAAGGTTTCAGAAAGCCAGGACCAGCCCTGTGGAGCGCCAGGCAGAGCCACTGCCCACGACGCGGGCGTGCCCCTCACAGTGCCCTGCTGCGGGTCCAGTCCCACTGGGACTGGGAAGGCAGTGGCCACTAACTCCTTTCTTCCCAGACGAGGAGGCCGATATCCACTGCATGCCCCCAGGGGATGGACAGGCAGCTGCTGGGGTCCCCTATCCCCACGGCCCAGCAGGGGAAGAGGCTAAGGAGGCGGCTGGCCCTGGCCCTCTCCCGTCTCCCTCTGTCCAGAGCCCACTACTCAGCCCGGCTGGGGCCCCCCTGTGTGCTTGCTGGAGACATAGCTGGCGGGGAGGGGCTTCCAGGCAGACACGGGGCGGGCCCAGCACTTACCAGTGGTGGTGCGTGGTGAGTACTGTGGTCAGCTTCACACCGTGTTTCCTCACCGTGTCTAGAACCTGCGGCCCCAGGGGAGGCAGGGCGGAGGTCACATCCCAGCCCTGGTGCAGTGCCAGGGCCCAGGCCTCCAGGGCAGCGGGGGAGGTGCCGGGCCCTCTCGGTCCCTCCCACTGCCCTGCAGCCCGGGGCCCGGCACCCCTGAGGGCGGGAGGCCTCCAGGAGCCACCCGCAGGGCCTTCAAAGGCACACGTGTGAGGCTCTGGGTGGCAAAACCTTTGCTCTCTCCCGCCCCTCTCTGCCCACCCTCACCAGAGCAGGCGGCCACTGGTCTGCTTTTCTAGAACTCAATGGGCTGGCTCCCCCTTGGCCTGGCACCCCGCTGCGGTGGCCCAGTGCCAGGAGAGCCGGCGGCCCACGCACCTTCTGGGGCTGCACCGGGTCCACGATGGCAGCCTCCTTGGTGTTGTCGTCGATCACCAGGTACATGTAGTTGTCCGTCAGGGCGGGCAGCAACTCGACCTTCATGTCTCCCTGCTGCACCGGCACACTCCTCCTGAAACCCGAGAAGCAGACCAGGGATCCCAGCAGGCCTGGCCCTGAAGGCAGAGGGCAGCCTCCAGTCAGCGCCCGCCCCGCCCCGCCCCACGCCCCACGCCCGACGGCACGGGCAGGGCAGCGTCCGCCCGGGGACATCAGCCGCCTCCCCGCCAGCCCAGCCTGAGCCCTCCCCTGGTTCCAGACTCGCCCGGCGTGGGCGTGGGCGTGGGCGTGGGCGGGAGGTGCCGTGACTGAGACTCCGAAGTCTTTGCAGCCACTGACGCACAGAGAACTCCTGGGGCGGGACAGGGACCCGGCCTCTCCCAGAAGGGATCCAGAGGGCGGCAGCCCCACGCGGGCGTCCCACAGCGAGGTGTGCGCTCCCCCTCTGACACCAGCCGGGCAGCCCCCAGAGCCACCTCCTGGCGCACAGCAAAGTCAGCACTTTTGTGTGCCCAGCTCTCTGGGGGCCTCTCCCTCCCCGGGACATACCCCCCACCCGGGCGTGGGAGCGCCGGGCCGGACCGGACCGCACGACGCGGGCAGGCAAGTCCAGCTCCCCAGGGGCCAGGAGCGCCTGGGGGACAAGCTGGGGCCACCCCGGACACTGCACCCCTTTCCAGCCACTGTCGCCTAACCCAGCGCGGCCTGGAAGCCCTGCAGCCGCTCTGGCCTGCGCCGCAGACGCCACGGACCTGCAGCCCTCGGTGCGGCCCGGTCCGCGGACACGTCTCGCTGGCCGCAGGGGAGCCACGACCGGCCCGGCCGGGCCCCGGGGACCCCGGAACCTGACAGCTGTCAGCAAGGCCGGGCTCGCTCCGCGCCTCGCGTCCGGCCCCCGTCGCTACCTCAGCCGGACGTCCAGTCAAGACCCCCGCCCCGCCATGGCCGAGGCGCCGAGGCCGCCCCGCCGGCCACCCGGGGGACGCGGGGCGCGCAGGCCCCACCTGGGGCCGGGGGCCGCGGCCGGCGGGGCTCCCTTACCGGGCGCGGTCCTGCGGCCCTGGCACAGCCGGACTCACGCCCGCGCCCCTGCGCTCGCTCCCGCGGCCCGGCGGGCAGCGCGGACTCAGGCACCTGCGTCAACAGAAAACGGCGTCAGCGGCCGCGGCCCAACGGCCGTCCACGCGCCCCTGCGCCCGCCAGGCCGCCCCGGGGCCAGCCCCGCGCCGAGCCCGGCCCACCTACCCAGGCCGCGGCGGGCGCAGGCGGCTCCCAGTGCGGGGAGGCTCCGACGGTCGAGGAGGCAGCGGCCGAGAACCATGACCCGAGCCGGCCTGGACAGACGGCCGCGCCGCTCGGGGCCACACAACGCCGGCGCCGGCGCGCTCAGCCAATCAGCGCCCGCCTCGCCCCGCCCCGCCCCGCCCCAGCCAATCAGCGCCCACCTCGCGCCGCCCCAGCCAATCAGCGCCCACCTCGCGCCGCCCCAGCCAACCGGCGCGCTCGCGTGCGGCCGCGGCCGGCGTCGGGTTCAGGCGGTGGGCGGCGGCGTCCGCCTCTCCCGGCCCGGGGCTGGCGGCCGGAGGCCAGGGTGCTCCGAGGCGGCGGCTGGACGGCGGCTCCCCGGGCCGAGCAGCGGGTAGGGCGGGCAAGCGCTGACGGGACGGCGATCCTCGGCCGCGCGTCCCCTCCGAGCCGCCGTAGGCGTCACGTGACCGCCGGGCGAGCGCCATGGCGGCGCCGAAGCCGCTGTCCCGCTTCTGGGAGTGGGGCAAGAACATCGTGTGCGTGGGCAGGAACTACGCGGAGCACGCGCGCGAGATGCGCAGCGCCGTGCCGCGCGAGCCCGTGCTGTTCCTGAAGCCGAGCAGCGCCTACGCGCCCGAGGGCGCGCCCGTGCTCGTGCCCCCCTACACGCGCGACCTGCAGCACGAGCTGGAGCTGGGCGTGGTGGTGGGCGCGCGCGCGCGCGCCGTGCCCGAGGCCGCGGCCATGGACTACGTGGCCGGCTACGCGCTGTGCCTGGACATGACGGCCAGGGACGTGCAGGACGAGTGCAAGCGGCAGGGGCTGCCCTGGACTCTGGCCAAGGGCTTCGCCTCCTCCTGCCCCGTGAGCGCCTTCGTGCCCAAGGCGCGCGTGCCCGACCCGCACCGCCTGCGCCTCTGGCTGCGGGTCAACGGCGAGCTCAGGCAGCAGGGCGACACGGCCGCCATGCTCTTCTCCGTCCCCTACCTCGTCAGCTACGTGTCCCGGGTGCTGACGCTGGAGGAGGGGGACCTGCTGCTCACCGGGACGCCCGAGGGCGTGGGGCCCGTGAAGGAAGGCGACACGATCGAGGCGGGCATCGAGGGCGTGGTCAGCATGCGGTGCGAGGTGCGGCCGTGGCAGGCCTGAGCGCGCCCGGCCCCGGCGTGGCCAGCTGCGGCAGCGGGACGCGGCCGTCTTGTGCGCAGCCTAGGTGGACTAGCCCAGCGGCCCGGAGGAGCTGGGACCCTGCGCAGAAGGATCTCCAGGCTTCGTGACCGTGGCCGAAACTGGACTCCAGGGACGTCGCCCTAGGAAGGGCAGAACCGCGGGCCACGCCGCTGCCCCAGGTCCCTGGACTTGGCCATCAGGAGGCTTCTGTGAACATCGAAACTTCAGATTACCGCCGCCCCAGGCCCAGCTGTGGTGGTCACGTGCAGGAGCTGCGCCCGCGCGGCCCCGGGATAGTCAGGGAAAGGTGGAGGAGAGCCGGTGGAGAGCTCGCTGCTTGAGGGGTCTGCCTTAGTCCATGGATTCGGTGTTGGGAGGGTCATTTCCCAATTCTGTTAGCCAAATAAATCTGTTTTGTGTGGCTTGGAAGTGTGCTCTTTCCCGTCACCGCCCCCCCCCCAGGTCTGTCCACCTTTGACCTTCGACCTTCAGCGTCCTGCTGCTCTGCTAAAGGTTAATCAGCACCTGCACCACCCAGCCAGAGATAAGGGAGCCCGGGGAGCGGGTGGGGGTGGGGGTAAGGGAGCCTGGGGAGCGGGTGGGGGTGGGGAAAGGGTGCCCTGGGAGAAAGGGGTGGGGTAAGGGAGCCTCAGGGGAACGGGATGGCGGGGCTGCCCTTGGCTCCTGCCCACCCTTGTTGAGAAAACGAAGTGCCTTGGCAGGACGCAGGACTGGCCGCCCGTGCACCCGGGAGGCATTTGGCCTGGAACAAAGCCGAGAACATCTGATTTAGTAATAATTTGCCAAGCTCTTAGTGCTGCTGGGCCTTGGGCCTTGGGCCAAGCGCGCAGTATGTTTCTGTGGATTATGGAATGCACAATACATGTGCCCGCCGCTCCTGTCCCCATAGGAGAGGCAAAGGTTTAGATGCAGGAGCCAAGAGGCCCCGTGTAGGTCACTCAGCTGCGTGGCAGTGCCAGGAGGTGACCCAGCTGTCCCAGACCAGAACCTCAAGTCTTGACTGCACGCAGGTGCGCCTATGAGTGGACGCCCAGGCTCACCTGTGCATCACTGATGATCCCACGGTGGGGTCTGTACCAGGCGTCGTGCGCTCTTACCTACTCTTGGTTGTTGTGGTTTTAAGCTTTTATTTATTTGAGAGGCAGAGTTAGAGACAGACAGAAAGGGCCCCCATCTGCTGGTTCACTCCCCAGATGGCCACAATGGCCAATGCTCAGTTGATCTGAAGCCAGGAGCCAGGAGCTTCCTCCCGTCTCCCATGGGGTGCAGGGCCCAAACACTTGGGCCATCCTCCACTGCACTCCCGGGCCACAGCAGAGAGCTGGCCTGGAAGAGGAGCAACCAGGACATGAACTGGCGCCCATGTGGGATGCCGGTGTCGTAGGCGGGAGCGTAGCCCGCTACACCACAGCACTGGCCCCTTAATTAAATTTCTTCTAATTGCGTGGGGCTACACGTTTACCACAGAAGCTCCAGCAGCTACAGGGAAACAGTCGGACGCTGCGCCGTATCTACCCAGAGAAGCCGAAGTGAACCATTCGGTGCGGATTCCTCCAGACCCGGGCTGTGACTAATTGTTTAAGTGGATTCGCTCACAGCGGACATTTCCTACGTTTTGCTGTGTGTAGTTCCTGTCTACACTGGTATCTTCAGTGACTGAGACGACGCTGAGTCAACTGTCCATCTCTGAGCACTGAGCACTGAGCAGCCCGTTTGTTCTCTCCTCTGGCTAGGTTCCTGTATGTGGACAAAGAGAGGACGCACGTTCCAGTGCAGGTGGCATCCGTGCAAGTGCCCAGGGGAGAGGCTGCTTAAAGGAGCGCACGGTGTAAGGTAAGGGGCAAAGGTCACACGTGGCCTCCCTCGGGAGGTGGCACAAGCCGGCACCCAGACTGCGTGGTGCCCGGGGTCAAGGCTGCCCGGCCGGTGCAGCAGTGTCTGTCACAGACAGCTGACGTCGGCGTCACAGGCTCAGCACAGCAAGTGCTTGGGTGCAAGAGTCCAAAATACGCCCAAGTCTCAGAATTCCCGGAGTTGCTGAACTCGCAGTAACTCTTGCACCCAGAAAATCCATCTCCCCAGTTTGTTTTGAATGATTTCAGACCTATGAAAATGCATAAAGATTAATACAAAGGACTTCATTTACCCTCTGGTAGATTCCTCAACTGTCACATTTGCTACATCAGTTCTGTGTGTGTGTCTAGATATTTAGATTTCCCACATACAATGAACCATTATCACATTAAAATAACGCCCTGGTACATTAGTGCTACAGAACATAACAGCTGTTGGGGTCAACACTGTGGCAAATGGGTGAAGCCACCACCCGTGACACCGGCACCCCCCCACATCCGAGCGCCAGTCTGAGTCCTAGCTGCTCGGCTTCCAATCCAGTTCCCCCGAAAGCAACAGAAGATGCCCACGTGCCTGGGCCCCGGCCGCTCACGAGGGAGACCTGGAGAGAGCTCCAGGCTCCCAGCTTCAACCTGGCCCAGACTTGGCCGTTGCAGCCATTTGGGAGTGAATCAGTGGATGGAAAATATTCCTCTCTCTCTCTCTCTCTCTCTCTCTGTTGCTCTGCCTTTCAAATGAAATAAGAATAAACATTTTAAGAATATTTTTAAACAAAATATGATCAGTAAATATAGGTGTACATGAGTTTTGTTTTTGTTTTTGTTTTTTTTTTTGACAGGCAGAGTTAGTGAGAGAAAGAGACAGAGAGAAAGGTCTTCCCTTTTCTGTTGGTTCACCCTCCAATGGCCGCTGCAGCCGGCGCGCTGCGCTGATCTGAAGCCAGGAGCCAGGTGCTTCTCCTGGTCTCCCATGGGGTGCAGGGCCCAAGCACCTGGGCCATCCTCCACTGCACTCCCGGGCCACAGCAGAGAGCTGGACTGGAAGAGGGGCAACTGGGACAGAATCCAGCGCCCTGACCGGGACTAGAACCTGGTGTGCTGGTGCCGCTAGGCAGAGGATTAGCCTGTTGAGCCACGGCGCCGGCCTACATGATCATTTTTAACAACTGCACCTCACTGAGGTCACATACCCCAGAAGCAGAGCCTAACCCGGGGATTCTTGTTCAGGACTTCTTAAACTTTTTTCATTTATTTGAAAGGCAGAGTTACAGGGAGTGGGGAGGGATGGGGTCTTCCATCTGCTGATTCACTCCCCAAATGGCTGCAATCGCCAGAGCTGGCCGGGTCCAAAGCCAGGAGCCAGGAGCTTCCTCTGGGTCTCCCACACAGGTGCAGGGTCCCAAGGACTTGGGGCATCTCCTGCTGCTTTCCACGCGCATTAAGGACTGGAAATGGAGCAGCCAGGACACAAACAGGTGCCCACATGGGTGCCAACAATGAAGGCAGCAGTTTAACTCCACCACAGCGCCGGCCCCATCCACTGCATGGACAGCCCACCTACAGCTAAGCACATGAGAGATCTGGATTATGTTCCAGGCTCCCAGCTTTGGCTTGAACCAGCCCCAAGTCTCAGCCAGCAGCAGATAGGCTGGCATACTTTCTTTGTCTCTAAAAATCATTTTAAAAAGTGATTAAGGGCCCGGCACTGTGGCGTAGTAGGTTAATCTTCCACCTGCAGTGCTGGCATCCCATATAGGCGCTGGTTCTAGTCCCGGCTGCTCCTCTTCTGATCCAGCTCTCTGCTATGGCCTGGGAAGGTAGTAGAAGAGGGCCCAAGTCTTTGGGCCCCTGCACCTACATGGGAGACCTGGAAGAAGCTCCTGGCTCCTGGCTTCGGATCGGCGCACAGCTCCGGCCATTGTGGCTATTTGGGGAGTGAACCAACGGAAGGAAGACCTCTCTGTCTCTCTCACTGTCTGTAACTCTGCCTCCCAAGTAAATAAATAAAATCTTTAAAAAATAAAAGTAATTGGGGCCGGCGCCGTGGCTCACTAGGCTAATCCTCCGCCTGCGGTGCCAGCATCCCATATGGGTGCCAGGTTCTAGTCCAGTTGCTCCTCTTCCAGTCCAGCTCTCTGCTGTGGCCCAGGAGGGCAGTGGGGGATGGTCCAAGTACTTGGGCCCTGCACCTGCATGGGAGACCAGGAGGAAGCACCTGGCTCCTGGCTTCGGATCGGCGCAGCACTGGCCATGGAAGCCATTTAGGGGGTGAAGCAACGGAAGGAAGACCTTTCTCTCTGTCTCTGTCTATAACTCTAATAAAAAAAAGTGATTAGAAATAAAGAGGACGATGTCAGGGCAGAGGCTCCAGGGCACGGGTGAGGGAGGGGTGTGCTGTCCCTTCTACTCGAGAGCCTGCATTCTGGCTAGCGGACAGCTGAGCCTCAGATGCTGGCCGGCTGGGAATGTTCATTTCACAGATGTGTGAGCTGTGCTGTGTGAAGCACTTTGCATTCAGTGTGGCTGGACTCTTAGGTGTCCTCTGTTGAATAAGCAGTGGCACTGTCCCTAAAGCCAGTGAGGAGCTGACCGAGCCCTTTGCTGGCTAACGGGCTCCAGGCTGTGGCTGCAGCCTGGGAGGCCTGCTCCATCACGCAGCACAAGCCAGAGGTGAGGCAGCGGGAGCAGCTGAGGCCCCTGGACTCGGAGCCCAGGCCCTGGTGCTTCTGGACCTGCTGCCGGAGTTCAGGGCTCCAGGGCCTGGCAGATCAGCTCCAGACACGATCTGAGTGGCATCCCTTCCCTGTGTCCTGAGCTGCTGGACATGGGGCCCAGTGGTCAGGTGCCACCTCCCCACCTTTGCTTAACCGGGGGTCAACTCCCCTCACTCCTCCACAGTTGCATATGGTAAAACCGAGGGAAACATTGCCGGCAAGGTAAGTTTCTCTCCCAAGACCCACTTTATAAAGGAGTTTCCTAGACTCACTTTTCCCTTTTTCCAATCCTAGCAGCCTCTGAGAGCGCCAGCCCCAGCACAGGCCGGCCGAGCATCCCAGGCTACAGGCAGTGCTGTCCTAACATCCTGCGTGGGGCCACCCCCCCCCCCCCGCCGCTGATTCAGACTCGTGAATCCCAGTACCACACTGACCTCCACACCACGGCATGGTCAGCATGTCCCCACAGAAGGGAAGGGGTCAGCAAGGCTCCACGGTGACGCAGTGGTCACGCAGCAGCAGACACGGTCCCCCGCCCTGGCCTGGCCGAGGACGAGCTGCCACACTCCATGGTAGTTCTTAGAGGCTCTTGTCTTTTCCAGGGACCAAAGTGGGAAGTGACCTAAGGAAGAAACCATTCATCCTGCACGAGAGACTGGGCTTGTTTATTAGCACAAACATTCTCCAACGTGGGAGGGCACAGGGCAGCGCAGTGGAAAGGCCTTGTGAGCAGCAGGCTCGGCTGAGGCTTTCAGACTTGCCCCAGACTAACCCCAAGAGGAGGCACAGCCACAGCTCATAGGAACATTTCCAGCATATTTAAACAAAATATATTTATCCATAATTTTCAAATTAGCATTCTATTTTAAAGAGTCAAAACTCCAAACTTCTCCAGAGTTTAAAACAACGTGTGGGGGCTGGCGCTGTGGTGTAGCAGGTAAGGCCACCGCCTGCAGTGCCGGCATCCCAAATGGGTGCTGGTTTGAGTCCTGGCTGCTCCGCTTCTGATCCAGCTCTCTGATAAGGCCTGGGAAAGCAGTAGAAGATGGCTCAAGTCCTTGGGCCCCTGCACCCACGTGGGAGACCCGGAGGAAGCTCCTGGCTCCTGGCTGGGATCAGTGCAGCTCCAGCTGTCGTGGCCATCTGGGGAGTGAACCAGCAGATGGAGGACCTCTCTCTCTCTCTCTGCCTTTCAAATAAAATAAATAAATCTAGAAAAAAATGATATGTGGTTTTAAAAGTGTCCTTGTCCAGACAACTGCCGACTGGCCTCTGCGGGGTCTGCACGCACACATGAGAGAACGCTGGTTCTCAGCCCACCCCTCGCTCTGGGTGAGGGAACAAGCTGTGGGGAGAAGAGAGAGACACAGAGGTGAACCCTAGAGCCACCAGGTTTATGAAGCTGAACACCACTGGCCAGAGACCTGCAAGAGAGCTCTGTCTACAGATGTGAACATAAACTTCTTCCAATTGTAAGACATTGAAAAGGGTTCCAGTCTCAAGCAGAGAGCATGGGAGAGAAATCACAGCTTCTGCCAGTGATTTTGCAAAGACCCCTAATATTTTCCATGACTTTTCTCTTAAGCAGGAAACTGGGATCACAAACCCAACCTGTAGAGGAAAGGGCTTACTGTGTGCTGATTGCCGGCTGTGACAGACACGAGCCGGCAGCGCTGATACACAGTCAGGCCACAGGTTAGCACAACACGGTGTATTACTGCAGCTGTTTTGCAATTTGCAAAGCACTTCCACAAACATTTCATTTACTGTAAAGTGGGCAGATACACCACTCATTTCCAAGAAGAGAGAGAAACATGTGCTAGAATAAGGAAAAACTGAGAAGGCCTGTGCATGGGCGACCCAGATAGGAGGAGGTCTGCAGTGTGGCACGGCAGGGCACCCTGCGAGTTATCTGCTTCTGGGGCTCTACAGCTGCCACGGCACAGGCTGAGCTGTGTTTCAGCTGTGGGTGGTGGGAAGCTGATAATGACACAAGTGACGCTGTTCATGCAGGTCCAAGGGAACGTTTCCTGGGCGTAGATGCATTGATGCTGCCCTGTGGACGACAGCAATTTTGTACCAGTTTTGTAAGAAATCCATTTCAGCACTTCTGATGTGTCTATTCTTTTGATTTTCCTTTGAACCTCTTTTTAACCTACTAGTTCCTTCATCAAATAGAGTTAAATGAAACCTAATATGTTCATTTTATTTTTAAGTTTTGTTTTTTGAAAGGAAGAGTTACGGAGAGAGTAAGAGAGAGAGAGAGACAGAGACAGAGAGAGAATCTTCCATCCACTGGTTCACTTCCCAAATGCTTCCAACAGCCACGGCTGGGCAAGGCCAAAGCCAGGAGCCCAGGACTCCCAGATGGGTGGCAGGTGCCCAAGTCCTTGGGCCATCCTCCACCATCCTCCACTGCTTGCTCAGGCCCATTAATGCATTAACAGGGGAGGCAGAGCAGCCTGGACTTGAACCAAACTCTGATATGGGGAGGCTCTTGATGACTCCATGACTGTGACCTCTGCTGATATGCTTAAGGCTACAGGAGAGGAACCCTGGAAGATGGCAGAGAAGCTCACAGGCTAGGATCCAGGGTCTCTGGACTCAGAACTCTGCGAGGTCTGCCTTCCCTCACACTGCACACTGCCTCTTTCCAGCGGCTGCAGGACATAATGTGATATCATCGTGCTGCCCAGCAGTGTGATGTATGCTGATGAATGTTTGGGTTTTTCTCTATACCAAGATCTAGTGCAGCAGTTATCGTAAGCAAGAGCATCATAACTTTCAGGAGCAGGAAAGATAGGGAACTGGAGAACTACAGGAGAGGTGCAGGCTCTGTGCGGGGACAAGTGGCCGCGTGTCCTGGTCCTCTCTCCTCCCTGCACTAAGGAGGCAGTCTGACTCTTCTCCCCTAGTCCCTTGAGTGCTGCAAGCCCATGGGCCTCCAGCCCTGCAGTGTCGCCAGTGCCACAGGAGCTGCCTGTGACCTTCAGAGTTGTGGTCACAGAATTTTACACACTCCCAAGGTCACTAACCTCACCACCCTGCAGGCCTTGGTGCAATGGAGCAGTGCAATGAAGATCCAGACCCAGAAGGAGTCTAAGCATTTGACTGTGCCACTTCTGTGCCTTACCAAGCGCAGAGCAGCGCCACTCAGCAGGGGTGGGGGTAGGGCGACCCAGCCTTGCTCCTACAGCCTGCAGCCTTGCCTTAGAGACATCACACTTGGTCCTTGTCTTTGGTGTCATTTGTAATTCCTTTATACCATGTTTTTTTAAAAAACCTGATTATCCACCATTTTTAGGGTAACTAAATTCCCTCTACACATCTGGGAATCGGCACTGGCAGTAGTAGGTTAAACCTCCAGTTGCAGCATTGGCATCTCATATGGGCCCTGGTTTGAGCCCTGGCTGCTTCACTTCTGACCCAGCTCCCTGCTGTGGCCTGAGAAAGCAGTGGACATGGCCCAAGTGCTTGGGCCCCTGCACCCACATGGGAGACCAGGAAGATGCTCCTGGCTCCTGGCTTCGGGTCTACCTAGCTCTGGCTGTTGCAGCCAACTGGGGAGTGAACCAGCAGATGGAAGACCTTTCTCTCTGTCTTTCTCTATAACTCTGCCTCTTAAATAAATAAATCTTTAAAAAGAATAAATTCTCCATTAGGTCACAGTCTAGGCTTTCCTTATTATTTGAATATATATAATAATACAGTACTGTAAAATACACTAACTTTTAAATAAATTTTGCTTCTTTCCAAAAGAAGTTGCCACTTTAATGCTGTTTTCTGTCCGTCTGTCATTGCAAGAAACTCATTGACCTGTTAGAAAAAAAGATCAAGCATTTCTGAGGTCGACATACATAACTCATGGTGACAATGATGTGAGATCTAAACCTGCTCACTAGGAATGAAATCTCACGCAGTGATCAAGCCCAGTCCTGAGTCAGGGGGTGACACAAGCAAAGCTGAAACGGGGTCCCCTGAGCTAATCAGGTGCACAGCGAGGGAAGCCCCTCAGTGACATGGAAACATAATTGGAACAAAAACTCAATGCTAAATTTCATGATATGGTTTTTTTTTATTTTTAATTTTTGACAGGCAGAGTGGACAGTGAGAGTGAGAGAGAGAGAGAGAGAGAGAGAGAGAGAGACAGAGAGAAAGGTCTTCCTTTTGCCATTGGTTCACCCTCCAATGGCCGCCGCGGCTGGCATGCTGCAGCCGGCGCACCGCACTGATCGGAAGCCAAGAGCCAGGTGCTTCTCCTGGTCTCCCATGGGGTGCAGGGCCCAAGCACCTGGGCCATCCTCCACTGCACTCCCGGGCCACAGCAGAGAGCTGGACCGGAAGAGGGGCAACCGGGACAGAATCCGGCGCCCCAACTGGGACTAGAACCCAGTGTGCCGGCACCGCAGGCGGAGGATTAGCCTGTTGAGCCACGGCGCCGGCCAGCCCTCATGATATGGTTTTAACAATTAAAAAAACAAGTGCCTACCATCAAATGCACATGCTACCCTCTAAGTATCTGCTGCTGATCTATAGCTGCAGATCAGGAAGAAAACCACAGGGGCTACACAAGCTGTACAGGTGAAAATCCACTTCTTGAAGCCACCTGATAGCTAAGTAATGTCTCCATCACACTGTTAGCCACTGCCACCTGACACAGAAATGGCATGCTTATTCCTCCTTGTTGGCTAGTGTTTCAGTCACTATTCCTAGCAGTCAACGTTATCTAGGATTTTTATATGCAATATCTGAATATTCATTAAAACAATGTTGTTTAACTCAAGATCCCCCCCCCCCACCTGCCAACCTCTTTATTAATGAAGAAACTTCTATCAAATGTTCACCAAAATAACCTAGACCTGAGGGGAGGAGAATTCATTTCAAAATATTGCTAACACTTCTTTTTTGGCTCTTTACCGTGCAGCCCAAGGTCTCCTCAGCGACACTTCCTGAGAGACTACAAGAAGGGAGGGTGCCTGTGTGGTCAGTCACATCGATCAGCATGTCGAAGCTGGAAAAAATGGATTTATATCCCAAAGAATCTTTGTGGCAAGTTGTACAAGTCTTCGATGCTGCATTCACAGTATAGCCACAGCCAGAACTGCAAAGAAACAGACCATGACAGACGGTGATGCCCTGACAGACGGTGATGGCCCTGACAGACGGTGATGCCCTGACAGACGGTGATGCCCTGACAGACGGTGATGGCCCTGACAGATGGTGATGCCCTGACAGACGGTGATGGCCCTGACAGATGGTGATGCCCTGACAGACGGTGATGGCCTGACAGACGGTGATGGCCTGACAGACGGTGATGCCCTGACAGACGGTGATGGCCCTGACAGACGGTGATGCCCTGACAGACGGTGATGCCCTGACAGACGGTGATGGCCCTGACAGACACACGATACCTCTTGCAGAACTACTGCTGTGGAACACTTGGCCAGCGCGCACTGCTGTGCAGGACAAGAAACTACAAACGTGCTCGCCACCCACGCCAGCCTCATTGCCAGTGTCTGATTTCTCTGAAACTGGGCCCAGCACTCCTGTCACCATCCTGCCCTCCCCGCCCTTCCTCCGGGGATCCTGCCCAGCCCTGAGGTCCTGCCCAGGCTCCTGTCTCTGCTGTGCCCTCCCTGAGAGCTGCAGCACTGACTCTGCTCCTGGTTACTACAGGTGTGTCCATCTGACCCCCTTGTCTGGGAGTTCTGAGGGCAGGAACCACATCTGTGTGGGGGAGGCGTGGGTGTGAGGACTGCTCACTCCTGGTCCTGCACTCAGTCTTCCATACATGCGTGTGCAGAAAACCCTACACTACTGGTCAGGGCCACATTCTAAATGCTGTGTGCACTGCTAGTGAGATCCTCTCTCTTAAATGGCAATTTCATGCTATTTTGCTGAAGTAGGCTTGACGTTAGACAACTAAAGATCTGGTCACACTCACGGTCCATCATAAAATGACTTGACATCTGGAGCTCACTCATTGCCTGCTGAGATGGACACAGATCTACACAGGTGGTGAAGCACTGGGGAACGCACTCTCGTGCCCTCGCACGCTTAGCTCGGAAGACTGAGTGAGGCTCAGCGCCTCAGCGTGTAGCAGCTGGGAGAGGCACCGCTGGGGACACTGTCACGACACAAGGGACTTCTCTGCATTATTTTCACAATCCCATGTGAATTTAGAATTGTCTCAATAAAGATTTCAATTACAAAACCTTCAGGGAGGCTTCTGCAATTACATTTAGGCAAATATCGCTTGGCTGAGATCATTAAAGCCACCGGGATTCGCTTTCTGTGCAGGTGGATACTGATTTTCACCTAGGAGAGGTTGGAAGTCATGAGCATCATGCAGTAGAAGATTATTTTTTAAATTTATTTTTCCATGACCTTTATTTTTAAAAAGATTTATTTGAAAGGCAGAGTTTCAGAGAGAGAAAGAGGGAGAGAGAGGGAGAGAGAGGGAGAGAGAGGGAGAGAGAGGGAGAATCTTCCATCTGCTGGTTAACTCCCCAGATGCAACAGCCAGGGCTGGGCCAGGTGAAGCCAGGAGCTAGGAGCTTCTACCAGGTCTCCCACACTGGTACAGGGGCCCAAGCACTTGGACCATCCTCTGCTGCTTTCCCAGGCACATTAGAAGGGAGCTGGATTGGAAATAGAGCAGCTGGGACCTGAACTGATGCCCAGATGGGATGCTAGCATTGCAGACAGCATCTTAATCCACTATTCCATAGCGCTGACCCCCAAAACAATTTTTTAAATGCTACTATTGTATTGCTATAGGCTATGACAACCATAATAGCTTTATTCGAAGACAAGATGGGCATCCCAGTTAAACATGTCTGGCAGGGGCTGGCACTGTGATATAGTAGGCTAAGCGTCCACCAGCAGCACCAGTTCAAGTCCTGGCTGCCCCTCTTCCGATCCAGCTCTCTGCTGATGGCCTGGGAAAGCAGCAGGAGATGGTCCAGGTGCTTGGGCCCCTGCACCCACGTGGGAGACCTGGGAGAAGCTCCTGGCTCCTGCCTTTGGATCATCCCAGTTCCAGCTGTTGTGGCCATTTAGGAAGACCTCTCTCTCTTTGTCTGTCTGTAACTCTGCCTCTCAAATAAATAAATACATTTGTTAAAAAGTACCTGGCAGTATTATATCTTCATATTTTAAGAGTGCAGAAACACAGATTGTATTTTACTTTAAAAGGCAATTATAATCTTTGAATCTAAATATTTTGCAATGGAAACTTTTCAGTGTGGTTTATTTATTCATATATTTTCTCAGATTCATATGACTGCTGCATCAAACATGGTTTTAAATTGATAGAGCTTAAAATTTATTAACAATAACTGTTTCTTACAAAAATTAACTGCTAAAAATAATTTGGCTCCTTACCATCTGTTTCGCACTACGTTTGTAGTTTCATTATCGATGTTCAGCATAGAAATGTAAGCATAAAGAATGCCATACAAAGGGTCAGCTTTTCTCTCATTCTTCAAAGCTTTTGCCTTCAGCTGTTCAACGGTATAGACTTCAACTATTGTATTTACTAAAAATAAAAACAAGAATACCAGTTCTCTGTATATTCCCAGAACTACAAAGGATTATATCCAAATGGAGAAGCCATAAAGCCAAAAGAGAACATTTTGTAGCTTATAAATAATATAAATATTCACATTTGTTATATTAAAATGGATCAGAAATAGACATAAAAGAAAAAGAATGAGAAATTAATCTTCATTATGTGAGTCCTTTCCAGTCATCTACAGATTTTTCCTTAAATCCAATCTTCAGAGTAGGAGCTGCTAACAGTTTGCAAAACAAAGGACTCACATAGAATATCTGAAGAATTCCTTAAAATCAGTAAGAAAAAGACAGTGACTCAATTTTTTAAATGAGGAAAAGAATTTAAAAGGTATTTAACAAAAGATACATTAAATTTCCAGTAAACATATTGGCTTCATTAATTAGCAGGTAAATGCAAATTAAACAAGAGTAGGATTCCAATAAACAGCCACTATTTAAAAACTAGCAATCCGGCTGGCGCCGTGGCTCAACAGGCTAATCCTCCGCCTTGCGGCGCCGGCACACCGGGTTCTAGTCCCAGTTAGGGCGCCGGATTCTGTCCCAGTTGCCCCTCTTCCAGGCCAGCTCTCTGCTGTGGCCCGGGAGTGCAGTGGAGGATGGCCCAGGTGCTTGGGCCCTGCACCCCATGGGAGACCAGGAAAAAGCACCTAGCACCTGGCTCCTGCCATCGGATAAGCACGGTGCGCCAGCCACAGCGGCCATTGGAGGGTGAACCAATGGCAAAAAAGGAAGACCTTTCTCTGTCTCTCTCTCTCACTGTCCACTCTGCCTGTCAAAAAAAAAAAAAAAAAGACTAGCAATCCAAACACCAGAGAGGACGCAAAGCAGCCAGGACCTCAGGGATGGCTGGCAGAAGTGTAAACACAGAGACTTTGGAAAACCACATGGCAGAATCATGCAAAGATTAAAATGCGTGTGCAGCGTTCTGCTATGTATGTAAGTGATCTCCAAAGAGTGTGTGGGGAAAGGCACATCGAGAACCTATGCGTGGATTTCAACTTTTTTACAACGAAACTTTTGATTCCATTCACCTATGAACTTTTGAAATACCCTAATATATGTCCATCAGAAAAAAAGACATAGGTTCATTTAAAGTCACATTCAAAAGGAAAGCAGAAATTCTGTAATAGAAACAAATAGAGAAATACATACATATTCATACGCATATATAAACATATATATAATAGTTCAAAGATGTACTTACTTATTTCTTTGAAAGGCACCATTACAGAGAGTGAGGGGAAAGTCAGAGAGAGAGATCCTCTGTCTGTTGGTTCATTCCCCAAATGGCTGCAACAGCTGAGGCTGAAGCCAAGAGCCTGGAACCCCATCCTGGTCTCCAAAGTGGGTGGTAGAGGACCACACACTTGGGTCATCTCCCACTGCTTTCCCAGGAGCACTAGCAGGGAGCTGGATCAGAAGTGGAGTAGCCAGGACTCGAACTGGCACCCATATGGGATGCTGACACCACAGGCAGAGGCTTAACCTACCACACCACAGCACCAGCATTCCAAAAAAAAAAAGTGTTATACCACCTTTCCCAAAGTGGAAATATAGCAGTTACAGAACAAGAAGATTGTATCTTTTACTATGTCAAAACTCCAGCCCCCATTTTGGTCTTTTAAAAATCAAATAATATTTAAAGAATCACTTACAGTTTATGGATTCTTTTAAATGACTGCCGATTTCATCATCGAAGACATTTGCTTCTTTATTTCCTCTTACAAATTTCAGTAGGATGTTAGCTTCTGGTGTATCTTAAATTGAATATGCATAATAAGTAAAAAGCAGACATTATTTTTTAAATCATTATGAACAATCCAAAATTATTTTTATTTAAATTTATTTAAGATGTAGAGTTACAGAGAGAGTGAGAGACAGAGAAAGAGGTCTTCCATCTGCTGATTCACTCCCCAGATGGCTGTAACAGCCAGAGCTGAACCAATCTGAAGCTAGGAGCCAGGAGCTTCTTCCGGGTCTTCCATTGCTTTCCCAGGCCATAGCAGAGAGCTGGATCAGAAGCGGAGCAGCTGGGACTCGAATTGGCGCCCCTATGCCAGTGCCATAGGCAGAGGCTTAGCCCACTATACCACAGCACCAGCTCCATCCAAAATTGTTTTAACAGAAACAATTGAAGACTTACAAACACAATCACATAGAATGCTACATAGCCATTAACAATGTGAGGTGAAGAGATTAAAGTAAAGAGATGTACACCAGACATTGTTAGTGAAAAGAGCAACTTACAAAACTATGCAGTACATTATACTTTTAACTTAAAATCTACCCACATAAATACAAAATTACCTAGAGAATATAGATAAAAGAAATACTTAACTCTAACGTGGGAGTATAGGTGATCTTTATTTTCATTTTTTATGTTTTTATGTATTTTCTGAATTCTGTATGCATTTCTTTTCCAGTCACACAACACACACACACACATACATTTTAAAGAACAGTCACTTCAAACCTTGCTCCTGGAACTGGGCTATGCTTTCTCTCAGGAGTGACTGGGCAGTGTGCCAAAGGCAAGAAGGGGATTTCGAAAAGGTTCTCACCTGACTCCAGCACCTTTCAACTCCCAGACCTGCAGCTCAGCATGCCTGCACCCCACTGAACCCCACAAACTGTCCTGACAAGTCCTGGGCTATGACTCCTGGGGACAGAGTTGAGGTTTCCCCCTCCTTCTTACCACTCTGCTATTGATCAGAGCTGGACAGTCAGTTCTTCCTGGGCAATGCCTGTGCCTTTCATCTTTGTATTTCCAACATCTGAATCCACTCACCTGCCTTGTTCCACAAAGCTCAAGAGTTGGCAAATAAAAGACATTCAGAAAATACTTGTAACTGATGGCCCAATAGATAACTGTGTCTGAGACACTAGCAGGACCACTGCACATCAGACAGAGCACCCTGCACAGGAACCAGAGCACTCTGCTGGGGGTGGAGGTGTCAGGGAATGTGAGGTAACGGTCCAAGCACTTGGGTCATCTGCTGCTTTTCGCAGGCCATTAGCAGAGAGCTGGATTGGAAGTGGAGCAGCTGGGACTCTAACCCACACTCATGTGGACCTGCGTTGTGGCGTAGCGGGTTAAGCTGCTACTTGAGAAACCAGCATCCCACATGAGCACTAGCTCAAGTCCTGCCTTTCAAATAAATAAAAAAATCTTTAAAAATAAAAAATACTTTTCAATGTCCTTTTGATAAAGAGAGGTAATTATCCTAAAGATGCTAGATTGCTCAGAATTACTTGAGACACTTCCTCTGAGCCTATTATCAGAGTTGAAGGTGCAACATTGGGAACCCAAGACAGGCACGTTTCCATGTCACTTAATATAATAAAAACGGGGGAGATGTGGGGACCCATGGACAGGCCTGCCATGGGACCCCCCATGCTGGGCTTGGCTTATAGCAGTAATGCGGATGTAGCAGCTGATTGAACTTTCCATCTAGCTGAGGATCTTGGAAAACAACAAGATGGCGCTGATGCCCTGCCTGCTGCGTGACTCCACAGCTGAGCATGATCAAGTGCCGGATTGGAGAGCTCTGTGCATGGACTGTGATTGATTGACTGTGATTGGTTGAATTCGGTATATAAGCAGACCGCGGGAGAGGGAAGGGGGGCACGCCAGCTTTCCCCCTTAAGGAACGTGCGCGCCATCTCTCCCCCTTCTCCCGGTCCCCCACTCTTTTTCCCACTCTTTCTAAGTAAAAGTCTACTGAAGACCGATTAACTGCGAACAGCGTCGTTCCTTTTGCGGCCGAAGGAGCGACAGTGCAACATCCTAGAATGTCTTCTCATGCATCGGGCTCAGTCTTTTATGCAACTAGCACTGTCAAGATTGAAGCTCCTTTCCACAAGAGATACCCAGTGTCTTTTAGAAATGTCCCCAGACAGGGGCTGGCATGGTGGTGAGGCAGGTTCAAGCACCACCTCTGACACGGGCATCTCATATGGACACTGCTCTGTGTTCTGGCTGCTCCACTCCCTATCCAGCTGTCTGCTAATGGTGCCAGGTGCCTGGGCCGCTGTCACCCATGTGGGAGACCTGGATGAAACTCTTGGCTCCTGACTTCAGCCATTTGGGGAATGAACAGAAAAATCTCTCTCCCTGTCTCTCCCTCTCTCTGTTACTCTGCCTTTCAAATAAATAAAAAAGAAGGAAGAACAGGATGGAGGGGAGAAGAGAGGAGGGAGGAAAGACAGCAGCAAGGAAGGCAGCACTGATAGAGAACCGTGGACTCTTAAAACCTTACCTGGTGCCTGAGCTACGAAGCCAGACACTAGCCCCAAACTTATCTTGTAAGTTCACTGTTGGCAAACTCTTGGAAGTCCTTCCTCTTTGTGTTTTCTTTTTTTAATTAATTAATTAATTTTTTTTTGACAGGCAGAGTGGACAGTGAGAGAGAGAGACAGAGAGAAAGGTCTTCCTTTGCCGTTGGTTCACCCTCCAATGGCCGCCGCGGACAGCACGCTGCGGCCGGCGCACTGCGCTCATCCGATGGCAGGAGCCAGGCGCTAGGTGTTTTTTCCTGGGGTGCAGGGCCCAAGCACCTGGGCCATCCTCCACTGCACTCCCTGGCCACAGCAGAGGGCTGGCCTGGAAGAGGGGCAACTGGGACAGAATCCGGCGCCCCGACCGGGACTAGAACCCGGTGTGCCGGCGCCGCAAGGCGGAGGATTAGCCTGTTGAGCCACGGTGCCAGCCCTCTTTGTGTTTTCTTGAGATTGCAAAAGATTATTCCGTTTCTGGTAATCCTTCACTCTTGGGCGGTACTTAGCTGATGGTTATCTCTACACAACAAACCACTCAGAATGTTTTACCTTTCTGATCTCCCCAGGTCTTGCTCCCCTGATTTCATAATGTAGAAAACTGTAACTCTTTTAACAGCCACTCCAGGAGGATTATGGGCATTTAATTTACAGCTATGAACTAATGGTACCAAACACACAGGTGTATGTCTAGCAGAAAAAGGTATTTGAATGTAGTACAACTGAATTTAGTTTTTAAATTGTCAATCATTTAAGTAATCCATGGAGTAACACTGATCTCTTAAAAATCATGACAGTAGGGCCGGCGGCTGTGGTACAGTAGGCTGACCCTCCACCTGTGGTTCTGGCATCCCATGTGGGTAATGGTTCAAGTCCAGGCTGTTCTTCTTCCAATCCTACTCTCTGCTACGGCATGGGAAAGCAGCGGAAGATGGCCCAAGTGCTCGGGCCCTTGACTTCAGATTGGCTTACTCCAATCGCTGTAGCCATTTGGGGAGGGAACCAGCAGATATAAGAACTCCATCTCTGTTTCTCTGTCCATAACTCTACCTCTCAAGTAAATAAATAAAATCTTCAAAGAAATAGCATGACAATGGGCAATACTTTACAAATCTATCTGGCTTTTCACATTTCTTTCATAAAAGTATTAAAGATACAGCTTATTTTAATTTTTTGAAAGTCGTTATAAAGCATTTTTACTTTTAATTTTTCAAATTAAACCCATCAATATACTGCACAAATATTAAAGTATGTTCACAATCATTTCCAAAGGGATGAAAAATTTCAGAACACTTTTTACCTGGATTTGTTGTAATAATGGATTTCGAGATTACAGTTGCTGTCATGCAGTTCCGAAATTTGTCAAAACTTATTCTTACATCTGCGGCAAATATTACTGTTTGAGAGAAAACCCACTTTAAAATTATTTTATCAAAGAATAAAAAATGCCACATATTTAGTACTACCAATGAGCTATGATACCTGTTTCTCCCGGAGTCCAGCTCTGTGCAAGTAGAATGGATTCATTATCCCAACTGCATTTATATAAAAAGAAGTGAAACAAATTGACTGCATTGGAAAAAAACTGGCAGTGACGTACTATTCACAAACAATTTACAAACAAAAATTGCCGCAGTGGCCAGGGCTGGTAATCCCCTGCGTGGTCAAAGGCAGACACAAGGATATTTGCTTTTCGGTCTGTCCCACTGAGTATTTAACACCTGTGGAGAAGTCATTCCTTCAGCACACACTCATCTCTAACCGCTCCACGCTGCCACTCCTTTATCTTGCCAGCACTAGTCCTTCCATGCAGGCTGGAACTCAGGGACTGCAGATCCAAAGACTGGAGGACTTTCAGAGCACTGGGGGAGGCCACAGTGGGTGAACTCCTCAGGGGACTGGCTGCGGCAAAGACACTTTCCAAATTCCTGTGCCACCTAAGCCCCAGGAGTCTAAACAAGAGCTTACAGTGCCCTGCAGTGCTTCAGGGTACAGCCCCGCTGATCCAGGGTGTGGCTGGGGACCCTGCAAAGTCTGGTTTGTGTGTCATCAACAGGGTCTAATAAAGCACCATCTGTTCTCAAACACAATAAAAATAAAACTGGTCACAGAGAAGCCCATCTAAGCGATTCTATGCCATCTAAAGATGGCTACCTACTTTGAGGTGGCATCCATAACTACCCAACATTCCAGAGTAAGGCTTATTTTTGAAGATGTCATGGATCTCCTATCACTACTCCTTTCTGGATCTGAAAACCATGTGTTTGTGATACAAGGGAAATGTTTTCCCTGAGGATAACAGCAGCAGTGCTGGGGGGAGGGGCAGTTTACCATGCCAGTGGGAATAACGCCTCTGTCTCATCGTAGAGTCTAACTTCGCACCTCTGGCCCTTCCTTCGGTCTGAAGTTGTAAAGTATTTTGGCTCTCCAACCTTGGAAATTGAAGGAAATCATTAGTGTTCCTCTACAATTGTACAATTACTTAAATATTTGTTGATGGAAATACTCAAATGTTTACCTCTGAATATAAAGTTAGAAATATTAAAATAGCATGAACCGGGGCCAGCACTGTGGCACAGCAGGTTAGAAGCCCCGGCCTGAAGCACTGGCATCCCATATGGGCGCCAGTTCGAGACCTGGCTGCCCCTCTTCCTGTCCAGCTCTCGGACATGGCCTGGGAGAGCCGTGGAAGATGCCCGAGTCCTTGGGCCCTGCACCTGTGTGGGGGACTTGGCGAAGCTCCTGGCTCCTGGCTTCGGATCAGCACAGCTCTGGCCATTGCGGCCAATCAGAGAGTGAACCAGCGGATGGAAGACCTCTCTCTCTCTCTCTCTCTCTCTCTCTCTCTCTCTCTGCCTCTCTCTGTAACTCTTTCAAATAAATAAAATAAATCTTAAAAAAAATTTTAAATAGTTTAAAAATAGCATGAACCATTAATATTTATTTGATGATTGAAAAGTATCTTCTATCTCTAAATTAACTATATTTAGCTACAGCTGTAAATTAGACACACTTTAGAGGGAATACAGACAGACATGTTAAAGTTAAGGTTGTGGGGCTGGCGCTGTGGTACAGCAGGTTAAAGTCCCGGCCTGAAGTGCCAGCATCCCATATGGGCACCAGTTTAAGTCCCGGCTGCTCCACTTCCAATCCAGCTCTCTGCTATGGCCTGGGAAAGCAGGAGAAGATGACCATGTCCTTGGGCCCCTGCACCCACGTGGGAGACCCAGAAGAAGCTCCTGGCTCCTGGCTTTGGATCGGCCCAGCTCTGGCCATTGCAGCCACTGGGGATTGAACCAGCGAATGGAAGACCTCTCTCTCTCTCTCTCTCTCTGCCTCTCCTTCTCTCTGTGTGTAACTCTTTCAAATAAATAAATAAATCTTTAAAAAAAGATGAAGAATGAACTAGCAGATGGAAGATCTCTCTCTCTCTCTCTCTTTCTTCCTCTCTTTCTGTAAACCTGCCTTTCAAATAAATAAATAATTTTTTAAAAAGAAAATACATATTCTATCTTTGAGGAGTCCACACCGCTGCTCCATGGCCTGTCATGGCATTTTGTCCTGGCATGTAAAAATACAGACTTAACTTTTTTTTTTTTTTTAAAGATGCTTAGACTCGAACTGGCGCCCATATGGGATGCCAGCACTGCAGGCAGCGGCCTCACCTGCTACACCACAGCGCCAGCCCCTGGTTCACTCGTCAAATAACAACAGCTGGGGCTGGGCCAGGCCAAAGCCAGGAGGAGCCCAGAACTCCATCTGAGCCTCCCATTGAGGTAGCAGGGGTCCAGATACTTGGACCATTCTTCCACTGCTTTCCTAGATGTATTTGCAGGGAGGTAGATAAGAAATGGAACAGCCGAGACTCGAACCAGCACCCATATGGGATGCCGGCACCACAGGCATGTGCTGCTATGCCACAGTGCCGGCCCCAGAACACGTATTTTGAGTGTCTGCGTGTCCTCACGTCTCACACAGAGACAGAAAACTGCTTCTCTGGCCCTCAGTGTACTCATCGTCTAGCCGAGACATCGAGTATCAGTACTTCGCCTTTTCCACAGGGTTAAGTTGTTGAGCATGAAAAGTGATGTGACACAGTAGAGAGGGGGCCGTGGGCAGTGTCTGCCTAGCAGTTAAGCCACTGGTTGCCTTGGCCATGTCCCACAGCAGTGCGTGGGATTTCTGGTTCCAGCTCCTGATTCCAGCTTCCTGCTTAACCTGGACCCTGCGAGGCAGTGTGATGGCTCCAGTGGTTGGGCTCCTGCCACCCAACAGGGAGACCCAGACTGTTTCCAGCCCCTGAGGCTTTCGTCACTCAGCTCTTGCAAGCGTTTAGGGAATAAAACAGCAGATAGGAGTTCTCTGTCTGCCTTGCTGTCTTTCAAATAAAACAAAAATAAACAAGAAAGAGTATGCCAGCCTCCTACACGGAACGGGAAAAGCTGTGGCAGGTTTTTGCTTATATTCATACTAAGTTTTTTATATTCATATAATACATTATAAATGAATATGTCACATTGAAATGCAGGGAAAGCGAGTATGATTAAGCACAATCAGAGACTGAACAGTATTAAGTGTAAATTGCCTAAAGAGACTCCTGTTTTTAAGATTGTCATCTATGGTGTTTACTCCTCCTTCCTAAATGATACCAAGTATCCTCTGAGTGCCAGGCACCCTGCGAGACTAGGGCTGGAACCACAGATACTGCAGCCTCACCGTCCTGTGGTCAGAGCCTGCTCAGGGGAGCTGGCACTCCAGATCAGCACTACTTACGACACTAATGACAAGTACACAGGTGCACAGGGCTACTTCCTTTTTTTTCTTTTGACTATCATCCTTCCCTATGTTGAGAAATTACTCTTGCACCTTTACTTTTCTTGATATAGTTTCTTTTGTGAAACTATTTTTTAGGTCCACTTCTAATCTTTGCTCAGTGATTCCGGAGCTTAGAACGTGCTGCACAGAGACAGATGCTGCTGCAGTGCAAGATCATACTCCTGGATCGGCACTGTGGCTTAGTCAGTGCAGCTCCCCATATGGGTGCAAGTTCAAGACCTTGCTCATCCACTTTCTTTTTTTAAGATTTATTTATTTATTGGAAAGGCAGAGTTACAGAGAGGCAGAGGCACAGAGACAAAGAGAGATCTTCCATCTGCTGGTTCATTCCCCAAATGGCCACAATGGCTGGAGCTAGGCCAGTCCCAAGCCAGGAGCCAGGAGATTCTTCTGGGTCTCCCATGTAGGTTTAGGGGCCCAAGGACTTGGATCATCTACGACTGCTTTCCCCAGCCACAGCAGAGAGCTGGATCAGAGCGGAGCAGTCAGGATTCAAGTTAGCGCCCATACAGGATTTACCTGCTTTACCTGCTACCCCACAGCACCAGCCCCTATACTTTCTTATTCTTTCTTATTTTTTTTAAAGATTTATTTATTTAAAGTAAGTTACACAGAGAGAGAAGGAAAGGTAGAGAGAGAGAAAGACCTTCCATTATTTGATTCACTCCCCAATTGGCTGCAATGGCTGGAGCTGTGCCAATCCTAAGCCAGGAGCCAGGAGCTTCTTCCGGGTTTCCCACGTGGGTGCAGGGGCCCAAGGACCTGGGCCATCTTCTCCTGCTTTCCCAGGCCACAGCAGAGAGCTGGATCAGAAGTGGAGCAGCGGAGACTCAAACCAGCGCCAATATGGGATGCTGGCTCTACAGGCAGCAGCTTTACCCACTATACCACAGCACCGGCCCCCACATTTTTTAAAAAATGAAGAATGATGGGGCTGGCGCCGTGGCTCAGTTGGTTAATCCTCCGCCTTGCGGTGCTGGCATCCCATATAGGTGCCAGGTTCTAGTCCCGGTTGCTCCTCTTCCAGTCCAGCTCTCTGCTGTGGCCCGGGAGGGCAATGGAGGGTGGCCCAGGTGCTTGGGCCCTGAACCCGCATGGGAGACCAGGAAGAAGAACCTGGCTCCTGGCTTCAGATTGGCGCAGCGCCAGCCGTTGTAGCCATTTGGGGAGTGAACCAACGAAAGGAACACCTCTCTCTCTCTCTCTCTCTCTCTCTCTCTCACTGTCTATAACTGTCAAATTTTTTAAAAGATGAGAATGCTATTTACATTTAAAAAAAAGATTATTTTATTTGAAAGTCAGAGTTATATAGAGGAGAGGCAGGGGGTTCTTCCATCCGCTGGTTCACCCCCTAATTGGCTGCAATGGCTGCAACTGTGCTGATCTGAAGCCAGGAGCTTTTTCCGGGTCCCCCCACATGGGTACAGGGGCCCAAGAACTTGGGCCATCTTCTACTGCTTTCCCAGGCCACAGCAGAGAGCTGGATTGGAAGAGGAGCAGCCAGGACTCGAACCGGCACCCATATGGACTTCCAGCACTGCAGGTGGTGGCTTCACCTCCTACAACACAGCGCTGGCCCCTCCACTTTCAATCCAGCTCCTTGCTTACGCACCTGGAAAAGCAGCAGAAGATGGCCCAATGCTTGGGCCCCTACAACCATGTGGGAGACTTGGAGGTGGCTCCTGCCTCCTGGCTTCTGATGGGTACAGCTCCAGCCATTGTGGTCATTTTGAGGAGTAAACCAGCAAAGAAGACCTCTCTCTCTCCCTCCCTCTCTCTCCCCCTCCCTCCCTCTCCCTCCCTCCCTCTCTCTCTGTCTTTGAAATAAACAAATCTTTGGGGGGGAAAATCACTGATGGAACAAGGACATAAGCCTCAACCATTTCAGGTTCTTGTTGCCTCGCCTTCTTTGAGGGGACCGGTTAAGTCTCACATCTTATTGTTCTCACTCCACCTGAGAACACACGCAAAGTCCGTTCCTCCCGATGCTAAGGAACGTCGTGGAGATCTTCGAGTCAATCAGCTTGTTCTTTCCACTTGTGTCTTTGTTTACTCAAAGTATGAAAAACTCTCCCATAGTAAGTCATTCACAAGGAGGTGACATGCGCATTTGGCATTCAAAAAAACAATTTTATCTTGATACTGACTCATAGATAAAATGCTACTTTCCCTTTAATGACAGGTGTTACTCTTTTCTTAATTTAACTTACTACTAAGATATGTAGGAAAAATTATCCCAGGTTGTGATGACCACTACATTCCAAACACAAATGAGGTGACCGAGACTCCCCCACCCCACTCAGTTTTGCTGGGGTTTTAACTTACCGACCTCACGGCTGCAAGCACATTAATAATCCTCCCATCAAGACTTTGTCCATTTGCAACAATATCACCCAAAGAATAATAATCTCGAGACTCTTTAACAGGTAAATGCATCAACGAAAGTAACTTGTTGTCCACTTCATAAACAGAGCAGACCTTCACAGTTGAGTGATTCTCACTGAGCAATAGTTTACAGTCGCTAAATTGCAAAAACACACAAAAAAGTTAATAATATGATTTTTAACAGAAAAATACTTTCAAGTTCACAGCTAAATTATATTTTTGGAAATAATTTAGATTATATTCAGATTTGTACACTTTTCAAGATTTACATTGAATAATGTGACAAAGCATTTTTGTCTAAAATGTAATTAAGAAAACATTTTGAAGATCTATTCTTGCCTGAGTTCTAGGCATCCTGGTTGTCTGATCTTGCCCGAGACATTGAATTTCAGCTTCCTTCTTTATAAGACATGGGTATAGAAGCACTCTGAAACTTCCAGGAAGTGAGTGATGTAGACAGTGGGGCTACCACTTAGGACACCAGGCTTAAGCCTGGGGTCAAGTTCCCCTCCACTTCCAGGTTCCTGATAATGCATCCTGGGAGGCAGAGGATGATGGCTCAAGTACTTGGGCCCATGCTACCTATGTGGGAGACCCAGATGGTCTGCTGGCTGCTGGCTTCAGCATGGCCTAGCTCTGGCTGTTGTGGACATTTGTGGAGTAAGCAATCTCTCTCTCTCTCTCTCTCTCTCTCTGCCTTTCAAATAAAAATAAACTATTTAGGAGGTTATGAAAATGAAAAGATGGGAGATGGGACTAGTGGTGTTGCATAGCAGCTTAAGTTGCTGCTTGCAGTGCTGGCATCCCATGTGGGCACTGGTTCAAGTCCTGGCCACTCTGCTTCTGATTCAGCTTCCTGCTATTGTGCCTGGGAAGGCAGCAGAAGACAGCCCAAGTGCTTGGGCACCTGCCACCATGTGGAAGACTAGGATGGAGTTCCTGCCTTCAACCTGGTGGTGGCAGCCATTCAGGGAGTGAAACAGCAAATGGAATCTCTCTCCTTCTCCCTCTCCCCTTCCCCCTTTCCTTCTCCCTAACACTTTGCCTTTCAAAAAAATACATAAATCTTTAAAAAACTGAGAACACAAGAATCTGCTATTTCTCTTTCCTGTGACCCTGCCTCAGCTCCTCTCTGAGTGCCCTGTCCAAGAACAGCGCTGTCCTCACCTCTGTCATGCTCATATGGAGAAGGTGCGCAGCACTGAACACAGCGAACCAGAGTCAAACAACCCTCAAGTCCTCTCCAGGGAGCCTCCTTAGCAGCTTCCACATGCACCTTCCCCACCGCCTTAGTCAGTGACCTTATCACTTCTCTCCCAAGCCACTGCCATTGTCTCCTATCTACAGAAGATCCCTCATATGCAGCCAAACTAATGGGAAACCATTGTTCTGCAGCTCAAAGATCTCCTGTGGCTACCCAAGTTCACCAGAGAGAACAGAGTCTGCTTCTCCCACAGCTTCTCCTGCTGCCAGGTCACCGCACTTGTCCAGGAACATCAGACAACTGGGTTATAAGACTGACACTTTCAGGCCAAAGACAGTCAAACATCATCAGCTTCATATGGTTCGACGTACTAGTAAGCGTTCTGGGAGGCTCAAGAGGTTTCATGCTCTTTCCCTCTCTCCCTCCAAACATTCATTCCATGGTCACTGAGAGCCGATTATGGGTGGTACGGGGACACAGTGTGACGAGACAAGGCCATTGATCTCACGAGTTCCCATGTGTTAGAGGGAGACACACCTCATCAACCTGGCCCAGTCACCTGGGTGATGATGCCAACAGCACAGGGAGAAGCCCCAGGAACTGACAAAAAGGCTGCTACAGACAGAGCAGGTGGGGGTGTCTGAAGGAAGTGACCGCTAAGCTGAGAGGTCACCAACATCAGAGGAGCAGTGCGAGGGGTGACAAGAGGATGTGAGTGCCCTTGCGCAGGCCACTGTGCCCCCAGAGTCCTCTACAGGCCGACTGGAGAACAGCTCCAGCCTCCTCTCCAGAGACGCCCTTCCTTCCAGTTTATGTCCCACTCCCCTTTGGGGGACCCTAGCCAGAGACAACGTGGGCGCAGCAGCCCACACCTCCCTCCAGGGGACTACTCTGGGGTTCATTCACATCGAGCTCCCAAGGGTGAGGCTCTAGGTGAACTCACTTCTTCGCTCAGCTTCTCCCCCATCTTATCCTTGCAGGTTTCACAAAAAATAGATAGAATTCCCAAGATTTATCCTTCCTTCTAACTGTTCAGTTTCAGTGTGACTGGAGTCAAGTTTTTGTAAACGTGAGAATGAAAGTTCTAAAAACAAAGCCATTTTTACATGACTGTATCAACGTAAAGGATCTATCAAACACAAACGTATGAAAGAAAATTAAACTCCTAATTTTCAAACAGAAACAGAACGCCTTCAGTGAGCTCACTGCTAATGCGCTAGAGATCACTGGCAACTACTGGTTCCCACGCAGACTGCTGGCCGTGGTGCCGCGTGTTACCTAGGTGTGCTCGGGCTGAATTTCTCTTCTCTCTCCATTTCTTTTCTTTGGATCAGGGGATTTTCAATCATCACTGTAACAGAGGGCAAACCACATGAGTATTACAGAACAGGAAGAGGATGAAGAGCAACCAAGTGCGCCCGAGGGGGGTCTAAGCACCCCGCCCTCCAGTGGCCCTGTGAAGACGGGAGCCTTAGGTGCAGTCATCAGATTAGCTGATGACGTTTCCACTGCTTTGTGCGTAAATGCCAACATGTAGCATACACTGATAGTACTTTATTTAGTTAATCCAACACTTGATGTGGGTACAATACGCCCTTCACACTTGCCCTGGGGACAGCAGTAGGGGTGGAAAGAGCCACACAAAGCCAGGCCACTCCACTGGTGTGGGCTCTCTCACTCCTCAGCTTGGTGACCTCAACAATTTAGGGTTTCAATTTCCCCACAGCCTCTGTTTGGACTTCTGTGCCTGCTTTTCTCATAACATGCATTCTCCGTGGACTTTCTGAAGACCTCTTACAGGTATCACTTAAAAAACTTTTTATTTTTTTTATTTTTATTTATTTATTTATTTTGACAAGCAGAGTGGACAGTGAGAGAGAGAGAAAAAGGTCTTCCTTTGCCGTTGGTTCACCCTCCAATGGCTGCCGCAGACAGCGCGCTGCGGCCGGCGCACCGCGCTGATCCGATGGCAGGAGCCAGGCGCTAGGTGCTTTTTCCTGGTCTCCCATGGGGTGCAGGGCCCAAGCACCTGGGCCATCCTCCACTGCACTCCCTGGCCACAGCAGAGAGCTGGCCTGGAAGAGGGGCAACTGGGACAGAATCCGGCGCCCCGACCAGGACTAGAACCCTGTGTGCCAGCGCCGCAAGGCGGAGGATTAGCCTGTTGAGCCACGGCGCCGGCCCACTTTAAAAACTTTTACGCCACAATAAACTTTTTTTTAATTCCATTTTCACAAACTCTGAAATGCCCACCTATAGTAATGACCTTGTATCACTTAAGGAATGCTTATAACCACACTGGGTGCTATGAAATTGGCAGAGCTTTCTGCCTTCACGGTACACAGTCCTGCACATGTTTGGTTAGAGACACTGCACACGGGCTAGGTACTGTATGTCTATGGGTAACTGGCTGCTTGATCCCTGGGCTGGGAAGGAGCAGCTCATCACATCACTGCATTACTCCCTCGTCTCCTTCTCCACCACAAAGAGCGGCTACGCAGCCTTTCACTTCTCCGGGGAGTCCAGTGCTGCCATCCGTGAGGGAGGAAGCCACGCCGTCTCATCTGCCACCCACAGGAACCTAGGGGGTACTATTTCATAGGTAAGGCCTAACAACATTAAGACATCTTCTCAAAACGAGGATGTAGTTAGGTGTTGGGTGTGAGATTTGACTTAGAACTGTGCTTCACAGTCCTTGTTCTTTTTGCAACAGGCTGGACTGTCAGAGCATAATTGAAGTGAGAAGTTGCAGAAGATTTGGTATTTTGCCTAAAATCCTATTAAATATTCAAAGATCAACTTTTATCAGAATCTATTTGGTGGCCCTACTATGTCTATAAAAATAAATGATTAGGCTAACAGGGGTTGATGCAAACTGAAACATGAAATACTTGAAACACAAAGCTAGTAAAGCGCCTAGCAAAGTCTGACCATCACTCTTACCTGCTTCCAGGGACCTCTGAGTTCCTTGCCTTATGCTCTTAACATCTGAATTTTTTTCTCATCTGAACTGTGTCTTATTGCATTTTGATTTCCTCAGTGTACTTACCATACATACCCCAGCAAAAATATTGCAACAAGGACAGTGTAAGAATCAAGGCCAACTTACCACACTCACCAACCCTAAAGCTGCCAGAAAGTGACTTGATGTAGTCTTCATTGCCCCAGGAGGTGACATTTACAAAATGATTTGGTGAATCTCGAATGGTGAAACTGAAGGTGTATCGTTCTGCTCCAATATCTAAGAGAAAACCAGTATTTTTATTTCTCAAGTGAAAAGTTTTATTTTGACTTTGAACAAATGATTATTAATGATCATTCTGACAAAGAAAACACATGGTACAAAATGTTATTTCAAATATACATTCCGTAATGTTATGCTTCCATGAATTTTAAAGTGAAGTGGTAACAAGTCACCAATACAGACTGTTCACCTAGTTGGCCTCTTTCTCCTCTCTCCAGTTACCTGTGTAGAATAGGAAAATGACACCAAGACTTGAACTGCCCAGATATTAGCTGGGATCCCCCATTTCTGTCTTATCCCTGTGGTTTTAACCCAAGTCATGATTCAGATCTAAATATTTCTCTCAAAACAAACTGTATATACCAAGTGAGCACCACCAGGGGTCAGCAAGGACATGTTTGTTTCAAAATGGGAATTCCTTCATTGGTTTTCTTACTGAAAAAGTAATACAGGGGTATGCATTTGGTGCAGCAGTTAAGCTGCCTGCATCCCATATGGAAGCATTTGGTTCAAGTCCCAGATACTCTGCTTCCAATCCAGTTTCCTGCAAATGTACAACCAGTTACTCCATTTCCGATCTTGCTCCCTGCTAATGAGCCTGGGAAAAGCAGCGAAAAATGGCCCAAGTGTTTGGGCCCCTGCTACCCATATGGGGAAACTCCTGGCTCCTGGCTTTAGCCTGGCCCAGCCCAGACCATTGCAGCCCTCTGGGGAGTGAACCAGCATATGGAAGATCATTGACCATACGTCTCTCTAACTCTTTCTAATAAATAAACTTAAAAAAAAAAAAAAAAAAGGCCGGCGCCGCGGCTCAACAGGCTAATCCTCCGCCTTGCGGCACTGACACACCGGGTTCTAGTCCCGGTCGGGGCGCTGGATTCTGTCCCAGTTGCCCCTCTTCCAGGACAGCTCTCTGCTGTGGCCAGGGAGTGCAGTGGAGGATGGCCCAGGTGCTTGGGCCCTGCACCCCATGGGAGACCAGGAGAAGCACCTGGCTCCCGCCATCGGATCAGCGTGGTGCGCTGGCCGCAGCGCGCTGGCCGCGGCAGCCATTGGAGGGTGAACCAACGGCAAAGGAAGACCTTTCTCTCTGTCTCTCTCTCTCTCTCTCACTGTCCACTCTGCCTGTCAAAAAAAAAAAGTATTAAAAATGGACTGGGGGTTGGGCCGGCGCTGTGGCACAGCAGGTTAAAGCCCTGGCCTGAAGTGCCAGGATCCCATATGGGTGCCAGTTCTAGTCCCGGCTGCTCCTCTTCCAATCCAGTTCTCTGCTGTGGCTTGGGATAGCAGTAGAAGATGGCCCAATTCCTTGGGCCCCTGCAACCATGTGGAAGACCCGGAAGAAGCTCCTGGCTCCTGCCTTCAGATCGGCATAGCTCCAGCTGTTGCGGCCATTTGGAGAGTGAACCATCGGATAGAAGACCTCTCTCTCTGTCTCTACCTCTCTCTATATATAACTCTTTCAAATAAATAAATAAATCTTAAAAAAAAAAAAGATTAAAAAAAATAGACTGGGGGCCAGCACTGTGGCGTAGCAGGTAAAACCGCCGCCTGCAGTGCCGGCATCCCATATGGGCACCAGTTCAAGTCCCGGCTGCTCCACTTCTGATCCAGCTCTCTGCTATGGCCTGGGAAAACAGTAGAAGATGATCCAAGTCCTTGGGCCCCTGCACTCATGTGGGAGACCCAGAAGAAGCTCCTGACTCCTGGATCCAGATTAGTGTGCAGCTCCGGCCGTTGTGGCCATTTGGGGAGTAAACCAGCAGATGAAAGACCTTTCTCTCTCTCTCTCTCTCTCTCTCTCTCTGTAACTCTGACTTTCAAATAAATAATTTTTTTTTAAATGGACTGATATCTTCCCATGTATGGCCTTAACCCAAGTACACGACTATACAATAGAGAACTTGGCCACTGCTCAGAAAGAGTTACACAGGCATGGGACATTTAATCACTTGAATAAACTTCGTTGCAGTCATAAGCCACAGTTGATGAAAAACGAAGCAAAGAATTAAAGAAAACTCAGCTTTTTCTGTCTGGAAAGCCTTTGACGTCTGTTTTCCCAATGACTATACCAATTACTTTCTGAAAAACAAAAGAGTATAGAATACCAATATTAAATACAGATGTAGACAGTAAATTTAATTTCAAAGACTCATTATATTTTACTGGCTCTAACAAACATTTTTGACTAGGAGCCATTTAAATGTATTTATTCCAGTCAAACATCTAAAAGAACTTTATGAATATTCAGTTCCACAAGGACAGTACAATGTACTAAGACAGTTGACTGGTATTACAAATACTTCTAATACTTAGTATGTCTAAACTTTGTTTTCAGTCACTAGATGGAGCACAATAACTGCCCCATGCTGTCAGTCTTTACTGAATTCATCCAAAGCACATGTATAATGTAATTTAATTTGCCGTGGTCTTCAAAGCTTTCCTTTATAGGTTTTCTAACAATCCACAGAAAATTGATTAGCTTCTTAATCTAAACATGCTGGATAGTAATATAAATTAGACTGCAACAAAATTTGTATATTGCTGTTAATAAGCCTAAATTCTACCATCTAGATCTTAAACCTCAAAGAAATTAACATCTCTTTAACAGTTTTAATATTCTCAAAAAATTATTAAAATTGTTCTTTAAAAAATAAAAATAACTACTTTTTCTGAAAGAGAAAAGCCCAAATTTATATTACTAGTTCTAGCAACTAATTTTAACTTTATAATAATCAGGAACATTTAAAATACAGTAATTTTTAAGACTATTACATTCTAGCTGAACTATTGGTTAGTCTTGATGCATTTACACCACAGTTATTATTTCTTAAACTCTATATACATTCAGATATCACTGAACACACACATGAATGTGGAAACATGCAACTACTGGAAGCTGTGATTAAAACTTTCTAATAGAAGAGATGATTAGCAAATACTTTACCTTTTAAGAAAACTATAACAATAATTTTTAACACTAATAAACTTTGAATTGCAGCTTATCAAAGTTACACATAAACTTATTCCAGTTTGAGACCTGTGAACAGCAGGCTACTCAGCGGCTGGAAGGTAAGGGAGTATGGTCATTGTTTTACTGTGAGTTCTTCACCTTATGACTCCATCCAAATTTCTTTTAAAAAATGAACAGTCTTTGAATATTTGAAATCACTGAATTCCTCCACAGCTTCTCCAAAAAAGTCAGTTTTTACATAACATGCTTAGAGTGTACCTCATGTCATATAAGCAGTGTAACAGCAAGTATTTAAGATTAAAAACTGGATAATTTGATTAAATAATTGCTACTGCTGAACAAAAATCATTTAATTTTACAATGCTAAATGTATCTATTAAATTATCATTTTAGTAAATATGCATTAAAACAATATAAAAATCTCGACCATTTGGAGTAATCACCAATGATATCTACTATCATACATCTACTCCTTGACAAAACAAGGATGAATCTCCATTTAGCTGTGGCATCAATACAGAGATGTGGGGGCACTCACTATCTAACTACACCAGTGCAGCGAATATCAATGCACTTGTCAACTATAAGAGGATGTGTTGAATGAATCAATCATGCTGATACGACATCTTGTTACCATATGAAGCTTCATTTGAGAACAAGCAAGTCATCACATCATTGCAACCTACCAAGTTAGCCATACTTGGATGTAGATCTGAAAGTGCAGTAAAGGTCTTCGATGCAAAGAAGTTTGCCATATTTCACCTGTATTTTAGAAAACATAATTTAGATATATAAATTAAATAACTGATGCGGCCAGCGCTGTGGCACGGCTGGTTAAACCACTGCCTGCCGCACCCGCATCCCATATGGGCACTAGTTCAAGTCCCAGCAGCTCCATTTCTGATCCAGCTCTCTGCTAAGGGGCCTGGGAAAACAGAAGATGATCCAACTCCTTGTGCCCGAGCCCACACGGGAGACCTGGATGAAGCTCCTGACTCCTGCCTTTTACCTGGCCCAGCCCCGGTTGATGTGGCTATTTGGAGAGTGAACAAGCAGACAGATGATCTCTGTTTATGATCTCTGTTTCTTCCTCTCTTTGTAACTCTGCCCTTCAAATAAATAAATAAATCCTTTTAAAAAATTAAATAACTAAATAAACCATGAAAAATTCCAAGGTTTAAAAAAATTATTTAAGAAAGCATTAGGAGTAGGTGCCGTGGTGAAGTAGGTTAATCCTCCACCTGCTGTGCCGGCATCCCAAATGGGCTCCAGTTTCAGTCCTGGCTGCTCCTTTTCCAATCCAGCTCTCTGTTATAGCCTGGAAAGGCAGTGGAGGGTGGCCCAAGTCCTTGGGCCCCTGCTCCCACGTGGGAGACTGGAAAGAAGCTCCTGGTTCCTGGCTTCAGATCGGCGCAGCTCCGGCCATTGTGGCCATTTGGGGAGTGAACCAACAGAAGGACGACCTTTCTCTCTGTTTCTCCCTCTCACTGTCTGTAACTCTACCTGTCAAATAAATAAATTAAAAAAAAATTTTTTAAAGAAAGCATTTGATATTTCACTCGTTCTTTGGGAAATTTATAATGATGAAATTTCAACATAAATTAAATCTGTGGAAAACATGTTCAAAATGCCTTTTTTAGGCCGGCGCCACGGTTCACTTGGCTAATCCTCCGCCTGTGGCCCTGCACTCCGGGTTCTAGTCCCGGTTGGGGCACTGGATTCTGTCCCGGTTGCTCCTCTTCCAGTCCAGCTCTCTGCTGTGGCCCAGGAAGGCAGTGGAGAATGGCCCAGGTGCTTGGGCCCTGCACCTGCATGGGAGACCAGGAGGAAGCACCTGGCTCCTGGCTTCGATCAGTGCAGTGCACCGGCCATGGTGGCCATTTAGGGGGTGAACCAATGGAAAAGGAAGACCTTTCTCTCTGTCTCTCTCTCTCACTGTCTAACTCTGCCTGTCAAAAAAAAAACATGCCTTTTTATAATATTGGATGATCCAGCTAGGTATAACTTTTACTTTCATGTAAAATTATTAATATTTTGATACTGTGTAAATTTCTAGTCACGTCTTGACACTACTGGATTTGAACTTCTTCATCCTTTTTTTCTTTTTTAGAAAACTTTTATTTAATAAATACAAATTTCAAAAGTACAACTTTTGGATTGTAGCGGTTTTCCCACCATACCCCCTCCCACCCACAAACCATCTCATCTTCTACTCCCTCTCCCATCCCATTCTTCATTAAGATTCATTTTTAGGCCGGCGCCGTGGCTCAACAGGCTAATCCTCCGCCTTGCGGCGCCGGCACACCGGGTTCTAGTCCCGGTCGGGGCACCGGATTCTGTCCCGGTTGCCCCTCTTCCAGGCCAGCCCTCTGCTGTGGCCCAGGAGTGCAGTGGAGGATGGCCCAGGTGCTTGGGCCCTGCACCCCATGGGGAGACCAGGAAAAG
>CM027397.1:35742429-35770964 GCA_015711505.1 Sylvilagus bachmani | reverse complement strand
GGGGGGGGCGGTCAGGCAGCGGGGGCGGTCAGGCAGCGGGGGCGGTGGCCCCAAGAGGAGTGCCAAGCAAGGTGCGTCCGCCCAGCTGAGTGCAGCCGGGACTGGGGCAGAGCTGCAGACGGGGCTGAGCCTCTGGGGAGCCCAGGGCCGCTGGAGAAGTGGAAGTGAGAGCTGGGGACCTGCGGACGCCGCCCTCGGAGGTTGAGCCGGGGGCTGGTGGAGCAGGTGAGGAGGCGCGGCTGGGGCAGGAACCGAAGGAGCCACCCTCGGAGACCCTCAGGCCGGGAACGGATCCTGCTCCCAGCCCCCACCTGCAGAGCTGGACTGTGGGTGGAGCTGCCCCCACCCATTGCAGGAGAGGCTCCCTGGATGCCCCCGCACTGTGTGACATCCACCTGCCTTCCTCGAAGGAGCCTCACGCCACCCAAGACCCAACGGAGGCCTCCCACGACTGACTTTGTGCTTTGTGGGCACCGGCTTGGGTCCCGGCCGCTCCACTTCCAATCCAGCTCCCTGCTAATGTGGCTGGGAAAGCAGAGGAGGACGGCCCAAGCCCCTGGGTCCTGCACCCACGTGGGAGACCAGGAAGAAGCTCCTGGCTCCTGGCTTCAGCCTGACCCAGCCCTGGCCATTGTGGCCATCTGGGGAGTGAAACATCGATGGAAGATCTCTCTCTCTCTCTCTCTCTCTCTCCCCTTCTCCCTCCCCCCCCAGCCCCGCCCCGTAACTCCGCCTTTCAAATGAATAAAATAAATCTGTAAAAATAAGAAATAAAACCATGTTGGAATTCACACACAGTCACCCGTTTTAGGGTGGATGTTCCTGTAGCATTTAGTGCACTCACAATGTTGTGCAACCCCCACCTCTGCAATGCCAGAACACTCCCCTGTCCCCAAAAGGAGCGCCTGCAGCCACTGAGCAGTCCTCCCCGGGACCCCCAGCCCCAGCCCCGGGGCGACCGCCGCTTGCTTCCGTCTCTACACACTCGCTGGTTCTGGGGGTGCAAGGCCGGGCCTCCCTTAGCGCCCTGTTTTCAGAGCTCATCAGCACGGCAGCAAGTGTCAGACATCACGGCTTTCCCTGCCGGGTCGTCTGCGCTGTAGGGATGGACCAGGCTGCACCTGTCGCTTCTGTGTCCACGGGCTGCTGGGAGTCGGTCTTCAATCCTCCAGGTTTGCAGGGGCAGGACAGCCGCTGGCAGAACGGGAGGGTGGGGGGCCCCAAGGGAGAGGGCGGGTCCAGCGCCAGCCCCTCCCTGGGAAGCAGCACCCCCCACAGACCCCTCCCAGCCTGACTGGGGTAGGAGTGGCAGGAAAGGAGTCCCAGGCCCTTTTCCTCCATGGCGCAGACAGGAAGAAGGTAATTGAATCAGCGCGTCTCTCCCCATCTGGAACATCCCGCAATGGAAAACCCACGGGGCAGCCGGGAAGCGATCTGGGGTTAAATGGAAGGCCATGGCTCTTCCGGGGACCCCACCCCCACAGCAGCTGCAGGACCCGCCGCACTTGCCCTCGGCTGGACGGCTCGCACTGGGCAGGGCCGCTGGGGCCGAGCTTCCGCTGCCCCGGAGAGCCGAAGACACCAGGGCACCCTCTCTGCTGTCGCTTCCAGGCTCTGCTCTCTGAGCCCTGGGCCCCGGCCCCCAGGCCGGGCAAACCCGTGCCCCGCCTCCAGCCCCGTGCCCAGGGCATCCAGAAGGAGACTGGCGGCCACCTGGTGGGCTCAGAAAAGGAGCCCCAAGGGCTGGGAGGGGGGCAGGGCAGCCTCAGGGGGAGCGCAGCACCCGCTCCCTGACACCATCTGGGAACAGCAGGTGTAAAGGCCGTGAGGGCAGATCACACGGAGCAAGTGTCCTGAGCCAGCAGGGTCCAGCGTGGCAGGAGTGCAGGGCTGCTGGGGCAGGCAGGATGGACTGAGCCTTCCAGGCCCCCGTAGCTGTTGTCAGGCATCTGGTCTGCGCCCTAGAAGCACTGGGGGTGGCGTGCTTGAAAACAATGGGATTGGTTTAGTCTGGCCACTACGCAGAGAGCTCATTGCAGGAGAATGGAAGACGTGTCCAGGCCCCACGAGAAGGCTGAGTGCCGGCAACAGGCTGGGTACAGAGTCCAGGCCAGCACTGTCCTACCCAGTGCTCCTCCCTCTCACACCCAGGGGGTAGCTGTGGTGGCAAGTACTGAGGGGGCTGGGCACCAGGCAGGGGCTGGAGACAGAGCTGCCAAGCCGGGCACTGCCCCCACTGCAGGGGCTCCGAGTGGGTCTGCCTCCTCCTCTCTGACCGTCAGCTGGGTCAGCCCTTCCCTCACCTGTCCGAGCTCTGAGCCAGGGAGCCAGCTGTGCACCCAGCCCACCCACAGCTGGACACACATCTGCCCAGCACAGTGCTCTACTGCCCCTGGGTGGGTCGTGGGAGGGGAGCTTGGAGCCAGGCTGGGAGGGAGGGACCTGGAGCCAGCACTGGGTCCTCAGAGCAGCTGCAGATGGACGCCTCTGATGGCCCCGCTGATGGCTGGTGGCCACCAGCCCACAGTGGGCCTCACTGGTCAGCCGGAGGGAGGTGGAAGCTGATGGGCAGCTGCCCACCCCTCACAAATCTTCCCTCGCTGTCTGTGTTCCTGGATCCCAGGATGGAGACTGGCTCCAAGGGGCTCAGAGGGACAAAGGTCACATCAGGGCCAAGGCCAGGCCGAGAGAGCCCGGGCCACGGAGACCACGCTGGGCCCTGGGCAGGCTCTGAGGGCCTTGTCGGGACAGCTGGTGGGCACCTGGCAGGCAGCACGAGGCCAGGAGCAGGTGAGAGTCATTACTGAGGCTGGGCCTCACATTCCCCAGGGAGGGGTGGGGGGCACTGGAGCCCGCCCAAGACTGCCCGGCCTGGGTTACCAGCAGGCAGCTGGGCTACAGCTGGGCAGACCTGGCGCAGAGGGCAGAGCAGGGTGAATGCGGCAGAACTGGAGTGGGCGGGGCTGGCTGGGCAGGCCAGGCTGCACTGGATCTGCTCGCACGCACCCCACATCCGCCCCAGTCGCCCGTGGGACTTGCAGGAGGAAGTGTGCACTGGGCCCCGAGCTGAACAGGCTCAGCGTTAGTGCTGCCCCACAGCACAGGGGCAGCCCAGGGCCTCGATCTCACGTCTGGGCCTCCCAGGGCCGAGAGGAGGGCTCAGCTGTGGGCAGCCCCTGAGGGCGCAGGAGGGACGGGTCTGGGAGGAGATGTGCCCCAGTCAGGGTGGCCACACCTTCTGCCCTCAAGGCCAAGCCGAGGGACTGGGTCCCAGCTTTATTTCATAGCACAGTGCCTCTCTACACCCGGGAGGTGCCCACAGAAGTGCCAGGGCTGGCTGGGCTCCGCTCAGTCCCAGCCGAAGTCGTGGCCGGTCATCTGGTAGAACCTGCGGTTGAAGGGCCGGTAGAAGTCCCGCAGGCGCCGGACTACGGCCTCTGGCACCCGGGGGTGGGGCCGGCCCTTGGATTTGCCCAAGCAGCGCGGGCGGCTGCTCCCCTGAGCCGTCTGGAGACAGGGGAAGCCCTTGGTGGCGTTGAAGTAGAAGTGCTTGTCCGTGACGACCCGCCGGAGGCCCAGGAAGTCCTGCACGCGGCCCACCTCCCCGGCCGGGTCGCTGACCAGGCGCTCGCCGCTGACAAACAGGAAGTGGGACAATGGGAAGTAACGCAGCCAGTTGTCCAGGTGCTGGGCGTAGAGGCCGATGCGCACGGCACTCCAGGCCGTGTCCACGGGGCCCAGGCCATGGCGGAAGACCAGGGCACGGAAGCTGGGCAGGCCTGGGGTCTTGGACAGCATCTGGGCGTAGTCGGAGATGGCCCGGGTCACGGGGTTCCTCACCACCACGATCAGCTTGGTGTCCGGCGACATGCCGAGGATGCGGCGGGGGGCCTCGCGAGTCACGAAGTAGCTGGGGGTCTTCTCCATGGTGACCTGCCCGTCCAGGGTACGCGGCATCAGGCTCCTGGGGGACGACCCGGGAGGGGCGGCCTCAGAGACCCCTTCCCCGCTCAGGCAGGATGCAAGGGGCCCAGCCTATGGGGGTCTGCAGGGGAGCCGACCACCAGATGGCCCTGACTCGGGGCTGCCCTAGGGAGAGCAGGGTGATGGGCACAGGGGCCAGGCGAGGCGCCCCTCACAGCCACTGGCGTCTCTGCACAGTTTCTGTCCCCCACCCCCCTGGCGCCCAGCCCCATCCTTGCTCTCTCACCCCGAAGCCAGCCCCATGGCCTCTGAGCCAGAAACACGGTCACCCCGTCACTCTGCAGCCAAGGGCGCCCAGCTATCGACAAGTGCCCGGCAAAGGGCCAGCCTCCCTCCCCTCCCCTCCCTCTCCCCGCCGGAGCTGCATCCCTGCTGATTCCCATCGACCTGGCCCACTCAACACAAGTTATCGACACCGCTGTGCCCCGCCTGAGGCCCTGTCCTGACACAGGAGACGAGCACTGACCTCGACCGACTGCAGCCGCATGCCCACGACCTGAGCTCCCAGCAGGGCAGGCCCAGGCACCCCATCTCGGTCCGAGGCAGCACCTGCCCTCCCGGTGAGGCTGGGTGAGGCTGGGTGAGGCTGGGTGGGGCAGGGCGGGGCGGGGCAGCTGAGCAAACAGCTCCAGGGAGGTCTGGGAACTGGGTCAGCGGAGGCAGGGACCATGGGGACTGTGCTACGTGGGGACGGATGTCTGTGCCCAGCCATGCCCAGCCCTGCCCGGTCCTGCCTGCACTCAGGAGGTGACTCCCGGGGCAAATTCCTGGATTCCACTGGCCAGAGTGGCCCCCAGACTCCAGCCCCTGGCAGGCAGGGCCTCCGTCTCCTCTCCCCGCTCAGACCCCCGAGGAAACTCAGGGCAGCCTGGCCCAGATGCCCTGTGCTGGGCTCTCAGCTCGTGGCCCTGGCCGCAGAATGGGAGGGAGGCTGGGGGTGCCAGGCTCCCTGGGTGGGTGGCGTGTGCGTCGCCCCAGCACGTGAACGAAGCCCTGTGCAGAGCTGGTCCACAAAGCCGACAGGGACAGATCTGCTTCCTCCTTCCTGGTGACAGAGGGACAGGCAGGCACCCTGAGGCCCCGTCAGAGACACCGGGGTCTCCTGCGGGTGGGCACTTCTGCCCCTCCCAGCCCACAGGGAAGGGGTTCTGTTTGGCTTCTCCTCCACAACCCCTGCCCTCCATGCCCTGGGAACTCACCTGGGGACAGCACCGTGGGGTGGGGTGGGGGCTGAATTCACAGACCCACAGGGCCAGCCCAGGGCCCCTCCCCAGACAGGCAGGCATGATCGGGGAGCCCCTGACTGGACCTCAGTGCTGGGACCCACAGAGGCTGGCGTGGGTGCTAGGAGTGGGACCCCCAGGCCTCGTCAGGGGCACCAGCCGTCCCCTCCACCCTCACAGGGAAGGAGGTGGCCCCAGGAGCCCTCGCTCTTCCTTTCCCACACTGGACCCTGGTTCTGAGCACCCCCAGTCACTGTGCTCCTGCTAGGAGAGCCCAGCGCCTTCTCTCTGGGGAAGGCAGAGGAGCAGAGGGCACCTGGGGGGGAGGGGGCAGGACCCTGGGCCCACGGCTGCCACAGGCCGCTCTGAGAGTGAGCTCCTGGGGTGGTTCCTTCCCCGCCTGTCCCAGCCCTGGTACAGACAGTGGGGACTGGTGCCTGGGGGGCTGCAGACACGCAGGGAGATGAGGGGGACAGGACGCTCACCCCTACACTGTAGCCCCTCCTGACTCCCATCTGGCCCCCGGCCGCTCCCCTGTTCTGTCTCCCTTGCACCCCACACCTGGCCTGGGCCCCACCCAGCAGAGCTGGGTGTGGTTCTCCTGGTTTCAGAAATGGGAGTCACCACCCCAGCCGCAGGAGCCTGGGCCCCTCCCCCTGTGCGGCCAGACCCTGTTCCCAGCAACTGCTGCTCTTGCTTCCAGGAACTAAAGGGGTTCCCTCTCCTGCACCCCTCCTCACCCCCTGGTGCCCTTCCAAAATATCATGGTCAGAGTATCACCCCCACCCCCAAATGGGCCCCTCCTGGCCTGAGACCTCGGGTTGAGACCCTGGCAAACAGTGCTATGGCTCAGCTCCCACGTCAGTCAGACTCCCGGCCACTCTGCCCCCATCCAGCTGCTCTGCACCTGGGGAACAGCCCAACTGCCCCAGTCCTGGCCGCTGCAGCCAGCCATCTGGGAGTGGACCAGCAAATGGAAGATCTCACTCTCTCCGTCTCTCCCTCGCTCTGCCTTTGAAATAAACAGATCTCAAAACAAACAAAAACCCAGAAGGCGCTCAATGAATGGATGAACCAATGCTGAGTTTGAGGGTTCTCAGGAGCCGCAGTCTCCAGGCCGAGGGCCTCCGAAGCCTGAACAGTGCACCGACAGAGGCCAGGAGAGGGGACAGGCTTGGCCGAGGTCAACCCAGGGGCCTCTGCCCAGAGGGAAGTCAGTGCAGCCCAGTAGAACAGCGTCCTGGAAACACTCAAGAGGGCACCGGCTGCTGCTCCTCTGCCTCCAGTCCCCCAGCATCCGGCCTGGCGCAGGGCCCAGCGGGCCAGGAGGCTCAGCCCAGCGGTGAGGACACACGGCGCTGCCTGTGGAGGGGAAACTGAGGCAGCATGCGCATTTTCAGAGGCCCAGGCACAGCTGTGATTGGCTGATGGGATGATTGGGCACCTCAGGCCCAGGAACGTTTGTACACATCGGGCAAGTGGCTACACACAGATGCCTGGCAGCTGGACTCTGCTCATGTCCAGGGTGGGCCTGGACATGCCTGCACACCCTGGACCCTCTGGGAACCCTCTGAGGGCGAAGCAGGTCCCAGCCTTCCTGCAGCTCCTCAGGCCAGTGCAGATCTGCCCCCGACTGTGGGGAAGCGCGGCTGGACACCTGTGGGAACCTGCTCATCTGCACAGCTTGCAGCAATCGGTCGACCACAGGCCTACGAAAACAACCAGGTGAAAACAGATGAAACAGAATGGACTCTGCATAGACACCTAGGAAGAACCAGGTGAAACAGATGAACTTTCCAGCTGAGGCTATACGCGCCCTTTCACCTGATTGGACGATGGCGGCATGAAGTGCACGTGAAGAGAACCGCTATTGGCTGTGGAGCACATGCGCCACGGGACTTGGGATAGAAAGGGACATTGGGCTCTGGGCGAGGGGGAACGGCGCCCCTCCTCCCCTTTTCTCCTCCTCTCCCCTTGCCCTTTCCTTCTGCCCCCACGAATAAGGTTCCTAGAGAACCGAGGAACAGTGACCATGTCGTGACTGCGTTGGATCCTTGCTGGCGAGGGTCCGACACCCGGCTCCTCACCAAAGCTGGGGGCCCAGCCCCTTCTCGTCTCTGCTCTCCCTCCCCTCTCTGAGCAGAACAGTCAGTGGCCTCCCTGAGGCCCCGAGCGGGGAGATGCAAGGGTGGACTCGCCCCTCACTTCACAGCACCAACGCCTGGGGTCTCAGGACCCAGACCCCCGGTTCCTTGCCCCTCCCTGCCCTCCAAATCTAACAAATGGGAGGGGGGTGAATCTGGCCCAGAGAACTGGGGTCCCTGTGGTCTGAGTCCGGGTCCCCCGTGCCCCATTAGTTCACCAGGGGCCCAGCTCTAGCTTAGGGTTGCAGCCAGCTTGGGGTGGGAGGTTCACGGCCCTCACTGCCCTGCAGGAAGGGACAGGACACCGTCCCTGGCATGGGCTCAGCTGGAGGAGGCAGAGGGCAGAGCCTCAGGGCCAGCCACCAGGACAGGCTGCTTCAGCCAGCCCAGTACTCCCACAGCCCACGGGGGAGAGGCGCAGGAGCCAACCCCACTTCTGGGCACTCACCTATGGGCAACCCTTCCGGTCCACTGAGACCTCCCAGACTCCCAGGAGCCGGGGGGGGGGGGGGGTCTTGGAGAGGGGAGGGGGCCACTTTGGAGCAGCTTCAGGGAAGCCCAGGGCCATCCCAAGGTACCAGGCTGGCGGTCAGGCGGGCACGACTCGGGGACCAGCGCCAAGGCTCCCACAAACCTGCCGCAGGGGTGAGACCACTTCCGATGGGCCATTCCGCACATCCTAACCTAGCGCGCTTTGTCAACGCTTCTCAAAGGAAGCCCCGATCCAGGTGTCACCGGCCTCCCAGAGCCCCGCCCAGAGGTCAAGCCTGGGGCCACGCAAGCTGGTCTCAGGACTCGCCCGCTGGGTGCCTAGTGAGACCCCGCGCGCACCACGCGGACAGGGCGGACGGGCCGGGCTGTCCGGGCGCTCACCGGTACCAGGCGAGGCCACGCTCGTAGCACCTGTCGAAGAAGTGGGGCTCAGAGCCCAGGGCTCGGACGTCGGGGTGCAGCCGCAGGAACTCCAGCAGGGCGCGCGTGCCGCCCTTCTTCACGCCCACGATGAGCGCCTGTGGGAAGCGCCGGCGTCCCGGGCCTCTGGCCCTAGGCAAGCCGAGCGCGCCAGGGCGGTGGGCGGCGAGGGGCGTCTCGGAGGGCGCGGGAGCCGGTGCGGGAGCGCGGGCGGCCGGAGGACAGCGGCCCGGGAGGGCGCAGAGGCAGTAGGCGCCGAGTACCAGCGCGCAGAGCACCAGCGGCCCGCGGGGTGCCCGCAGCGCTGGCCCGGGCCCGGCCCCCGCGCCCTGGCCGATGCCGGCCCCGTTGCCTAGGCCGCCGCTACCTGCCATGGGGTCGCACGGCGCGCAGGGCCGGGAGCGGGGGCCGCATGCGGGCGCGCATCCCGGCCCGCGCGGTGCTCAGGTCGCCAGCGCCCGGCTTCTACTCCGCTCCAGGGGTCCGAACGTTCGGACTGGGGCGCGGGGCGGGGACGTGGGCGGGACCTAGACGTTCCGCCCCTTCCCGGGTTGCGGCCCCGCCTGGGACACGCGGGAAGCCGCGGGTACCATCCGAATCTGCCTACAGCTGCCGGGAGACCCTGGTTCGGGCGCGCTGGGTTCGAGGGTCTTCAGCCCTGTACGGGGGGCGATGCGGGGCAGTGACAGGGCTGCGCACGGGCCCCACGACCGCCCTCACTGCACCTGCCGGTCCGACCCCTCCAGAACCAGCACTGTAGGTGCGCGGGCGGAGCCCAGCCAGGTCGCTGGGCCGGGTGGACCAAAGAAGTGCATGGACTCGCGGGCCTGGCTCGCGGAGTGGGGATAGAGCCAGGTCGGAAGCCTGGGGCACGGAAGGTTTCCCAGAACGGAGTGGGGGTCTGCAGCGGGGAACAAGGTGGCCAAACCAATCGTCAGGGCCAGAGGGGGCTAGTTCTGGCGGCAGAAGAGGCCAGGGACACCCCGGGGTGAGTTGAACTCAGACCTGAGCCTCCAGAATCTTTGTGGGGGGCGCTGCTCTGTCTGCCCCGCCTGGCCCACCTGGTGGTTTGACAGGGGTCACTGACCTATATGGGAAGATGGCGAAGCCGCCCCCCACCTCGAATGTGAAAACTCTGGAGGTTCTGCTGGAGGGGGAGAAGGAGCAGGGTCCGATCAGGCCCCCCGACCCCAGGCCCCAGCTCCAAAGCTGCACCTGCCTGCCCTGCACAGCCTGCCAGGGAGGCAGGGAGCCAGAGGGCAAGGCGCTCCCTGGGGGTGAAGCTGGCACCGCCCGGTCCTCTCTGCCTCTGCCCAGCCTTCCCAGCCTCAGCCTTGGTGCCGGACTCTGCAGCTGATGCCAGGAGCCTCCGCCCTGGGCTCTGCCCCGGGGCATCTGGACAGGTCCCGGGCACCCATGACTGGAAGCACTGTCAGAGCTCCCGCTCGGGGGCAGCCCTGGCAGCGAGCACCACCTGGGGCCACTGGGGTGCGGCCCACCAGGCTAGGGCTGCACCGGCTGGTCAGGACAAGCCTCGGCCAGGAGCCCCGAGGTGTGTACGCCCAGCAGTGTCTGGCGAGCATGCTGGCGCTCACCGAGTCGCCGGAAGTTCTGGTCTGGCTTAAAGCAGGATTGGTTCTCAGAGCTGCGCGGCCCCACCCAGCAGCACCAACCTGCGTTTCAGCAGCCCCCTCAGGGCTACCGCTCAGACCGCTCCTCCTGCTGCGCCCCCTGCTGGCAGACTTTTGCTCAGTCCCCCTCACCAGCCGAAGGCGGGGAAAACGTTGCGGGAGGAATTGGCAGAGAACAGCGGAACACCAAGGAGGAGTGGGGTCCAAGATCGGGAGTCTGCTTGGAGAGCTTGGGAGCTTGCCCCTCCCCTCTCCCACCACCTGGCTCTAGGGTGAGGGGTGGGTGTGAATCTGGGGGTGCCCAGGATGGCAGCACTGGGGCTGTTAGCTTACGCAGGTGTTCCCACACCTAACACAGGACCCGGCATGCAGGAGGCAGTGGGTACGTGCCAGCTAATGGACGGACAGGAGTCGGGGAGGGGCCGGGAGGGCTTTCTGGAGGTGGTGGGCAGGCGAGGAGGCATCGTCCAGGTGCAGGCTCAGCAGCAGGACGCTTGGGGGGGCGGAGCTCAGGCCGTTCTCTGGGTGGGGAGGGGGGCTGGGCCAGGAGGCTTGGACGCCGGCCACCCCTGAGCCCCCAGCCCGCTCTGTGTGGACTGGAGCCCCCAAGGCTGGTTCTGATGTCCTCTCGGAACAGCTTCCGGAGTTGTCATTCACATACTTAAGCCCAGCAGCTCAAACCGCGGTTTGCAGTGTGTTCACAAAGGTGTGCGCTCATCCACAAGCAACCCCAGCACCCCGCGGCCCCTCCCCCGTGTCCCTGGACATCTCCAGGGAATGGACTTGTGCAGCCACCTGTCCCTTTGCCCATGTGCCCAGGCTCGTCTGCGCTGGAGCCGGTGTCGACACCGCCTTTGTTTTTATGTTTATTTGTTTTTCACGGATGTGAGAGGTGGCCAGGCAGGCGGACGGCAGAGAGAGCTTGCTCCCCTGTACCGGTTCACTCCCTGATGCCCACAGAAGCTGCAGCTGAGAAGTCAGCCCACAAGCCCCTGTGGCCAGGACTGGAAGCCCAGGCAGGGCTTCTGATGGAACAGGGCGTTGGGACCCAGGGCTCAACCGCTCAGCCCACACAACGTCCCTTGGCGAAAAGAGACCACGTTTTGCCCTTAGCCGGCTGCAGACCATCAGGCCATCCCCATGTCGGCGCTGCTGCTGTGCATGTGTGGACGTGTGTTTCGTTTGTTTCTCTTGGGAGAACACTGGGAGTGCCGTGGCCGGGTCGTCCAGGAACTCGGTGCTAGCCCCGTGGGAAGAGTCGCTCTGAGCCTGGATCTGGTGATGTCAGAAACTCTGATGCCCACACACAGGGCTGTCCCCTCCTCTCCGCCCCAGCCCCCTGCCGGCTTCTCCCTGTGGACCTCCCTCTGAGCCACACAGGCCCCAGCGGGTCCCCTCCCACCTGCTCTGTGTCTGGCTGCACCTCCTCTACCAAGAAACTGGCCCCAGCAGGTTCCTTCTGGCCACAGGATCCCCCCAGGGGCCTGAGCTGCAAGTCGCACACAGCCCAAGCTGATCTGGACCCCAGTCTGGGCGGGGCAGGCAGGCAGCAGTCTGTGTGTCCACCTCCTTAGCTTAGCCAGCAGGAGCATCGTGAGGCTCGGAGAGGGGACTGGGAGGAGGGGATGGGTGGGGACCATGGGCTGAGCAGCAGGGGCTGCCTGGCCAGGTAAACACACCCCTGGAGAGACAACTCCATGGGCCAAAGCAGGAGGGGACGGGGGCAGCAGTGGGGCACCAGGTCACAAGGAGGAGGCCCAGCCTGGCCGCGTGGACCATGACCAAGCTCCACCCTTCACAGACTACTTGGTTCTCTGTGCATGGTTTTCATTGGCATCTGTCTCCACCTACCCATGAACTCCCAGACAGCAGTGGGCGGGCCAGTCTTGGAGGGCCAGTAACAGTAGCCTGAGTCCCCAGGGTGGGTCTGCCTTGGCTTAGGAGACGCTCCCGCCTCGCCCCGCCCCACTCCTCCAGGTTCATAGCCACGCCTGGCCCCTGGACACCACAGGGACCCCCCAGGCCCTGGAGACGATCCCTGTGCACCGCTGGGCTGCAGTCTGTCCCCCAGCAACAAGGAGCCGGGATGCAGGCAGAAGAGCCCCACACTCCACGGAGGACACAGGACCTCACAAGCCTGCCGGCGGATGCTGTGTGGGTGTGCCTGGGCACAGATGGGGAATCTCCCTACGCACCAAACTGGGGGCCGGGGAGCCCGTTCTGGAGCAAGCCCAGCCTACACAGTGGGCAGGACCTCTGTGGAGGGCCCACTCCAGCCCCTCACTCCCCACCCCTGTACTCGGCTCACAGCCCAAACCATAGCACCTTGCGCAACTGCCCTTCCCCCGCCCGGCCCCCACTCAGCCCCTCCTAGACTTCAGGACCCAGGCCACCCCTGTGTCCCGGGGGACGACGACTCATCCTGGCAGCCCTGCCCTGCCCCTCAATGCCCCCCCATCCACACACCAGCGGCTCCCAGGCTCAGACCAGAGATCCTGACGCAAAGGGGTACCCGGCAGCAGCCCCCAGGGGGCCCTGGCTCCAGCCACCAGCTCCCCCTCTCCGCTGCTCCGGCTCCTGCAGTGCAGCCTGCAAAGTCCTGTTTGGAGACCAGAGGCAGGAAGCCAGGGCAGGACCACTGCCCACGACCAGTCTACAGGGAGACAGGCACTAGGGACCCCCACCCCAGCAGCCTCCCCTCCCAGTCACCGGAGCCCCCTCCTCAACTCTTCCCCAAGCCTCCTGCCCCACCCTGGTGGCCAGGGCCAGAGCAGGGTGACGGGTGGTCCTGCACCCCCAACTCCTGCAGGGGTCCTGAGACCACTCGGACACTGACCTGTGCACAGCCCTGGGGTCTGCAGAGAGGCCACGCTGTGGTCCACAGCTTTGTGGGGCTCTTCAGCCTGCCACAGTGCGAAAGGCAGACAGGAGGGCCCCATGCCCCTGCAGTGGGAAGGGGGGCAGCCACAGGTATGGGGACACACAGGGAGAGGGGACGAGGAAGGCAGACCGGCCTACTCCAGCGACACCCCTCTAGGCTGGCCTCTGGGAGGCTGTGGCCCTGCCTCCAGGCAGCAGACGGAGCTGGGCCCAGCCAGAGAACACAAGACCCGCGGGAGCCTCCAACCAGAGCTCCAGGCCTGCCTATGGCTCGGGAAAGGTGACCCTGGTAGGGGCGGGAAAGGGGTCCCGCAGGTGCAGCCTCAGGGACCTAGAGCCAGCTCCCAGCGGGGAGAGGCCCTATCCTGCTGCCCACCCCCAGCTCTGTCCGGATCCAGGTGCCTCCGGCCTCGGCTGCTCCCGCGGCCTCGGTCACCTCGCGAAGCGCAGCAGCCGGTCCGCACCCATCAGGGAACCCTGCTGCGACTCTGGCACTGGCGTGATGCGCTGTGGGGCCGAAGGGGCCGAGGCACGCCGGCGCTGATCCCTCGCCTGCAGTCCGATCCGCCCCGCAGCGCCCCCGGCGGCGCCTCGGGGAACTGCAGCACCGCCCTCGCGCCCCCCCCCCAGGCGCCTGCGCACTGGTTATCGCCCAGCCCCTGCCGGTAGGCTGAAAGCCAGGGCGGGGGGGGCTGGGAAGGAGGTCCTGGCGCTCTGGCCCGGCAGCGCCGCTCGCTGGCCCTCCCGGCCGCCTCCCCCCACTGTTAGGCACGCTTCCCCCGGGGTCACTGCGCTCCCCGGCACTTGTCACTCAGGCCAAAGTCCAGAACATTTTCAGACCACATTCGTTCTGCAAATACTTGCTGCTGGCTCCCCTGGGCCAGGAGCCAGGCTGCTGGCAGGGCGCATTTCTTCTGTGCTCCACCTCACACGGGTGACCAGTCTGCTCTTGGGCCAAGGCCAGGGACACAGTGGACCAGGACGAAGCCTGCAGTGCTGCGAGAAGTGTGTCAAGGCCAAGATTGAAGGCACCCTGGGGCCCGGGCATTCCCACTGGCCACAGTACTCCTCCACGTGCCGGCTGCCAGCAGGCTGTGCTCACAGGGTGGTCTGCGGCCTCCCCAGAGCCACTGCCTCTTGCTGGGGGTGGAGAAGAAAGGGAATGGGGACAGCAGGTCAGACAACCTGAGCTGGCTGCTCTGACCATGTCAGAAGCCCCCTGCAGCCGCTGTGAGGCCCGCCAGCAACTGGCCCAGCAGGGCAGGCCACGGGCCGCAAGTGGGGGCCGAAGCCATGGATGATAGACCACCAGGGCAGGACATGGCCCCTGAGTGTCCCCTCCTAGCCCCAGCAGCTGGTATCCAGGCTGGTGACGCCCCTGAACAGAGTGCCCGGCCACTGCTCGCCTGCTCTGGGCTGGCTCTCGGTCACTGCCGGCCACTTAGGGAGAGTATAGGCAGATGGCAGGCTGGGCTGGGGCAGTGCTGAAAGCTGATGGACCCCCAGGCCTGGGGCAGCCCACAAGCCGGGCTCCTCTGTAGCTATGCGGGACACCGGACCCCTGGGTTGGAGTGCCTGGCTTTGGGTGCAGAAGTGTACACAGGGGAGGGGTGAGGGCGGAGGTGGGAGCGGGAATCAGGGTGCACCTGCAGCAGGTGCTGTGGGTCCTGGCCCCCGAGGCTGCCACACCCAGTGGGGACGGTGTAAGCACAGGGACCCTCCTGAGTGGGGATCCTCCACACGGCCGCTCACTGCTGTCTCACGCTGCCTGCTTCCCACCGGCCCCTCTCCCTCCAGCCCTGCACACACTCCCCTGCACCCACAGCCCAGTGGCCGGCACAGCTTGGAGCATGGGATCTGACCTGCAGAATTCATGCACCTGGGTGCCCCCTGCCCCCCTGCCCACATCCCAGGGGGGACCAGCTGCAGCGGGAGGCAGCGTTCTGGTCAGGGTCGCCCAGCGAGCTGGAGGCAGAATGAGCACCGAGGCCGGAGGAGGGGAAGGGGCGTGGTGGGCGGGGTCTGGGGTGCAGAGCAGAGCTGCTGGGACTGTCCTTGTCTGTTACCAGTGGGTCCACCCCTCCCCCCAGGCGGGGCGTGTCCACTGCTGAGTCCCTGGGGAAATGGCCTAGGACAGCCCTGAGAGACAGCCCCAGGCTAGCGCCCCAGGGTCCACCTGCCCACCACAGCTCCACAGAGGGTTCCTCTCCCCAGCAGAGCCTCCCTGGGGAAGGGGGAGGGTCAGGGCATAGGGTTAGGGTTCAGCCTCTGGATAAATCAGCAGTGGTGAGTGCATTGTCTGCCTGGATTCTGTGAGCTACTCAAGGCTCAAAGCCAGGCACTCCAACCCAGGGTTCAGGTGTCCCACATAGCATCGTAACCGCTAGGCGGAATGCCCACCCCCTTTAATTTCTGACCCCCAAGAGACGAGCAACCCCTGGGCAGCCACTGTGACCTGGGATAAGCTGCCAGCCGGACGCTCTGCCTCTGCTGACACACCTGGGCCCTGACACCCACGTGGTAGCCCTGGAAGGAGCTCCCGGCTCCGGCCTGGCCCAGCCCTGGATCCTGCAGTCACTCGGGGAGTGAACCAGCAGATGGAAGGTCGATCTCTCTCTCTCTCTAACTCTGCCTTTCAAACAAGTCAGTCTTAAGAAGAAAAAAGAAAAAGGAGGGTGGGCGGTGCTGTGGCGCAGGTTAAGCCTCTGATCCCAGCATCCCATATGCGCACTGGTTTGTGCCCAGCTCCCGGCTAATGGCCTGGGAAAGCAGCACAAGGTGGTCCAGCTGTTTGGGCCCAGCGCCCACGCGGGAGACCCAGATGCAGCTCCTGGCTCTGGCTTGGCTCATCCCTGGCCACTGCAGCCATCTGGGGAGTGGAGCAGCAGATGGAAGATCTCTTTCTGTGGATCTTTCAAATAAATAAATCTTAGAAAAGAAAAAGTTCTTGGATATCGGAATAAAAAGGTAAATTTTGGTGCAAAAGTTTCAAATCCATACACAGTTTTCCCATAAAACATACTTTCCACAGCTTGCCGAGGTGCACCGTGCACTGCCTGGAATCTGGCCCAGGTGTGCCGAGAGGGCGGCCACAGCTGCTCCTCCAGGACCCAGGGAGGTGGCACACGCTGCGCCCACTGCCGCCGTGTCACTGCCGAGTTCAGAAAACACCTTCCTGCCTCCCGGGGCCGAGGGCAGCCCCTCGTCACACACACCAGTGCCGCTGCTCTGCCGCAGGCGCCCACGGCTCCCAGCCACGTCGCGAGGCCCCGAGGACAGGGCCCCAGGTGTCCTGCTCACGGCCACATCCCCAGCAGCCAGCTCAAAAACAGGACTCCAGCATGGCAGGACTAACAGGAAGCACGCCACGCCCGGACAGCCCTCCGGCAGCCCCGTCACGCCACTTTATTCACTCCACACGGCATTTGCGCCATCACAGCCGCGTACGCATCTATGCAGGTGAAGCCAGGGCCCCAGCGGTGCGGTCAAGGCTTTGCTCAGCCCAGGTGAGGCCGGCTGAACCACGCAGGTGCGAGACGAGAGGCGGATGGAGCGAGGGCCTGCCCGCCACAGGTCACAGACCATCACCACCCTGGCTGCCCTGGAAGGGTTTAGCCAGAGCGGGTCATGCAGTGACCGGGGCGGGGGCCAATCTGGGGGCGACGGGCAGGAGCTCTGGCAAAGCCCAAAGCCCAGCTGGGAACGGGCCCCTCCAGGGTGAGCCCAGACAGACAAGGGGTGGACGGCAGGCCAAGGAGAGGGTGGGGGCAGCTTCACTCAAAGATGAGCTCAGCCGTGCTCGCCTCCTGACCACGCGGCTAGGACAGCTGGGCCCCCACCGCCAGGACAGCTGTCAGCTGGGCCCAGCAGACAGGAACGGGCCACAGAGGGTGAGCGTGGATGGCCAGCCTAGTGTCCCTGGGAGACAGAAGAGTCCTTGCCTGAAAGAGAGGGGCAGGGAGAGAACTGGTCACCACCCAGCCTGTGCCCACCCTGATGGCCAGCTCCCAGGGGTCTGTGCGCTGGGCTTGGTGCCTGAGTTCTACAGAGAACAGAATGGACCATGCACCAGGCCCTTAGAGCCCGCAGGCAGTGAGCAGGGCATGCAGGACAAAACCCCCATGGCCCTGGGGACAGCAGGGCAGGAACTGAGACTGGAGCAGGGTGTGGGGAGGCTGAGGGCGGCCTGAGGGGGCCCAGCACCGAGAGCTCACGAGGGCCAGCAGCGCCCCAGCACTGCTCTGAGACGGGAGCACTGCCTGGTGCTGCCGGGACACGGGCCGGCATGAGGCGCTGTGTGAGTCCTCGGTAGAGGCCGGGAAGCAAGCCACGGTCGCCAGCGGAAGATAGGGCCTCACGGCCCAGGTCCTCACGGCCCAGGTCCTCAGCCTCTGCCCACCCCTCTGCCGGGCCGGCGCCGTAGCCTAGTAGGCTAGGCCTCTGCCTGCAGCACCAGCATTCCATCTGGGCACCGGTTCAAGTCCCGGCTGTTCCATTTCCCATCCAGCTCTCTGCTGTGGCCTGGGAAAGCAGCAGATGGCCCAGGTGCTTGGGCCCCTGCACCCACAGGGGAGACTCAGAAGAGGCTCCTGGCTTGAGCCATTGCGGTCTTTGGGGAGTGAACCAGTGGGTGGAAGACCTCTCTCTCTGTATCTGTAACTCTGCCTCACAAATGAGTACCCTCTGCCACAGCCTTCCTCGGACGTCCCTCTTTGGGACCCAGGAAGCCCCTGACCCTGCCTTGCAGCGGCCTTTCGGGGTGTCCCTGGGCAAGTCCTGGACAGAGATTCGGTGCCCCCCACACCACTTGGTGAGTGGAGAGCACGGCTCCCCAGCCCAGACCCTACACGCAGGAGCCCAGGCCAGCCGCAGAGCCCAAGCTTACCTTTCGGGACGAACTTCAGCGAGCTGCTGAATATTCAGAACCGGGACTGCCCAGGCTTGGGGCCATCATTCAGGAACTCGTGGCCCAGCCCGTGGCCACACTTCCCGCAAGACACCTGGGAAGACCGTGGACAGCCACGTGAGCTCTGGCCCAGGAGACAGCTGCAGCCCCAGGCTCGAGGTTCCTCCCCCAGGCCGACTGGGAGCGGGAGGGGCCTCCGCCCCGGAGTCTATCCTGCTCCCCAGAGCTGGGGGAGGGGCCAGCACTGTGGCACAGTGGTTAAGCCACACTTGCAACACCACATCCCATCTCAGTGTCAGTCAGAACCCAGGCTGCTCTGCTTCTGACCCAGCTCCTGGTGCTGTTCTGGGAAAGCAGCAGACGATGACCCACGTCCGTGGGCCCCTGCACCCATGCAGGACTCCCAGAGTTCCTGGCCCCTGGCCCTGGCCTGGCCCAACCCTGGCTGTTGGGGGCATCTGGAGAGTGAACCAGTACGTGGAAGAGGTGCAAGACCTCTGTCTCTCTCTCTGTTGCTCTGCCTTTCAAACACATGAAAACAATTCGGGGTGGCAGCTCCCCTGGCTGAGGCCAGAGGCCTGGCGGCACCCACCTTCAGGGCTCCGGGCCGGTTGTGCTCCGGCTGCTTGGAGACACTATCAGCATGGATGGTCTCGGTGAACGCTGGCCATGGCGACGAGTGTGCGTACTTGGAGCGGCTGGAGAACAGCTCGTAGCCGCACTTGGTGCAAACGTAGATGCCTAGGTCGGGGAGGCAGGAGCAGGTGTCGGAGGCACACGGGGCTGCCTGTGCCCCTCCCCAGGCCCTGCACGGAGAGACAGGGTCGGGCTCCCACCCAGCGGAGGTGTGGGACCGGGAGCCACCTTCACACGGGCCGCAGGGGCCCTGCGAGGAGAGACAGCGCCAGGCTCCCACCCAGTGGAGGTGTGGGGCTGGGAGCCACCTTCACACGGGCAGCAGGGGCCCTGCGAGGAGAGACAGCGCCGGGCTCCCACCCAGTGGAGGTGTGGGGCCGGAAGCCACCTTCACACGCATCTCGGTGCCTGGCCTCAACACCTGGGAAGGTGTGCAGCCAGACAGGGAGGAGGACACCCCAGGGCCCGACGGGAGCCGGGGCCCCACCCTTCCCGAGTGCCCTGCAGGGGAAGCAGCGAAGTTGCAAAACCCTCGGCGAAGAACTCAGAACAGGAACCGCCAGGAGCAGTGTGTCAGCCCTCACCCACCACCCGGGACTGCTTCTTCCAGGGACTCAGAAACACGCCAGCGGGGGTGGACGGGAGCCAGCGGCTGCCGCGGGCAAGTGCGAGTGGACTTTCACACTGGGCAGAGCCGCCTGAGGATGACCGGGGCCCCGCAAGGGTCTCAGGGGAGGGCGGTGCCCAGCCGCCCCGGACAGCTGACACTCCCGACACCATCTCAGGCAGGCCCAGGCCAGTCTCGCCCCTCGACATAAGCCCAGCCCTCAAGAGGACTCGGGCCATGCCCCAAGCCACCCAGGCGCTACGGGCGAAGGTCATCGGCTCCGAGCGGGCACGGCGGACGCGAGCCGGAGCTCCCTGCTGGGTCACTCGTCCCGCACATGCCGGACTCGAGGGGTGCCCCGCAACAGAAGCAGCCCGGGCACGCCGTCCCGTAGCGCCCCTCCGGACCCCCGGCAGCCGCACGGTGTCCCCCCGGGGCAGCCACTTCCCCCAGGACGCCGGCCCCGGCTCCACGCGCTCGCGGGCCCCCGGCACGGGGCTGCAGGCCGAACCTGGCTCGAAGTGGTTCTGGAAAACCTCGCCGCCGAAGAAGCTGCAGAACGACATGGCGCCGCCGGCCGCTGCACGCTCACCGCCCCCGGCGACCCCAGGCCGCCTACCAGACCCGCTCGGAGCCCGCCCCGCAGCCCCGCCCCTCCTGAGGACCAATCGCTCCTCGACCTCCGACCCCAAGCTCCCCGCCCCCTAGGCTGGCCAATCAGTGCAGAGACCCCGCCCCTTCCCGCGGGTCCCGCCCACCCCAGCCCGGGTTCTGGCTTCCGCCTCCTGGAGGCTCCGCCCCTTTCCGGGAAGCAGTCCTATCCCGTCTTAGCCAGCCCCGCCCACTGGTGGCTCCCAAGAACCAATCCTGAGCCGCTTCCCTGCAGCCCCGCCTCCCGCGGCCCCGCGGGCCCGCCCTTCCCCGAGCGCCCGGGGCCGCTGCTGGGCCGCGGGGGCAGCCGGCTGGCGCGCGGGTGCCAGGGTCCGGACAGGGCGTGGCGGCGCGCCCGGAGAGCTGCCTCGCCGTCGCTGAGCCCCCGCCCCGCGCCCCGGTCCGTGCGGGCCCCCGACGCCCTGAGACTCCGAGGGGAGAGTTGTGTCCGGCATTTATTAGACACGAGGGGCAGGCGGGGCTGCGTCCAGCCCAGGCAGCCTACAGGTCTCCCGCGGCCTCCGGCTTCTCCTTCTCGAGATGCTTCTTCTGGGGGCCCTGGGAGAGGAGCGGGAGGAGGTCAGGCACCCCGAGCGGCCGGGGGTCCCGGTCAGCCCCCGCAGGGGGCCGTGGGGTCAGCGCCGGGCTCACCATGAAGGCCCTCTTCTCCTGGGCTGTCTGGAAGCGGCCGTGCCCGAACTTGGAGGTGGTGTCGATGAACTTGAGCTCGATGTTCTCCAGGGCCCTGCGGCTGTGGTGCACCAGGAGGGACTGGGGGTCGCGGGGGACGGGGCGTCAGCGCCGGAGCCCCCCACCCCCACCCCCACCCGCTCGGGCCAGCGCCCGCCCCGGCCTCCGCCCTGCGCCCTGGAGCCGGCTGGCCGCGCCCACCTTCCTCAGCGTGATGACCCGCTTCTTGGTGCCTGCGATGCAGCCCTTCAGCATGACGAAGTCGTTGTTGACTTCGCCGTAGTGAGGAAAGCCGCCCTGTTGGGGGCGGGCGGGGAGGGTTCCGGTCAGGGACCACCGGGGATGGGGCTTCCTGACTGCTGTGGCTCCGAGCCCCGGGAGGTGGGGGGGGGGTGCGGGCGCCCATCCCTGCCTTATCCCATTGGGCAGCTGCATGTTCACCGTGGGAAACAGGCTCAGAGCTGGAGTTCCTTGGTCCGGGCGCTGGAGCTGGGGTCTGATTCCCAGGGGTCTCGGGGGCTGACAGCCGCCTCCAGGGAGGCTTTTGGTCCAGAGGGGTGGCCGCAGCCAGGGGACAGGGCCCACCAGGCCCCACGTCCCTGCCACCCAGCGGGGCCTTGTGCCCCAGCTGCCTGCGTAGGCAGCACCCATTGTGCAGCTCAGGACCTGGGGCCCCCGCCTGCTGGCTGCCCCTCACCAGCGGCGTGATGGACTTGTCCGTCACGTCGTAGCTGGTGGACGCGTTGTTCTTGACCATCTTCCCGTCCTGCGAGTGCAGCCCCCGGCCGATGCGGTAGATCTGCCGGGGACAGAGCGTGCTGTGGTGCTGTGGGCGCAGACGCGGTGCACCGGCACACCCCGCCCGCGGCTGGCGCCCACCTTCTTGTTGAGCTCCGTGCGGTGGTGGTAGCCCTTCTGCCCCGCCCGGGCGATGGAGCAGCCCACGCGGGCGGGGTGCCAGGCCCCGATGCAGGCCACCTTGCGCAGCCCCTTGTGGGTTTTCCTTGGCAGCTTCTTGGTGTGCCAGCGGCTCGTGACCCCTGTGGGCGGGCGGCACCGGGGGCTGAGAGGCAGGTGCGGCCCCCTCCCCCTCCTGCTTCCAGGCAGCCTTCCCCACGCCCCCCCCCCGTCCACCCCCCCCCCCGTACCTTTGACACCCCGGCCCTTGGTGACGGCGATGACGTCGATGACCTCGCTCTGGCTGAAGACGCTGTGCACGGGCACCTGCTTCTCCAGCCGCGCCTGGGCCCAGGCCACCTTCTCGGCCACGGTGCCCCCGTTCAGCTGGATCTCCATGATGTGGGCCTTCTTCTGCCGGAAGGGCAGCAGCTTCATCTGCAGGACACGGCACGGGGGAGGGTCCGGGTCCGGGGGCGGCCTGGCCAGCGGGCTCCCCCCCAAGTCTGCCCCAGGCCTCGGGGAGCCATGGTCAAGGTCGGGGGGCACACAGACGTCGGGGGACTCTCGGAGTGGGGCGGGGCTGGAGCAGGAAGGGCCTCGGAAGACGATGACCACGGTGATGAGCAGGCGCTGGGCAATGTTCTGTGGGGCACAGGCTGGACGCGACCCACGAGGGGGGCTCAGGGCGGGCTGGGGTGCACTCGGGCGCCAGGGCCTGGGGAACCCTGCCCTGAGGGCAAGGTGCCCGTCACCACCTGCCCACATCCGGTCACACCCCGTGGACACTCAGCGGAAGACCCAGGCCTGTCTGGCTGTTTCAGAGCCTCGGCTGAGCGCCTGGCTGCTGCCCCACTGCCCCAGAGCTGCTGGGAGGGCGCCGGTAGTCCACATTCCCTGCCCGGGTACCCAGCGAGGCCGCCCGGCTGGCCTGGGCCTGTGCCCGGGCCCTGCGGTATTTTTAGGCTGACCTGCGTGTGCACGATGACACGGATGACTTTGCAGTACTTCTTCATGGCCGCGAAGTCCCTCTGCAGCTGCCGTTTGCCGTCGGCGTCACGCCACCTCCTGCAGGCCTTGGTGAAGGCCTTCTTCTTGCTCCTGTGCCTGAGCCACACGCAGGGACAGCTCCCACCGCCCCCGGCCCGCAGCCGGCCTCCAGAGCCGGGCCCTCCCTGCCAGCTCCCGGGCCGCTCCAGTGGCCATCAATGAACAGATGGCCCCTCCCTCTCCCGCCTCGGTCTCCCCTTCTACAGAGCGGGTCCCTTCCTGGCTCCCGGGACCTGAGGGTGCGTGGCAGGTGCTGTGGAGGCTTGAGGGGGGGGTGCGGGTCCCAGCCTGCCGGCCACCTTGCCCACCACTGGCCCTACGTGTGGGGCACTCTGGGGACCCTCACTGGACTCAGCCCAGCTCCTCCATGTGAGTGGTGGGAGGCCCCGGATGGGGCCCACGAGAGAACGGAAGCTGACCAGGATGGCAGCTGACCTGCAGACTGCTCACCTCGCCCTCACTGCAGCCCCCACCCCATCTCACAGCAGGGGTCAGCCAGGGGTCACCTCCCACGGAGGCTCAGGGCCCGGCTGTGCCAAAGCCTCAGTGAGGCTCCCCTTGCCGGCGCACCATCTCATTCCGGAAAATCTGAGGCCTGGGAAGACGTCTCTGTGTACAAGAGTTTCCCTTTTCACCCTGGCTGCTAGAAAGCTCAGCACCAGCTCTGACATCGCATCCACTCAGCCCTGTAACTAAACCTGAGCATCAGAATATCTGCTCCCTCTACCCCCGTCCCCCAGGGCGGCCCTCACCAGTCCCGGTAGAAGCGGCGGCGGCACTCATCACTGAGGTGCTCCGCGAAGACCGTCTTGAAGCTGCGCAGGCCGCGAGGCGTAGCCACGTAGCCCACCACTCCCACCACCACCAGCGGCGGCGTCTCCACGATCGTCACCGCCTCCACCTCCTCCCGCTTGGAAATTTCTGGGTGAGAGGGGAGACGGGCGTGAGGGGCCATCCTGAGCCCGCGGGGCCAGCGGCCAGGGCAGTGTCCCCCACGGGAGGGGCTGGCCTGCTTTGCTGGAGCCCAGCAGCGAGCTGTCAGAACCATCAGACGTGTTTCCCTAAGTGCTGCAAGCCCCGCCAGGCCCCCAGGGGCCATGGCTTTGTGGGTGTCCGCGGGCCGCCAGAGGGCTGGCCTGTGCTGCCAGCGTCCCATGCTGGAGCTGAGCCCCGGCCGCTCCGCTCGCCATCCAGCCCCTGCTAACGCGCTTGAGGAGGCAGAGGACGGCCCACGTGCCCGGCCCCTGCCCTCTGTCCGGGAGACCGGGATGCAGTGCCTGACTCGGGCCCAGGGACTGGCCGGGCTCTGAGCTGGCTGGTGCAGCCATCTGGGGAGTGAACAAATGGATGGAAAATGGATCCCTTCTCTCTCTCTCTCTCTCTCTCTCTCTCTCTCTCTCTCTGCCTTGCAAATAAATAAATCTGTAGAAAAGACAGAAAGGGAGAGAGAAGGCGAGACAGTCGGCACCTGGCTGTGCTGTGGCTGTCCCTTCACAAGATGCGTCTGGTGGGAGAGTCTGGGTGAGGGCGCACAGGCTCCCCGCCCTGCCTCTCCCAGCCACGCGGGACTCCACAGCTAACTCAAAGCAGACCACGGGGCAGGTGTTCGACACCCACGTCCACATCCATATCCCACGTCCTAGGTCCACGTCCATGTCCACGTCCCACGTCCTAGGTCCATGTCCACATCCCACGTCCCACGTCCACGCAGTGCCTGGCCCGGCACCAGCTGCAGCTTCCTGCTAGTGCAGACGCAGGAGGCAGTGATGACAGCCCCCGGGGTCGGGTCCCTGCCATGCACAAGGGGAACTGAGCCCCAGGCTCCTGCTGCGCCGCAGTCCACTCCCAGCTACTGCGGACATCTGGGCATGACGGCTGTCTGTCTGTCTCTCTGCCTTTCAAACATATAAAAGTTTGGGGGAAAAACAACAACCAGGTATGTGAAGTAACAATATATGAAACAGTTCAGGGGCCGGTGCTGTGGTGCAGTGGGTTAACGCCCTGGCCTGAAGCGCTGGCATCCCATATGGGTGCCAGTTCTAGTCCCGGCTGCTCCACTTCCTGTCCAGCTCTCTGCTGTGGCCTGGGAAAGCAGTAGAAGATGGCCCAGGTCCTTGGGCCCCAGCACCCATACGGGAGACCAGGAAGAAGCTCCTGGCTCCTGACTTCAGATCAGCACAGCTCCGGCCGTTACGGCCAACTGGGGAGTGAACCATCGGATGGAAGACCTCTCTCTCTCTGCCTCTCCTCTCTCCGTGTAACTGACTTTCAAATAAATTAATTAATTTAAAAAAGAAAAAAGAAATAGTTCAGAAAGGCCCAGGAGTGCAGGGCCCCACCTGGAGCCCCGGCCCCCATCACGGAACACTATCGCCTGGATTTCCCATTTTGTAACCAGCGTTGACAACAGCACTCCCCCGGGACCACTGCCCCAGGCCAGAGCATGCTGCCTCGAGGCATCTGGAAGGTTCCGCTGGCCCAGTGCCCTGCGTCCGTCCGTATGTCTGTCCACCCCCGTGACTCACTGAGTCCCGGCCGATGCACCTCGCGCAGCGTGTGGGTCATGCCTGCCTTGTAGCCCAGGAAGGCCGTGAGGTGCACGGGCCGGCTGGGGTCATCCCGGGGCCACGTCTTCACCTTGCCCCGGTGTCGGCGGCTCCTCTTGTGGGGCAGGAAGCCCAGGTGTCCATGCCGAGGGGCGGAGAACTTCCGGTGGGACTGCGGGCGCAGGAGGAGGGAGGGGAGTCAGAGCCAGGGTCTCCCTGGTGAGGTGGCAGGACGGGCCCAGAGCCCAGGCCAGGAGAAGTGGGCCAGAGACCACAGAGGGAGGCCCCAGGCCTCGGTGCCTCCACCACCTGTCTTCAGGAGGGTGGGGAGGGTCCTCCAGGGCCCCATCTTCTGGACACAGCCCACCTCGATAGGCCCACGCTGGGCGCAGCAGGTGCAGGCGTCCGTCTTCTTGCCCTGCCTCCTCTGGCCTCCCATCCCCCACACCCTAAGAACTGTTCTCGCTGGGGAGAGGCCAGAAGCCCACCTGCCCTCCCCAGGAAGGCCAGCTTGCTCCAGCCCAGCCCCCACACCACCGCGGCCACGGCCCCAGCCCCACTGACCATGGCGGCAGATCCCTGTGGCTGGGAAGGGGCCTCCCCTCCAGGCACCAGAGGTCGAGTGGCAGGGCCAGGACAGCAGCAGCCAGATCCCAGATTTAGCGCCTGGCAGGAGAGGCCAGTCATCCCCTGCCCGTCACGGTCTCTGTGCCAGGAGCAGGCCAGGGAGGGGCAGCGGAGGGGCCGCCGGGTGGGGGAGGGGGCACCGTGTCGACAGCCCTGGGACTGGCTCCTCACAACCCTCCCGGGACACGACCGACTTGGCATGCTAGGGCTTCTCTCAGCACCAAAGCAGGGGGCTGGGTCTTTCACTGACCAAAGGGGCCCTGTCTTTGGGCTGGGAGACCGAGCTGGACACACAGCCGGGGAGAGGAAGGAGGACAGTGGGCTCCGCCCCCAGGGTCCCTGGGGTGGCACGCAGGAGCAGGACCCCTGGGCCACACCAGGGAACTAGCACCCCCCTGCTGTTCCAGCCTCCTGCTAGTGCATCCTGGGAGACCCCTGCCTCCCGCGTGGGAGACCCCATGGAGTTCTAGCTCCTGGCTCCCCCCTGGCTCAGCCTGGCTGTCCTGAGCGCTTGGGGAGAGAATGAGATGGGAGATCTTGTTCTCTGTCTCGCTGCCTTTTAAGCAGGTGAGGACAAATAAATAAGCATTAAAAAAAAAAAAAAAGCAAAAGACCCCTGACCCTAAAAGCCAGAGACCCAGAAGTAACTGCACACACTTTTTTTTTTTAAAGTTGTATTTATTTATTCATTTGAAAGACAGAGTTGAGAGAGAGAGAGAGAGAGAGAGAGAGAGAGAGAGAGAGAGGGAAGAGAGAGATCAATCTTCTATCAGCTGGTTCACTCCCTTAATAGCTGCAACGGCCAGGGCTGGGCCAGGCGGAAGCCAGGAGCTCCATCTGGGTCTCCCAGGTGGGTGCAGGGGCCCAAGGACTTTGCCGAGTTCATTGTTTTCCCGGGTCATTAGCAGGGAGCTGCATCGGAAGTGGAGCATCCAGGACTCAAACCAGCGCCCTTATGGGCTGCAGTCAGCGCCTCCCCTCGCCTCAGTGCTGGCCGGCCGTGCCTGCACACATTTAGGATGTAAATTTTGAGTTTGAGGGGAGGGCATTGGGCCTGGTGGCTGGGTGCCGTCTGATCTGCCCAGGGGCCGTATCAAGCCGCAGCTCCAACTCCTGACGCACAGGTTGGCACACAGCAGGTGGAGGCTCAGCGATTGGTCCCTGCACCCCTGGGGGACCTGGATGGAGCTCCTGGCTCCCGGCGTTGGTCCAGCCCAGCCCTGGCTGTTACAGGCATTTGATGAGTGAACCAACAAATGGGAGTCCTCTCTCTCTCTCTCTCTCTCTCAAATTAAAAATAGAGGCTTACGTTTTGACAAGGGGGAACGTGAAGCCTCTCCACTGCTAAGGGAGGCCTCGGGGCCTGGCCCTGAGAGAGAGAAGGCGAGACAGTCGGCACCTGGCTGTGCTGTGGCTCAGAGTTGTGCAGGAATGTGGGTTTTGCATGGTTAGATGCTAAGATTCGACGCCGATGAAATGTTAAGAATGTTTGGGTCTGGGGTCTGTGTTTCCAAGAGCCCGTCACTGCAGACCTGGTGTTTCCGTGATTGTAGATTTTCTTTTTAATGGAAGTGTTGGTTTCTGTTTTAATATTTACTTATGGGGCTGGCGCTGTGGCACAGCGGGTTAACGCCCTGGCCTGAAGCGCTGGCATCCCATATGGGTGCCAGTTCTAGTCCCGGCGGCTCCTCTTCCGATCCAGCTCTCTGCTGTGGCCTGGGAAAGCAGTGGAAGATGGCCCAAGCCCTTGGGTCCCTGCACCCATTCGGGAGACCAGGAAGGAGCTCCTGGCTCCTGGCTTCGGATCGGCGCAGCTCTGGCCATTGCGGCCTTCTGGGGAGTGAACCAGCAGATGGAAGACCTCTCTTTCTGCCTCTCCTCTCTCTGTAACTCTTTCAAATAAATAAAATAAATCTTTTTTTTTTTTTTGCAAAAAGATTTACTTATGTATTTAAAGGCAGAGTTACAGAGAGAGAGGTCTTCCATCCACCGGTTTACCCCCAAAATGGCTGTTGCAACATCTGGGGCTGGGCCAGGCTGAAGCTAAGAGCCTGGAACTCCACCCAGGTCTCCCAGTGGGCGGCAGGGGCCCAAACACTGGCCCGGGCACCTGCTGCCGGATCTGAAGCGGGCGGCTGGTTTCACCTGCCGTGCTGTGGTGCTGTACCCAACCCTAGAGTTGTGGCTCCGTGTTCCTATGCCCTGGCCCAGCCTCTGGGCGGCAGGGTCCAGCACCCGCCATGGACATCCGCCAGAGCCTGGGCCAGGTGTGGAAAGCGCAGAGGGTGACCCACAGGGCCCCGGCCAGCAGAGCTGACCGTCGTCCGTCAGGAGAGCTCCGTGCCCAGGTGGGAGCCGTTTTCCAAACGGGCCGGCCGCACGCTGTGCCCCACGCAGGCCCGCGCGTGCAGGAGAGGTCGCTGGAGGCGCAGGCGTTGGAGTCACTCGGCACCTGGCCAGTACCCAGACCAGGGCAGCCAGGGAGGCTTGCGTGCAGTGACGCCGAGCGCCCACGCGGGGGCGCCCTGCGGCGGGCCGTGTCCGCGCGTGCGCCGAGCCGCGAACTCGGAGTCCCAGGCGGCCGCGCGGCCGCCGGCGCGCAGGCGCAGCTCCCTCGGCGTCCTCTGCAGCGGGCGTCCTCGGCCGCCGCCATGCCGGACAGCTGGGACAAGGACGTGTACCCGGAGCCCCCGCGCCGCACGCCGGCGCCCTCGCCGCAGACCTCCCTGCCCAACCCCATCACCTGCTTGACGAAGGCCTTCGACCTCCTCGTGGACCGGCCGGTGACCCTCGTGAGAGGTACAGGGCCCGGCGCGCCCTGACGCCCCGAGACCCCGTCCCGGTCCTCGCGGCGCCCCCCGGGACCCCCGCCGCGCCGCGGGCTTCCGGTCTCCCCGGACCTGAGCGAGCGTCAGAGGCGGAGCCCCCGCGCTGGACGCGGCGGACCCCGGCTGCCGCCCCCGTGCAGGCTCGCGGCCGGAGCCCTTGGCCCCAAAGCGGAGGCACCGGGGAGCCTGGCCTGCCCCGAGGTCCGCTCCTTAGGGCGACACTGCAGCCCACTCAGCCTGAAGCGGACGTTGGAGCAGAGAGGGGGGTGTGTGTGCGCGTGTGGACGCAGGGGCGGGGTGTGTGCGTACGCGTGTGCAGGGGC
>CM027397.1:35716505-35732211 GCA_015711505.1 Sylvilagus bachmani | reverse complement strand
CCGGTGGCCACCACACGCAGACCTGCACGTCTGTGGAGTGCGGGACATTCCGGTGGCCACCACATGCAGGCCTGCACGTCTGTGGAGTGTGGGACCTTCCGGTGGCCACCACACGCAGACCTGCATGTCTGTGGAGTGCGAGACATTCCGGTGGCCACCACACGCAGACCTGCACGTCTGTGGAGTGCTGGACCTTCCGGTGGCCACCACACGCAGGCCTGCACGTCTGTGGAGTGTGAGACATTCCGGTGGCCACCACACACAGGCTTCCTACACCCACAGCAGGTGTCACCGGGCTCCCAGCGGCCTGGGAGGACCCCAGGGAAGAGCCCTGTCACTGGGGCTGGGGTCCGGCACCGGTCAGCTGGACACCGGCCTGGCCTGTGAGCCGCTCCCCTCCTCGGCTCGGGGAGCCCCCATAAAGCACACCGAGCCGTGCCCGTTACAGGGCTGGCAGCCGCAGGCTCTGCCCCCTGGACGAACGCCCCTGCGGGCGGAGCCCACCTCCCCAGCTTCTGGGGGAGCGGCCGGGGTGCAGGGGGGAGTCACGGAAAGGGGCCCCTCTCCGCCCAGCTCCCCGCCTCCGCTCAGGGCATACCCTCGGAGCCCCCTGGACCTGCTCGGAGACGCGGGGTCGCCCAGGTGCGGGGGGGGGGGGGTGGGCGGGGCCAGAGCACGCGAGCCTTCAGGCCTCTCACGCGCCGACCCTGCGGGGGGCGCTGGCTCGGCCCCGCCCCGCGCGCCCCCGCCGCGGCCGGCGCGCGCTCCCGGGAGGCGGCGGCGGCGGCGGCGGCAGCACCGGTAGCATCGGCAGCAGCCCCCGGCGGCCTCGGGCGGGGCTGGCCGGACGGACAAACGGACAGAGGGTGCCGCGGACGCGCGGCCCGCCGGGGCCGGCCATGGAGGGCGCCTCGTTTGGCGCGGGTCGCGCGGGGGCTGCCCTGGACCCCGTGAGCTTCGCGCGGCGGCCCCAGACCCTGCTGAGGGTCGCGTCCTGGGTGAGTCGCCCCGGCCTCGGGTCCCGCCTCGCCCCCGCGCCCCTCCGCTCCCCGCCCCTCGCCCCCGGCCCCTCAACCGCATCCTTGCCGGCCCCTCCCCCGTCGGCCGCAGGTTGGGGTGACGTCACCGGGCTGGGCGCGCCCACCTGCGGTGGGGGAGGGGCGGGCGGTGAGAGAGGGGGACCTTGAGAGGTCACCGCCGGTCGCCCCTCCCCACCCCCGGCTCCCCCTGGGGTCTGACCCGCTCTCCGTGCTCCCAATCCTCCCGACCTGGTAGCGGGCACGGGGGTGGGATTCTCAGAGGGGCTGGGCGCCGAGCCCCGGCGCGAGGAGGGGGCTACGGGAGCCGAGAGGTACCGAGCAGCGTCGCCCCCCCCCCCGGCCCGCTCGCGTCCTCCAGGCTCCTTGAAAGGGAGCCGCTCTCCCACCCCCATCCAGGTGCGAGGTGAGGGAGGGGCGACTGCGTGGGAGGGCTTCCTGGAGGCGGTGTGGAAGCGCCAGGTTGGGGGCGGCCTCGGGGGCACCCCCAGGACCGGCGCCGCTGCAGCCGCACCTCTGGCCAGGGTGGAGGAGGGCGGTGGCCGCGCTGGGAGAAGGGGCGGGGTCTTCCGTTGCAGTGACCCTGGCCAGACCCAGCTCGGGGACCGGTGGACCACTGTCGGGGTCCCGTGCCCCGGGGTGCCGAGCTGGGCTGGACAGGAGCGATGAGGCTGGGACTGGAGCGGGGCTTTTGCTGCGGACCCGGGCGGCCCAGCGCGGGGGTCGCTCTTAGCAGGGGGGCGGCCGGCGCCCGGGAACGGTGATCACGCTCAAGCGGGGCCCTCCCTCCGCGGGCGGGGCTGCGTGGACGCGCCCCTCCCCGGCGCTGCAGCCCTTGAGTTCCGGATCAAGGTGACAGCTTCGGTCCGCACCGTCGGGAGTGGCCGCGTCTAAGGGGGGTCTGCATGGACTCCGCGAGCGGGCGCTTGCCCGGCGGCGCAGCGTCGGCGGCCGGGGAGGGCGCGGGCCCTGACGCCGCCCACTGCCCGCAGGTGTTCTCCATCGCGGTCTTTGGGCCCATCATCAACGAGGGCTACGTGAACGCGGACAGCGGCCCGGAGCTGCGCTGTGTCTTCAACGGCAACGCAGGCGCCTGCCGCTTCGGGGTGGTGCTTGGCCTCGGGGCCTTCCTCGCCTGCGCCGCCTTCCTGTTCCTGGACGCGCGCTTCCAGCAGATCAGCAGCGTCCGAGACCGCCGTCGGGCCGTGCTGCTGGACCTGGGCTTCTCAGGTGGGCGGGGCCTCTCGGGGGCGGGGCCTCGCAGGGAGGCAAGCGCCGCGCGAAGGGCTGGGGGCGGGGCCGGGGCGGGGCCTCGCGGAGGGCGCAAGCTCCGCTCGGGGCCGGGGCGGGGCCGGGGCGGGGCCTGGCCGGGCGCGGCCCCACAGGTGGGAGCGCTGCGAGCGCGCGCGGCCCCCTCGCGCGTCGCGGGGCGCGCTCGTTTCCCCGCTGACGGCCGCCGCCGCCGCAGGCCTCTGGGCGTTCCTGTGGTTCGTGGGCTTCTGCTTCCTCACCAACCAGTGGCAGCGCACGGCGCCCGGGCCCGGCACGGCGCAGGCGGGGGACGCGGCGCGGGCCGCCATCGCCTTCAGCTTCTTCTCCATCCTCAGCTGGGTGAGTGCGGCCCGGGACGGCGGGCGGGCGGGCGGCCGGGCCGCCTCGGGCCGCCCCGGCTGACCCCGCTCCCTGCTAGGTGGCGCTCACCGTGAAGGCCCTGCAGCGGTTCCGCCTGGGCACCGACATGTCGCTCTTCGCCACCGAACAGCTGGGCGCCGGGCCGGGCCAGGCCTACCCCGGCTACCCGGTGGGCAGCGGCGTGGAGGGCACCGAGACCTACCAGAGCCCGCCTTTCACCGAGACCCTGGACACCAGCCCCAAAGGCTACCAGGTGCCCGCCTACTAGGGGGCGGCAGGTGGGGCCCCGGGCTCCAAAGCCACCCCGCCCACGCAGGCTCCAAGGGCTCCCGGGCACCGCTCGGGTCCTTGCTGCGCAGCCCACTGTGGGCCCTCCGGGGCCGAGAGGGAGTGGCCTCTGGGGTGCCCGGGCTGTCCCCAGGCCTGAGGTCCCGAGGCGGCGGCACAGCCCAGGGCACACGTGCTGCTGCCTGGAGTGGCTCGCCAGGGGCTCGCTGCCCGCTCCGCTGCCAAGTGCAGGGCCTGCCCAGGTCCAGGGGCAGGGACAGCGCCCCTCCCAGGGCCAGGCATGGCGGCCGCTGGCCCACCTCCCGCATCCCCGCCGTGGTGGTCTGTTGTCTGCAGCCCCTCTTGCGTTTGCTCTCAGACTGGCTCATGCAGCCCGGCCCCGCCAGTGCTGGGACTGTGCCCCGGTCTGCAGGTGTCACCTCGCCGTGCCCCCGGGCTCTCCCTCTGTAGCCCTGCCCAAGCCCCTGCCCTGTCCTGGTCCTTCCCTGAGGCCGTGCCTGGGGCCAGGCAGGGCACGCCCCTGCGAGCAGAGGTGTGCGAGGCTCCCTCTGTCCAGGGGCCCCCGGGGCGGCCGGTCCACGCTCACCTCCCTGCCTTGGCTTCCCGGACAAACCCCTCCCCCCTGTAGCCGACCACCCGTGCATCGCTCGAAGCTGGCTTTTCGCGTTAAGTCCGGCCCCCAGTGTGGTTGCCACGTGTCATTACGGACAGTCGAGTGACAGCCCCTGTGCACTGTAGCGTAGACCAGTTAGGTGTGGATTCACGTGACCATGTTTACAGTTTTGTATATATCCCCCCGGCCCAACAGCATCCGTGATGGTGTATTGCCAGCGTCCCATGTTCCAACCACAACTTCTTTACAATAAAGACTGTAAATGAGTTGACCGTGCCCTGGCTACTCCTGGAAATCATTTCCACCCCAGGAGGGCCGTGGGGTGGCGCTGAGAGGTGCTGGGCCCAGAATTCAAGAGGGGTCAGGGAGATGGAAGCCAGGCCAACTCCCAGGTTCTGGGGGTCTTGGCCATGAACCCCCACCACCCAGCACAGTGATCTGGGCAAAAACTCCGCCTCTCAGAACAGGATCACAGGGCCGGCACTGGCATGCGGGTACAGCTGCCGCCCGTAGCACCGACGTCCCATACAGGCACTGATTCACGTCCGAGCCAGCTCCCTGCTGCTGCACCTGGGGAAGCAGCGGAGGATGGCCCAGCTCCCTGGGTCCCTGCCCCAACGTGGGAGACTCGGAGGAAGCTCCTGGCTTCCGCCTGGCCCGATCCCAGGCCTTGCAGCACGAACCAGAGAATGGAAGATTGTCTCTCTCTCTCTCTCTCTCTCTCTCTCTCTCTCTCTTTCTCTGTAACTCTGACTTTCAAATAAGTAGATAAATCTTTTTTAAAGACACTTTATTTATTTAAGAGGCAGAGAGAGGCAGAGAGAGAGAGGTCCCCCATCTGCTGGTTCACTCCCCAGATGGCTGCAATGGCTGGAGCTGCACCGATCCAGAGCCAGGAGCTTCCTCCAGGTCTTCCACATGGGTGCAGGGGCCCAAGGACTTAGGCCATCTTCTACTGATGCCAGCACTGCAGGTGGCAGCTTTACCTGCTAAGTCACAGTGCCGACCCCGCAAATAAATCTTAAAAAAAAAAAAAAAAAAACCCGCTCAAACTGGAGTGACGCTCACCGCTTCTGCCCTTTTCTGTAAGGAATGCCTTGTGGACCCGGGGTCCTCTTTGAAAGTGGCTTCCTGGGGTGTGGGCAGCAGGCGAGGCCACCACTTGTGATGCCAGCATGCCATAGCAGAGTGCAGGTTCGAGTCCTGGCTGCTCTGCCTCCAGTGCCGCTAGCTGCCGTGTGGCTGAGACAGCAGTGGAGGGACTCCCGGCTTCCGCCTGCACCAGTCCTCGTTGTAGATCTTTAAAAGGAAATTGCATTTGAAAGGCAGAGTTACAGAGAGGCAGAGACAGAGTCCTCCTTCTGCTGGTCCACTCCCCAGGTGGCCGCAACGGCCAGAGCTGGGCTGATCCGGAGCCAGGAGCCTCCTCCGGGTCTCCCACGTGGGTGCAGGAACCCAAGGACTCGGCCACCGGAAGTGCAGCAGCTGGGACTCAAGCCAGTGGCCGTATAGGATGCCGGCGCCACAGAGGGTGGCCCTGAACGTGGCTTCTTACGGCTCGGGCTTTGCTGCGTTTCCACTTTGTCCCTCCACCGTCTGTCCGCCGGCCGGGAGTTCGTCTGCCTTCACAGTACCTGACTACACACGTCTCTGTGGTCCCCAGGAATCTGCCACTGCGTTCCAGGGGCATTAATCACTCAGAATACCAGGCAGCCAGCCTTTGTCTGTTTCCAAAGTGTTTTAGCCACCTTAACAGAAATTGCACCCGTTAGATTAATAGTTCCTCATTCTGTCCCTAAATTGCCTGTTCTAGACAGTTCCTGTAAGTGCAGTCATAGGATGTCTTTCGTTCTTTGACCCAGTAAAATGGTTCCACGTTCCTTCGGGCTGTAGCACGTGTTGGTGCCTTGTCCGCTATGGCCAGATGCTGTTGCACGCTCTGTCCATCCGCTCACCTGTTGCCGGACACTGCCGGCTGTGATAACTAAGGCCCCTGTGGACATGGGCGGACAAGTGTCTGAGTTCCAGCTTTCCTTTTCTTAAAATTTTTTTTGGTAAAGATTTTATTTATTTGAAATAATTAGAGAGGGGGAGTCAGAGAGGTCTTCCATCCGCTGGTTCACTCCACAAAAGGCTGCAACGGCCGGAGCTGCACCGATCTGGAGCCAGGAGCCAGGAGCTGCTTCTGGGCCTCCCGAGCACTTGGGCCACCTGCTGCTGCTTTCCCAGTGCATCAGCCAGAAGCTGGATTGGAAGAGGAGCAGCGGGGACTTGAACCAGCGCCCACTTGGGATGCTGCACTGCAGGCAGCGGCTTCACCTGCTGCGCCTTGGCACCGGCCTCCGTTTGTAATTTTCAAAGTCAGAGTCAGACAGGACTAGAAGGACAGAGATCTTCCGTCGCTGGTTCACTCTCCAAATGCCTGCAGCAGCTGGGGCTGCGCCAGGCTGGGCCGAGCCAGGAGCTCAATGCAAGTCTCCATGTGGGCACAGGAGCCCAAGCGCTTGACCGCCAGCTGCCGGCTCCCAGGGTGCACGGCCCAGACACCCAGGGCTTTTGCTCTGGGCGCAGTGCTTCAAGGTTGTCTTCACCGCCACACCGAGCACCTGCCCCTCGTGCACACCTGGGAGGGAGCTGGTGGGGAGCAGCATGTGGGCCTGTGCTAACGTGTGGAGGGAACTTTGCAGCCATTGAGAACGGGTCATTTGTGTGCATAGCGTGTTGCTCGCGTGTTCTGGTGTGTGACGTCACATTTAGAGCTGTGTGCACACGGGTCTGGTGGCCTGTCCCTGCCACCTCCCCGGGGCTGGGGACGTGGGTGTTTACAGCATTTGCTGCTGCTGGCAGTGCACAGGGAGTTTCTGTTTGCTGTGGGCTGGTGTGTCTAGAATATTCCAGAAGGATCATGCTTGTCGGCTCTTCTTTTTTTTTGAGACCTTCCATCGATCGGTTCACTCCCCAGAGGCCTCAGAGCAGCCTGGGCTGGGCCAGGCAGAAGGCGAGAACAGGGAACTCAATTTGGGTCTTGAGACACTGTCACCCCTGGGTGCTAGAGTTAGAAGCACTGTGGGTGAAGCCTCACTTGCAACACTGGCCTCCTCTGTGGGTGCCGGTTCCAGTCCCGGCTGCTCCACTTGTGACCCAGCGAATGCACTGGGAGAGCAGCAGCAGGTGGCCCAGGTGCTTGGGAGGCCGAGAAGCAGTGCCTGGCGCCTGGCTCCAGCCACTGTGGCCATTTCGGGAGTGAGTCAGCAGGCGGAAGGCCCTTCTGTCTGTCCCTCCGTCTGCCTGTAGCTCAACCTCTCTCATAAATAAATAACCTTTTAAAAGACAAAGCTTCAAAAATCAATCAATAAAATAAATGCTATGAAGTGGAGGAGGGACTTGAGGCAGGCGTGGGCGTCGCGAGCCGCATCTCAGCGCTGCCCGAATGTCTGTGCCCTGGGTTTTCACTGTTCTCCTTTATTTGTATCATTTGTTTAAGATTTATTTATTCATTTGAAAGAGTGACAGAGAATGAGAGAGAGATCTTCTACCCACTGGTTCATTCCACTGATGGCCACAGTTGCCGGGGCTGGGCCAGGCCACAGCCAGGAGCCAGAAGCTTCTTCCAGGTCTCCTGTGCGAGTAGCAAGGGCCTAGGCGCTTGGGCCGTCCTCCGCTGTCTTCCCAGGCCATGAGCAGGGAGCTGGATCGGAAGTGGAGCAGCCAGGACTCGAACTGGTGCTCGTACGGGAAGCTGAGGATGCGGGTGGTGGCCCCTGATTGAGGCTCATTAGTGCAGAGCACCCCTGTGATGATTAGGAGACGAGGGGACACGCCCACAGCACACTCAGAGGTCCCACGCAGGGTTGGAGGGAGGGGCCCACAGGCATCAGGTCTCCCTTGGAGTATGATTGGTGGTTTTTTTTTTTTTAAGACTTAGTTATTTGAAAGAATTACGCAGAGAGAGGCACAAAGAGGGAGATCTTCTGGCACTGGTTCACTCCCCAGATGGCCGCAACGGCGGGGCTGGGCCAGACCAGAGCCTGGAGCCAGGAGCTCCCCCCAGGTCTCCCGCGTGGGTGCAGGGGCCCGAGGACCTGCATCTTCAGATGCTGTCCCAGGCCACAGCAGAGCTGGGTCGGAAGTGAGCAGCCGGGACTCAAGCTGGTGCCCTTAGGGTGTGCCGGCATTGCAGGCAGCGACTTTTCCTGCTACGCCACATGCCAGCACCTCCAGGTCAGTCTTGAGAGGGGTCACCAGTCTCTGCCCATTTCCCGTGACAGTGGGGTCAGCAGGTCAGTCACGAAGGCCGCACCCAGCCGGCCCACAGGGAAGTGGCGGCAGAAACAGCTGCAGAAGGCGGAGGTGGGGATGAGCACACGAAGAATGAGGGCGGGCAGGTGCAGGTGCGGGCCTGGACACTGGGTCAAGGGTGACCGAGCCCTGCCCCCGGGGATGCGGAAGTCCCACTGGCGCTGGGAACCTAAGCCTGAGCATCCACCACAGCTCCTGTCTGGCCCCTCTCCAGCCGCGGAGCTGGGGCCCACGTCCTCCCCAGTTCTTGGTGCTGACTTCACAGGTTGGCCAGCCTGGCTGTTCTTACCTGCAGAGGGCAGTGTGGTGCAGTGGTCGGAACACTGCACCGCCCCAGAGGCCCAGGTGTGAGTGTTACCTCCTGGCTCCTAGAGGCCCCAGTGTGTTACCTCCTGGCTCTTTGGGTATCGGATCCTCATCTGTGAGTGAACCAAGTGTTAGCAGCTACTATTTCTTTTTTCATTTCTTTAAATATTTATTTATTTGAAAGAGTTACACAGAGAGAGAAGGAGAGGCAGAGAGAGAGAGAGAGGGAGGGAGAGAGGTCTTCCATCTGCTGGTTCACTCCACAAAAGGCTGCAACGGCCGGAGCTGCACCGATCTGGAGCCAGGAGCCAGGAGCTTCCTCCAGGTCTCCCACGCAGGTGCAGGGGCCCAAGGGCTTGGGCCATCTTCTACTGCTTTCCCAGGCCACAGCAGAGAGCTGGATCAGAAGAGGAGCAGCCGGGACTCAGACAAGCACAGATATGGGTGCAGGCTCAGTGGCCCGATCCACCTCGCCGGTGCTGGGCTGTTTCCCTAGTCACACGTGTGTGTGTGTGTGTCTTGGCATGTTTCTGAGTCGTTTTGGTTTCATCTGTGAGTTGTGTCTCGCACCTGTCGTTCACATGTCTCACATCTGTCATTCACATGTCTCATATCTGTCATTCACGTGTCATACCTGTCGTTCACATGTCTCATACCTGTCGCTCACGTGTCTTGCGTTGACTTGTGGTGGGTCTGAGTGTTAGCAACGTGGCAGCTCTGCCTCTGGTCTGTCACCTGTGTCACCTCTGTCACAGCAGCTGACGCCACCCTTGCAGACCCCAGCCTCAGGACTGGACACTGCTGGTCTAGGAGATCATTCCTAACTCCATGGTCATCACCAAGACATTGTCATGATTTTTATTATATGAATATTTAATTCCTTTTTTAAGATGTATTTAGGGTCTAGAATTGTGGCGTAGCAGGTAAAGCCACCACCAGCAGTGCTGACATCCCATATGGGCGCTGGTTCGAGTCCCTGCTGCTCCACTCCTGATCCAGGTCTCTGCTGATGCCTGGAAGGCCGTGGAGGATGGCTGAGTCCTTGGGCCCCACACGGGGAGACCTGCAGGAAGCTCCTGGCTCCTGGTTTGAGACTGGCTCAGGTCTGGCCATTTGGCCATTTGGGGAGTGGACCAGCAGATGGCAGACTTCTCTGTCTACTCTCTCTGTAGCTCTTGCAAATTAATAATATAAGCCTTAAAAAAAAAACACCACGTAGGTGGAGCCGCACGGACGCCTCATGCCGCCGGCTGCCGCCCGCCTGGCTGGTTTGCTGCTTCGTCGTCCCCCACCGGACTAGCAGTCCACCCTGTTGGCGGCATTTCGGCTGCGACTGTAGGTGGAGCTGCCCTGGCGCCCAAGGACGGCCTCCCAGTGGTGTAAGGGTGTATTTCTGCAGCACTGGGCTTGCGCTGAGCACGTGTTTGGGTGTAAGAAACGGCCAGCCGGCTGGCAGTGTGTCTCCCTCCTCTCTGAGCAGGGTTCTGACGGCACGGGCTGTGGGTACTGCGGTGTTGTCACCCTGTGCCCGGGGCACTGTGGATGCCGGGGGGTGTGTGTGTGTGTGTGTGAGCTCCCTTCCTGAGCTCTGAAGTTGGAGGTCTTTGTCTGAACTTAGCATCGCTGTTCTCACACACATGAGTCCCTGCAAGGACAGCCAGTCGCTCTGGCCCCAGGAATCCGGTGGGCGTCTGCTCTCACGCTGGAAGTGTTGAGGGGGTCGGCAGCGTGCTGGCAGAGATGCGGCTCCCACTCGGATGGCACTGCTCTGGCGGCAGGGGTGATGCTGTGTTCTTCCCAGTCCTCTCCGTGATGCCTGCTCACCGTCACTGGGTTTGATTGGTAAAGATGAGGCCCAGCAGGCCTCTCCGTTTGGAAGTCACCCGCCGCCCTCTGTAACCGGGGAGTGTTTTGTGGACTGGTCTTCCCAGGTCTCCTAGTACTTCCGTATTTACACCGTGGGTTTGTGAATTCTGCTTCACGTGTGGCTGTAGTGTGTTACTGTCAGCATTTTTTATTCATTGTGTAAAATGCACATAACGAGGCCGGCACTGTGGCGCAGCAGGTTAAAGCCCTGGCCCGCAGTGCCAGCGTCCCGTATGGGCGCCAGTTCAAGTCCTGGCTGCTCCACTTCCTATCCAGCTCCCTGCTGATGTACCTGGGAAACAGCAGATGAAGACCCAAGTCCTTGGGCCCCTCCCCCACGTGAGAGATGTGGAAAAAGCTCCCCGCCCCTGGCTTTGGCCTGGGCCAGCCCTGGTCATTGTGGCCATTTGGGGAGTGAACCAGTAGATGGAAGACCTGTCTCTCCTCTCTCTCTGACTCTTTCAAATAAATAAATAAAATCTTAAAAATAAAAAAATCAATCTTGGGCCGGTGCCGTGGCTCAACAGGCTAATCCTCCGCCTTGCGGCGCCGGCACACCGGGCTCTAGTCCCGGTCGGGGCTCCGGATTCTGTCCCGGTTGCCCCTCTTCCAGGCCAGCCCTCTGCTGTGGCCCAGGAGTGCAGTGGAGGATGGCCCAGGTGCTTGGGCCCTGCACCCCATGGGAGACCAGGAAAAAGCACCTAGCACCTGGCTCCTGCCATCGGATGAGCGCGGTGCGCCGGCCGCAGCGCGCTGTCCGCGGCAGCCATTGGAGGGTGAACCAACGGCAAAGGAAGACATTTCTCTCTGTCTCTCTCACTGTCCACTCTGCCTGTCAAAAAAAAAAAAAAATCAATCTTGAAAAAACACGCACATAACAAAATTTACTTCTTTATCCGCTGGTCCACTCTCCAGACGGTCCCCAGGGTTGGCCAAGCTGAAGCCAGGACTTCCATCTGAATCTCCCGTGGGGAGGGGGAGCGTGCAGGGGCCGAGCGCTTGCACCATCACCTGTTGCCATCTCAGGTGCACAGCAGGAGGCTGCACTGGAGGCGGAGTAGCCAGGACTTTGTTATTATTATTTAAAATTTATTTGAAAGAGTTACAGAGGGGAGGCAAGAGGAAGAGAGGGCTTCCATCCACTGGTTCACTCCCCAAATGGCCACAACAGCCGACGCTGGGCCATGCCGAAGCCAGGAGCTTCTTCCGGGTCTCCCACATGGGTGCAGGACCCCAAGGACTTGGGCCATCTTCCACTTCCCAGGCCACAGCACAGAGCTGGATCAGGAGAGGTGTGGCCAAGTAGGCCGTCCGCCACTGCTTGCCCAGGTGCATCAGCAGGGAGCTGATGGAAGCGAAGCAGGACTCAAACCAGCGCCCACACGGGATGCAGGTGCTGCAGGCGGGGGTTCTACCCACTGCACGCAGCGCCGGCCCCGCAGCCAGGACTTGAACCCAGGCACTCAGATGCAGGCTGTGGGCATCCCAGCCCTTCTTCCACTCACTCTAGAAACCATCTTGTGTTCTCTGCCTTCTGGGGACATGGCCATTGGGTTGACCACTTCTCCTATTTGTGTTCGGAACAGAAGGGGGCGACCCAGGGTCTGGTCCCCTCCCCAGCCCAGTGTGACTGTCCCCAGAGGCTTGGCCATGGCCCTGGTAGCCCAGCTGTCCCTCCTGGGCCTTCCTCCACACCAGTGCCGCCTGGCCAGCTGCCGCACTGCACTGTGATGTGCGTGTCCACACCCTGGCGTCAGGATACACAGCAGGCAGAGAAGCTCAGAACACCAGCGACGTGCAGTATTGCAAAATAAATTTATTTGAAGATAAACTGTCTTATAAAAGGTCAGAGGCAATTTCAGATCCCAGATTCAGCTTGTCTCATAAAAAGATTCAACTTCAAGTAGCACAATTTCACGTCTGGTTTTAATCCTGAACGTTCTAGAATCACAAAACAGCCACCTGTTTGCACGACACACTCAATCCCGGGCTCCAGCACCAGCGGGTCCACAGCTTTTGGCTTTGGGGGTTTCACGGCTGCAGCCTGATGCGGGAGAGCCTAGATGGGACTGCTGTGGCCTCGGCCTTTCCCTCTCCCGCACGCCCAATCGCACGTGAATCCAAACCAAGCCGGCCTGGTACTGAGGTGGGTGGAGCCTCCGTGGGACCTGCGCTGATGGCAGAGCGGACCTAGCAATGCCCTGGCAGGGGGACGAGAGGCCTGCCGGCCAGCCTCTCCACAGCCTTGCCTGGCTGCCGGGGGACAGCTCCAACGCTGGCGGGAGCTACGTGATGACCCTGGCGCTGGCTTGCAGGGAGGGGAAGTCCTCGTCCCGGGCGGCGTGCAGCGCCTGGTGGCTGCTCACGTCCCCCTGCGCCAGCACCTGCTGGCAGGTGGGGCACACGCAGCAGTCCAGGCCCACCTGCTGGGTGCTGGCCTGCCACGCACTCTTCTTGTTCCTCTTGGACTTGGCGCCGGGAGGCCTCTCGCGGCTGCGGAAGTCTGTGTGTGCAGACAGCAGCTCCTGCTGCTTGGCCGTGTCCGGCAGCAGCACCAGCAGCTCGTTAAAGATCTTCTGGAAGTTCTCGCCCAGCAGGTCCCGGCAGCTCTTGTAATACTGGGCTGCGGACACCATGCCCTGCCAGGGGGAGCCAGGCTGGGACTCAGGCCCAGGCCCGCCTCACCTGTATGAACCACCCCTCCCCCAGCCGCCCCCTCCCCTGACTCCCCCAGCCGCCCCCCTCACCTGTCTGAACTCCCCAGAGTGGTTCTTGAACTTGCTGAAGCGGGCCTCGTCACTCTGCAGGAAGTCCTTGATGGACTGGATGAGCTGCAGGTTCCTTTCTCGGAAGTTCTCGGGCACCAGGTAAGCCCGTGGTGTGGGTGTCAGCCTGGGTCTGGGGTCAGGAGGCGGAGACTTCAGCCTTTGGGGCTGCCCAAGGGAAGGGCACCCTTCTACTGGCCCCTGAGGCAGTAGGCTGGGGAGCCGCCCACTTACGCTTTCATGGTGGTGGCCGGGCCAGGGACGCAGGATAGGTGGGGGCCGGGCAGGAGGCCGGAGAAGCCCGGGGGTGGTTTGCTGATGGGGGGCGCCAGGCCTGGGGGGGGCGGGGGCGGGGTGCTCTTTAGGAGCAGTGCGCTGTTGAAGCCTGCAGGAGCGAGAGACCAAACACGTCGCCCAGGGGCCGGGCCCAGTGCGTGGAAGCCTCGGCCTGCGCACTGGGGGCCGTCTACCCTGAAGGTGCTGGCGTGTCACTCCTCTCAGCAGGTGACACAGAGCGCTTACGTGGTGGCCTTGGTGGCTGACCCGGCTCAGGCCGCCCTGTCCACCCTTCCCCCCAAGGCCAGCCCTTTCCTGATACCCAAGACAAGGAGGAGCGGGAGACGTGTACCTGGGGGAGGGGGTGTCCTGGAAGGGCAGGGGCCTCCGAGTGCCGGGAAGTCCTCCTGGGGCGTGGGGCAGGGGAGGGGTCCCGGGGGCCGTGGGAGCCCAGGGGGCTCCTTAGGGGTGCTCCGTGCTGGGGCCGGCCCCTCAGCGTGTCCGTTGACGACAGTTACCGGCCCTTCGGCTCCGCTGCCAGGGCCTTCCAGGGCCTCCTCGGCCCCGGGGGGCTTTGCACTGCCGTCGGGGGCCAGTGGTGGGGACGAGGGGGCAGCGGGCTTCTCGGAGCCCACTTTCTTCTTCTTGCCGAGCTTGGTGGGGGCGGGTCCCAGCAGGGCCGCGACAGGGACGGTGGCAGGCGTGGTCCGCAGCTCCTGGGCGGTAACGCCACCGCCCCCCTCCTCCTCCTCCGCGCACGGCGTGCCACCCCTGCGGCCGCCCCGGCTCCCCTTCCCGGCCTTCCTTGGGGGCTGGCTGCCCCCACCAGCAGCCTGCGCCCCCTTCTTGCTGCAGCTGCTGCTCCAGGCAGAGAGGAGGCTGGGGGGCGCAGCACTGGGCTTGGCCACCGAGGACACCAGGGCGGGGAAGTCCTCCTCCTGGAAGGCCTTCTTGCGCCTGGCGGGAACCGGGTATGCCAGCGCCAACCCCACAGAGCCCGACGCTGCTGCCACGGAGCAGGCGGAAGAGGTGGAGGCACTCAGACTGGGGAAGTCTTCGTCCTTGAGCTTGGGCGTGGGTGGCGGGAGGGAGCTGAGTCCAGGGAGGGGAGAGCGGTCAGCAGCTCCCCAGGCCTGCCCGGGTGCCCCAGAGCCTCGCCCCAGCCCCCCACCTACCTCGGCGGGGCGGCCCCTGGGGCTGGCCCTGCAGCTGGGAAGGCTTCTTGGCTGACGGGACCATTGGCTGAGGCGTCCTTGGGGCCTACAAGACAGGAATGAGAGGGGTACAGGGCAGGCCCCTGGGAGAACCGATGGACGTAAGTGCCCGTCGCCCCGCGAGGCCCTCCGGTCGGCGTGGCCTGTGGAACCGGGCAGAGCCGCAGGCAGTGGGGCTGGCTCACCTGGGCCTTCCCCCTGAGGCCGGGGCAGGCGGCGGGCGCCGCGGGGCTCCTCCTGGCCCCGAGCGGCCGCCTCCTCCTTCCTGGCCCTGCCGCCTTCCTCCCGGTCCTCGCTCCTGCGCGGCTCCTCCTGCTGCGCGGCCATCGAGGCCCGGAGGGCAGCCGCGACTTCCCGGTCCTCTTCCTCCCTGGATGGAGACCCGGCCTCAGGCGGGGCAGGGCCCGGGGCGCCCCGCACCAAGAGCCCCAGTAACGGCCCCTCACCCACCCGACCCCTAGTCAGCCGGACATAAGCAGCAAGAGGAGGACCTCCTGCTCCCCGGGGAGCCGCTCGGGACCAGAAGCTCTGGCCAGCGCCCTCAGCCCTGTGCCTAGTCCCCACTCCACCTTGGGGGAGGAGCTAGAAGTCAGAGGCACGCACATCCTCCCACCTCTTGTACCTCCAGCTTCCTCGGCGGCTCTGCTGGGCTCCGCGCCCACCGGCCCGGCCTGCTCGGCCCTGGCGGTTGTACCTGTCCACCTCCTCGTAGTCCTCGCCACTGACGACCCCTGTGGCCAGCACACAGCCTGTCACTGCCCTGCACCTGGGGAGGGCAGTGGGCCTCACCCACCATGACCTGTGACCCAAGTCCCAGAGCAGCACGGTGGGGGAGGAAGGGCGTCCTCACTGTCCCGACTCAGGCTGGGGCCCTGATTCCAGACGCCACAGCAGCAAGAAACGCCAGGCCGGCGCTGGTCCCACGGCCGACGGGCGGGGCTCAGGTACCGCCTGCGGCCGGCTGAGCCGTGGGGACTGGGACTTGGCTCTGGAGCATCCAGAACAGGGACCCTGCGGGCCACGCCCCGGGTGCCCGGCTCACCCTCGCTGCGGCGGGCGTGCCGCGGCGCGTAGCTGAACTGCAGGTCTATCTGGCGGTTCTGGCGGGCCTCAGCGCGGCTGCGGCTGTGGCAGGCCGTCCTGTGCGCCTTGAGGTCGATCTCGGTGCGGAAGGCGTGGGTGAACTGCTCGGCGCTGCAGCGGCCCTCCTCACACAGAAAGTGCTTCTCCCGGAAGTGCTCCCGCAGGTACGCGTAGTCGCTGGCGGGGACAGACGGTGAGCTGAGCGGTGTGGGCCTCCCTGCCCGGCCGGGCCCGCCTGTAGTAGTCCTGCCCCTCAGTGTCCCCCCCCCACCCACCTGTAGTAGTCCTGCCCCATGGCGTCCCCCCGCCCACCTGTAGTAGTCCTGC
>CM027397.1:35683249-35707822 GCA_015711505.1 Sylvilagus bachmani | reverse complement strand
CAGGTGCTTTTCCTGGTCTCCCATGGGGTGCAGGGCCCAAGCACTTGGGCCATCCTCCACTGCACTCCCGGGCCACAGCAGAGAGCTGGCCTGGAAGAGGGGCAACCGGGACAGAATCCGGCGCCCCGACCGGGACTAGAACCCGGTGTGCCGGCGCCGCAAGGCGGAGGATTAGCCTGTTGAGCCACGGCGCCGGCCTCACTCTGCTTTCAAATAAACCAAATGAGCAAACTTAAAAAAAAAAAAGCGAGCGCTCTGTGCTGTTGGGTTCTCAACCTCTTCCTGCATTTTGGGTCAGGACACCACTGGTTGGGGGTGGGGCTCCCTGGGCTGAGACTGGGCAGGGAAGAGAGCTGGGAGCCCCCGGGAGCCCCCAGCAGTGCTGTGTGCTGCTCCCAGGCCCTGGGCTCCCCGCCCCCAACAGGCAGCCCAGCGTCTGTGTGCACATGGCTTTCACCCCCCCACACCCCCCCCCCGCATCCTGTTTTTCGTTCAGGGCGACAGCAGCCCTGAGCCAGACCAGGGAACCAGCCTGGTACCTCGGCTCCAACCACCACCACCACTCCCCCCCGCCCTCACGAAGTTCGTCCACACTGCTTCTCCCTCCACCCCGGGGCCCTCCCCCAACACATACCACGGCTGGTCTACCTGCAAGCGGGCTTCCTCCCTTGCTGGTGGGCTGCAGTCCCGGGGCGGCACCTCCGCCTGGCAGCCCCAGGGGACAGCAGAAAGTGGCCTGGTTCCAGCAGTGGTGCCGCCGCCCACCAGGTGGCTCTCCAGGCCAAGGGGCCCCCCGGGAGTGCAGCGGGGGCGGCATTCTGTGCGGGCCCCTGGTCCCGGCGGTCCTCCAGGCTCTCAGTTGGCTCCCGCTGCACCTGCTCCACACCCCCGCCTCTGCACCCCCCCCCATCCAAATGTTCTGAGAGCCGGGAGGCAGGGAGCATCCTCAACATATACCTTGGCTGCACACGTACTGGGTGCCAGGCACAGGGCCAAGACCCAGGACCACAGGTCAGAGTGGGGGGCCGCTGTGACCCCGCCAGCTGCTCACCCTGTGTGGCCCTTGAGGGGGGCGTTGGCTGCCAGGCCCAGCAGGGGTCTGGGACCACCTAGCTCTGACCACCTCCAGGGTGGGATTCAGATCAGTAACAGCACAACTCAAGGCACCCCGTGGGGGCCGAAACAAGACCATTCACCAAGACCCTGGACAAGCAGGGTCAGGACTGAGCCCCCGAGACAGCTATGACGCAGATCCCTGAAGCAGGCTGCCGAGGACAGAGGAGGGCACTCCCGGGAGGTGGCCAGCTGGACAAAGCGGCCTCAGCCAGGGGAGGGGGCCGGGCTGAGGTGTGAGGAGGGGCTGCAGTGTTGTGGCAGAGGCTCTGGGGACGGCTCAGCGGCTGGGGGAGGCCCGTGGGGCCACACGCATCGTCTCTAGGCATCAGCCTCCTTCAGCGGTCACGTAGGCTGGGGTGGGAGAGGACAGGGCAGCCCTGGGGAGGAGCCCTCAGAGAGGTCCTGACCAGGTGCCGGGAGCGCACGCAGCTCTCCTCCCCGCCTGGACACCAGCTTCCCAGCGGCTGCCCAGCCGGGCCACACCTGCGGGAGCGCCCGGCCAGGGGTCTCCCTTTGAGCCCCATGGTCTCAGGGGCACTTCCACCGCCCGGCGCGGGTGGGGGCTAGGCTTCCCAGGGAGACCAGCAGGACGCCCCCAGGGGAGCCTCAAAACCACTTCCAGCCAGAGGCCGGCTCCGCTCTGTGCGCCGGCTGCCGGCGCCCCCCCCCCCCCCCTGCAGCCGCCGGGGCTGACTCTGCCGCATCCCTCCCGCCATCCCGGAGGAGCCCCGCGGGCACCGCGGGGGCGGCCCGGGGGCGGGGCCACCGAACGGTTATAGCTGGACCCACGGGGGACCGCCACGCGCCTCCAGCCTCCCGCGCCTCGGCTCCCGACGCCCGGACCCCGCCGCGCGCCCGGACCCAGCCGCGTTGGTTGCTGGCCCGCCCCGCCGGGCGGCCGTCGACGCTAGCGCCCTGGCGCGGGGCCAGCCAGTGCGGGGCCCGGGGCAGGGGCCTCCGGCGAGCCGGCCGCTGCTGGCGCTGGCGCTGGCGCTGCTCCTGCTGCCGCTGCCCGCCGGCGCCTGGTACAAGCACGTGGCGAGTCCCCGCTACCACACCGTGGGCCGCGCCGCCGGCCTGCTCATGGGGCTGCGCCGCTCGCCCTACGTGTGGCGCCGTGCGCTGCGCGCGGCCGCTGGGACCCCGGCCCGGGACGCCCTCGCCCCGGGTGCCGCGGCGCGCGACGCCCTCCTCCTGCGTTTCCCGGGGCTTTGGGAGCCGTGGGAGGCGCCACGCCGGAGCTTCACAGCTGGGCGCCCCGTCCGTGCGCCCCGCAGCCCGCCCGCCCTCGAGTGGCGGCCGGGGCCCCGCTCCCCGAGCGCAGCGGACCCAGCCAGGTACGCGGGGGTGGCGCGGTGCGGGAGAGGTCGGACCGCCGCGAGCGAGGCGTCCCGGGAGGTCTGGGCCCGGGGCTCGCGTCCCACGCCAGGGGCACCCTCGGGCCACGGCGGAGGTCGCACGGCCCCCTCCCCACGGTGCTGCCCTATTCTTTCTAGACCCTTCGGAGAGACGGATCCCGCCTCGCCACGGTATCCACAGCGAATCCCCCTCGCCGGCCGCCGCCTGGCCCGCGGACCGCTGTGAGAGCATCCGAGGCCGCGACGCCCCCGCGCCTGCCCCGGGAGGAGCTGCCGCGGCGCCGGCCGAGCCGGGCGTGTGGTCAATAAAACCCGCCTGGCCGCTGCGCCCCCGCGAGTGACCCCTCTCTGCGATGTGTACTTTGCCGTCCAGCTTCGCGCCGCAGACAGCCGCGCCCACGCCCTGGCAAATGTCAGGAGGCCTCTCCGTGACCGGGAGACCGGGAGGGGGCCCTCAGCAGCCCCCGCGAACTGTCCGTCCTGGGGGGGGGCAGGCAGACTCTGGGTCCCCTCCTCATTCCGGGATGAGGTCATTGGTCCCCGGGTGTGGACTCCTAGGAGGGCAGGAGTGGGACAGACCCTGTGCCCTGCCCCAATCCAGGGATGTACAGGAAGTGGAGGAGGGAGAGGCAGCTCGTACCCCCCAGCTGGACCCCCACCCCAGCCCGCCGGAACGCCTTGCACACCTCCCAGCATGCACTCCAGTTCTGGGTCTCCTGGGGACCCCCGCCCCCTGCTCCAGCCAATGCGTCCACCACCACATGCTCTCCTGGGGATGGGGGGAGAGCCTCCCAGTCCCCCCCCACGGGCTCTGCCATCTTGAATACCTGGGGTCTCCTCCGGTTGTCAGCTGGGGACTGTCTGGGCCCCTCCACTCTCCTGCTTCCTCTGGGACCCTCTGATTCCCACAGCCACCCAGGACCTCAGGCCACCAGGGGCACTGTGCCCTGGCGTCCCGGCCCCTCCTCTGCAGTGTTGCATGGTCTCCCCTTGGGGCCGGGGAGGTGGGGTGGTCCCAGGTGTGTCCCACTAGACTGGCTGCAGGAGGCCCCTGGGGAGCCAGCATGGCCGGAGCTCTGCCGCCTCTCCCGGCAGTGCGCCCCGGCTCATGTCCTCCCCTTCACGGGGCCCCTCCCCTCATCGCCTGGATTCCACCCCAGCCTCAGCTCTGGAACCGGGGAAGGTGTGGTCCCTGGACCCTCAGCTGGACCCCTGCCCCAGCTCTCACCCAGTCCGACTTTGAGCCTTGTCCACCCAGAAGCCCTGTGGTGCGGGCGTGCCCCTGCCCCTCCCTGCCCTCCGCCCTCTGCACCTGCTGCAGCTCCAGGCGGATCCCAGGACAGCGTGGTGCTGCCCCCAGAAGCAGGGCTCCAGGCACCGGGGCTGAGTTTAAAGTTCCGTTTCCCAGGGACCCCCTTTTCCTGGGTCTCGGGTGGGTCCCCAGTGCTCACCAGTGCCTTGGGCCAAGTGGCCTCCAGTTGCCCACTGGGGGAGGGGCCCGGATCTGCATCCGGGACCAGGCTCAAGGTGGACCCGGGGAGCCAACTAGGGGCTTGAGGGAACTTGACTCCTCTGCCTACCACTCCCCGTGGCACACCCCATGACGGTAGCATAACCAGCCCCAGGGCCGACCGCCGTCCCCACCCGGCGGGACCTGGCAGGACAGGTCCAAAGCAGAGGCAAGGTCTGGGCAAACCCTCGGACAGCGCAAGCCACGTACAGCCGCCAGGTGGCGCTGCGCGGCCGCTGTTCCGGGCTAGGGGCGGGGCCGGCCTGGGGGGGGGTGCCGCTGCACCCTCCCCGGTCCTGGCTCCGAGTCCTTGTCCCGCCCTTTCGCGGCCGAGTTTGTGTTCCTTGGGCTTCCGTCGCTCTTGTCCCACCTGCCTGCTCCGGCAGCCCGAGGGGGGGGCCCTAAGGGAGCCATTAGGGAGGCAGCGCCTGGCCCGGAAGCTCTGGGCTATCCCGGACGGCAAACGGAAGGCTCCGCCCTCTGTGGGGTCCCCCAGGCCTGTGTGCACCCCAGCTCGGGTCAGCGAATCACTGGGGCCTTGCAGGAAGCCTGCAGGTTTCACACTCGGAGGAACGACCCCCGCCTGCGGCCCACTGTGTGTAGGGGGCGTCTCCAGGGCTCACTCTTCACCTCTTTCTTGGTCATCCCACTCCCACCCCACAGAACCCGCAGGCAGCGCCCTCCCGGTGGTGCTGGCCCTCCAGCTTGCCACCCCTCCCAGTACACCAACAGTGGGGCCTGTGCCTGCCACACCCCTGTGTGCCCCCCAGCGGGGGCGGGGGAGAGTCGCCCTCCTTGGTCCTGCTGTCCCAGGGCCCCCTCATGCTGTCCCTGTCCCCTCTGGAGTCCGTCCTGCTGGGTCTCCCCTGGAGGCCTCCACGGAGTGCATGGCTGTCACCCACCCGGCAGGGGAGCCCACGCCCTTCCTGGTTCCCCGGGGCCTTCATCAGCGCTCACTGCAGGGTCCCAGAGCTGCTGCTCGCAGTGACAGGCAGCCCAGTCCTGGGCGGGGGGCGGTGACAGGCAGGGCCATGGCGGGCGGTGGTGGTCTGCCCTAAGGAGGAGGGACCAGGGCCTTCTGTGAGTGGAGTTGAGGGGTTCAGGCGTGCAACAGTGCTAAGTAGCAAGGTTTGCTGGGGACAGGGCGTCCATCCGCATGGCAGGGAGAGAGCGGGCGCGTGCCTGGTCGCTCACACTGGGGGCAGCGAGGTTGCTCGGTGGAACGGGGAGCCTGGCAGGCCTTGTGGGCAGCTCAGAAGAGACAGCTGAGAACAGGGCCTTGGTTCCGATGGTCAGGTCCAGTCCCCCCCCCCCCGCCTCTCTCTTTACCCCCTCCCCCTTATCTCCAGGTTTGGGGAGCCCTCGTGGGAGGTTCCCCTAGGGCTCCTGCCTGGAGGAAGGCCTGAAGGTTTTACTGCTGCATGCTGGGCGGGGTAACCCAGTGAGGGAGGGTTGTCCTGGGGAGCTTCCCCTGGGGGCAGGGCTGGGCAGGACTTGCTCCCGCTGAGCTGAGCGTCTGCAGGTGCGGGCTCTCATCACATCGAGGCTCCTTTCTAACTTCCAATTAACACTTCCTCACCCCTCAAACAGATGTGGCCACAAAGCTACAGCCTGGCAGGGGCTGGGCGCTGCGGGGTGGGGGCACACGGTGGGCACAGGGTCCAGGGTGCCAGTCGCAGCTGGACAGACGGGTGGTCAGCCCAAGGCATCAAGACCTGCAGAGGTGGGGGTGGGGGCACCCATGATGCCACGAGCTCTTGGAGGTGGGCACCCAGGGGGCCACGGTGTGGGTGGGGGCTAGAGAGCCCAGGCCAAGAGAAGTGGATCGAGGAGAGCAAGAGGTGAGGACTGGGGCCCACCTGGGGAACTGTCTGGGCTGGCTACATCCCACCCCGGGGCAGGCACGTGCAGGGCTCCCTGCTGGGCTGGGGCGGGGCAGGCCTAGGCCGCCTCAGCCTCTCAGGCTTGGGCCGCACAGCCTGGGCCTGGGGGAAGGGTTGCTTCCCTCTGTGCCAGGTAGAACTGCACCTGGAGAGGCCTGGCTGAGCTAAAGTGCTTCTGGTGGCTGTTAGCCACGGGGCCGGGGAAGCGTGGCAGAGGCTGGGGGCGGGCGCCAGAGACCTCGGCTCAGGTGTGCTCGTGCTGACCACAGAGCATAGAGAATGAAGTCTCGGGCAGGAGGTCAGCCCCCGACCGACCCTGCAGCCTGGCACTCCAAGGACTGCCGGTGCCTGGGGTAGGCCTCAGCCAAGAATGGAGGGCCGACCTCTAAGGGGCCCACGGGCACACAAAGCCCACCCTAGGCAGGTCATGGGCTCTGCGCAGGGCAGCCCTGGCTGCGGGAGGGTCCTGGGTGAGGGCAGCGGCTGGGGAGCAGGTGACCTGTGTGGGTGGGCAAAGGCCCACCCAAGAAGTGCAGGCAGGGCCCGGCCCTCGGCCTCACTCTGGTGCCTCCCTGGGGGTTCTGCCTGGGGCCACTGTCTCCCACCTGGCCCCCCGGCTCAGGAGCCCGCTCTAGGCCCTACACACGGAAGCCAGAAGTGCTGGCACCAACGTGGCTGCCAGACACAGGGGTTCCCCGGACGTGGCTGCCAGACACAGGGGTTCCCCGGCCCTGAAGCCTCCCCTCCAGAGCCCCTCGAGCAGCTGGGGCCGGGAGGCAGGGCCAGGCCAGCGCGTCGTGGACCCGGGGCGGGGGCGGCCGGGCGGCGGGGGCGGGGAAGGGGCGGGCGCGGGGGCGGTGCCCCAGCCCGAGCCGGAGCCCGAGCCCGAGCCCGAGGCGACTGGAGCCGAGCGAGAGCAACGCCGAGGCGGCCGCCCGTCCCCCGCGCCGCCCCCGCGCCCCGGCCTGCGGGTCCGTAGCGCCGTGGCCAGCCCGCGGCCGGCCGGTGGTCAGCGGGCGCCATGGCCGCGCCGGAGCCATTGCGGCCGCGCCTGTGCCGCCTGGTGCGTGGCGAGCAGGGCTACGGCTTCCACCTGCATGGCGAGAAGGGCCGCCGTGGGCAGTTCATCCGGCGCGTGGAGCCCGGCTCCCCCGCCGAGGCGGCCGCGCTGCGCGCGGGGGACCGCCTGGTCGAGGTCAACGGCGTCAACGTGGAAGGCGAGACGCACCACCAGGTGGGTGCCGCGCCGCGCCCTGGCCGGCTGGGCGCTGCCTGCGGGTGGCGGGGGCCGCCGCACCTCCCCCGCGACGCTCAGCCCCGCACCGCAGCGGGGGGGAGGCGCTCTGGCGGGGAGGGGCCGCACTGCGGCTCCTAACCGGCCCTCGGCCCCTCCCCCCGCCGGCTCCAGCCCGGGTGTCGGTGAACCCGGGTGCTTCCTGAGCCTGTGGGACTGTGTGACCGCGCAAGGCCTCCGGGGTCCTGCCCGTGTGGGTGCCAGCGGCCAGGCCTGTGCGTCTGGGCCGTGTAGACCGGCCAGTGTGTCTGCGGCCGGGGTGCCTGGATCCGGTGGGAGTTGGCAGTCCCTGGTGGCACATTCCATAGCTGCTGCGACCCTCACCCTCTTCAGGGCGCTGTGGCCACTGCCCCCTGCTCCTGCAGCTGGATAGGGTAGGGGCTCTTCCCTTGCAGGCTGTAACCCCTGGGATGTCCGTCTCCCGCTGGCTGGGGACTCACCTCACACCTTGGCCGGAGTCCAGCCTCCCTCCAGACCGGCTGCTCCGGCTGCTCCGTGTCCCTCACAGCACCGCTGAGCCTGTGGCCCGTCTACGTGGCCAGTACTGGGCCTAGGGGTTAGCAGACAGCTGAGCCACTGGCCGGGCTTCCCAGGGTCCCCTAGCCTCTGTCTTCCAGCGAGATTGGAAGCTAGGTAGAGCGGCGCTGTGTGCTGAAGTGCAGTGGGGGTCAGGGCCACAGGTGGAGGAGCCAGGGCTGGCAGAGCTGGCACCCGCCTCTGTGTAACAGCCATGGCCACCCTCACTCCAGCTGCACCTGCTGTTCCGGGCCCCTGGGCACTAGTCCGAGAACTTCACACCCAGCCCCAGCTCCAGGAGGTGCGGCCGGGACTCTGCCTTACAAATACGGAAACTGAGGCTCGGAGCTCCACGGTGACGTCTGGGTCACACGTCGGGGAGCGGGGGCTGGGTGAGGACGGCCTGGCTCGCTCCCTCCATTGCTTGACAGCATCTGGGGAGCTGGGCAGCAGGTAGGAGCCCCCTGCTCTGCTCTTCCGCAGGCCGAGGGCCAAAGTGGGCACTGCCCTCTCTCCCTGCTGGCACACGCTGGCACCCTGCGTGCTCCCAGACACACAGCGCCTGGAACGCCGCACCTGTGCCACAGGCGGACCTGCCCCCTCCCCGCTGTCCTCCTTACCCGACTGCGTGCGGGGGCCTGAGCGGGAACCCAGGTCTCAGCTGTCCGCAGGCCTGGCAGGATGGGTCTGTGGTCTGCAGACAGACGGTCTGTGTCTAGGGCAGGTTGAGAATCCTGTGAGAAAGTTGAAAGCAGGCGAACGCGCACAGCCAAACTAACACCCGACTACACCTCCCTGCCTCCAGCTGGGGCTGAGGCAGACTTGGGAACAGATGGGGCACACGAGCGTGTGCACACAGAGCGTGTGCACACACGGGCAGACCGAGCCCCTGAAGCTCATTCAGTGCCGTCTTCATCACCTCCACGAGCTCCGGGAGAGGCTCCTGCCGGCTCGCTGTGTCAGGGAGCTGGGGGCGGGGGGCGGAGCCGGCGGGGCCAGCCGCCCACCCCTGGCAGTCTGGCTGCCTGTCTGCCTGCCAGCCCAGACCATCCCGGAGTGGTGCCACCGTCCACGTGCTTCCCCGGGCTGCCGGCCGCTGACCTGCCCCTGTCCCCGCCTGCCCCAGGTGGTGCAGAGGATCAAGGCTGTGGAAGGGGAGACCCGGCTGCTGGTGGTGGACAAGGAGACGGACGAGGAGCTGCGCCGGCGGCAGCTCACCTGCACCGAGGACATGGCCCAGCGAGGGCTCCCGCCCGCCCACGACCCCTGGGAGCCAAAGCCGGACTGGGCACGTGCAGGCAGCCTGAGCTCCGACGCTGGCCAGAAGGTACGGCAGCCTCTGCTCGTGCGGCCACCCTGGCCTCTTGACAAGTCTTTACCCCGTCCCCGGCTGCCTCCTGGGTCCCTCTTCTCTCAGTCCGAGTTTCTAACTGGGGGTAGACAGGGCAGCTCGGCCCCCATTCCTGGCTCGCTCTCTGTCCCTGCCCCTTAGCGGGCTCTGGAGCCGCCTGGCCCAGGGCAACGAGGCCCTTCCAGCCCGGTGGGCGGAGTCACCGGACCCTGGGAAGGAGCGAGCTTGGCCCCTCGGCAGTGTCTGCGTCTCTGTCTGAGTGTAGGGTGAAGCCCTCGGAGAGAGCTGGCCCCAGCAGCTGCTGCGCACAAGCTGGTTCAGGAAGCTTCTACGGCCAGCCCACCCCTCCCCCAGTCTTCAGCAAAGACCCCCCCAGCCGCAGGAGGGGTGGGGACCTGGAAGTAACCCGCAGGGCAAGCATGTGAGCCCTGGGGAAGAGCCGAGGCTGGGCTGTGTCTCCTAACTCTTTGGTTGACCACATCCCTTGGGGGGTTCCGCCTAGGGGTTCCCCAGATTCTGCTTTGAGAACCCCCGGCCCGGGGGCAGTGGAGGTGTTGGGCCTAACATGTGGGGTGGGTGGGGGCCTTCACATGGACCTTTTCCCTTTCCCACTCTCTCCCGCCACAGCTGGCTGCGCTGTGAGCTGGGCCCCGGGGAGCCCGTCCTGGGCGAACTGGCCTGGGAGCCCATGGGACACTCTTGGTCTTCCGAGAGGTCAGGGCCACAGGTGCTGAGCCTTGGAACCTGGACTTTTGCCCCAGGGCCACGAGGGCGGGAGTCTCTGCAGGGAGCCCTGGCCCAGCTGCCTTGCGGGAGGGCCCCCGGGCTGAGGCCTGGAGCCACGGTCTTTCTCAGGCACCCCTCCCTGTCCCAGGAGGAAGCCCCCCCACCCCGCTGCATTTGTCCATTGATTTAGACACAAACGGCCTGGTTCACCTTCCTGTGGAAAAATCCGCCCAGGGTGGGGTGGCCCTGGCGCCCCGGGTCGCACCTTCCCCTCCGCTCCTTGGAGCTCTGGGGGCTGCAGGAAGCCCTAGGAGCGGCTTCCTCTGGCGGATTCTTGGAGGAGCGAGGCGGGCCCGGCTGGCAGGTCCTTCTGTGCCAGCGGGGCTGGCCTCGGGGACAGGGCCAGGCGGCTGGGGGCAGGGTCCACCCCAGCAGGAGGTGCTGGGCCCACTGTGGCCTCCGGGAGCAAGGCTCAGGCCTCCCAGGGCTGGGTGTGGGGGTGTCCTGGCCTGAGGGCAGCTGGCTGGCCAGTGCCCACCCCGCAGGGACAGGGACCTGGAGAGTGCTCTTCTGTTGCAGGAAGGGGCCCACGGCCGGTGCCCCGTGGCCGGGGAGGGCTGCTCTCGCCCTCTCTGCCCTTCAGCGTCAGGGACGACAGGGAGGTGGGCAGGGGGATGACGGCTGCGGCAGCCCCTCCCCTTGGGGGCTGTGAAGGCCTCGTCAGTGGTGACTCAGCCCTGGGCCACACCGGGCTGGGGGTGGCTGCAGCTGTAATGCAGCTGATCCCAGCCGTGACAGCAGGGACAGCCCCCAAACCGAGACAGGGCAGCCAGCTGTGCCAGCCCCAGCCTGGGCCCCCACCCCACTCCGCACCGGGAGGGCCTTGGCAGGGACAAGGGGCAAGGGGCTGGTGCTTCTGTGGGGGGTGCGGCGTCTGCACCAGGGCCCCTGCCCCCCCAGAGGCACGGCGGGGCTGCCCTGGGCTCTGGGGCCGGGTCCTCTCCCTGGCCCCCCTGTCTTCCCAGCCTTGGGTCTCAGAGCAGGGCGGGGCCTCCCAGTCGCTTCCTTCCTTCCTTTCCCGGGACGGAAACTGAGCTGGGTGGGGGGCGCCCGACTGGAGCCTCACTCAGCAGGAGAGGGGGCTCGGGCACCACCCTGCTCCCCAAAGTGACTCAGACCCCAGGTCCCCACCCATCCCCCCGGGAGCCTGGGTCACAGTGGGAGGGAGATAAGTGGGGTGGCAGCCGGGCTGTCCCCAGAGCTCCGGTCACTCCAGCTGGACACCCGCTGCCTGCCACCTCCGTCCCGCCTCTCATGGCCCGCTCCGGCCGCGCCACACCGCCCGCCCCTGTCCCAGGAGCCCCTCCACGGAGCCCCTGTGGGGGGCTTGTGCAGGTCAGGTGGGGCTGGGGATGGCAGGACAGCGGGGGGCGGGGGAGGCCCCCGGGCCCGGTTTAGCCCCACAGCGTAGGGAGAGGGGACAGAGCGGGCGGCAGGGGCACCCAGGGGAACTGCTGGCCCCTGACAACAATGCTGGCCTTTCTCTGCCAGGGCTGGTGAGTCACCACGGGGGGCAGTGTGGCTCCCGGACACCCCCATGCCAGCCTCTGTGTGTGCTGGGGTTTGCGCGGCTCTGCGGCTGACTGGCCGGGAGCCCATGGGAGCCGGAGGGCCTGGCGGGAGGCTGCAGGCGGCAGGAAGCGCGTGGAGCTGGGGCAGGCAGCAGGAATGCGAGCAACGCGGCCTCGCGTGGGCTGCGGCGGTGGCTCCGTGCCCCACCGCTGGACGCGCTCTGCTGAGTCCGGAACCTCTGGGCCCTGCTGGTGGCCGGGGGACTTCGGCCGCAGTTAGGAGCAACCCTCAGCCTGGGCCGTGAGAGCAGCTCTTCTGGACTCCGGCAGAGGCCGTGGCCCCGTGGCCCCAGATGCCTGCCAAGTCCTGCTTCCCATCTGGGGGCCTCTTGAAGTCCCGCTCTGCGGGCCACTGTGGAGGGCGTGGGAAAGGCCTGGCGGGCCGGCACGGCCAGCTCGCGGTGACTGTGCGTGCCTGGGGGCTGTGTTTACCCGTGCTGCACACACGTCTTGTCTCTGTGAGCACGTGATGACCTCTGTGACCTGGGCCTGTGTCCCCCGCCAGGCACGGCCACGCTCCACGTGACTGGGTCCTGTCTCTGCTGTTCCTGTCCCTCGGCTGTGCGCCACATGTCTGTTTGTCTGAGAGGCTGACCTCTGTGGGGAGGTCTCTGGCTCTTGTCCAAAGCTCTGCACCTGGGCCTGGGCCCCCGAAGGTCTCCCCCACCCCAGTCAGCACGTGTGCCCCTGTGGAGCCAGGGCTGTGAGGTGCAGAGGACGTGGGCTGGGTCTGAGGCCCTGCAGGAGGGCAGGGCTGGGCAGGGGAGGGTGTTCCAGACCAATGGGGGAGACCCAGCCTGCCTGTGCCGGCAGCCTGGCCGGCAGCCATGTTTGTCCTGAGCCGGGCAGGTGCCTGCAGGCACGGATACCCCTGACTGGGGGTGTGCAGTGAGCTTGGGGGCCTGGAGGCCAGAGTGGTCAGCGAGTGATCCGAACAGCGGGGACGGGCGCTTGAGACCCAGAGCTTGCGCCCGAGGTCTGAGAGCTCTTCCCGCGCTGTCCCCAGCCCCAGCCTGGCCCAGGGTCCCTAGGTGACAGGGAGGAGGGGCCCCGTGAGCGCCCTGGCCCCAGTCACCTGCACACGCCCCAGGCACTCCCGGAAACCCGAGCTGCCACTCACCTGCTCATTGCGGCTACGGCCACGTGTAATTGGGCACCAGTGGCTGCTGGTCTTTCAGCACTGCAGTCGCTGGCTGGCCGGGGCCAGGTGGGGGACACTGGGTCTGGCCCTGTTGTTTGGCCCCTTGGTTCGGAGCCCTCCTGCAGGATGCCAGAGGTAAAGTGAGGTAGGGTCCCCTGAGCAGTGGAGGGGGTCCGTCGGGGGCACCATAAGGCCTTCAGGGTCTCCAGCGGGGAGGGAGCCAGGCCGTGATCTCCGTCCAGCCCAGCCCTTTCTCTCGGGGTCCCCTGGAACGGGGTCGGGGCGGGGTTGCTGCAGCTTGCCTGGGATGTGAACGCTGACACAGGGCAGAGGTATGGGGCGTAAGGGTGGCAGGATGGAGTGCACAGGTGGGCCCAGCACCCCAGGAGCTGTGAAGGGAGGCAGGTCAGTGGCTGGTCTCACACGCCCGGCCTGTGCCACGCCCAGCCTGTGTGCACGGAGCCCCGAGGCCCCAGTGAAGCTGGACTGGACGTGGGGGCTCTGTCACAGGCAGCCTCAGCAGGGGACGGCCCCTGCCCTGCGGCCGCCAGGGCACCACAGTGAGTGTGTGGCTCAGGCAGGCTGGCGGCAGAGCCTGACCCAGTGTCCCCTGCACGTGCAGGACGTCAACGGGCCCCCAAGGGAGCTGCGTCCTCGGCTCTGCCACCTGCGAAAGGGACCCCAGGGCTACGGGTTCAACCTGCACAGTGACAAGTCTCGGCCCGGCCAATATATCCGCTCTGTGGACCCCGGATCTCCTGCCGCCCACTCCGGGCTCTGCGCCCAGGATCGGCTCATTGAGGTACGAACCCCAGAGGCTTTGGGGTACTGGGTGCCCCGTGTGTGTGCCTCCCCGCGAGTGTCTGCAGAGCCTGTGGCTTTGCCCTCATCCCTGTGAGGGAGGGTGTTGGTGCCCTTGTCTGTGTCCGGCCCCGGGCCCCTGCTGGAGGGAGCTGCTGGGAACCTGAGCGGGCGCCCGCTCCTCTCCAGGCCTTGGCTGGTTGTGGCTCTGATGAATATTTGATGCCACACCTGGCTGGGCCACGTGGGGGCTGGCTGGGCCCCTCGGGCTGCTGACCTGTGGGGATGCCGGCGGCAGGTGAACGGGCAGAATGTGGAGGGGCTGCGCCACGCCGAGGTGGTGGCCAGGATCAAGGCCAAGGAGGACGAGGCCCGGCTGCTGGTGGTGGACCCCGAGACGGACGAGTGCTTCAAGCGGCTGCGGGTCACGCCCACCGAGGAGCACGTGGAAGGTGGGCGGCGGCCCCGGGCATGGGGAGGGGCATGTGTGGGGGGCCAGAGCAGCCACAGACATGCTGTCCCCACAGGTCCACTGCCATCACCAATCACCAATGGGACCAGCCCTGCCCAGGTGAGAGGCTGGGCCCAGGAGGCCGCAGGGGCAGTCTCTGTCCTTGGATGGGGGTGGGCGTGAGACCGAGCTCTGGACCCATCTGTCTGCCAGGCCCAGCTTTAGCGCTATTCTGGGCCAGAGCTGCAGCCCGGCCACACGGGGTGGGCAGAGGCCTGCGTCCTGGCGCCCGTGCCCTGTTTCCTACCCCACCGGCACTCCCTGGCTATTGAGTGCCCCAGGTCAGGATGCCAGGCTCCCCAGGGCCGGCCAGCTGTGTGGGCACTGCTGGGCGCCCCGCGTCCTGCCCAGCTGGGCCCGCAGAGTAGCAGAGCCGTGGTGCCGCAGCTGAGAGGAGCGGCAGATGCAGCTGTGGTGTGCGTGCGTGCGTGCGTCTGTGTGCACCTGCGGCTCCCCAGGTGGGAACCCGGAGCACAGCCTGCCCTTGGTTTCCTAGCTCAATGGGGGTTCTGTACGCTCCTCTGGAAGCAGCCTGCCCGGCTCAGACAAGGACACTGAGGTAACCGGGCGCCCTCCCAGCTCCACTGTGGTGCTCACACATACGGGGGGCCAGAGGCCTTGGGCAGCGGGGGCCACCACCTCCAGCCCAGCCCCGCCAGTGTCCCCGGCCGGCTCGGTCGAGGGCTCACTTGTGCTTCCTGCCCACCCCAGGATGCCAGTGCCTGGAAACGAGACCCCTTCCAGGAGAGTGGCCTGCACCTGAGCCCCACGGCGGCTGAGGCCAAAGAGAAGGCACGAGCCACGCGGGTCAACAAGCGGGCACCGCAGATGGACTGGAACCGGAAGCGTGAGATCTTCAGCAACTTCTGAGCCCCCCCCCACCGCCTGCTCACCGGCCCTGGGCCTGCCGAGTGCCCCACGCCTCAGTGGACTAGGGGGTGGTCCCACCGCCACCCAGAAACCAACCGTGCCCCCGTGAGCCCTCACCTTGCCCCTCCCACCCACTGGGTGCTGGGGACCAGGCAGCTGCTCCTAGTTGGGTGGGGAGAGACCCAGAGAGGCCGGAACCCAGAAAGATAACGCAGAGTCCCAAAGAGAGAAAGAGAGAGAGAGAGAGAGAGAGAGAGAGAGAGAGAGAGAGAGAGAGAGGGAGGGAGGGAGGGAGAGAGAGAGAGAGAGAGGGAGAGAGTTTGGAGTGGGGGCAGGGCACAGCCCACGGGCCAGGCCTTTGCTGCAGGCCCGGGCCTGCTGACTGAAAGGAATTTGCGTTTTTGCTTTCTTTTTCCCAAAAAGATCTTCAGCTGCGCACATGTTTCCACTTAATACCAGAGCCCCTTCCCCGCTCCCGCTCCCGCGGGACAGGCTCTAAATAATTGCAATAAAACAAACCTTTCTCTGCAAACCAGTTCCTCCCCACCCCCTCAGCAGCAGCTTCCAGAGTCCTGGGACTTCCAGGGAGAGCGAGCTGGGGAGCCGCCCCTTCTGCCCAACCCTGCGCTCCCTGGTGGGGGGCGTCGCTAGGTCTGGGGCCCGAGGATGGAGGATCCCCTCTCCCGCGGAGCAGCCTCTGGACAGGCCCTTGGTCTCGCTCCGCAGTTCTCACAGCTCCCAGGCCCGGGTACAGGGGTGTGCCACTCGCCCCCCCCCCCTGGGCTCTGGGCTCAGCCCTGCCTCGTGCCTGCCTGGCACCCACCGCTGCAGAGTGGCAGATGCCTCCGCCTGTCCTCCCACCCCAGAACCCCCGAACCGACCGACCAGCACTGCTGTCTGCCTTGTAAGCCATAGCGCATGCGCGCCCTCGGAATAAACAGGCCTGCCTTGGACCTGCCACCGTCCTGTGTGTGCCTCCAGCAGGGGCGGGACGTGGAGGAACGGAGCCAGTCCTGGGGGCAGCTGTGTGCGGGGCTTCCGGGGACCAGGTCCCCTCTCCTCCCTGCCCCACCCTCTGTGGCACCCTCTGGGGGGGAGCCCAGCCCCCGGGTGGGCCCAGCGAGGCCGCGATGCCACTTTGGGAATGTGGGGGTGGGGGTCCAGGAAGTTTCAGGGCTGAGAGGTTGCTGGGGCTGCAGCCGGGGTGGGAGGGGAGAGCCAGGGGTTCAGATCCCCAGCCAGTGGCCCAGAGGCCCAGGGGGGCTGCTTCCCAGCGGCTGCCTCCCCCCATTTCCTCCCTGCAGGTTCTCTGCCCGCACTCCCCGCCCACTGCAGTCTCAGCCCGGACCGTCCTGTCCCCTCCGTGGCCTCCGTGGCTACCCCCTCCGGACATGGGTGCATCCACGTGACACGTGCACACAAGGCTCCTGGCCCTGCAGACAGAAGTCGCCAGGCCCCAGATACAAACAACCCCCACGCTTTATTAGACAGGCGGTGGCTCCCAGGCGAAGGCACTTCACACACGGCCCCGGGCAGCCGGGCACAGGGTCTGGTTGAGGCAGGACTGGCAGCGGGGGTGGACGGGCAGGCAGGTCTGCTGGCCGAAGCCCACCAGCAGCCCGTTGATCTCGCTCCACAGCTCTCTACGGAGACAGAAGCTGGGTGAGCTCCGAGGGGGGACCCACGGCGGACCCTGCTCCCCCCAGCTGCCCCTGCCCCAGCCGCACCTGGGCAGCCAGCTCTCCAGGGCGGCACGGGTCTGCTCTGGGGACTTGGTCACCTCTTTGGTCCATCGCAGGCGGTTGGTGATTCTGTGCACGTGTGTGTCCACTGCTACTTGGGGTTGGGGTGGGGTGACCAGGGCGCCCCGGCCCTGTTCATAACCCTGAGGGCTCGTCCCGAGGAGGCTGAGCCCAGGGTCTGGGTCTCCCACCCCTGCTGCCCGGGGCCCCTGGAGCTGCACGGCCCTCGCTGCTGCTCTCAGCCACCCCAGAAACTGCTGACTGCATCCGGGGAGCAGGCAGCCCCACTCCCACCACCCTGGAGCCCGGCGGGGCAGTGCGTGGGGCGTGCGTGCGTCTGTCTCTTCAGGACTGACTCACTCCCCCTAGCGTGGTACCCACTGAGGGGTTGGGGGCTTTTCTTTGGCAGGGAGTAGGGGGCAGCGTCTCTTCTCTGGGCTCTCCTTCCAACAGCAGGAACAGCCACCTTAGGCTGAGTGCTGGCTCAGGGCCTGAGGCCGCAGTGGGAAGTCTCGGCCCTCGCCCACCTCACAAGGTCCTCGTTCCCCAGCTCCCAGGCTCCCCAGGAAGGAGGCCCTCGCCCAGGAAGGGCCCTGCCCTGCTTCTCACCGCCTCACTTCCCGGCCCAGGCACTGGCTGTGGGCACCCAGCGGACGAGGTCGCTGCCCGCACAGCCACTCCACCAGGGTCAGGGCAGAGGGCAGGGCCAGGCCAGCTGCAGCCGCCACCCCGCTGGGCTTTGAGCCCTGCTCCCGTCCCCTGGCCTCCCCGAGGACCTAGCGTGGGCGCCTGTTGACCGGCGCCTCCTCCCTCTCCGGCTGGGCCGCCCTGGCCAGCTGCAGTCCTGGCCCCCCCCCCCCCCCCCGCCTCACTGTTTGCCAAAGCAAAGGCCCATCCTCACGCCAGCTCCCTCCCTCACGGCTAAGTGTCTGGGAAAATGTACCATCGTGCGGGTTACCCTCAGGGCCCGGCACCTCAGGCCCCTGCTCTGTGATACAGGGGTGACCCGCCGACGGCCAGCCTGAGGCCCACCGTGTGCGGCTGGTGAGGGACACTGCTGGGCCTGCTTTGTGGCTACAGCTCAGGGAGGCCGAGTGTCCTGTCTGAAGTTGCCCAGCCGGGAGGGGCAGAGTTCCACCCGGCAGACCCCCAGGGAGGGTGACATCCCTACTCTCCCGTGTGTGGTGTCTGCTGCTCCCAAGGTGCCCCCACCAGGCCACAGGCAGGGGCCCTCCCTCCCCCCCAGCGTAGCCTGGCCAGCGCGCAGCGCTCCTGGGACATGGGCGGCTGAGGACAGCTGCCCGGGGAAGCTCAGGTGTCTGCCGAGACAGTCTGGAGAGGCAGCAACGTGGGGTTTCCCAGTGGGGGAGGGGCCCCGCTCTGCCCTGGTGGGGCAGCCGCCAGCTCAGAGCCAAGGCCTTCAGTCCAGGGGCCTGCTAGTGGGGTTCCTGCCTCTCTCTGGGCCCCTGTGGGAGTTCCAGTGGAGGAGTCCGGGGGGGAAGGGCACAGCGAGTCAGGGTCGAGGCTGTGTGGCCCCAGCAGCCCTGATTCCTCTGGGCAAAGCTCTGAGAAGGAAGCAGCCTCTCGCCGAGCCCAGGGGTCTGTGGGAGATGGTTCATCCTCCCCGCCCCGCCCCCACGCTGCCTGTCTCGGCCCTGCCTCTAGCCCCTGCCCCTCTGGGCTTTGTCACGAATGTGGTGGCTAGAACCTAGCTCCGGGTCACAAGGAACCCTGACGGCAGCCAGCGAGCCTGGCGCCAGCCCCGGCCCCCATCACGGGCCTGCGCTACTCACCGATGCCCGACACGGTGCCCCAGGCAATAGCCATGGCCAGGTGTGCCATCTTGGGCCCAACACCTGGCAGTGCCACCAGTTCTGCCACGGAGGTTGGGATGTCCCCCCCGTAGCGCTGCTGCAGAATGGCACTGGTCTGCTTGATGTACCTCACCTTGCTCTGAAAGACGGAGGGGAGAGGACGCCGCTCAGCGGCCGGGAGCTGCCCGGCACCTGCCCAGGACACAGGCAGAGCCACCTGCTTGCCTCGCCCTCTCCACTGGGCAGCAGGGAGCCCCACGGGCTGGCCCGGCCCCCGCCTCCCACCTGCGGCCCAAACACATCCGTGAGTGTGGGGTCTGGCTCCAGCCCCCATGCCCCATCATCCCCCAGAGGCCGGGCAGGCCAGCCGCCCCCGGAGCGGGGCTCAGGAAGGAAGGCTGGAGCCCGGGGATCCCCCGCCAGCCGCTGGAGCCAGCAGGGCGGTTCCCATCCTGTGCTGAGCGGACAGGGCTATTTAAAGCCCATCTGAGAGACTCTGGCCCACGCCAGCGCCAGTGCCAAGGGGATGCAGCTCCACCCTCCGCCCGGGGCTCTGCAGAGTCGGGGAGCAGCTGCAGGAGCAGTGGAGTAAACACACGGCACAGGGGGGTGGGTGGGTCGACGAAGGGAGGGGGAGCAAACAGGAAGGGCCAAGGAGGGACAGGGAGGTCCAGCCCCTGTGGCCAGAGATGCCCCAGCCACCCGCACCGCATCTCTCTGGCCGTGCTGAGGCCCTGGGCTGGGCTCACCCTCCAGAAGCCCACGGGGTAGATGAGCCGGCCCAGCGTGTCGTCGTCCATCTGCAGGACGCTGTCGACGGTCAGGCCCCGGTCCCGCAGCCGCTGCATGGCGCCCGCCGTGACCTGGTCTTTGGTCTGGCTGGAGAGCATCAGCGACAGCAGCACCTGGTACCTGCGCACCTGTTGCACGGGACAGAAACCGCGGTGGCGGCAGGGACTGGGTGTCCCCCGGTCCCACTGCTGCTTGGCACCCTGGGCCGCCCATCCGCTCGAGCCAACGGATGTGGGGGGCCCGGGGCCTGTTTGTGACCTGCAACCTGGGGACGGTAAGGGGTGGCCTCGCGGGATCAGCAGGAGAGAAATCGTCACCGTGCTTAGCATCCGGCACGGCACTGTGCATCAGCTGCCATTGAGCACTACTGCTTTGTTTTAGAAAATTTATTTGAAAGGTAGAGTTACACAGAGCAAGTGGGAGGAGACAGAGAGCTTGTCCCTCTGCTGGTTCCCTCCCCAAAGCCCGCCACGGCTGGAGCTGGGCCGGTTGGATGCCAGGAGCCAGGAGGGTCTCCCACGTGGGTGCAGGGGCCCAAGCACCCGGGCCGTCCTCCGCTGCTTTCCCAGGTCCTTTAGCAGGGAGCTGGACCGGAAGTGGAGCAGCTGGGGACTTGAGCCAGCGCCCGTGTGGGATGCTAGCGTCGTGGCTTCACCCGCCACGCCAGCACTGGGCTCTGGCACTAGGTGCTGATCGCTTTGTTGACAACAATTCTCATTTTACAAACAAGCAAACGGAGGCTCCGAGGGGCGGGTACCCCGCTTCCCACTGCAGGGCAGGGATGGGGGCTCAGGTTGTTCTGGGACCCCCCCCCCCGTTACTGGAGGGCTCTGAGGAATAGGGCAGCACGCCAAGCCACGGGTCCCGCAGCCCTGCTGAGCGGCCAGAGAGGCCAGCCACTGCCCAGGCCCCCAAGGTAAGGCTGGCAGGGGAGGGGCTGCCCTTGCTTAGAGGGGCGCAGGGGGCTGTTGCTTACCTTTGGGGGGGCGCTGGCGTCGTAACAGTGCTCGGCCCCCAGCTGGTCCACGGGGGCATCCCTCCCACTCCTCATGACGCGGATGTTGGCCAGCTGCTGCCGCCAGTTCTCGGGCTCCCAGCCGGGGGTGGGCAGGGGCTCGGCCCCCGCACCTCGTTCACGGTCCGAGGCCTCATAAGCCACGTGAAGTCTCTGTGCCTTCTGCCGGCGCTTCCCAAGGCTGCGGCTTCTCCCTTCTAAAAACAGGCCCACTCAGTCCTCCAAAGGGGCCTGGGGGGACAGAGGCTGCCCCCCGCCGTCTGGCCCCAGGTGTTCACGCAGCAGCCTTCCACTGCTCTCGGGGCTGTCCCGCTCTCTGCACGCCGGGGCTCGTCCACCTCCCTAATGGCCCCTGACAGTTTGGGGCGTCAGCACCCGGGTCCCCAGCGTACCCCCTGCGCTGCATCTCCGGTCTCTCTCCCTCCCAACACTTCCGTGGCTCCTCCCGGCCCTCCTCACCCGCCGGCTCCGCACTCCAGCCGTTCCTCCCGCCCGGGGTGTGTGTGGGGTCCTTGGCTGCCTAAGGACACCCCGCTGTGGCGGGATGGGACAGGTGCGCGGGCACCGGTCCTCAGCGGCTCAGAGAAGCAGCATGGGCGCCACGGGCGGGGGCGCCCGGCCGGCTCACGGGAGCCCACGCGGAGCGCAGCGGGCCGGGGACGGCTGCGGGCTCAGCCCCGGCAGGAGAGCCGCAGCGCGGGAACTCGGCCGGGGCGGCAGCCTGCCGCTTCCCCGCCCCGCCTCCCGAGCGCCGTCCGGGGCGCGGCGCTACCTGCCGCTGCTCCTCCGCTCCGGGGCGGCGGGGGCCCGTCCCCGCCGTCCAGCGGCCCTGGCCCGGGCCCCCGGCTCCGGCTGCGCGTCACCATCCTCGCGCCCAGCGCGTGCATGCCGGGTCCCGCGTCCGCACCGCGCCGCTGGTGCGCGCCCGGAACTACAACTCCCAGCACGCCCCGCGCGCGCAGGGCCGCCCCCGGGGCCGGAAGTGCAGGTGGCGCTTCCGGCGGGCGTCTCGGGCTCCGGGTGCGCGCTCCGCTCCCGGCCCGGCCTCCCCGGCGCGCGGCGGGTGCGGCGCCGGCACCGTGCGGTCCGGCGGGGACGCGGGGCGCGGACCTCGCAGCGCTTGGGGCCCGGGCCCCGGCCGCGCCGTCCTCAGCCTCGCCCCGGAGTTGCGAGCGGCGTCCCCGCTCCGCTTGGGGGGTCCCTGGGCCCCGGGCACCGAGGTGGGCAGCCGTGCCCGAGCGGGCTTGACCGGCAGGCCGGTTTGTGGCCGGCCCCGCCGCGGCCTCCCCGCGGACCCCCTCGGGCAGGCGGGACAGAGACCCCGGCTGTGCGCGGCGGGCGGCCGGCGCCCCCACGCGCGCTTGCTCTGCGCAGGGCAGCCCTCCGCGGAGGCCCGCTCGCCATGGCCAAGCCGACGAGCAAGGACTCCGGCCTCAAGGAGAAGTTCAAGATACTGCTGGGGCTGGGGACGCCGAGGCCGAGCCCCAGGTCCGCGGAGGGCAGGCAGACCGAGTTCGTCATCACCGCCGAGATCCTGAGGGTGAGCGAGCCGGCGCGCGGTGCGGGCGCGGAGGCTGGAAGCGGCCTGGCCGCCGCGCGGGCCGGGTGTGGGAGAGGTGGCAGGGGAACCGCGCAGCCGCGTCAGCTGAGGACAGGGCGGGAGTGTGTGGCCCCGCGGAGTGAACCCCGAGGGCCTGGGGCCCCCGCGTCCGCTGCTGGGAGGTGTCCGGGACAGGCGGGGCCGCGGACACAGCAGAGGAGCGGGGACTCGGTGTGGCGTCCGCTGTGAGGGTGAGGAGAACGTTCTGGAATCAGTGGACGTGGTTGCAGACGGTGTGAATGCTTCTTTAAAGAATGGTTCAAAAAGGTGACTTAGAGGTTCTTCAGGCCGGTTCACTCCCCAAATAGCTGCAGTGGCCAGGGCAGGGCCAGGCCGAAGCCAGGAGCTCCGTCCGGGTCTCCCACCTGGGTGCAGGGGCCAGCAACTTGGGCCGTCTCCAGCTGCTTTCCCAGGCTGACGTGGAGCAGCTGGGGTTTAAACTGGCGGCCCTTTGGATGCCAGTGCTAGAGCTGTCTGGCCCCGAGTGTTTTTTTTTTTAAAGATTCATTGGAAAGGTAGAGTAGCAGAGGGAGGGCAAGGTCTTCCTCCATTGGTTCAAAATGCAAATGGTTCCAACAGCCAGGGCCCGGCCAGGCTGCAGCCAAGAGCCAGGAACTCCGTCCTGGCCCCCCACTGGACGGTAAGGGCCCGAGCCCTCGGGCCAGCTTCTGCCTTCCCAGGTGCAGCTTAACCCAGCCGACTGCTGTGCCCCGGTGCCAGCCCCCTGTTGTGTGAGTCTTGTCTCAAGAAGTTGCCCACGCTCAGGAACGACCTGCCGAAGGCTCCCGCCCGTCCTCGGGTGGTCTGCGACTCTCTGGTGTCTTCTTTCTCCAGGAGCTGAGTGTCGACTGTGGCCTCAACAATCGCATCCGGGTCATAGGACAGATTTGCGAAGTCGCCAAGACGAAGAAGTTAGAAGAGGTGGGTTTGTCTCCGCTGGGCCACGGGAGACATGTACGCTGCATAAAGTCGAGTTGAGGCGCTGGCTTTGCCAAGGACCGCTTGGCGCTGCCCCGCGGTGGGCAGGTGTGGCTCGGCTTTGCCGAGGACCGCTCGGCGCTGCCCCGCGGTGGGCAGGTGTGGCTCGGCTTTGCCGAGGACCGCTCGGCGCTGCCCCGCGGTGGGCAGGTGTGGCTCGGCTTTGCCGAGGACCGCTCGGCGCTGCCCCGCGGTGGGCAGGTGTGGCTCGGCTTTGCCAAGGACCGCTCGGCGCTGCCCCACGGTGGGCAGGTGTGGCTCGGTTTTGCCGAGGACCGCTCGGCGCTGCCCCGCGGTGGGCAGGTGTAGCTCGGCTGAGTGCTGGGAGCCTGTGTGGGGTTGGAGCAGAGGTGGGGCTCTGCCAGCAAGGGGTGTGGTTTCACAGGGTTGGTGCCTTCTGGGAGAGGTGGCTGTGGCTGGCTGTCGGCGCCGGATACCCTCCCAGGTACAGGCAGGCTGACCTCAGGCAGCTGCACCCTCTCCCAGTGTGCTGTGCACAGAGCCGGCCGTCGTCAGCCTGAGGGTGCAGGGGTGCTCCGCCCGGCCTCTCCCACCTCATGGGGGTCTGCTGAAGGAAGAGGGGCTTGGCTGTCCTGGCTGAGCTGAGCGTCACGCTGATGGGTGTGGGAAGTGGGCTCGCAGGAGCCCGGGGTGGCCTCAGCCCGCAGCAGTGGGAGTGCCATGAGCAGGACAGGGGAGCTGAGAGTTGGGTGTTCCGCGCTGGCCAGCCAGTGTCCAGAAGGCCACGGCTGTCTTATCCTCCGAAGGAGGGCAGGCCTGGGAGGCGCCAGGCGTCTGGCTGAGGTGGAGGAGCAGTGCAGGCGGCCCTGCCTGGGGGGTTTAGACACTGGCAGCATAGGAAGTTCTGGCAGGTCTAGGGACAGTAATGGGCTCCCCGCAGGCTGGGGGTTCCGTGGGAGGAAGAAGGCTGCCCGGAGCTCTTCCTGGGCAGGCCAGAGTCTTGGGGTGGCGTGGTGACATTCAGGGGAAGCCCGGTGTAGGCGCAGAGTCCTGAGCCTGGTCCCCGATGCTCTGCGGAGCCTGCTGGGGAAGCTAGGGCAGCTCCCCCCCCCAGGCCTTCTTGGTTTGAAGGGACCTGAGCCTTCCCCTGCTGTGGTGGGGCACGTGGGCTGTGAGCCTCGCGAGGGCGCAAGTTCCTCGTCAGATGACCCTGTTGTTTGCTCTGTCCCTTACTCGTGGGACTGTCCTCGTGCTGTGGGCCGGGGTTCTTGGAGCCACAGCCTTATTGTCTCTGTGCTGCGGCAGCACGCAGTGGAAGCCCTGTGGAAGGCCGTGGCCGACCTGCTGCAGCCAGAGCGGCCTCCGGAAGCCCGGCACGCGGTGCTGGCCCTGCTGAGAGCCATCGTGCAGGGGCAGGTGAGTGGGGGCAGCGTGGGGGAGGCCCTGGGCACACAGAGGCAGGTGTGGGGAGGGCCATGGGGCACGCAGGGGCAGGTGTGGGGTTGGCCATGGGGCACGCAGGGGGAGGTGTGGGGTTGGCCATGGGGCACGCAGGGGCAAGTGTGGGGTTGGCCTCGGGGCACAAAGGGGCAGGTGTGGGTTTGGCCTCGGGGCACAAAGGGGCAGGAGTGGGATTGGCCTTGGGGCACGCAGGAGCAGGTGTGGGGATGGCCATGGGGCACGCGGGGCAGGAGTGGGATTGGCCTTGGGGCACGCAGGGGCAGGAGTGGGGTTGGCCTTGGGGCGTGTTGTCGTGGAATCGAGGAAGACACATGCAGATCTGTAGGTTAATGGACTCTGGAGTGAGATTACCTGATGTCACTGCTGGTGTCTGTGTCCCTGTGTGGCTGTCCTGGTGTCCCTGTGTGGCTGTCGTGGTGTCCCTCTGTCTCTGTGTGGGTGTCCTGGTTTCTGTGACTCTGTGTGTGTGTCCTGGTGTCTGTGACCCTGTGTGGGTGTCCTG
>CM027397.1:35658585-35682749 GCA_015711505.1 Sylvilagus bachmani | reverse complement strand
GCCCCCCCCCCCCCCCATCAACAGGCAGTTCTACGAGGTGTGTGCCCCCCACCCCACCCCGGGTCTGCTCTCGGGCGGCTGGGCCCGCGCACCCTCTGCTGGGCTTGCAGCCACGTTGTCCTGCACTGTCCTACCCCATGGCGCCCCCTGCAGGACACAGGTGCCTCCACACCGGGCTGCAGTCTGCAGGGCAGGGCTCCTTCCTCTTGCTGTTGTCCCACCCCACCCCCCACCCCCGCGCATGGATCTGCTCCGCCACTGGTGGCCGCGGCCAGTTTGTCCCCCACCCTGCCCTTTGTGAGGTCTGTGCACAGCCTGCCCCGTGCCCTTTCCCCCTGCACCCCCCCCAGAGGCCTGCTTGCCTCAGCCTCCCTGTCGGCTCCCTGCCTCTGTCTCCGGTGACTCCACACTCAGGAAGCAGAGCTCAGGGCCGTTCCTTCCAGGAGACCTCTCTGGGCTGCCTGGTTCCTCACCCGGGTTGGTCTCCCTCTTTGTTTTAAGATTGATTTGAGAGACAGAGAGGTCTTCCATCTGCTGGTCACTTCCCAGATGGCACAATGGCCAGAGGCGCACGCATCCAAAGCCAGGCGCCGGGAGCTGCTGCCTGGTCTCCCGTGCAGGTGCAGCCCAGCCTCCACTGCTTCCCCAGGCCATGGTGGAGAACTGGGCTGAAGTCGAGCAGCTGGGCTCAAACTGGCACCCTGTGGGATGTGGCACTGCAGGCGGCGGCTTTCACCCGCTACGCCACGGTGCCGACCTGCGGGTTGGCGTGTCCTGCTCTCTGCTCCTGTGGCACTTCTCGCCTGCTTCCGTTACACTGTGCGCACACAGGTGCCTGTGTAGCCCTCAGCATGGGAGGGACCGACAGTGACGCCGAGTGCAGGGTAGCAGGGACGCTGCTGGGGCTCCATCTTTGTGCCACAGTCACTGCTCTGGGAGAGGGCGCTGGGGTCCTGAGTGAGAGCTGGTGGCGTGGCTGATGCACACGTGTGTACACACCTGTGCACTTGCACACATAAACACATGTGCCTGTGCACACACACACAAGCACACTCACGCACACACATACTAACACGTAAACACACACCTAAACACGCATACACACATGTGCACAAACATACGTGCACACTTAAACACACCACACATGTGCATGCACATGGCTCACACATGCATGCACACAGGGACATGCACACACCTATGTGTGCACACACGTAGGCACACACGTAGGCACACACATGCAGACACATACGCATGTGTGTGCAACATGCAGACACACACGTGTGCACAAACATGCACACGCAGACACGTGCACAATACAATGCACATGAGCGCACACATTACGTGCACATGCATACACATAACACATACACACATACACATGAGCACACACATTAACACATACATGTACATACACGTGCACGACGACGTGGGGTCTCAAATGCCTTGGCTGCTGCTGGCTAAGTGAAAGGCGCCCGCCTTCCTGCCCCGTGTGCCCTGTGCAGGAGGAGCTGATCAACACAGTGGTCATCTCCCAGCTCTCCCACATCCCCGAGGATAAGGACCACCAGGTCCGGAAGCTGGCCACCCAGCTGCTGGTGGACCTGGCAGAAGGCTGCCACACTCACCACTTCAACAGCCTGCTGGACGTCATCGAGAAGGTGAGCACTGCGGAGGGCTGGGGCCCTTGTGGACAGGGGCCTGGGGTGGCCCTCCTCTTGGGGCGCCGTGCGCCGCGATGCTCATCCCAGCAGAGGTGGGCCTCGGGAGCTGGGGGACAGTAGTGTCCACGCAGCAGCATCATGGCAGTTGGTGGACAGTCACTGTGGTACGCTTGGCTTCTGAGAAGTGCGGGAGGCGTGTTCGTGGGAGGTGGTGCTGGCTCCTGCTGCCGCAGGGGGCTGGTGGCTGAGGACTCCACCTGTTCTCTCAAGGTGACGGCCCGCTCCCTCTCACCCCCTCCTGAGCTGGACGAGAGGGGCGTGGCTGCCTACTCGGCCTCCCTGGAGGACGTGAAGACTGCGGTCCTGGGGCTCCTGGTCATCCTTCAGGTGAGGCCCTGCACGTGTGGCCTTCGCTGGGGCCCAGTGGCCAATGCTGCTGGGACTGTCCGGAGTTGTGGTTACGGTGGGCAGCCTGGGTGTGTCCTCACTCCCCCAGTTACGGGGACAAGGCTTCCTGTGTCGGAGCTGCGCCTCAGCAGGTGAGGCAGGAGGGGGCCCCGTGCTCCCCACCCCCACCCCACCCCGCTGCTGGGATGGTGTTCACACACTGCACCCTCACTGGATAACCCGATGTGGTCCAGGAGAGGGGCCCCCATGCCCAGAACTCGGGTCTCGTGTGGAAGGCGGGAACGCAATCCTGAGCCGTGTGCCCCTTGCTGGGTCTGTGTCAGCGAGAAGCTGAGGTCGGCCAGGGCAGCGGCGGTGGCGGGGTGCTGGCTTCATGCCTGCTCCCTGCAGTGAGAGCTGCATGGACCCCCCCAGAGGGCAGCCCTGCTGACCCCAGGACCTTCTGCCAGCCCCGCTCTGAAGGGCTGCTGGTTCTCAGCCTCACCATGCTAGGAGCAGGTCTCTGAGGCCTGAACCGTGGTGTTGGGTGCACTCAAACCACAGGCCTCCCCACTGCCCACTCCCCAGCCCCCCGTAGCTGCTAACCCATCCCGTGTGCTTGCTCTGGGAGCTCGCGAAAGAATCCTGCACGTGGCCTTTGCCCCTGGCTTTCCCGGGAGCTGGGCGGTTGGTCCCTGCTGCTTAGTGACCCGCTCACCGTGTGCAGACGTCGGGCTGTGAAGACGCTGCTAGGACGCTCGTGCTTGGAGCTGTGGCTGCCGTCAGGCGTGGCCTGTCTGCGCCTCCTGTCCTGAGCAGCTGCCACACTCCCCGTGCCGCAGCTGGGGGTTCTGGTCTCAGGAGTTGTCCTCGATGGCACGTGGCCAGCCTCGTGGCCATCCTATCCCGGTGTGCTGTCTGTGTGTCTCCCCGAAGGCCGACGGCCTCGACACTTCCCCGGTGGTGTTGGCTGTCCATGTCTGTGGAAATGGCTGCTCAGACCCTTGCCCCCCCCCCCTTTTAAAGATTTATTTATTTGAAAGTTACAGAGAGGGGTGGGGAGAGACAGAGAGAGCTTCCAGCTGTTAGATCATTCCTTAGATGGCCCAGGCTGGGCTAGGCCGAAGCCAGGAGCTTGTTCTAGGTCTCCCATGTTGGTGGTTGGGCCATCCTGCACTGCCTTCCTAGGCCCTTAGTGGGGAGCTGGACTGGAGGTGGAGCAGCCAGGATGTGAACTGGTGCCCATATGGGATGCCGGCACTGCAGGTGGTGCTTTGACCTCCGTGCCTCAATAGCCCCAGCCTCTTCTCATTTTTAATTGGGTCTTTATTCATTTATTATTGAGTTGGAAGGGTTCTCTGTGTCTGATGCAAGTCTCACGTCGGGCAGTTTGTAGCTGTTTTCTCGTCCTCAGGGCTGGTTCCATAGCACCGTTCTCAGGTTCTCCAAGGCACCACTGGCTCCCGGGGAGCCCCCTCACATCTGCAGGTCCCCTCTGCCTAGCTGGCTGGGGCCTTCCCTCTGATCCCTGCACCTTGGCCCCTGGCCTGCAAAGTTGGAGTCACGTGCAGGGCAGGGTCGGGCCTGGGTGACGTGTGGTGTTGCAGTTTGCTGGCCCGACGCCGGGCGCTGGGTGGGCTCCAGTGCTCCTGTGCATGGAGGACGTTGATTTCCAGGCATGGACTTTGGACGGTGTCTGGTGACGGCCCCTCCCAGGTGTGTCGTGCCCAAGAGCCATGTGTTCTTCACTGCTGTGCCCGTGGGAGGCTCAGCTGGGCTGTGGGACCCTGTGGCGTGGGTACACAGACGGCTCCTGCGTCTGGAGAGGGAAGGAGAGATGTGTGGTTGCCTGGCGGGGAAACCCAGCTCCAGGGGCCTGAGCTCTGGGCCACCAGACGGCGCTGTCCTTGTGGAGGCACGGGCCTGGGCCTGAGCCTGCTCGTTCTTTCTTCTCACTACCCTTTCCCATCTTATCTCTGTTTAAATTTTAATTACATGTTTCAGAGGCAGAGAAAGAGACAGAGTTCCCAAAGGCTTGTGATGAGCAGGGCTTAGCCAGGCAAAGCTTAGGAGCCAGGAATTCAGTCGTGGTGTCCCCTGTGGGAGCCCTGGCCTAGTGGTCGAAGCCTCACTGTGGCCTCTCAGGGACTGCCAGGGAGCAGAGTCAGACCTGACTGTGCAGATGTGGGACGCGGGCGCCCTAACCTGCCTGCCAGACACCAGGCCAGACACCTGCCCTGCTGTCTGCCTTTTTTTTTTTTTTAAGAGATTTTGTTTGTTTATTTCTCTGAAAAGCAAAGTGATGGAGAGAGAGAGTGAACTCCCCAGATGGCCACAACAGCCAGGAGCTAACGGTTCCTTCTGGCTCTCCCATGTGGGCGGCAGGGACTTGGGCCATCCTCTGCTGCCTTCCCAGGCACGTTAGCAGGGAGCTGGGTGGGAAGTGGAGCAGATGTGACACACCAGTCCCAGTGCTCAGACATGGTGCCACAGCACTGGCCTCCTGTATTTTTTTTTTAATATTTAAAAAGGACTGTATTTGGTTAAAAACACAAAACACCTGGTGTTGGCATTGTGACGCAGTGGGTTTAGCCTCTGCCTGAACCCCCAGCGTCCCATATTATGGTGCCAGTTTCAGTCCCGGCTGCTCTGCTTCCCACCCAGCTCCTTGCTAATAGCACCTGGGGAAGGCAGTGGAAGATGACCCGAGTGCATGGACCCTGCACCCACGTGGGAGACCGGGTGGAGTATAAGCGCCTGGCTGTGGTCTCCCCAGTCACTGGGGCCATCGGGGAGTGAACCAGCTGATGGAAGACTTCGCTCTGTCTGTCTGCCTTTCACATACGGAATTTTTTTTTTTTTAATTTATTTGTGAGGTAGACTTGCAGACAGTGAGAGGGACAGCCAGAGAGGTCTTCCATCCACTGGCTCACTCTCCAAATGCGCGCAGCAGCCAGAGCTGCGCCGATCCAAAGCCAGGAGCCAGGAGCTTCCTCCGGGTCTCCTACATGGGTGCAGGGGCCCAAGCACCTGGCCATCCTCCACTGCTTTTCCAGGCCACAGCAGAGAGCTGGGACTCGAACCAGCGCCTGTATGGGATGCCAGCACCGCAGGCTGAGACTGAACACACTGGCCTGTGACATCTTTAAAAAAGATGAAATGGGGCCCTTGCTGTGGCATGGCACCACAGGGGCACTGGCTCGAGTCCCGGCTGTTCCTCTTCTGGTCCAGCTCTCTGCTGTGGCCTGGGAAAGCAGAAGATGGCCCAGGTCCTTGGGCCCCTGCACCTGCAGGAGACCCAGGAGAAGCTCCTGGCTTCAGATAGGTGCAGCTCCGGCTGTTGTGTGGGCAGTGAACCAGCGGATGGAGGACCTCTGTCTCCCTTTGCCTCTGCTACTCTGCCTTTTAAATAAATAAATCTTTTAAAGACAGTTTTACAAAAATACATAAAATGTGTTTAAAATCGAGTAGGTGAATCTCAAGAAAACGCTCGTAACGCCGTGAAGGCTGGACTTTCTCTTTGGAGCTCAGCTGTGGCACCTGTGTAGCAGCTCGTCCCTGGGCTGCCCCGTGGCCTCTGGGCTGCCTGTGTGTGACAGACTTCCTTTCGTTTGTCAACCAGAGGACGAAGGACTCTGTCCAGTGATGGTTGTGGTGTTTTGAGACAGAAGCAGCTTTGGGTGTTCATCATTTTCTTGCCTCTGAGCTTCAGGGGCCACGAGGGGTCCCTTGGGCCCTTTCTGGCTGTGCTCTGTAGCACCCGGCCCTGCTGCAGCCCGGGCTGGCGCCGTACCTGCCGCACACGTGCCCTTGGTCTTGCCAGGACAAGGTGGGTGTGGGCTCCCGGACAGGGGCTGGCCCAGGCACTGGGGGAGCAGTCCCTGCAGGGCAAAGCCCCCGGCTGTGCCTTCGTCGATCCAGCGCACGGGCCCCGGGCCCCAGGCCCCAGGCCCCGCCCTGGTGTCGCCCGATTCCCCCTGCTGGGTGATGCCTCCTTCCCCTCTGCAGACCAAGCTGTACACCCTGCCTGCCAGCCACGCCACTCGTGTGTACGAGACGCTCATCAGCCACCTGCAGCTGCACTACAAACATAGCTACACCCTGCCCCTCGCCAGCAGCATCCGGCTGCAGGTAGGACGGCGGGGACGGCCGCGCCACGGCTGCTCGGGCTCGGTGGTGCTGTCGGGGGCTGGGGCTGTGCTGGTGTCTGTTCCCTCCTGGTGCTGGTCTGTGTGATCCCCCAGCACCTGAGGCTTGTCACTGAGTCACGTGGTAGCCCGGGTGAGGTTGGGGAGAGGGGGTGCCCTGACTTGCAGGGTGCACGCTCCTGGTGTGTGGAAGCTGCGGAGACCTGTAGCTGAGCCGGGCTCGCACTCTGGATGCTGGCACCAGCCCGGAAGGTCCCGGCAGAGCACGGCTTCCTGGCACTTGGGACTGTGCAGCGAGCACGCCTGAGGAGTGGGCTGGCCTCTCCTGATGGCCGAGGCAGACCCAGCTCTGTGCGTCGGCACAGCCACATGGGCTCTGAGGGAGGAGGCTGTGGGTGCCAGCCTGGGAGTCAGGGCCTCGGGTGTGGCCGAGACAGAGCCCGCCGGCTGCAGGGCACAGCTGTGCAGTGGGAGGCCTTTGCACACGGCAGGGCCAGGACGCTTGGGCCCGAGACGTGGGGGACGCCGCCCGCTCCCGGCCCTGTTGGCTGCCACAGCTCTGCTCTCTGCAGGCCTTCGACTTTCTGCTGCTGCTGCGCGCCGACTCGCTGCACCGCCTGGGTCTGCCCAACAAGGACGGGGTGGTGCGGTTCAGCCCGTACTGCCTCTGCGACTACATGTGCGTGCTCGGGCAGCAGCCGGTGGTGAGCGGGGTGGCTGCCCGTGCTCCCGGAGGCCTGTGCCAGCCCTGTGCAGGGAGGCCGCCTCAGCTGCTGCTCCTTCCACAGCGAGCCGGAGCGGAGCTCTGAGAAGAAGGCCAGCGGCCCCCTTTCCCCTCCTACCGGGCCGCCTGGCCCTGCACCCACAGGCCCCGCTGTGCGGCTCGGCTACCTGCCCTATTCCCTGCTCTTCCGCCTCCTCCTGCAGTGTCTGAAGCAGGTGAGGCGGGCCTGTCCCTGGCACTGTGCCTGGTTGTGCCGGGTGAGCCTACTTCTTGGCCCCTGTGTGCAGCACCTGGGGAGTGGCGGGAGGCCTGGCTGGCGCAGGCACAGGGGAGCTAGGATGTGCCGCTCAGCCGGCCCTTGCTGGAGGGTGCTGTGGCTGGGTGGCGTTCCTGGGGCACCTGCTCCTCGAAGGTGGGGCGGGAGCAGGGTTGCTGCAGACAGGCTGGGGCGAGGGCCACGAGGAGGCAGCAGCCCGTGGGGTCGTGGCTGCGAGGAGAGGCAGGGCCTGGATCCTGGGGGTGCCAGGCACTGGCTCTGTGAGGCCCTGCCTCAGCCTGGATCTGGTGGAGAGGTTCTCGGGCAGACACTGGGCCTTCCTGGCGCTGTGGCCTGAGGCCAGCTCCGGTTCGCGGCAGGAGTCGTGGGCACGGATGGCTGAGGAGTTACTCAGGGCGTTTCCCTGCCAGCTGTGGGAGCTGCTTTTCTTCCTGCTGCGTCTTCATTGTCGCAGCAGAAATGAGCCAGCATCCTGGGCGGGCCCCTCTCAGGGCCGGCAGTCGCTGACAGTGGCCCCTGAGGAACGCCCGAGCCGCTGTGCGCAAGTCCCGAGGTGGGCAGCACTGGCTGCCTGCAGGGCCTCTGCTCGGCCGCCCTGGGCCGAGCGCGCTGGAGCAGCACGTGCTGCCACGGCGGCTGGGAGATGGTGGACGGCCCGCGCCGAGCGTGCAGCGCCGTGCCCTCTGTGACCCCGTCCTTGCAGGAGACGGACTGGAAGGTGCTGAAGCTGGTCCTCAGCAAGCTGCCTGAGTCGCTGCGCTACAAGGTGCTCGTCTTCACCTCGCCCTGCAGCCTCGACCAGCTGTCTTCCGCCCTTTGCTCCATGGTAACCTGGCAGGGAGGCGCTGGTGGGGTGTGCGGGAGGCGGTAGCACAGCTCCTGCAGAGTGACGGCCCCGGGGGGGTTGGGCGAGACCGGAGGACTGCCGGCCCCATCCAGCACAGAGTGCTCACCCAGGCTGTGGGGTGGCCAGAAGTGCACCAGAGCCGCAGCCCTCTCCAGCGCACAGGGTGGGAGCTGGGGGTCCCCAGTCTAGCAGTTTCTGAGAGTGGACCTTGTTTCTCCCTCTCCCTGGCTGAGGCCTCCGAGATGTTCGTGTCACAGCCACGCCTCACCCCCAGGTGTCTCCCACAACCTCGCAAAGGCAGGGGTGCAGGTGGGAAGGCTGCCCAGCACCCTCTGGCCTCCCGGTGCAGTCGCTGCCAGGCCCCATGGCTGCTCTTGATGTTAGCTTTCAGGCCCAAAGACGCTGGAGCGGCTCCGGGGCACCCCAGAAGGCTTCTCCAGAACCGACCTGCACCTGGCTGTGGTCCCAGTGCTCACAGCGTTGATCTCCTACCATAACTACCTGGACAAGAGCAAACAGGTGTGGGCGTGGCGGGGGAGCGCAGGTGGCCCTGTGGTGGCTGGGGTCTGGATGCTTGGCCCGCAGTCACGTGCGCAGTCTTCATAAGCTGTCCGCTGGGCCAGGGTGAGGGCCGTCGGCCTGCCCTGCCCAGCGTCACAGGGCTCTGCGTGCTGCCCGTGGGCCTCTCCCTCCGGCTCGGCGGCAGCTCTTTGCTCCAGGAGAGGCACTGCCTGCCGTCCTGCTGCAGCTGTGGGACAAGTGCCTGCGCTGCCGTTGAGACAGGACTGGTGGGCTGTGGCCCCCGGCTCTCAGCTCCCCCCACCCTGCCCCCTGCAGAGCGCGCAGCTGGCGACACCCTCCCCTCCCCCTGCTCTTGCACGCGCACTCACAGCTCCCCGCATCCGAGGTCAGGCACCTGCTCCGTCCAGTCCGTATGGGCCTCATGCTGAGCTGCTTGAAGGGAAAGCCCCTCCTCTGGGGCTGGCTGTGCTAGGGTGAGGGTCCCTGAGGGGTGAGTCTGGCTTCCTGGGACATCAGTGCTGTGGCCCGAGCTGCCGCACTGGGGGACGCTGTCCAGGTCGCTGTGGGACCGGTGGCCTTCATGCACCATGGGTGGCCATGAGCCCAGCATGTCCCATGCCAGGTTGGGCTGGGGAGCTGGACCCTGCTGCCCAGGGGGGCAGGGGCAGGAAGCCCATGTTCAGGGCCCTTTCTAAGCCTTGGCCCCCATCCTCCGTGGAGAATTCCTGAGTGGGGACGGGCTGTGGACCTGAGGTGTCCTGATTTTTTAAATTTTACTTGAAAGGCTGAGAGAGATGTTCCACCTGCCAGTTCACTCCCCAAGTGGCCACCGCGGCTGGGCCTGGGCCAGGCCAAAGCCAGGAGCCAGCAAACTCCATCCCGGTCTCCCACATGGGTGTCAGGGCCCAAGTACTTGTGCCGTGTTCTGAGGCCCCGGGTGCATTAGCAGGGAGCTGGACTGGAAGTGGAGTGGCTAGGACTCAAACCTGTGCTCTAATAGGAGCCGCTGGCGTCGTAGGCGGCGGCCCCGACCACTGCAGCACAGCGCCAGGCCTGTGTCTGTTTCCAACAGCGGGAGATGGTGTACTGCCTGGAGCAAGGGCTGATCCACCGCTGTGCCGGTCAGTGCGTGGTGGCCCTGGCCGTGTGCAGCGTGGAGATGCCTGACATCATCATCAAGGCCCTGCCCGTCCTGGTGGTGAAGCTCACACACATCTCCGCCACAGCCAGCATGGCCGTCCCGCTGCTGGAGTTCCTGTCCAGTGAGTGTCCGCGGGCCGGGGGCAGGTGCGTGCGGGCTCCCTGCGGGCGGGGCCTGTGCCTTGCCTGAGGTGCGCCTGCTGCTCCCAGCCTTGTGTCCCCGGCCTCTGGGGCACCTGGCCGCACTGCCTTCCATTGCCTTGGCACGCTGCCCCGAATGCCCGCCTTCCCGGCCTCCCTCGGCCGGAGCACTTGCCAGCCTGGGCCCCTCTGCCTTCAGGCGTGCGCCGCACCTTGTGTGGGAGGGGATGGGGCTGTGCTGACCACCACTTGCTGGCGGAGAGCCTGAAAGAACAGCTAGTCAGCACTTTGTGCAGGGCCAGAGGGTCGGCACGTGGGCGTGGCGGCAGAGGTGTTTACTTTGTTTGCCGCCTTCTAAAGACTTGGCCCCTGGAGCTCCTAGGTCAGGCTGGGCCGGGGATCGCTGGTTTGCCAGAGCCTGGAATGGACACGAGGCCGGGGTTGGGAGGGCATGCGCTGGGCCGCTGTGTCCGTCCCTCCCTCTGTGGTGGCTCCCTCTGGGCCAGGGCGGCTGTTCCCCACTGCCCGGGTGGGGAAAGGTAGCACGGGGCCCTGTGCCAGCCGGCCTGGCCCCTCGCCGACCGTCCTGTGCCGCTGCAGCTCTGGCCCGGCTGCCGCACCTCTACAGGAACTTCGCCGCAGAGCAGTACGCGAGCGTGTTCGCCATCTCGCTGCCCTACACCAACCCCTCCAGGTAAGCGAGACGTGGGGCTCGGCTCTGCGGCTGGGCTGTGTCCCTGGGGGCGGGACTGAGGCCGCTGCGTCCCCGCTCTGCCGCAGGTTCAATCAGTACATCGTGTGCCTGGCCCACCACGTGATCGCCATGTGGTTCATCAGGTGTCGCCTGCCCTTCCGCAAGGACTTCGTCCCCTACATCACCAAGGTGGGCCAGTGGAGGCCTCCTCGTTAGGGCCGAGACCTGCTTTGCCTGTGGCTGGGATGTGGGGTGACTGGGGTAGGGGCTGGGGGGCTGTGCCGTGCCTGCAGAGCCCAGGGCTCAGCTTGCCGTGGAGGTGGGAGCGGGAGCTGCCCCCTCGTCCTGGGCCCCCCCCAGCTTGGCTCTGCCCCGCACAGGGCCTGCGCTCCAATGTGCTGATGTCTTTTGATGACACCCCTGAGAAGGACAGCTTCAGAGCGCGGAGCACCAGCCTCAACGAGAGGCCCAAAAGGTTTGGGGTCTGCTGGGGGCCTGGGGCTGGGACCTGGAGCAGTGTGGTGTGTGCAGGAGCTGGGGCTGCTGGTCACTCCCAGGCCAGTCCAGAGACGTGGGGCCCAGGGCTGAGGGCTGGCCCGGGGTGCCCGGGGGACTGAGAGAGACTAGCGCTGGCCGCACTAGGGTGCCCCGGCTGTGCCGTGAGTACAGACTGTCTGCTCTAGGGATCGGGTGCAGGCTGTGTCGGGGCCACTGTGGCTGCGCGGACCCCTTCCCAGGCCCCTCCCGCCAGGCTGCCCCCTCCCGCAGAGCTTGCGCCCTCCCCGTCACAGCCGCTTCTGCTGGTCCGGAGAAGCCACGCTGGGCCTCTGGGCTCTCATTTGCATCCGTGGGCCGCTGCCCCCAGCCCCGCCTCCCTGCCCCGGCTTGTCTCCCTCGGGGAAGGCGGCATTTTCCAGGGCGACCTGAGCTCACAAGCTTCTCTCCGAGCCCCCAGTGGCTGGGGGCCCAAGCTCGGCCATCCGTGAGCCTGATGTTGGGGCTCCCGGCTTGTGCAGTGTCCAGGCCTCAGTGCCCCCGCAGCCCCTGAGCTGGGCGGCTCTGCCTTCTGTGGGGTGGGCAGAGGCCTGGTCAGCACAGCCTGGAATCTGCCGCGCAGCAGCCCCGCGTTTAATTTGCACGAAGGTCCTTTGTTTTGGTCTCATGCGTGCAGGCTCGCCTTCCGCCATGTTGACGAGATGTATGCGTTCTGTTTTCTGTCTCCTCCCCGCTAACTGCCCTGTGGCCTGGCTCTGTTCATGCACCCGTGGGATCCATCTCCACCCTGTGGCCGGGGACCCTTCCTCACCTCCCGTGGCTGCTTCCCCTTTCCGGGAGCTGGGCTCTCTGGGGCTGGGGGCTTCCTTCCTCACCTGGTAGTCTGAGGATAGCCCGAGCCCCCAGACCAGGCTTGACCCACTCTCCACCCGTGGACGAGTGCAAGGGGAGCCCCGCCGCCGAGGCCTTCCGGTGCCGCAGCGTCAGTGTGTCTGAACATGGGGTCCGCAGGTAGCCGGGCCGTGCGAGGGAGGGGGGGCGCAGACCCTGCGCGTGGCCCCGTGAGCGCCGGGGTGGCGGTGCATGGGGCTGCTTGCATGTCCTTGTCGCCTGCCTGCGCCGCCCGGGCTGGGGTTGGGGACGAGCCCGGCATTGGGCCCAGGTGAGCCTGGAGGCGAGGGGAGGGAAGGTTGCATTCTGTCGTGGGGGATGGGGGGGGAGGGGCTGCGGGCTGCAGGGGCCTCTGGCGGGAGTCTGCCTGGATGGCTGCTGGGAGAAGGCTGGAGGGCGGGGCTCTACACACCCCAGCTGGGGTAAGCGGGCGGGGGCGGGGCCGCTCCTGGGTCCGGCCACTCTGTTCTCCAGCTGGCTTCCTTCTGGACTTCTCTGGAGTCCTTCGGTTACAGCTGAAGGAACAAGGGGCTTTTCTGTAGGCTGAGGGGTGGGGCCGGCCTGGAGCAACCCAGGACCCCTGAGGGGTGGGCCGGAGCCGAGGGCACCAGCCCTGCTTGGTGCCACCGGCTGGGGTGGGTGCCGGCTTCTCTGCTGCCACCTGCCTGCCCGTGGGCCATCCCTGCCCGTCCAGGCCACCCTAGCATCTGTGTCCTCAGCTAGCCTCTGGGACCCAGCTCCTGGGGATGCCTGGTGGCTGCTGGGTGTGGTGGGCTGGGAGATGGGGGAGGGACCGTCGGGGCCCTCCCAGCTGTTCCCAGCGGGTTCTTCATCCTGAGCGAGTGCCGCAGCGGGCTGTGCAGGCGTGTCAGGAGTAAACCCATGGAAGCCCTTCCCTCGGGCCCGAGTGTGCAGCTGAGAAGCTGGGTCCAGGCTGAGGGGTGGGCAGAATGCAATCTCCATCCGTCCTGGCCCTGGGAGCCCCAGCCGCCACCCTGCCCTAGCTCCTGTGGGCTCTGGTTGAGGGGACATCCTGTCATGCTGCAACCAGGAGACGGGGTCTTCGCCACCAGGCGGGTCCCCTGCGTCTGCAGGCTGTGGCTCAGCTGGCCGCCCGCCCCCGGGGGTCCTGAGCGAGGCCCCCCCAGTTGTGCATGTGTTGAGCTTTAGCCGCGGTGGTAGGCGGCTCTGCCCAGCCCTGCCTCGCGCCCTGAGCCTGGCCACGGCCCCTCCTCCAGCAGGATCCAGACGTCCCTCACCAGCGCCAGCCTGGGGTCCGCAGATGAGAACTCCATGGCCCAGGCTGACGACAACTTGAAAAATCTCCACCTGGAGCTCACAGAAACCTGTCTGGACATGATGGCCCGATACGTGTTCTCCAACTTCACGGCCGTGCCCAAGAGGTCGGCGCCCGCTGCAGAGCGAGGGTGGGCGGGCTGGCCCTCCCCCCTGGGAGCCTCGGGCACTGGCCCCAATGTCCTGTGCTTTCAGGTCTCCCGTGGGAGAGTTCCTCCTGGCCGGCGGCAGGACCAAAACCTGGGTGGTGGGGAACAAGCTCGTTACGGTGACGACAAGCGTGGGGACTGGGACCCGGTCCCTGCTCGGCCTGGATTCCGGGGCGCTGCAGGGCGGCGGCCCCGAGCTGAGGTGACCGCACCTCCCCTCCCTCACTGTCCTGAGCCAGCCGGCGGGGCTCTGCACCTGGCAGCCCTGGGGGATTCCCTCACCCTGTGCCTGGGCCCTTCTGTCCCCAGCTCTGATCCTGGCGTGCACTTGAGACAGACAAAGGAGGCGCCGGCCAAGCTGGAGTCCCAGGCTGGGCAGCAGGTGTCCCGTGGGGCCCGGGACCGCGTCCGTTCCATGTCGGGTGAGCCTCAGCTCCATGGTCTCTCATGTAGGCGCCCAGCACCCACCATCTGCTTCTGTCCTGCTCCTGTGGTTCAGGAAAGCCGAAGTGAGGGGGAGGGTGGGGGGCCTCAGGCTGCGAGGGTGGGGCAGCGCCTCCACAGAGCCCCTCGGCCCAGCCTTGCCTGGAGTTCTTCCGGGCACGCTTAGCTGGGCTGTGGTCCGGCTTGGGGCAGGTCTGGGGCCCCTCCCACTGCCCTGGGCCTGCGGAGGACAGCCAGCCTGGCCAGAGCCACCACGGCCTTGGGTGGAGCGGCCAGCTCTGTGATGGCAGCTCTGTCCCTGGCAGGTGGGGTCATCTGCCTCCCACCCTTGTCCTCAGGAGGCCACGGCCTTCGGGTTGGTGCCCTGGACCCACCGACCTCCCACTTCCCAGGCAGCCCGTCTGCTCCAGGAACGCAGGCTGCACCGGCTGCGAAGCCTGACAGGGCCTCCACAGGCACCCAGGGTCCAGCGCAGGAGAGGACGAACCTGGCCGCCTACGTGCCTCTGCTGACCCAGGGCTGGGCTGAGATCTTGGTCCGCAGGCCCACAGGTATGCAGAGGTGGATGCAGAGTGGTCTCACAGGGGCTTCTGGGAGGCGGCTTTACACCAAGCCTGCAGAGGTGGGCGGGGCCTTCCCTCTCAGGTCCTGTCTTCCCCATCGTGGGGTCCTGGGAGTTAGGGCTTGAGCACACGAACTTGGAGGGGCTGCACCTCGCCCTCACGGAGCAGAGCCCCTGCCCAGGAGCTGCTGTGGGTGTGGGGGGTGCCAGGTGCTGGGCCTGGGCCTGGAGCCAGGCTGCCGGGCTGGGGGGCTGTCTGGGGGTGGAGGCTCCTGTCTGAGGCCTGAGTCTGCTGCCCGCTCCCCAGGGAACACGAGCTGGCTGATGAGCCTGGAGAACCCGCTGAGCCCCTTCTCGTCCGACATCAACAACATGCCCCTTCAGGAGCTGTCCAACGCCCTCATGGCGGCCGAGCGCTTCAAGGAGCATCGCGACACGGCCCTGTACAAGTCGCTGTCCGTGCCGGCCGCCAGCACAGCCAGGCCCCCTCTCCCCCGCTCTAACACAGGTGGGCGAGGACCCCCGCTCCCGGGTCCTGGGAGGACGCCATGCTGTGGCCGACACTTGGAAACTGGCTCTCACCCTCTCCCATAGCTGCAGCTGCCCACTGGGGGGCGCCAGGGGTGGCCTTCGGTGCTGGCCGCCGACTGCTGTGGGCCCCGCTTGGGTTTCGGTTGGGATGCCCAAGCCTGCCTGTCGGCCGTCCCGCCCTGGGACCGGCGTGGAGCCTCCTGGGAGGCCCAGGATGCTTGTGAGGAGTGGGAGGTCCTGCCTCCCCCAAGGTCCAAGCCAGGAGCCCCCCGCTGCCCGGGACTCCGCTGGCCCCTCTCTCCTCCAGGCTCGGGTCTGGCAGGCTCGGGTGGCGCCCTCTGCTGGGCTGCGCAGGCTCGTGCTGAGCCGGCTGCGTGCGGGCTCTCCCTTGCAGTGGCCTCTCTCTCCTCCCTGTGCCCGTCCAGTTGCCAAGGGAAGCTGCACAGGAGCACTTCCTGGGCAGGTACTCGTGCGTCAGGAGCGCGGTGCTTGTGCGAGCCCGCTCTGCCCTGGGGCCGGCCCTGACCCGCACAGGGACCTGGCCCCTGCTTTGCCAGCCCCAGCCCCAGCCCCAGCCCCAGCCCCCTTGACACGTCGCCCTCCGTGGCTGAGCTCTGAGCTCTGTGCGCGAGCCATACCTAGCCTCCTCTTGAGGTCTCGGGCTTGGGGTGGCCCCCAGTCTTTGGTGACACCGGCCATGCCACAGACGCTGGTGGGTGGCAGCTGCCCTGGCCTCGCTCCCCGCCCGTGTCCTGTGAACCCCACTCTGGGCTGCATCCACCCTGTCTGCAGGGGCGGGGCGCGGGCTGCTCCCCCTCGGTTGCCGCTTCTCCCCTGCGCCCGACGCTGGCATGGATGCACTGCTTTGGGACGTTGCGCCCCCTCGGCGTGCCGGGCTGTGGCCTGGCTTGGATTCGGAGGCGAGCTCTGCTGTTAGGAACGGGTCCCGAGCCTGTGTGCGCGTAGGGGGCCCCGTCGGCATTCGCGTGGCGCCCGAGGGCCAGTGCCCTGCTCTACCTGGGCTGAGGCCTCAGGTGGGGTTCCTGCCTCACGGAGGCCCCAGAGCCCGTGCAGCCGTGGCCTGTGCCGGGTTGCCCTGGCCCGCGGCGGCCTCTGCAGCCTGCTCCTCTGGGAGGGAAGGCTGGCGCGATGAGCACGTGTGCGCTGGGCTCGGCCTGGCCCCCAGCAGCCCGTGTGCTCCCCCCAGACTCGGCAGTGGTGCCGGAGGAGGGCGGTGCAGGAGAGGCCTCCGGGCTGGCGGAGCCCCCCGAGCTGGAGGACCTGGAGCACTGCGGGCGTGCCAATGCCTACAGCAGGGTGAGAGGAGGGGCGGGGCAGGGCCTCCACCCACGCCTCCCTGCGGGCCCCAGCTTGCTCTGCACTCGGTGTGTGCCGCTGCTCTGAGAAGTGGCTTCCCACACAGCAGCCTGGGGTCCTTGGCGCCCTTCTGGGGATCGCCAGGTGTCCAGGATCGGTGTGGGGCTCTGAGCTGGGGTGGGGTGCCCAGTGAGGGAGGGGGCGGGGGCAGGGACTGGGGCCCTGCTGGCCTGACCAGGGCTCTCCCCGGGGTGGTCCCTTCCAGTCGTCTTCAGCATCTAGCCAGGAGGAGAAGTTCCACGCAGAAGATCTGGCTGCTGGGGGCGTCCCCATCGAGCGGGCCGTGTCCTCTGTGGGCGGCCGGCCCTCGGTGGACCTGTCCTTCCAGCCCTCGCAGCCCCTGAGCAAGTCCAGCTCCTCCCCTGAGCTGCAGACCCTGCAGGACATCCTCGGGGACCCCGGGGACAAGGCGGACGTGGGCCGGCTCAGTCCTGAGGCCAAGGCCCGGTCACAGTCAGGGCTTCTGGATGGAGACGGTGCTGCCTGGGCAGTCGCTGATGAGGAGCCCCAGGGCCTGGGCCCAGCGCAGCCTGAGGGTGCCCTTGCCTCCGGCTCACCCCGCTCGCCCAGCGGCCTCCGGCCCCGAGGATACACCATCTCCGATTCCGCCCCGTCGCGCAGGGGCCGGCGGGCAGACAGGGTGGAGAGGGACACCTTCAAGAGCAGAGCCGCGGCCACCAACGCCGAGAAAGTACCCGGCATCAACCCCAGGTGTGGGAGCTTGGGTCCTGGGCACCTCTGGCGGAGCTGGCTGGAGCCGGGGCCGCAGGGAGTCGGCCGGCACTGCCCGCGCCCCAGGCACATCCCCTCTCGCTGCAGCTTCGTGTTCCTGCAGCTCTACCACTCGCCCTTCTTTGGCGACGACGCCAACAAGCCCATCCTGCTGCCCAACGAGGTATGCGCCCTCGGCCCTGGGCGGTGCGGGGGTGGGGGCAGGGCAGTGGCTGCCTCTGCCCTGGGCTCAGGCGGGACTCTGTGGCTGCAGTCCTTCGAGCGCTCGGTGCAGCTCCTGGACCAGATTCCATCCTATGACACGCACAAGATCGCCGTGCTGTACGTGGGAGAGGGCCAGGTGAGGCGGCCAGGGGAGCCTGGGCCCCACCCTTCCCCTGAGGCAGTCACGCATGACCCTGAACCCCAGGGCCCTCCTGCAGACGGGCTGTGAGGACGGGGCAGGCGGGTGGAGGTGCCGCTGGTGCGGGCTGTGTGGGCGGGGCGTCTGTGGAGGAGTGGCAAGTGCAGAGCCCCGGGGCCTGAGCACCGAGGGGCGGGCGGGCTGGAGCCCTGGGTGGTTCTGCGCAGGTCTGGAAGCCGCGCCTGGCTGCTGTTGGCAGACTCGATGGGGTGGCCACGGTGGTTCCAGCAGACGGCATCCTGGTGGGGGCTCCGGGTGGCAGAGCAGAGGAGGTTAATGGGAGTGATGCCAGCGGCAGCTCTGGAGTGAGTGGGGGCGGCAGTGACGCAGGCACAGAGGAGGCCTGCAGCCCCCTGGCGGCCACGTGGGTCCCGCGCTGTCTGTCTGCAGAGCAATAGCGAGCTCGCCATCCTGTCCAACGAGCACGGCTCCTACCGGTACGCGGAGTTCCTGACGGGGCTCGGCAAGCTCATCGAGCTCAAGGACTGCCAGCCCGACAAGGTGTACCTGGGTGGCCTGGACGTGTGCGGCGAGGACGGCCAGTTCACCTACTGCTGGCACGACGACATCATGCAAGGTCGCTGCCCGGGGACCTGGGGCCCGAGGCAGGCTGGGGCAGCGGTCAGCGTGGCGGCTCTGCTTACGGGAGAGGACCCGCCAGCCAGGACAGTTCTTGGGGGCGGCAGGGCTAGAGAAGCCGAGGGGTGCCTGGGGAGGGGCCCAGGGGCGTGGCGGAGCCCACCCACGCTGGCCTTGCCCACCCCACAGCCGTCTTCCACATCGCCACGCTGATGCCCACCAAGGACGTGGACAAGCACCGCTGTGACAAGAAGCGCCACCTGGGCAACGACTTTGTCTCCATCGTCTACAACGACTCTGGCGAGGACTTCAAGCTGGGCACCATCAGAGTGAGTGAGGGTAGCCCCCGTCCCCTGGAGCACCAGCCCTTCAGGCATGGCTGTGGCCTTGGGGTCGGCTCAGAATGGCTCCTGTGCCGCCATGGCCTGGCTGAGCCCCTCCCTGGTTCCTGTCTCACCACTACTGGTGACCCCAGTCCCCCACATGTCCTGGGCAAGGGGTCACGTGGGCAGCAGGCAGGCTCAGGGGACCGGCCAGAGCAGTGCTTGTCCCCTCTCTGCAGTGGGCACGGGGGGCCGAGGGGGTCTGTGGGAGGCCTTGGCACACGTGACGAGGGGACCTGGGGGCACTGGGCTGGGTCAGGAAGCAGCGTGGGTGTGAAGGCAGTGACAGCGTCCCACCTCCTGTCTGGGCAGGGCCAGTTCAACTTTGTGCATGTGATCATCACGCCCCTGGACTACGAGTGCAACCTTGTGTCCTTGCAGTGCAGGAAAGGTGAGGCCCGGGCGGGCGGGACCAGCCCCTCGCACCCGCTGAGCGCACACGTGGAGGGCCTGGTGGACGCCAGCCCCCGCTGAGCGTGCGCTCTCCCCAGACATGGAAGGCCTGGTGGACACCAGCATGGCCAAGATCGTGTCTGACCGCAACCTCCCATTCGTGGCCCGCCAGATGGCCCTGCATGCGAACGTGAGTGAGGGCAGCGTCTGGAGGGAGGGCGGCCACGGTGCCTCCAGGTGGGGGCTCAGGCTGTCCTCCGCCCGCCCCTAGATGGCCTCCCAGGTGCACCACAGCCGCTCCAACCCCACCGACATCTACCCCTCCAAGTGGATCGCCCGGCTGCGGCACATCAAGCGGCTTCGCCAACGGGTAGGGAGAGCGAGGCCTCGCCGGGGCGGGGCGGGGCGGGGGCCCAGGATCGAGGCTGCAGCCGTCTCCCCTTGCCCCAGATCCGCGAGGCGGCCCAGTACTCCAACTCCAGCCTGCCGGTGCTGCACACGCACACGCCCGCCCACACCAAGGCCCCAGCCCAGGCCCCGGCCGAGCCGGCGCCCCCCTACGAGACGGGCCAGCGCAAGCGCCTCCTCTCCTCCGTGGATGACTTCACAGAGTTCGTGTGAGGCCGGGGCAGCACGGTGAATAAAGCAGCCCGGTGGGCGCCAGACACACGCAGGCAGCAGTCAGACAGCTTCTTTATTTGACTTTGTCTGCCTGGGGGGTGGGGGGCAGCTGACGCCAGGAGCCCCGGGCTGCACTTTCTCAAGGGGCGTCACACCTCCCCTTCCCAGCCCTGGGAGCCAGCCCCAGGGAGGGGTCTTCCCATGACCAGGCCCCTCCTCCTCCAGGGCCTCGTGCTGCCCGTCACCCAGGCCTGACACCAGCAGGTCTGGGGACGCAGCAGTGTCAGCCATCATTGTCCAGCACCCGCCCAGGGCCAGACTCGGATCCGAGAGGCAGCCATGGCTTCCTGGCCCCCACTGCCCTAGTGGACAATGGTGACATACAAAAATACACACATTCGACACCGTATAAATTACTGACAGGTGGCAGCCGAGGAGGGCCCCGCGCAGGGCCCACAGGCAATAACTTAGGGGAGGCAACAGGACGTGCAGACCAGCCCTCGCCCCCACCCGGGAGCCGGGCCCAGCCCGCTGGGCCTGAGGGCGTAGTGGGCAATAAATTAGCATGTCAGAGGCGGGCACTCACCCAGTCCAATGCTGCTGTGCCCGCCCGCCGTAAAGTGCAGACGCTCACGGTTCCACACAGCCCTCGCAGGCGGCAGAAGGTAATACTGAGCGGTGCCCCTGCCCGGGGCTAAGTGCTGCTGGGGTGGACCTTGTTGGCCCGGAGGGAGGTCCTGCGGGAGCCGGTCCGGGCGGGCTGTGGGGAGGGGGAGGGCGGGCGCCCGCGGAGGCGCTGCAACTGCTGCTCCAGCTGGAACACATCCTCGGTGGCCTGGTTGAGCCGGTCGAACTGGGCGAGCAGGGCCTCGAACACCAGGTGCAGCCGCGAGGGCTCCGGCTCACCCCGGGTTCCCGGGCGGCCCAGGCCGGTGCTCGGTACGTCCAGCTGGCTGGAGGAGGTGGAGGGGTGGGAGGCTTCGGAGCCGGCGCTGGGCGGGCGCGCGTCCGGGGAGGACTTGGAGCCCCTGGACGAGCGGGAGGGCAGAGGCTCCATCCCCTCGAAGCGGACTTTGTGGCGGAACTGGGGGCGGCACAGGGGCTCGGTCAGTCCGGCTGCGCCCAGGGCGCGTCCCTCTCCCCCCCACTGGGCCGTACCCACCTCCTTGACCTTGCTGACGCCCAGCCAGAGGCGCAGCCTGCGCAGCAGCAGCTCCACCATCTCGTAGTCCTGGGGCTCCCAGGCCGGCCGGTACAGCTCGCCCCGCAGCCCGTGGTAGCGCCAGCGCAGGACGACGGCCCCCAGCCTCAGTGCGCCCCACAGCCGCAGGGCCCAGAGCCCCACGCACAGCAGCGGGGCCAGGTTCCAGGCCTGGGCCGGGCACAGCGAGGGCGCCCCGGCCCCAGCTCCGGGGCACAGCACCAAGAGGGCGCCCGCCGCGCTCCGAAGGGACTGGGCACAGGACGACACGAGCTGTGGGGGAGAGCGGGCGTGAGGGCCTCGAGGGCCTCGCCCGGCCGCCCGCACCACCCCCCAGCGCGCACCTACCAGCATGGCCAGCTGCGTGTAGGCCACGCCCAGCACGGCCAGGCCCAGGGTGGCTCCCGCGAGCTCCGGCAGGGCCCGGCAGAGCGTCTTGCCGAAAATGGACCACTGGCGCACGAAGCGCAACTGCTGGGCTGCCTGTGGGCAGGGTGTGTGAGGCCGGGGCCCGCGCCCCGCCCGCCCCCACGCCGCCCCGCCGCGGCCCGGCGCGCACCTTGACCGAGAGCAGGAAGAGCAGCGAGGCGGCCAGGCCCCGCGCCGCGGCGCTCAGCTGTGCCACCTGGTCAAAGCTGATGAAGCGGCGCAGGCGGCCGCGCACGAAGAGGGCCCACTGGCGGTCAGCGGCGCCCAGCTGAGCCAGACGCACCAGCCCCGCGGCCGCCGTCAGTGCCACCAGCAGCCACCTGGCCCAGACCCCGGGCCGCACCGCGCGCGCGCGCCCCTCCTTGCGCCAGGCGTGCGCCTCGGCCACCGAGAAGTAGAGCGCGAACAGCAGCAGGCACACCTGCGGGGGCGGGGTCAGCGCTGGGGGCGGGGTCGAGGGCGGGCCGAGTGCTGGGGCAGGTCCCCGAGGGGCGGGGTCGAGGGCGGGGCGGGGTCAGCGCTGGGGGCGGGCCTCACCGAGGTGAGCAGAGGCAGCGTCAGGCCCGCGCTGAGGCGCCGCAGCGCGAACGGGCGCACGCTGAGCGCAGCCAGGGCGCGGCCGGCCGCGGGGAACTCGAGGCGCAGGGTGACGGCAGCGTGCAGCCCCACGGCCGGGCTGTAGCGCGTGAGCTCCACAAACACGGCGAGGCTCCTGCACAGAGGCCGGGTCAGCGGGGGCGGGGCCGGGTCAGCGGGGGCGGGGCCGGGCCAGCGGGGGCGGGGCCGGGCCAGCGGGGGCGGGCCGGGTCAGCGGGGGCGGGCCGGGGCGGGGCGGCCCACCTGTTGTCCAGCCAGTTGTGCAGCCGCAGGAAGCCCAGCCGCGCGCGGCTCTCCTCCAGGCTCAGGCCCAGCTCCTGCACGTAGCCCCCGCTGTCGTACACGGCGCAGTGGCCCCAGGACCAGGTGCTGGGGGAGGAGCATGGGGCGGGTGGAGCCGGGGCAGGCTGGGAGCCAGGGCCCACCCCAGGGATGCCGGGACCCCCGCTGCTCACCCCAGCAGGTCGGGCGCGGAGTAGGCCCAGGCGGCGGAGCCGTTGGGGGCTGCGCTCGCCCAGCCCACGCCGAAGTCGCTGGTGCTGAAGCCCCCCGCGGCCGCGCAGCGGTGCAGCCCTGCGCTGCGGGCGTCCGGGCAGAGCGCTGGAAGGAAGGCCGGGGAGGGTCACAACCCCACGGCCCGGGCTGCCCCCCCCCCCAGGGCGGGCAGCGGCGTTCCGAGCGCGCGGGGCGGGGCGGGGCGGGGCCGCGGCAGCTCACCTTCCTGTAGGCGCACCTGCCGGAGCCGCGGCGGCCCCAGCTCGGGGCTGGACCGGTTCCCGTGCACGTAGGGGAGCAGCACGTGGGACATCCAGGGCCAGAACTCCTCAGACCTGCACGCCGGACACGGAGTCAGCGCCCAGCGCCCGGCTCCCCCACCCGGGTGGGCCCCCAGCCCATCCCTACCGGCCGATGGCCAGGAAGGCCCCGCTGCCCAGCTCCTGCTTGATGGCGCTCTGCAGGCGATAGGCGTGGCCGTGGGCAGAGGCGTCGCCGTAGTTGGCCAGCAGTGTCACCAGCAGGAACAGCATGTACACCAGGAGGCTCTGGGGACAGGGGCCCTGCGGTCAGCCCCGCCGGGGTGGGGCGGGGCGGGGCGGGGCGGGGCGGGGCTCCGGCACACAGGCTCAGGCGGGGCCGGGCACTCACCCGCAGCATGCCATGCAGCTTCTTGACCTTGCGGGCTTCCTCTTTGGCCAGGAAGAGCGCGAAGCCGTGGGGAGGGCGCACTCGGGGCACACGCTCGCTCACGGGCGTCACGGCCGGGCTCTCCACCAGGCTGTCGTCCTCGTCCGGGTGCAGGCGCTTGGCCACCAGCGAGAAGTACAGGGCTTCCAGCAGGACCTGGGGGGGTGGCGTCAGAGCCACCAGCAGGCGCCAGAGGCTGGCACCCCCTCAGCCCCGGCGGCCCCGGCGGCCCCGGCGGCCCCGGCGGCCGGCTCACCTTGAGTGGCTCCCAGCCGAGGAACGAGGCCAGGAAGCTGGAGCTGCTGGACAGGAGCCACATGACGCTGACGCTCGGGGGAAAGCCGGCACCGAGCCACCCCGAGACGCCCACGGCCACGGCCACCAGGAGCAGGCTGACCCCGTGGGCCAGGGGTGCACACCAGGCCGGCAGCAGTCGCCTCCGCAGACCCTGGCTCAGGCCTGGAGAAGCAGAGACGTGACTGGCAGGTGACCCAAAGGCAAGGGCGAGGAAGGCGCCCAGCACCTATGCTCACCTGCCCCGGGGAGTGGAGCCGCCGGGCGCTGTTCCCGGGCCGCGTCCGGGCTGGGCGGCTGCTTCTCCAGCCTCTGCAGCGGTAATGCCTCCGTCTTCTCCTTGGCAGTGGACCTGAGGCACAGCCAGGGCTCAGTTTCGCTTCCCTTGGGGCCCCCGGCCCGACCTCACCGCCTCCCCACCTGCGGACATTCAACATGGAGGCCGTGTGCCGTGGCCTGGCTGCGGGCGAGGACACGGCGGTCCCCGACCTCCCTCCCTCCCGTGTGCAGGCCGACTGAATGCCACCTGCCCCTGCCCAGTCCAGTGCTGCCACGGGAGGCAGCGGGGAGGCGAACGGGGAGGAACAAGCAGGCGGAGCCAGCCCAGGGCTGTGCCTGCGGGGGGGGGGGGGGGGGGGGGGGGGGGGGGGGGGGGGCGCCGGCTCGCTGGCACTGCCGGCTGTCTGCCGAGGCGGGAGGGGAAATCGGCGGATGAGTGGGCGGGACTTCCTTCCTCCAAACGGACTTTTCTGGGTGATAAAGTAGCTGACCCGGATGGTGAGCATTCCTGTCAGGACCCCCACCCCTGTGTGTCTACACTCACTCCGTGCTGGGGCCCCTGGTCTTTCTGAGCTGTCTACACTGCTGCAAACCCAGCACCAGAGCTGAGGACGGCTTCCCACCGGACTCAGCAGCAAGAGAGCAAAGACGGACGGACAGACGGATGGACAGCCTCCTGGGGGAGGGGCACCTGCAGGGGAGGCCAGGGACAGTCCAGGCAGGAGATGACACGGCTGGAGTAGGCGGGGACGCAGGGGGAGGAGGGGGCGCAGGGGGAGGGG
>CM027397.1:35642982-35658085 GCA_015711505.1 Sylvilagus bachmani | reverse complement strand
GGGGGCGCAGGTGGGACCGGGCAGCAGCAGCTGCAGACACAGGAGCAGGGCCAGCTCTGAGCGACGAGACCTCGCAAGCCCCTGGGAGAGATGATGCAGATGAGGGTCACAGTGACCCCCGGCCTGGTGTCTTGGGGCCCGGGGCAGCCGCTCACTGGGCCTGAGCCTCCACGGCCACCCCGAGAGCGAGGTTCCCTGCAGATTGCGGAGGGCCACAGGGACTCGCAGGGGGTGGATTTTGCATCCAAGCTGGGGCAGCATCTTCGAGAAGAGGCCTAGCGCCCAGGGTCTGCAGCGGGGGAGGCTGCTGCCCGTGATGCCCCCAAACCACACTGGAGCGCCAGGTCCAGGCCTAGCTGCTCCGCTGCTGATGCAGCTCCCTGCTCTGCACCCGGGAGACCAGAACACGGCCCAGAGCTCCTGGGGCCCTGCCGCCCGCATGGCAGACCCACACGGAGTGCCTGGCTCCTGACTTTGGCCTGGCCCAGTCCTGGCCATTATGGCCATTTGGGGATTGAACCAGTGGATGGAAGACCTCTGTCCCTCCCCCACCCCCAACTCTGTCTTTCAAAGAGATAGGCCGGCGCCGTGGCTCAACAGGCTAATCCTCCGCCTTGCGGCGCCGGCACACCGGGCTCTAGTCTCGGTCGGGGCACTGGATTCTGTACCGGTTGCCCCTCTTCCAGGCCAGCCCTCTGCTGTGGCCTGGGAGTGCAGTGGAGGATGGCCCAGGTGCTTGGGCCCTGCACCCCATGGGAGACCAGGATGAGCACCTGGCTCCTGGCTCCTGCCATCGGATGAGCGCGGCTGTGCCGGCCGCAGCGGCAGCCATTGGGGGGTGAACTAACGGCAAAGGAAGACCTTTCTCTCTGTCTCTCTCACTGTCCACTCTGCCTGTCAAAAAATTTAAAAAAAAAAAATCAAAGAGATAAAACAAATCTTTAACTAAAAAGGTAATTGTATACGAATCTGCTACTAAATTGGAAAACAGCTCCTCAAAAAAACTAGGAAATTCTTAAAAATGCATGGGGCTGGCACTGTGGTATAGCAGGTAAAGCTGTCGCCTGCAGTGCCGGCATCCCATATTGTCGCCAGTTCTAGTCCCGGCTGCTCCACTTCCGATCCAGCTCTCTGCTATGGCCTGGGAAAGCAGGAGAAGATGGCCCAGGTCCTTGGGCCCTGCACCTGCGTGGGAGACCTGGGAGAAGCTCCTGGCTCCTGGCTTCAGATCGGCACAGCTCTGGCTGTTGTGGCCAATTGGGGAGTGAACCATCGGACAGGAGACCTCTCTCTCTCTCTCTCTCTCTCTCTCTGTCTCTCCTCTCTCTGTGTAACTCTGACCTTCAAGTAAATAAAAAATCTTTTTAAAAAAAAGCGAATCATCACAACAGCTTAAGAGCCAGCCTGCCCACGACTTCCCGCTGCTCTGAGAAGAGGCAGGAATCCCCCTGCCTCCTCTGGCCCTCAGGCCCCCGTGCCCGGGCCGCCTCCCCGCAGGGCTGGGTGAGGCCCTGCCCTGGGCTCCTGGCCGCCCCTCCCTCCAGGCCCTGGAGCCACACACTTACAAGTCAGGAAGCAGGTCGGAGTCCACCCGTGTGTCCTGGGCGGGGGTCAGGCTGCCCCCTGCGGCCAGCACCTGCCCAACCAGCTCTCCGTCTAGAGGGGACAGGACACGTGAGGCAGGCCCGGCTCTGGGCCGCCCCTCTCGCCGCCCCCACTCACCTGCTAATGTCAGGTACTTGGCAGGGGAGCAGGGGCTGACCAGGGACAGGCCGTCCTCCTCGGGGCCCGGCACACGACCAGTGCGCGCCCTTGCCAACCGCTGCAGGGTGCTGCCCACGATGGACGAGTCACTGAGCAGGTCTGGCCAACTGAAGGTCCCCTCGCTGGATGGCCAGCACCCCAGGCTGCAGGGGACATGCAGGGTCAGCTGGGGGGCTGGGCAGGCCCACACACACCCCCCCCGACTCACGGCTCCTCCAGGGACCCACCTGCTTGCATCATCCAGAAACGAGTCGCTTTTCATTTGTCCGGCAAAGGCCTGTGGAGAAGCAGAGAGCGCTTCCAAGTCTGGCTGCCCCGGGCAGCCGGCCCCTCCCGCCCCGGCCCGAGCCTGGCCCCGCCCCGGCCCGCACCTCGGCCCGCAGACCGGCGAGTGTGAGCAAGGCACCGTCCAGCACGGACGAGTCCAGACAGCTGTCCACATCCAGCACCGGCTGGCCGGTCGCCGTGAGGCCTGGGCCCCCAGCCACCTGCAGGACAGGGCAGGCGCTCAGCCGGCGGGCGGCAGAGGAACGAGGAGCCCACGCCTGTCCTGAGAGACGTGCTTTTTTGTCTGCCCTGCCCATTACGGCAGCTCCTACCCACGTGGTGGCACTGAGCACTGGACAAGTGGCTGGTGTAACTAAATGTGGTTTTGGTTTGATTAAAGTTAAGCAGGCTGATGCTGTGGCATAGCGGGTAAAGCTGCCGCCTGCAGGGCTGGTGTCTCATATGGGCGCTGGTTCGAGTCCCAGCTGCTCCTCTTCCCATCCAGCCCTCCGCTATGGCCTGGAGGAGGCTCCTGGCTCCGGATCGGCACAGCTCCGGCCATGGTAGCCATCTAGGGAGTGAACCAGTGGACAGGAAGATCTCTCTCTCTCTCTCTCTCTTTGTAACTCTGTCTTTCAAATAAATACACAAATCTTTGAAAAAAATTAAACTTAGGGACCAATGCCATGGCATGTGGGCTCACTGAGGCTATCTCTCGCACCCTGTATCTGAGCGCTGGCTTGAGTCCTGGCCACTCTGCCGCCACCCAGCTTCCTGCCGACGGCCTGGTAAAGAGGTGGAAGATGACGTGAGTGCTTGGGGCCTGCACCCATGAGGGAGAGCCAGACGGAGCTCCTGGCTCCTGGCTTCACCCTGGCCGGGCCCTGGCTGTTGTGGCCACGCGGGGAGTGAACCAGCGCATGGTAGCTCTGTCTCTCCCTCCATCACTCTGCCTTTTAAATAAATAGATCTTTTTTTTGAGGTTATTTTTTTTTTAAGATTTATTTATTTGAAAGGCAGAGTTACTCAGAGAGAAGGAGAGGCACAGAGAGAAAGAGGTCTTCCATCCACTGGTTCGCTCCCCAACTGGCTGCAAAGGCCAGAGCTACACCGATCCGAAGCCAGGAGCCAGGAGCCTCCTCCAGGTCTCCCACGCAGGTGCAGGGGCCCAAGGACCTGGGCCATCTTCCGCTGCTTTCCCAGGGCACAGCAGAGAGCCGGATGGGAAGTGGATCAGCTGGGACTCAAACCGGCAGCTATACGGGATGCCAGCACTGCAGGTGGCGGCTTTACCTGCCACACCACAGTGCCAACGCCTAAATCTTCTATTAAAAATTTTAACTTAAAACATAAGCACCAACATGAACAGCGTGAGCAGCTCTCGGGGACCGGGCCTCGGCCGTCGGCTGTGGTTTGTGGGGAGATGGCGGAGGACTCCCACGGCCCCTGCTGGGCGTCCTGCTGGCCAGTCCCCGTCACCTCCCCGGCATCCCCGGCCTCCCGGGCTGGAGGCTCCTTGGGTCACGGATCCAACCTCTTCACTGCCACAAACCTGCTGGGGGCCGGGGCCTCATGCCCACTGTTCTGACGATGGCGACCGGCCCCGATCCTGCTCTGCTGGGCTCCCACTGAGCAGCTGCTCCCTACCTCCCCCAGCGAGCGCCGTGGGCCCCTCCTCCCATGTTTGGGCCCGTCCAGCCAATGCCTGACGCCCCGCCCACCTTGCTCCGGGACATGCGGAAGAGGAAGAGGACCAGCAGGTACACGGGGTACACGATGATGCTGGAGACCAGGCCCACGGCGACCGTGCTGACGCTCAGCGGCACCACCCTGGACACAGGCCCTGTGCTGGACAGCAGGGAAGAGAGCCGGGCCAGGGTAGGCCACACGGGGCGGGAGGAGCCGGGCTGGGCAGAGGGGAGCCACCCTGCTCCCACAGGCACCCACCTGTCGGCAGTGTCCCCCACGACCCCGTACCACACGGCGTTGGCCCCCAGGAACAGGCAGACCAGGAGGGCGCAGCAGGTGGCCCTCTGCACACGGGTGAAGCGGCTGCGGGGCGGCCGGTCCCAGATGGACAGCCAGATGTGCTTGTCGAAGAACCCACGCTGCAGCTCGGCCACCAGGAGGCGCCGGAACTGCCACAGGGCTGCGTCAGCTGGGGAGAGGCGTGGCTGCAGCAGGCGCGCTCGCCCCGCCCCCCCGCCCCCACCCCCCCCCCAGGCCAGGCCTTACTCGCCGCCAGCACCTCCTTCTCCACCAGGCCCCCGTTGGCCTCCGTCTCCACCGACAGCCAGTCGTTGACCAGGAAGACGGTGCTGCGGGCGCTCTGCAAGTCCCGCACGATGACGTGTTGCAGGAACCAGGCGGGGCTGAGCCCTGCGGGGCGAGGGCCGAGGTCAGGGCCCAGGTCGGGCCGCAGCGGGCCCGCGGGGCTCCCAGCACACACCTTTGTTGTCGTGCCACACGCGGATCTTCCACACGCTGCCCAGGCTGCGCGGCGTGGCGATCTGGAAGATGTCCAGGCTGTTGCGGTGGAATGCTCTGTCCCCGTCCAGGTGCCGGTGGCCGCTCCGGCTGGCCGCTCCGTACAGCATGATGCCCACGTGGGCCGTGGTGCCTGGGGGACGCCGGCTGTGAGCCCTCACTGGGCGACACCGCGTCCAGCCGCTTCCACGTTAGACAGCAGCCCCTGCTTCGGGCTCCGTCACAGGTGCCGGGGCGCTGACCACAGCTGTGTGCCCCAGAGGCGGGCTCACCAGGCCCCGCCGCCAGACCACTCCCTCCGGGGCGGGGTGCGGCTGTGTGGCCGCCTCTCCTTGGGAGAAGCCCACAGGAGGTGTCAGCAGTGGGAACCAGGGGAAGGCCCGGCCCCCCCACTCCCACGCGGCTGAGTCGGCATTCCCCACACTGGCACACGTCCCTGGGTAGTGGTAAGCAATGCTAGTTGACTTTTAGTGTTTGGAAATAAACTTGAAAGAGGTCAAAAGCTCCCATCGCGAGGGTCACTCCCCGGTGCTCACGAGGGCCAGGGCTGGGTCCCAGGGGACTCCGTCCAGGCCACCCGCATGGGAGGCAGGGACACAGCTGCTCCCTCCATCAGCTGTAGGACGCTGGAAGTGGGAGAGAGCCGAGCACAGAGCCCAGGCACACGGGAGACATGGCACACGGCACACGGGAGATGTGGGCGCCTTGGCCAAACTTCACAGCTCCCAGAACAGCCTGCCCACGTGGCCCATGTGCCGATCAAGCCCGCTTCGGCAGGGCTGGTGCAGCCGGGGGCGGTGGGTCCCTATCTGCTCTGGGAGCCAGGGCGCCTGTGTTCAGGAGCCCGAGGGGCGTGTGGCCGCCGCCTCTCACACTGGCTGGGCCCATGATGGTTTCACGACCTCGAGGAAGACCATCTCTGCTCAGGGGCGTGGCCAGACAGCACGGGGTTGGGGGTGGATTCTGTGGCCCCCCCGCTCTCACCTGAGCCTCTGCCCCAGCCGGTCTTGACCAGAATCTCGTACTTGAAGCGGCCCCTCTTCCCGCAGAAGGGGATGACGCGGACCCGGCTGACGTCCAGCTGGTCCAGCTTGCGCAGGATCACAGCCATGACGGCGTAGGCCACCAGGCACACGGCACAGGTCAGCACGATGACGTAGTTCACGCCCGCAGCCGGCTCCTGGGAGGACAGGCCCGTCGGGTCCTCGCCCCCCATCCGGAATAGCACCCAGTGACAGGTCTCCCCTCCACCGTGGGGCGGGGCCATGGAACAGGGTGACCCACCGGGAAGATGAAGCGCACGTGGCTGGGGGGCACGAAGAGGCTGGCGCCAAAGGCGGTGAGGTGGCGGGTGAGGCACACGGCCTGGCTGGGCGAGGTCTCCTCCAGCGGCACGAGCCCCTCCGTCTTCCACATCATGTCCTCCTCACTGAAGTACTGGCACAGGGACGTGTAGAGGCCCACGGACACCTCCAGTGCGGACCAGTGGAAGTGACTGGTCAGGTTCAGGTAGTAGCTCCCACCGGGCGCTCCGGTCCTGGGCAGGGACGGGGGCGTCACAGCCCGGCCGCCCCCGGCCTCACACGCCAGGCCCCCTCCTGCTGCTCACCGCCCCGGCCCGAGGCGCTCACCCGGGGGCGATGAAGAAGGTGTAGGGCCTGTGGTCCGCGCCCTGCAGCAGCTCCGGGCTGATCCTCCTGCTGGCTGAGCAGTTGTGCTCATTGGGCAGGGGCGCCGAGTGCAGGTAAGCGGCCAGGTACGGCTCTGGCTCCTCGGCCAGGTAGCGGCCTGGGAGGGCAGGGCCGCGTCAGCCCCCTTGCAGGCTACCCCTCCCCCGCCACGGGGCCCAGGGCATCGTGGGAGCAGAGGGCCCCCCAGGGTCCCAGGACACAGGCAGCGGCCTCTGTGAGGGACACGTCCCTCCCCGGGGCCAGGCGGGGGAGGGGAGGCCCACCGCTGCCCACTCGGCACCCACCGTTCAGCACCGTGTACGTGAGCCGCAGGTGCAGGCCCGCCTCGGGGTTGGTGCTGTCCAGGGCAACCACGGCGCTGACCGAGGCCCGGGGCGGGATGACGGCGGAGCCCGCAGGCGCGTGGGGGCCCCGGGAGGCCTGGTCCGAGTTGTTGGGCACTTTCACGGTGATGGCGCGCTCCGAGGCCAGCTGCTCGATGGGGATGTGCGTGCCAGCCTGGGTCTGGAAGGCCATGGACGCGACTTTGGTGGACACGGTGTAGTTGCTGATGTAGCCGAACGGGAAGGGGTTGGAGTCCACCAGGAACATGAGCTGCACCACGTCGCTGAGCGGCGCCAGGGCCCCGCTGAAGGCCTCGGGGATGGAGAAGTGGCAGCCGGGGCCCGAGGCGTTGCCGTAGCACAGCAGGCTCCGCGGGTCCGAGCGCTTGCCCTGGGCTACGATCTCCTCGCCCGCCAGGGTCAGGGGCTCCTCGTTGAGCACGCGGGAGCGCATGAGGATGCACATGAGGGCTGACGACAGGTTGTAGGCTTTGGACGCCACCATCAGGGTGGGGGGTTCCACCCCCAGCTCGGAGAGCTGCGGGCCCTGCACGTCCAAGCTGGCCAGGTGGATGAGGTCACCTGGACACAGGCAGAGGTCAGGGGGGCAGGGAGGATGGGGGAGGGGTGGGGGAGGGCGGGGAGGGGCGGGCCCGCGCCCCGCACCTGTGATGTTGAGGATGCTGTCCGCGATGGCGGTGGGCGTGCCGGTGCCCTGGGCGGTCTCGGCCTGCAGGATGCGCATCATGCCCTCCAGCTTGTGCAGCGTCCCCTTCAGGCATGAGCGACACACCAGCTCCCTGCGCGACACCTGCAGAGCCAGCACCACGTCCACCCCGCTCACCTCGTCCTGCCGGCCCAGGCCGCCCGGCCCCACCCCTCAGGCCAGCTTGGCCTCCCCGCCAAGAGCTCCGCCGGGGCTCTGAGCCACGCCAAGTAGCCACAGGGCAGCGGCCACCCCAGGACGCCTCTTCACTCAACCCAAGGCAAGGTGGGTGCTGAGGCCCAGCCACACACGAGGCCACAGGGGCCACGTGGCAACAGGTCAGCCCGGCCTGGAGGGCTGCCTGCCCTGAGCCTCTGTGGCCAGCCCTGCGGCAGGCCGGGCGCAGCAGCCCCCCAGGACACGCCAACTCCCTGGTCTGCACCTCGGCGGCCGGTCCAGGGGGTGTGAGAGCGAGCGCAGGCCCAGCAGGCAGTCACAGAGCGGCCTCTGCCTGCCACCCCTCGCCACCCTGGCTGCTCCCCACGCCCTGGGCCACCTGCTGGGCTCACACCCGAAGCAGCAGAGCAGGGGAAGCCTTGGGCCCTCCCCCCCCGGGGCCCCCCCCAGCCCCCCCCCCCTACCGTGCACTGGGCCAGCGCCGCTGCAACCTGCTGGATGTCGTCCACCGTGTTGACGCGCAGGGAGACCAGGGTCTCCGTGATGTTCTTCCGCACCTGGGCTCGCAGCTGCTGCTCCTGCTCCGCCCCCGCGGCCCCGTCTGCGGCCTGCTCGTGCTGGGCGGGCAGTGGGCACACAGCGTCAGGCGCTGGCCCAGGGCGGGGAGCGGGCATGCGGGGCTGGGGGAGGGCCGGCGCGCTACTCCGAGGGCGCGGGCGGCCACCGTGGCGGCTGCACTGACCTCGTTCAGCACGGTGACCAGGGCCAACGCGTACTCGATGACGTGCTGGGGGTCGGCCTGGCGCAGCAGCCCAGGCAGCACGGTGGCCGTGAGGCCGTGCAGCCAGGCCGTGAGGCCCGGGGAGCTACCGTCCGGCTCGGGCAGGGAGATGACCAGGGACCTGGAGGGGCGGCCGGGCGTGAGCAGGCAGGCGCGGGGCCATGCCCGCGCCCCGGCAGAGCCAGCTCACCTGTTGAGGGCGACCACGGCGGCGCCCAGCTGGTCTTGCACCACCACCGCCAGGCCCACGCGGAAGTGCGGCCGGAAGCCGGACGGCAGCACGGCCGCGTAGGCGGACAGGCTGCCCTTGTAGACGCAGAACTCCTCGCAGTGGCCCTGGCGACAGCGGCGCAGCAGCAGCGCGTACACCAGCGGCGCGCCCGCGTCCTCGGCGTCCCGCCACCCTGCGGGCGGCACCGTCACCCAGAGCCCCGCGCGCCGCCCCGCCCCCCCCCTGCCTCGGGCGCGCGCTCACCTGTGCATTCGAAGTGCACCTTGGTGGTGAGCGCGCGCACGGCGTCCTGCGGGAAGAGGCGGCAGGCGCCCCCGCGCGGTGGGCGGTTGGGGGCGAGCCGGAGGGAGGCGCAGCCCTCCTCCTCGCCCGACTGGCCCAGCACGGTGAGCGTGAACGTGTAGCCCTCGCCGTCCCGCAGCGCGCCCCGCCGCACCACCAGCCGCATGCCAGCGCTGCCGGTGGACGTGGTCGTCTCGTCCAGCACCAGCGTCTTGTTGCTGAAGGTGCGCGCCGCCCAGCGCTGCGGGGACAGCGGGGCGCGTGAGCGCGAGCCGGAGCCCCGCCCCCGCCCCGCCGCCGCCCCCCACTCACCCCTCGCTTGGAGCCCCGGCTGCAGTTGTAGCAGCGGCCCTCCAGGTACACGTAGGAGCTGCGGCTCACTTCGTAAACCGACTGTGCCTTGCAGGACACGCACTCCAAGGACACGATGGGCACTCGGCCGCTCCGGATCAGCACCTGGCGGGGGCGGGGTTACCGATCAGGCCTCCGCCTCTGCCCACGTGGCCAGGCTGCTCCCCAGCAGGAAAGCGGCGTCCACTCAAGCTCCAGATGTCCGATGCCTGCCCGGGGCAGTGGTGACGCGGGCCTGCCGCAGTCACCTGGCTGAGCCTCACAGGAGGCAAGGGCCGCAGCTGTGTGCAGAGACCTCCACAGCCACCTCGAGCTCCCGCGCCCTTCTGCACGAGGCCCCTCTGGGTAGGGCCCTCCTAGGCAGGTCAGCAGGGGGCAGACCCGCCCTGGTTAGCCGACAGCAGCCACAGTGGCTGCCAGGGGGCCAGGGTCAAGGCACGGCGCTGCCGGCCCTCCTGGCCCAGGGGGCTGGGGTCACCGCACAGCACTGCCGGCCCTCCTGGCCCAGGGGGCTGGGGTCACCGCACAGCACTGCCGGCCCTCCTGGGTACAGCAGTGCAGGGGAGCACGCAGACGAGGCCAGGGCACGGGGACCGGGGACAGCGGCCGTCAGGTGGGATGGGCGTGCGGCGGTCAGGACACAGCTGCTTTTACCAACACCAGAGCTGGTTTGTGTCACGTGCATCCGAGTTCTGATCCCCAAACAAGCAATGTTAATGTCGACGTTTTGCTAATAGAATTTAAGTCAAAATCAGGTACAAGTGAACAGCCTCTTAGGGGAAGTGGGGGGCAGTGGTGGTGCTGAGCTCTGTGCATGGACACAGGGCCCCACGGGGTTGGGGCAGCACCTACCGTCTGGCTGGTGGCCTCCTCCCTCCGGCCTGCCTTCCACACAGTGAGGTTGAAGGTGTACTCCACGCCGGCTTCCAGGCGCTCCCGAGGGATGGTGACCACGCTGCTCCCCCGTGGCCCAAAGTTCAGTGTGCACCCACCAGCCTCACTCTGCACATGACAAGCAGGGCGGGGAGGTGGTGAGAGGGCCCGGGCGGCCTTGGAGTGGAGCCTGGCCGACAAGAGCCACAGAGGCCCCCCCGCCCTCACTGGGACCAAACCCAAGAAACCAGAGGCCAGGCCCCCTCCAGGCTCGCCGGACGTGGGACACGTGACAAAGGGGATGGGACAGGTGGCCCGACGGCATGGCTTACCTGTGTCGAGGCCACGCAGGTCCAGTGGCAGCTCAGGGGCGTCTGGTCACCTTCCTCCAGGTTAGGATCATAGGACTCACTTCCGTCCAGCACCAGGTCCTGCGTGTCTGACCACACACGGTATGAACCACCCTCGATGATGGGCACCAGGCGCTCGGGGGCCACAGTCACATTGGCCTGGATGCTGCGTGCCAGTGGCGTGTCCCCAAACGACACCACAAACACAAAGCAATAGTGGCCCACAGGCAGCGCCAGCCGTGGCACCACCAGCTGGGGCCGGCTCACATCCACACCAGACAGGGCCACTCGAGACCCATGGCCCAGCCGCTGGCAGCTGGCAGTGCGGTACACCTCCCAGCGGTACTCAGTCTGGTAGGTGACGCAGTCACGCAGGTCCACGTGCGCCTCCAGGTAGTTGCGCTGGGAGCGCCGCATGAGGACCTGCAGGGGCAGGACCACATCCACCTCGGGCTCCCTGCAGGCCAGCACCTGGACGGTCACCGTGGCCTGCGCCACAAAGAAGCTCACCAGGTTGGAGGCGTTCACCTCCACGCGGTAGTCCCCAGGCTGCGAGTAGCGGTGGTCGGCCCAGGGCTCTTCCGTGTCCCGCACAGGAGTGCCATCCCCAAAGGCCCAGCGGTAGGCCACGTGCCGGGGGCTGGGACTCGTGGCGGCCTCGAAGCGGGCGGAGCGGTTGGTGAAGCAGCGGCCGCTGCGCAGCGCCACGTACTGGAGGACGTCCTGCACCTCCACGGCCAGCGTGAGGTTCACGCCGCCCAGCTCGTTGAAGGCACGCACGTGGATCTCCAGCAGCCCCGCGGCCACGGGGGTGTAGGTGACATCACGGCCCGACAGGATGACCAGCGAGTCACCCTGGACCTTCTGCAGGGAGAAGTACCAGGCGTAGGCGACACGGGAGCCGCGCAGCACCCGCGCCGTGAAGTTCTGCTCAGCGCCTGTGCGGATGGCTGCCTCGCAGCAGGTGGGCACCTGCAGCCCACTGATGGGCTCCAGCACCGAGACGTGCACCTGCGCCTGGGCCCGGCTCACGTGGTTCTCGGCCTGTATGCTCACCACGTGGTCCCCAACCCAGGAAAAGCCGCGGGAAAAAGAGGGCCCGGGAAGCACCTCGGGGCCAGCCCCGTCGACCTGCAGGCGGAAGGTGACGGCCGAGCCGGCAGCCAGCAGGATCTGAAAGTGGACCGGCTGCCCGGGAGCCACCACCTCGTGGCTGGCCCATAGTACCAGGCCCACGACAGGCTCCTCCACCGTGAGGTTGTGCACGGCTAGGGCCCAGCTGACCGCGTTGGAGGCATTGAGCTGGACAGAGAAGGTGCCGGCATCCGGGAAGCCCACGGCGACATACTGGCCGCGCTTGGTGCCACCAGGCACAGCCCAGCACCAGCTCACGTGGGTGCCCGAGGCCAGCTGCCCCCAGAAGGGCACGGTGGAGCCAGCGGGCACGAAGCTGCCGTCCAGGCCGCCAGTCTCGATGGTGAGGCCACTCACAGGCACCTGCACAGCCACCTCAATGGTGGCATTGGCGGAGCCCAGCTGATTCCTCGCTGTGACCGCGACAAGGTGCAGGCCAGAGGCGGCAAAGGCATGGGTCGTGGACGGCGCGAGCGTCTCCCAGCTCAGCTCTTGCCCCAGGGACCACGTGTAAACGACACCACTGCCACCGGCCAGCTCAGCACGAACGGTGACACTCGCATTGACGGCAGCCGGGTTGGGGGAGGCGGCCACGGTCAGCCACCCCACGGGCTCCACAAAGGCCACAGTGCGGTTGGCCAGGGCACTGCCCAGCATGTTGGTAGCTCGCAGCTGGATGTGGTAGGTGCCGGGCTCGAGTGCGGTGAGCGAGAAGCCCTTGCCACTGCCGGTGAGGGGCGGGCTGCCCTCCCGCCGGACAGTCCAGCTGTAGGAGATGTTGGTGCCCTCTCTCACCGTGGCCTGCAGCTGCAGCGTGTGGTTGGTGGGGAAGCAGCAGACGCCGGCGCCGCCCGCCACCTGCAGCCCCTCGATGAGCTGCTGGACGTAGATGAGGATGCTGTCCTGCGCGGCGCCCACCTCGTTCTCCGCCGTGACGATGATGTTGAAGGTGCCCACCGAGCGGAAGGTGTAGGAGATGGTGGGGCCCCCGGGGATGGGCGTGCAGCGGTCACACAGCACCCAGGAGTAGTGCACGTCACTGCCTGCCTCCAGCGAGGTGCTGAAGCTCACGCTGCTGTTGAGCGGCACTGCTGTGCGGCTGGCGTTGACGCTCAGGCCCCGGACGCGCCGCTTCACTGTGACGTTGAGCTGGGACTCGCCGCGGCTCACCTCGTTCCAGGCAGCAACCCTGACGGTGAAGTCGCCAGTGCTGTTGTAGGCGTGGGTGACCTCCGGGCCCTCGAGCCAGGCCCCGTCCCCCAGCTCCCACAGGTAGGAGGCCGGGCGCCCACGGCCCACGGCCGAGAACAGGTAGGGCTTCTGCAGCTCCAGCGCGCGGGAGCCGTTGACCCTGACGCCTGTGAGCACCACGGGCTCCTGCACCTCCACGAGCGCCGAGTCATTGGCGGCTGACACGTTGTTGGACGCGGTGACGGTCACCAGGTAGGAGCCCGGTTCTCGATAAGTGAACGTCGCTTCAGGGCCCCCAGCACGGGCGGGGGCAGCGGACACGGCGCCCGAGTCCCAGGTGTAGCGGTAGGCAAACAGGGGCCAGGCGTGTGCCACCAGGCGGGCCTCGTCCCCAGGCCGCACAAACTGCCTCTGGGGCTGCAGAGTGACGTTGCCCAGCTCGGGCTCCACGCAGATGCTGGTGAAGTAGTGCGCCTTGTTCACCCGGCTCGACAGCACCAGCACCAGGGGGAACGTGCCGCTCCGCGGGAAGCTGTGCGTCACCGTCGGCCGCCCCCGGATGCTCGTGTTTGAGGAGCCGTCGCCAAAGGTCCAGTCGAAGAGGTAGCAGGTGGGGTCGCCGGTGACGTGAGCCGTCAGCTGGGCAGCAGGCTGCGTGGGGATACAGCCGGAGGGCTCGATGCGCAGCACCTCCAGGACAAAGACCTGCACGGGCAGTGACTGCGCCAGGCGGCCCGCGGGGCTGGCCGCACCTACAGTCACCGTGTAGTTCTGCGCCCGCAGGTACACGTGCTGCACCTGGGCCTCAGGACCTGTGAACACCGTGCCGTCCCCCATGTCGAACGTCCAGGTGACGTTGTCGCCGGCCTCCACCGTGGCGCTGACCAGGGCCGGGGCGCCCTGCTCCACAGCTGGGCTTAGGTGCACGCTCAGGCCCCGCAGCTCCTCCAAGACAAGCACGTCGGCGCATGCCGCCACGCTGCTCACCGTGTTGTTGAGCTCCAGGCAGACACGGTAGCTGCCCCTCGAGGCGTAGGTGTGGTTAACCGCCGGCCGGCTCTGTGCCAGCACAGCGGAGTCGTCCCCAAAGTCCCACGAGTACAGGATGCCACCAGGTGGGGGTGGCGGGTGTGGAAAGAAGGTGACGGGCCGGCCCGCCACCAAGACACCGCTGCTCATGCCCACCGCCACTGCGGGCAGCGTGGTGCGCACGCTCACCGGCACGTGCTGCGTCAGGTTCTCGAAGGTGTTGGACACCAGCACGGTCAGGTTGTACTCACCTGTGGGGACAGCAGAGCCCCTGCCTGGCACCCGGTGCTGAGCAGAGGGTGCCCGTCTGCGGTGCACGCGTGGCTCAGCCCACACACCGCACACCAGCCCAGGAGCTTCTGCAGCACACGGCCAGACCCAGTGTCCAGGGGGAGGAGGAGCCGGGGAAGACCAGGCCTGGCCAGCAAAGGGCAAGACCAGAAGGCCACGTCCCTGCTCTCGTCTCCAAAAACCTCGAGAGCAGGGACGACCAGTGCGGTTTCCGGCCAACAGACTCAGATCAGGGCCTCCGGCCCCACCCTGCCCTCCTCCACCCAGGGAGGCGGCTGCGCCACCCAGCCAGGTCCAGCACGCGTGAGCGGGGCTGTCCCTCGGGGAGCACCTGCCCCTCACCTGGACTGCTGTAAACGTGTGTGGCGTTGTGCTCCACCAGCACCTGGGCCACGGTGGGGTCTGGGACCTGGAAGGACTCATTGTACGGAGGCTTGAACTGGCCCAGCACCTGCTCCCCGTCCCCAAAGCTCCACCTGTCAGGGCAGTGGGCGGGCTGTCGGCTGGCTCCGGAGGGGCAGGGGCCCACACTCAGCCTGCCCGACCAGGGACCCCCTGCACCCAGCACCTCTGATAGAGAAGGAGACAGCCTCAGAGAAGCAACCCCCCGGCTTGGGGTCCCACGGCCAAGGTCAGCGGCTAGGGGGAGGCTCCCCCACTGGGCGCAGAGCACTCACAGGAAGGCCACCTCCACGGCCGAGTCCACCAGCACACTGGCCGTCAGCACCAGCGTGGTGTTGGGGGACAGCACAGCCGGCACCACAGACACCCGCAGGCCCCGCATCCTGTTCATCCGCTCCACAGTGACGTTGTAGTTCACAGTGACGTTGCTCACGTGGTTGGAGGCCGTGAGCTGCAGACAGAGGTCAGTGGGCACGGGCGCTCAAGTGAGCGAGGGTGGATGCATGGGAGACGCCGCAAGCGCCTGCCTGCTCTCACCCACGGCCGCGGCACGGTCCCCCAGGCAAAGCAGAACAGAGCAGAGAGGGCAGAGGTGAGCGGCCCGAGCCCCACCCGCTGGCCGCCTACCGAGAGCTTGAAGACAGCGGCGCTCTGGTAGATGACGTTGAAGACCACGTTGTGGAAGGTCAGGGACTGCTTGTCGTCGATGGTCCAGCGGAACAGCACATCGGAGCCGGCCTCCACCACGGGGCTGTACCTCTAACCAGCGGGG
>CM027397.1:35616779-35642882 GCA_015711505.1 Sylvilagus bachmani | reverse complement strand
GCACGCCTGGCCGAACCACGACGCCCACGTGGGGCAGGCACGGAGGTGCCCCAGGTCTGCTCTGGGCGTGGGCTATACCCAGTGTGGGAATACCGATAACCCAGGTCAAGGTCAGGCCCCCAACCTCCAGCCACATGGCCTTGGTTATGCCCTGCCTGTCCTGACCTCAGGCATCATCCGTAGTGGGCACCATCTCAAGTCTTAAAGCCAAATCCCAGGACTCCTCCCGAGCCCCTCGGCGGACGGCTCAGGGCTGAATACCTCCTGGGCCAGCACACAGAGCAGGCTGCCGACAGTGACGCCAGGGGCACAACGGCACAGGTCACGCCGAGGACTGTCAGAAACGCCCTGAGTCCTGGTGCCCGGGGAGGTGCCTGTCCCCACGCGGCAGCAGCAGCAGGCAGCTTGCCACAGGACTCAGAACCCACTTCCTCCGGCACCAGTGCCGGGAATGCCCGGGAACACAGCTGGACTCGGGGCCAGAGCACGGGGTCTTGTCTTGGAAACGTGGGAGGTGGGTGAGGGGCTCTCCGCTAACCCTGTGATCACTAGAGACGAGGTGGCGGCCCGGGACTCAGCCGCCCGAAGTCCTGGCACTGACCTGGGCGGCACAGGCCACCCTCTGCATCTTGTCTGCAGTGAGTCGGGGTACAGGGGTGGGGTCAGGGCACAGGCCACACTCACCACCAGGACGCCCTGCAGGACACGGGCTTCGGGGCTGGGCGTGGCACGGAGGCCACGGATGGGCTCCTCCGCGGTCACCCACAGGCTGAGGTTGGCCTGGCTGGCACCGTTCTCGGCCACGATCTCCACTGCGTGCTCCCCCTCCCCGAGCGTGGGCAGCGCCAACACCGAGAAGAGGGTGGTGTTGGTCTCCTGAGTGCAGGCAGCCACGAGGACGGCCGTGGCAGCGGGGCAGGCAGCCACGAAGGGGGCGCTGACGTTGCCCCCGGGCCAGCGAGCCGTGGCAGTGGCATTGGCACCAGAGTCCACCTGGAGCACCAAGGCTGAGCCGCTGGTCGGCACGTAGAGGCGGCCGTCGTGGAGGGCAGGGTGGGCGACACGCAGTCCAGCCACTGGGGACACCACACTGAAGCTGCAGGACAGGTTGTGCCTGGACACAGAGTTGCCCACAGTAGCTCGGACCTCATAACGCCCGGGATGCTGCAGCCCAGGGTTGGGGCTCAGGCCCAGCAGTGGGGTGAGCTGTTCCGTGGCCGCAAGCAGCCACAAGGTGCAGGTATGGCCGGCAGGTGTTCCCTCCAGCTGGGCGGGCAGGCGGGCCAGCCAGGTGGAGGCGTTGGTGGAGAGGTACGGGGCCTCGGGGCCAGGGGGGCTGGGGGCCAGGGGGCAGTGCAGGAAGGCACCTGGGCCAGCGTCATGCTGCAGGCCAATGAGGTCACCAGGGAGCATGAGGACGTCCTGGCCGCTGAAGGTGACCTAGGACAGAGCAAGGTGGGGCTGCGTCACGGCCTCTGTCGGGGCCTAGAGGGGCCACTGCGTGCAGGACCCCAGCTTGCTGCTCAGCATCACTGACCACGCTTCATAGGGGTTCCCGCCCCGTCCCCCCCCACCCCTGCTGCTGACCGACAGCCACGCATGGGGGAGGGCATAGGGAGGGCGGCCCAGGCTGCGGAGGGCGCCAAGAGGTTGCTGAGAAGGGCAAAGGCCAGGAGACAGAATCTCAGCCTGGGGGAGGGGATCGGGGGGCAGGCAGCGGCCGGGGGCTGTGCGGGGAATCCGCATGCATGGCGGGTGAGAAGACCCCGGCCTTGGGCAGCTGAGGGGCAGGGGCTGAGGAGCTGGCTGGCGGCAGAGACCTGGACTGGGACACACACCGAGTACTGTGCAGGAGGCCCCGCAGGCACAGAGAAGAGGAACTCCCTCCACAGCGTGTAGGTGGCCCCGGGGCACCAGGGCCCCCAAGTCGACCTGTTGGCACAGGCCTGAGGGTGGCAGGAGGCGCCCGGCTGTTCACAGACATGGGCTGCAGAGCAGTTGCATCCCCCGGATGGGCACTCGGGGGCCGGCTCCGTCCCGTTGTCCAGGGTCCCTCTCTGAGGCTCGCTGCTGTTTCCTGAGGCTCCTGAAGACAGGAAGACCCGGCACCTGGATGCCGCTCGCACCCACTGCAGCGCCTCCGGCCCCGTGCCTCCTGGGTCCCACCCCTGCCACCAGGCCGGTGGGCTGGCTGGGACAAGTCTGCAGACCTACTCTCAGGCCACCTCGAAGTGGAGGCCAGCAGACATGAGAGTCCAGAGAGGCCACCCCGAGCCCCCGACTCCCACCGCCACTGGGAGCCCCACCTTCTGCCGAGGGCCGGTGCACCTGCAGCCGCAGCTGCGCAGGCTGCCTGAGCTCCTGGGTCCCAAACTCAGCGGTGGTGAGGAAGGCTGCACGGCTCAGGCTCAGGCCAGGGAACACCATGACCTGGTAGGGCAGAGGGGCTGCCTCAGCTCTGAGGACCCCCTCCCCCCAGGCAGGGCTCCCCAGGCCCCAGCAGCTCAGGACGGGAAGAGAGGCCTCAGAAGGGCCCTCACGTGGCCACCATGGCCTCATTTCACGCCATCTGGGGGAAATCCTGGCCACAGCCACCTGTGAGCCGCAGCCTCCCGTCGGCTTTCAGAACAGCTCACAGACACTGAGACTTCCGGTGACACGACAAGGTGTCCTCCGCCTCAGCGGCGTCTGTGCTCCTCAGTGTTCCGGGCACAGATGTCTTCAACAGCCAGACAGGGCTGCAGGGGAGGCAAGGCCCCCAGCTCTGGGATAGCGTGGGGAGGGCGGGGCGCCTACCTCCACGGGCTCCCGGGGGACAAGGAGGATTTTCTGTGGTGCCAGTGGCCTTGGGAGTCCCTGCAGGTCCCCACTGGGCACTCCCACGAATAAGTTCTCAGCGTCCCGCACAGGGCCTGCGGGTGGCGAGCGTGCAGTGAGGCGCTGGTCCCAGGCCGAGAACGGCGGAGGGGTGGGGTGGGAGACCCAGGGCAGGGCCAGCCTGGGGTCTGAGGCACTGGCAGCTGCACCCCAGCTCCCCTGGCGAGCGCGAGCCCACGGGGACCCTGCCTGGCAGCCCCGCACCTCCAGGCCGCAGCTCGCAGACGTAGCTGTGTGGCGCGGAGCACAGGTCCGTGTTGCACTGCCCCGCGGGCCCGAGCCGCACGCAGTGCTCGGCAGTGGCTGGGTGCGGCTCCCCTGGCAGCCAGTTCTGGCAGCTCTCCAGGCTGAAAGCCTCGCCCTGAGGGGCCGAGCCTACCTCCGCCTCTGTTCCCTCCACAGCCGAGAAGCCAATCCACACGTCCAGGCTCCTGTGGGCAGACAGCAGGGAACACAGGCAGCTCAGGGGCTCCTCTGTGCCCCGCTGTGGCCCAGGGCCCGATTCCTGTCCTTGCTTCCCCAGGAGCCCGAGGCTCGGCTACGTGGGCCGGTGGGCCCGCAGAAACACCCCCTCCACCCCCAGGCGGTGAGCACACCACAGACTCCTTGCAGGCCCTGCCTCCAGCCTGACCCGGGCTCTCGCGCCTCACCTTCCAGTGCAGCACATGGGGACCAAGACACCCTCCTGTCAGCTCCCAAACAGGCCACCCCTGCGGCCAGAATCCTCTCCTTAGGAGTGCTTTGTCGCCGTGCACGCGGGTCCTGGCGTGCAGGCAGCCGGCACAGGCACTGCTCAGGGGTGTGAGCGTGGGAGGGAGGGACTGTGCCCAGGCCAAGCTGGGGGCACAGGGGCTGCAGCCCCGGCACCCAGCTCTGAGTGCTGCTACTGTTCACCAAACAACCCCAGGTGAGGCCGGCCGGGGGCTGGGGCTGTGGCCCCTTCAGACGCAGGCAGAATGTCAGCCGTGGCTGGAAGGCCATCTCCAGCCCCACCAGCGTCCCCCCACTAATACCTCTGTGCTGCATGTGTGACCTTGTGGCCTGAAATCCCGCCTTCAGGGTGGGTGCAATGCTCCACTCAGAGCTGGCAGGGGAAGGGGCTCTAAGCCCCTAAGGAGACGGTCTCCAGGAGACCCTCACCATCTCCTTGAGCCCCAGTCAATCGACACGTCTGTGGAACCCCGTCCAGTGGGCACCCCCAACAGGATGACCCGCTGAACAGAGCAGTGCCTTCGAGGAGCCAGCGTCTGCTCGGGCCAGACGCTTTCTATAACGCTTCCAATCAAGTTTCTGCCTCTGCAAACTGTTCCCCGGCTTCTTATCCCTATACAAAGCTGAGAAAAAGAGCCCACGAGACTCACTCCAGCATCCGCCCTGCCCCCCGGGACCGGGAACACTGGGGCAGGGCCTTAACTGCTCTGGGCAGAAGCCTCGGCCCCTCCCCAGCATGTGGGCGTCCAGCAAAGGTGGGGTCTGGTCCCCATCCCACCAAACTCATCACCGGTGACAAGAGGGGGACCTGGCCCAGAGCTGGGAAGACCGAGGAAGGGAGGAGACGTGCTCGCGGCAATGGGGTGTGCCGCTGCCCCCCTCTCCAGGAGGGAGGGAGGGTCCAGGAGAGAAGTAGGGGTGGCCTCCGCGGTCACACCTGGACCCCCTCCCTGCTCCATGGCCTCCACGGGGGATTAGGGCGAGTACCTGGTAACTTGGGAGACCAGGAAGTGCTGGACGGCAGGACTGTCCACCATGGCCAGGGCGGCCCCGGCCCAGGCCCGGCACTGCTCCTGTGCCTGCAGCCAGGGTGCCTTCTCCGCCACCAGGCGGTAGCAGTGCCCGTTGCCAGGGAAGACCTCTGTGTCCGAGGAGCAGAGCGGGTGCACCACTGGGGGCCGGCAGGCCACGGAGAGGGCGTCAGCATGTGCCCAGGGCTGTGCTGCAGCCTTGCCCCTCCCCCCGGCTTGCTGTGGGGAAGGACGGGGCGACCAGGGCTCGGCAGCAGGGGCACCCACCTCGGGCCGGCTCCGCGCCGAGGGTCGTGATGCTATAGGTGGCCTCGAGGCCGGAGCCACCGCGGTTCTGGAGCCCGAGCACGAGGCTCTCGTCACTGCGCACCGAGGACGGGCACACGAGCTCCAGGGCAGCAGGCGCTGCCTCTATCCACACCTCTGTCCCCAGCTGCGCCGAGCCAGCCCCCAAGGCCAGCACAGCCGTCACACGATAGCGCCCTGGCAGCAGGAAGCGGTGGGCAGCGGCAGGACCAGCTACGTCCACCTTGGGGGAGCCATCGCCGAAGTCCCAGCTTGTGGAGCGGACAGGGAGGGGAGCAGTGATATGGAAAGCTGCGGGCTGGCCAGAGGCCAGGGGTCCACGGGGCCCCTCCAGGACCACCCCCAGGGAGGCAGGGAAGACATGCTGCAGCAGGGTTGGGCCCCTGCAGGCGGGACTGGGGTACAGATGGGGGCTGGAGCACCAGGACAGGCAGGCCGAGGAGCTGTTGAGGGGCTGGGCCGCCCCACACAGGCACTGGCCCTGCTGGGAGAGGGCAGCGAGGCCCTGGCCAGCAGAGAAGCAGAAGGCGCTGCAGGCCTCAGGGGTCAGCGGATCCTCGTGAGCAGTGGAGAAGGCCACGGTCGCCACAGCACCTGAGCTGTTGTCCGGGACGCAGGCGACATACTTCTCCCCTGCAAGAGCCAGCCAGGCCACTCAGCACAGGGCCCCCACCCCTGCTTGGGCCTTCCCGATCGCCCACTCCCGTCTCCTCTGGGCCTCCAGCTGCTGCCCCTGTGAGGCTGGGGGCCCATCTGGCCCAAGTGCCAGCCGGCAGGGAAGAACTCTGCAGCCCCACCCACTCGCACTCACCGCAGCCACCATCCAGCAAGGGCACGCTGAGGACAGGCTGGCCGGCCAGAGGCCCCGGCCCCGCACACATGGCCGCCTCGGGCTGGACCACGCGGACCCGCTGCTCCTCCACCCAGCCTGGCAGCCACGCCAGGCCGCAGTCACACTGCAACGGGTTCCTGCCCAGGTTTCTGCAGGGAGGGGCGCATGTGGGGTCTCCCAGGCGGAAGAGCCTCCCCCCGCCCCTGCGGCTGGCTGTCCAGCTCTACAGGGCTCCAACCAAACTGCCCCCAGGGTCGGGCTCCAATGTGGGAGGGGCCGGGGCCAGGGCAGGAGGGCAGGGCCCACCAAAGGAAAACAACTCACATTTCACTTAAATTAAATAAATTAGCAAATACTCCTTCTTCTAACGTAGAAATCTTATTGTTGCTTATGTCCCTGGGAGAGAGAGGAGAATTGGGCAGGGTTTTCGGGGAGTCCTGTAACCACACAGTGGTGAGGGGCCACCACTCCCCACCCTATCCCAGCCCACACTGGGGGAGAGGGCACAGCAGGGATGGGAACTCACAGCTCTACGAGTGCAGACAGGTTGGCCAGGAGCCTGACGTCCAGAGCCCGGAGCAGGTTGTGGGAGACGTCCCTGGGGACCAGAGCAGCCATGGGTCAGGCCGGAGCCCCAGGACACCACGCAGGCTGCCCCCCAACTGAGCCCAGAGCTCCCCGGTGTCTCCGAGCTGTGTCTGCCCCAAGTGCCTCACTTCTGACCAAAGATCCAGATGAAGACTCATCTGGAGATACCAAGGAAGGAGAGAGCTGCGGTCCCTCAGCACACTCACCCCACCTCGGGCTCTCGCAGAGGGCCTGCCGATCACGCAGACCCACCAATCCCAGGTGCCTGGAAGGCCCGGGCCCTCCCTCTCCCGTACCACCAAGGCATGACTCCACCCACACTGCTCGTGCTGGTCAGCATTCACCAGGGCTGCCAGCTGGGGGGTGGGAGGGGCCACCTCAGATGGAGGCACAGAGATCAGAGAAACGGGGAGAGGGCCCATGTTGAACTCCAAGTTTAACACCACCTTGACAGAAACCCCCCTGGGACCCCGGAGCCCTGTGTCAGAGGACCTGGGTTTGAGCTAATGCAGACCCAGGGGGCAGTGGTGACGGCTCAGGCAGCTGGGTCCCTGCCACCAAGGTCAGCCCAGCCCAGCCCAGCCGTCAAGGGCGTTAGGGAGGTGAACCAGTGCATCTGAGCACTTGTCCCTCGCAGAGACATAGCTTAACACGTCATTTACGGGGGCCAGCACTGTGGCGCAGTGGGTTAATGCCCTGGCTTGAAGCGCTGGCGTCCCATATGGGCGCCAGTTCGAGTCCCGGCTGCTCCACTTCCGATCCAGCTCTCTGCTGTGGCCTGGAAAAGCAGTGGAAGATGGCGCAAGCCCTTGGGCCCCTGCACCTGCGTGGGAGACCTGGAGGAAGCTCCTGGCTCCAGCTGCTGCGACCAATTGGGGAGTGAACCTTCGAATGGAAGACCTCTCTCTCTCTCCTCTCTCTCTGTGTAACTCTTTCAAATAAAATAAGCACTTTTTTAAAAAAAACATTATTAATGTATTAGATGGGCAGAATAACAGGCAGAGAAGGAGAGATCTTACATTTGTGGGTTCACCCCACAAACGCCCACAACAGCCAGGGCTGGGTTAGGCCAAAGCCAGTAGCCCCACGTGGGCCTCCCACGTGTGCGGCAGGGGTCCAAGCACTTAGGCCACCTTCTGCTGTTTTCCAGGCAAAATAGCAGGGAGTTGGATCAGAAGCAGAGCAGTGGAGACTCAAATCACTCCTCTAGTATGGAAGGCAGGGGTTAAAAGTGACAGCTTTTGCCGGCACCGCAGCTCACTAGGCTAATCCTCCACCTGCAGCGCCGGCACCCCAGGTTCTAGTCCCGGTTGCTCCTCTTCCAGTCCAGCTCTCTGCTGTGGCCCGGGAGTGCAGTGGAGGATGGCCCAAGTGTTTGGGCCCTGCACCCGCATGGGAGACCAGGAGAAAACCTGGCTTCTGGCTTTGGATTGGCACAGCACGCCGGCCATGGTGGCCATTTGGGGGCTGAACCAACGGAAAAGGAAGACCTTTCTGTCTGTCTCTAACTCTGCCTGTCAAAAAAAAAAAAAAAAAAGTGACAGCTTTTAATGTTTAAATAAACACTGTTTAAAAATATAAGCAGTTACCAAAAGAAGTACCAGTGGTCACAAACATGGGTTTAGTGGCTGGAAAAAGCACCAATCACAATCATCGGCTGCCCGAGCCGTGAGCTTGTCAGAGCTAGTCCTGGGGCGGGGGCGGGGCATGGAGGGGCCGGCTGCATCCCGGGACAGGCCCACCGCCTGGCCCAGGCTCCTGTGCCTCCCCAACGGCACAACCCACTGCCCTCCAGCCCTCAGTGGCTTTAGAACCCGCTGGCGGGGCCGGCGCGTGGCCAGGTTAATCCTCCGCCTGCAGAGCTCTGCTGTGGCCTGGGAGGGCAGTGGAGGATGGCCCAATCCTTGGCCCCTGCACCCACGTGGGAGACCTGGAAGAAGCTCCTGGCTTCGAATGGGTGCAGTTCCAGCTGTTGCGGCTCCTGGGGAGTGAACCAGTGGATGGAAGACTTTGTCTCTTCCTGTCTGTAACTCTACCTCTCAAATAAATTTTTAAAAATCTTAAAAAAAAAAAAAAAAAAAGAACCCACTGATGGAGGTGCAGGAAGCGGCCACGGCCATCCTGCCATCTACACTGGGCATTCCTTCGGCTCCAGCAAGGCTCCGGGGCGATGGCCCTGTGGACCTCCCTGACTCAGTGGACGCTGCCGGGCCCCTCCAGATCTGCACGTCACTGTCGTGGTCTCCAAATCTAGGAGGCCCCCACTCGCCATGCAACACTGCACTTGGGCCCTCCCAGCTGCCACCTCGTCCCACCTGAGTTCCCACGGCAGCCCGGCACCTGTCGGGCAGCCGGCCCTGTGCAGGGGGGCACCCGGGTTGCCTGAGGGGTCCTGGGGCAGGACAAGGGGCAGTGAAAGGCACAGGAGCACAGGCCGGCACTCCACGCAGCAGCACCGGCTGCACACAAGGTGCACGTGGGACAGAACGCCAAGGCCTGCTCACAGAGCCTCTTGGCCCTGTGCGGAGCTGGGGGCTCCTCGTGGTGCGAGGAGGTGTGGGGTAAAGAACCCATGCCCGAAACACTGGAAGAGAAGAGGCCGTGGGGGCAGAGGGACACAGGGAGGAAGCCTCTGTCTCAACTAAGCCTGGTTTCTCCCTCGTTTCTCACCTATTAAAAGGACAGATCTCTCTCAGCACTGGCCAAGGCCCTCACTACTGGACATCACGGTAGGTGGGCCCACAGCCGGCTGCTCGGGTCTCCACACCACCCCCAGAGGTGAGAAGGGACGGGCTAGCAGACGGGAGACCAGGGAAGAGACACTTCCACAGATGGGGTGAGGCAGCCAGCGTGCCAACTGTGGCAGGCCACGGCTGTGCCATGAGAGATGTCAGCCCACAGAGGGGCTCCCCAGGCAGTGGTGACAAGGGCAGCAGGCTCCTCTGGCCAGCAGGTGCACAGACTGACTTGGGAGGCTGGCACAGGCCCCTGGTCCCACCCACCTGTCACTCAGGGAGTTCACAGCCTGGACCCCAACACGGGAAGAAAGGAGAGCAGACCCCAAAGATGTTCTGCCATACCCCACTTTCTGAGAGATGTCCCCAGGTGACTGGGGGGGCTCAGACAGGAGGGTGAGGCGGAGCCCTGCATGAGCGTCAGCCACAGGGTCCCAGTGTCCTCCCCAGCACCCCCCCAACTGAGGCCTGGGCCTAGCATACCCGGCTCCTTCCCCACCCACGGGGGGCTTCTCCCTACCATTCACCTGAGAGGTTAGGGAAAGTGGGGCCCACCCTCTGGGGCACCTGGACCCTATAGGACCCCTCTAAGACCCAAGAAAGCAACTCCAGGGACTCCGTGGCCAAGGCTGGAGAGGGCCAGACCAGGTCAGGGGGAGGCGCTGAAGCTGGGGACCGCCCACCAGGGGAGACAGCAGGAGACATGAGCCAGTCGCCTCAGCCTGTCAGTGCCTGCCCTCAGCTCTCGGATGAGACCCAGGGCCACCAGGGACATCCCAGGCATGGCCTGTTCCCTCTCCTGCTCCAAGGTGGGCAAATGTTTTGGGAGGGGTAACATCGCTTCCACACTGGGGTGGTCACCTTCCACTAGCTCATTTGTTCCGGGGAGGGGCCCTCTGTGCTCCTGGGCTGCAGTAATGTCCCTGTGAAAGGCACGAGACCCTGCGGGTGGGGCCTTGGCCCCCTGTGCACCTCACAGGACTTGCTCATACATCCGGCTTTTAGCAGGAATGAGGAGGGGGCTTCCCCCTCCCACTCAGGGCTCAGCGCCCCCCCTCCGACTAGTGAGAAGGACATGGGAGGGGCTAAGAGCATCGGGGAACCCAGGGGGAATGGGCAGAGGCTCTGCTCGTTCCCTGAGCACTGAGGGGCCCGAGACCCTCGTTCACCCTACAGCCAAGCCGGGAACTTGCCCCGCAGGCAAGCAGCCGGCTCCCTCCCTGCCAGAAGGGGGGGAAAGCTCGGGTGCCGGCTCCCCAGTCCAGATGCCGGGTGGGGTCTGGGGGCTGGCCGGAGCCCCCAAGGAAACATCTGCACATTCCAGACGCGTGTGGTCAGCGGCGCGGGCGCATGCCAGGCCCGGCACCCCCACCCCGGCGCTGGCTGCAGCGCTGGAAACAAGCTTGGGGGATGGCCGAGGGGCCGCCCGCAGAGGTTATGTAACCGCGCAGCAGAGCCAGCCACCTCCCTCTGCCAGGACAGGACAGCGGCGGGAGGAGGCCCGCTCCCCTCCAGGGCCCAGCCAGCCGGCTCCGTCCTCTCTGGGGAGGAAGCGGGCTCCCCGCAGCCCAGCTAGGGGGACGCCCCCAGACATGCCCCCTCCCCGGGCCAGCCCAGGGCGGGGGAGGAGAGGCCGTGGCCCGGCAGCCAGAGCCAGTGCTGTCCCATCGCCCCAGTCTGCTTTCACTCCTTCTATTTATGGCAAACGAGGCCGGCTTCCAGGGCCGGAAATGATGTTTAAATTAACGAATTCAAGTCCAGGAGAGAGAGCGAATCTGAAGAAAAACACGCCGAGCGTGCTGGAGGGAGGTGGGCAGGGGCAGGGTTCTGGCTATGCCCACCCTACCTCTCCAAGAAGGGAAAGGCCTGGCCAGCAACGCCCCAGCATCGTCCACACAGGGCCCAGCGAGAGGAGGGAGGCCGCGGGGGGCCCAGGCCCCAGGATGCCTGCACGAGGGGCTCGTGGTCTCGGGAGTCAGGCACAGAGGCCCCTCCCCGTGACAGCGCTGGGTAGGCGTGTGTCCGCTCCCACGGAGCCCCTCACAGGCACTGCATGCTCCCAGAGTTCAGGATGAGATGCCAGCGGCGACAAGGCCTGTCCAGGATCCTCCCGGGCCCACCGCAGGGGCAGGGAGGGGGCAGGGCAGGCAAGGGGAAGCCAAGGAGGGGCTCTGCAGCCCTGGCCCCTCTAATCCACCTGCTGGTATCTGTGCAGGGCAGACCTGCCAGGACCAGGCCTCTCACAACCAGCACGTGCCCAAGCCATACCAGCCCCGTCCTCTAGATGGACACACTGAGGCTCAGGGACCCCACTCCCCGCTCACAGCGCCCCAGTCTTCTCCACGGGTGGCCGGCAGGGACACAGCCGGTGAGGACTCTGGGCACGGGGCTGTCCACGGGCAGCAGAGCCCCACGGCGTGAACCCGCCTGACACCGGCTCCAAAGCAGCAGGGCGGCTCGGGGCCCTGGGGCACCTCTGCCCGCGGCTCGGACCTGCCCAGGGCTGTGAGCCTGGGCGCTGGCCTTTCTCTGTGCGGTGACCAGGTGAGAAAGCTGGCTTCTACCTTTGGGGACAAAGTCCATCCCCTCGGGGCACCTTCAGAGCCGGGGTGCCAGGGCCCAGCCCACGGGAGCCACAGGGAGAGAAAGGGCCCACGGCCCCTCTCCATGGCTCTGGTGCCCGGGCGCCACTGGGCCCCTGGCAAAGACAGCTGCCAAGCCGTAGGGAACAGCGTGTTCCCAGAAAGGACGTGAGCTGCATTTTCCAGCTGCGTCTCCTTGTGCAGGGAGAGGCAGCCCAGCCCAGCCCAGCCACACAGCCGCCCGCGTGGGCCAGGCCCGGCCCTGAGCAGGCCGCCCCGACGCCACCACCCAGACGGCAGCAAGAGACGCGGGATGTTTTCATTCCACAGTGCTAGGCGGCCGGCCCGGCTGGCTCCCGCTGCTGGCGCTGGCCACCGCAGAGTGTTCCGGAACGGAAAATGTGTGTCTCCGTCCAAAATGGTTTCCTCGGCTGAAACCAGACCCCGCCAGGTCTCCCTCAGGAGCCAGGGTCTCCTCGCCCACTCCCCAGGCAGCCCAGGGTGGGGGTTCCGGCAGGAGCAGAGCTGCCGCATGTCCCACGAGAAGCCCAGGGAAGGCTAGCGGTGACAGCCCAGCGAGCGAACCGGCTGCCGAGGCAGGCAGAGCAGACGGGGAGGGAGAAGACTCCGATGGGAGCACCCAGGAGAGAGCCGCAGGAAGTCTGCAGAGAACCAGAGCGGGTAGGCAGCTGACGCAGGCTGGGCACGACATCCCCAACCAGCACGGAGAGGCGGAGCGACACGGGGCGGGTGCATGTCACAGCCAAGGCTACCAGCAGGCATGGCAGAACCCCGAAGGGTACCACGACATCGTCTGAGGTCCAAAGACTGGGGAAAAGAAAGGGGTGGACTCTCCAGGTGCTGGTTCCATCTCGTGAACTCGGCATCAATACACTCGCGTGAATGCATCTGAGACACACGCTCAGGAAGACCGTGGTAAAAGCACAGGTGGGCGGTGCTGAGGCACGGCACACAAAGCCTCCGCCCGCAGCACAAGCATCCCACAGGGGCTGCTCCACCTCCGACCCAGCTCCCTGCTGACGCGCTTGGGCCCCTGCACCCCCGCAGGAGACCCAGAAGCAGCTCCAGGCTCCTGGCTTCGGGTCTGGCCCAGCCCCGGCTGGTGTGGCCATTAGGGAGTGAACCAGCAGGTGAAAGATCTCTCTCAACCTTCACACACACACACACACACACACACACACACACACACAGCTAAAACCACCACCCGCAACGCCAGCCAGCATCCGATGTGGATGCTCTACTTCTGAGCCTGCTCCCTAACATCCCTGGGAAAGCAGCAGAGGAGGGGCCGAGTGTCTGGGCCCTTGCCACTCACCTGGCAGACCCAGAGGAAGCTCCTGGCTCAAGCCTGGCACAGCCCCGGCTACTGCAGCCATCCGGGGAGTGAACCAGCAGAGAGAAGAGCTCTCGCACTGACTTTCCTACAGCCACTGAGGATACCTGTGAAGCCAGCACAGGGCAGGCAGGAAGACTTGGGGAGGCTGGGCCCCTGCTGGGTGCTGGAGGGTGCACCGCCCCCCCACAGCACCTCCCGCTCCCAGACTTCCACGCTGTCTGCTCTGCAGAGGGCCAGCCCTACAGGTACACCTCCTCGCGGCTGGTGCTTGAAGACAGCGAGGACAGATCGAGGGGGCCACTTTAACAACGGTCACAATTATTCCAGCTGCCAGGGACGAGGCCCCACTGTCAGAGCGGCTGAGTGGTGCAGCCAGCGTCACCCACAGAGGAGCAGGGATGAGTGCCCTGGGCACCTGCTTTCGGGATGTCAGCCTGAAGACCAGGAAGCGGCAGGCAGGGCCCCTGGCCGGGAGCGCGTGGGAAGGACTGGGAGATGTCCAGCACCGAGAGGCCTGCAGACACAGCCCCCCCCCCCATGCTGCACACAGGCGTCCACTCCACAGGCACTGAGAGAATCCCCTCTGCTGTGACCAGACGGGGACTACGGCAAGTGACTCAGTGCTGGAGCCCGGCTCCCCAGTCTGCGAGACGGGCCGAGAGCGGTCCCAGCTCCACGGCGCGCAGGCGAGGCAGGGGGTCTGTGAGGTCAAAGCCATCAGCGCTTGGCCGAGCCCAGCAGGCAGCAACTGCCAAGGGGGTGCGTCTCCCTTCAAGTTCTGTAGGGTCATAGAATTGGGACGGAACTTACATGTCATAGCATTCACCCGTCTAAAGCCCACAGTTCACTATTTCCAGTACACGTGTCTAAGATCGCACCTAATTCCAGAACATTTTTTTCTTTTCTTTTCTTTGAAGATTTATTTATTTGAAAGGCAGAGTTACAGAGAGGCAGAGAGAGAGAGAGGGAGGGAGAGGGAGGGAGAGAAAGGTCTTCCATTTACTGGTTCACTCCCCAAATGGCTGCAACAGCCAGAGTTGGACCAATCCGAAGCCAGGAGCCTGGAGCCTCCTCCTGGTCCCCCATGTGGGTGCAGGGGCCCAAGGACCTGGTCTTCTACTGCTTTCCCAGGCCACAGCAGAGAGCTGGACAGGAAGTGGAGCAGCCAGGACCCTAACCAGCACCCATATGGCACTCACCCACTACACCACAGTGCCAGCCCCCAGAACATTTTCATTACCCCAAAGAGAAGCTCCACACTGCCTGGCCAACACCCCACCCTCTAATGCTGGTCTCTGCGGGCTTTGCCTGTCCTGGGCACGTCCCGTCAATGGGGTCCCCAACGTCTTCAGGTTATCAGCGCTGAGGCACCATCGGTGCTCCAGCCCTGCTCATGGGTGTGACGGCCACTGGTCCCGTAGACACGCCGGCTTCCCCCGGCTGCTGGTGGACAGCTGGGCTGCTTCACCTCTGGTCAGCTGCGACTGGACAGCTAGGCACAAGCCTCCGTGGGACACTCTAAGTTCTCCTGGGCCAACACTCAGAGTGGACCGGCTGGGTCAGCTGCCGCCTCCAGGACTCACTGCAGCAGGAGCCCCCAAGGTCCGCGGTGTCCTCACCACCTCACACTGCACCAGCGGCGCACACGGGCTCTGGTATCTCACGGTGGTCTTCACGTGTCTCTCCCCAAAAGCTAAGGCCTGCACCACCTTCCCCTCCAGTGCTGGGCACGTCTTCTCTGCAGACATGGCTGCCGGGCCCTGTGCCTTTCTCGGTGGCAGCACCTCCTTTCTCGTCCCCACGGCCGATCTCGCGGCAGCGTGCTCAGGCCCTCCCGGCACCACCGGCTCTGCAGTTTGCCTGTTCAGGTCCTAGAGTCGTGCGGGTGCCCCACAGCCTCCCTGTGCTCCTCACGTCCCTCACCAGGAGACCGTGGATGAGGCTGGCATTGCTCCACACTCCAGGCAAGCTCGGGGTCGGTGACTGACCAGGGAGCTCACGGAGCCCCACACAGGCACGCACCCTGTGGCAGCCTGAGAGCCTTCCCTGCACCTCTGCATACCAGCCACGCTGCCTCCCCCCAGGCCCCTGACCACCGCCCCCACCAGCTCCCCCACTCTAGAGGCCCCGCCTACCGCTCCGTCACCTTGTCCCTAGAGACCCCCAGGACTGCCCCCTCTGGAGTCTCAGCTTCTATGGCGCCAGCATGGGGGGTCCTTCTGAGCCAGCCCCTCCTCACCTGTGTCTTGTACTTGGGAGAATGCTTGTACCTGTCAGTCTAACACAGGTTCCCGCTTGAAAACAGAGCCCCAGAGGGGCCAGGACCTGCCCCAGGTCGGGGCCTCATAGACACTGGCAAAGTCTGGGCACTCAGCAGCCAAATCCTCCCTCAGGTGGGGGCTCACAGCGGGGGCAGAGCAGCCTCAGACCTTGGCGAGCTGAGAAGCAGGCACCTGGAGACCCTGTGCCGTCCAGCCAGGCCCCAAGGCAGACATGGGGGTCTGCTCCCGCAGTCACCTTCCCCCAAACCCTGCCTGGGGCACAGACACCAGGGACTGAGCCTCCTCCCGCAGCCTCCCCCACACTCTCCCACCTTTTCGGGACACAGGGAGGGAAGGGCAAAGCCCCAGAATTCCCAGCAAACAAAACAGGACCCAATATTTTAAGTCAATGAAGCCATGGACTCCTGAGCCCCCGGCACACGCCTCGTCCTGGACCAGAGACACACAGAGAACATCCCTGGCCAAACCCAGCAGCACCTGTCACCCAAAGCAGTCTTCCGAGAGCAGCCGAGCCTGGGGTCCCGCACAGCTCAGACACAGAGCTCTGCCTGGGACAGCTCCCTGCCACGATGGGACAGTCTGATGGGCCCACAGCCCTCGAAGCATGGCTCTCCAGCAACGTACCGGAAGCCACCACAGCACCCAGAGGTGACAGCAGAGCCCAGCGGCAGCCCGGGGCCGTGGCGCCAGATTCCTCCGGAGGCAGGAGGTCTGCACACCAACAGGCCATGCTCAGACCACACCAAGCGCCGGCTACCTGGGCCCTGACGGCAGCTCAGGAGGTGGACCGCCGGAGCGCTCCCCGCGCTGCAGTGCTCAAGTAACACAGGCCCGGTGAGATCTGGTCCAAACCACAGGGCGGGAGGCTGTGGACGGTGGGGTCTCAAGCTTCAAGCCCAGCAGAGCAGGACACGTAGCCAGTAACATCCCGCGTCTGAAGAATCCACCCCGGCAGCATCGTCTGACCTGAGAGGCCCGGGCCATCGCCCTGCCTCACCCCGAGCCAGCCAAGGAGCCACGGACGGACGGGTGACAGCACCAACCCTACTGCAAGGCCTCAGACTTCCACGCTGTCCCTAACCCTCAGGGAAGGTTCAGCTCCAGGCTGTGAAGAGCACGGAGACACCCCTGGCCCACAGGAAGTCACCCCGTGTCCCACCGCAGCCACCAAAACTCAGGACCAGGGCCCAAGGACGCACACACAGGGCCACAGGCTCAGGTGCCACGGCTTTAGCTCCTGGACAGCTCCTAGGAGGCCAGCGTGGAGCAGGACCAGGTGCTGGTGAGCGCCACCCCACCCCACCCCAGCAACAGGCCCAGCAGGGACAGAGGCACCCTGACCCCTCAGCAGCACAAAGGGTGGGGCCGGTATGATGCAATTCTGCAGTGCTGTGGGCAGGCAGCGGGGCGGTCCTCGGTCCTCGCAGACCGGCTGCACCACCAACGCCTGGGGGTCAGGGAGCGGGCCAGCCACGGCTCCCAGGGTCCTCCCCACCCCCCACCGGGACACAGTTCCCCCAGAGGTGGCCACGGCTGGGCTTACCCAGGACCATAGGGCCCCTCACCCCAGGGGATGCCAGGGAGCCACAGCCCCGGCTGAGGAGCGGGCAGGACGGGCAGGCCCCGAGACTGTCCCCCGCCCCGCTGACAGCTGTCTGCACATGTCAGCCACTAACAGCATCTCCACCTCGCCCTGGGGCCTGGACACCTCCCAGCCCAAGCCCGCCTGCCCTGCGCCAGCTACACCTCACTCCCTCCAGAAGGTGGCCCGGGGCCTCTGCAGGCTCTCAAAGCCCCGACAGGGTCCAGGATAAGGCCAGGAACCCCCTCCCCGCCCAGACACCCCCTCGGACTCCCCCTGACGCTGCCACCTGGCCAGGAACCCCCTCCCCGCCCTGACACCCCCTCGGACTCCCCCTGGATCTGCCACCTGGCCAGGAACCCCCTCCCCGCCCTGACACCCCCTCGGACTCCCCCTGGATCTGCCACCTGGCCAGGAACCCCCTCCCCGCCCAGACACCCCCTCGGACTCCCCCTGGATCTGCCACCTGGCCAGGGCCCCCTCCCCACCCAGACACCCCCTCGGGCTCCCCCTGGATCTGCCACCTGGCCAGGACCCCCTCCCCGCCCAGACACCCCCTCGGACTCCCCCTGACGCTGCCACCTGGCCAGGACCCCCTCCCCGCCAAGACACCCCCTCAGACTCCCCCTGACGCTGCCACCTGGCCAGGACCCCCTCCCCGCCCAGACACCCCCTCGGGCTCCCCCTGGATCTGCCACCTGGCCAGGTCCAGCTCCGGCCTTTGCGCCCACCTCCCAGCCCCTTCGGGGCCAGCAAGCCCTCGTCCGGTCACCTCAGGGAGGGGAGGCACCCCCGGCAGCCCTGCGCTCCCCACACCCCGGGCCTCCCGCCGCGCCCCGCTTCGCCCCTGGCCCGGGGCGGCTCCGGGAGCGAGCCCGAGGGCGCTCGGCGCGGGGCGCGGCCGGGAAGGGGCCAGCAGTTTGAGGGAAACCGCTCGTGTTCGCTTCCCTCAGGGCCGCGCCGGCCGCGGCCCCAGGTTTTCCTTATTTAGCCGGCCGACGTCCCGAGCCGGCGCCTCACCCTGGGAGCGGCCTGGCCCGCGTCCCTTCCCTTCCGGGGGCGGGCAGCGCGCCCACGCCCCTCGAGCCCGCCGGGCCCGCGGCCCCGTGGCGATGGCCCCGTGGCGATGCTCCCGCGGCCCGGCCGCCGGCGCCATGGCAACGCCCGCCCGCGCCCGGGTACTCACAGAGCTGTGGCGTCTGCGGGGATGCGCAGCGCGGGCCCGAGCGTCCGCAGCCCGCGGCCGGAGCAGTTGACGCGGCAGGCGCCCCCGGGCTCCGGGCTGCACAGGCAGGGGGGCGCGCACGGCCCGCAGCCGCGCCCGGGGCCCCCCGCCAGCGACCCGAGCCACAGGCCCAGGCCCAGGGCCAGCGCCAGGCGGGCGGGCGCGGCGGGCGGCATCGTCAGGGCAGCGCGCGCATGGCCCCGGCCGGCCCCGAGGCCCGCCCGCGCGCCGGCGGCCGCGCTCAAGCGGGGCTCGCGGACGGCATGTCGGAGCGACGGGGCGAATCGGGCGGCGGCCGCGGCCTGTCTGCCTGCGCGACACCCTCGGCGCTCGCGGCCAGGCCGCGCTCCGGGTCGTCGGCCGCCCGCTAGCGCGCTCGCGCTGCAGTGCGGGCCCCGCCGCCGGCTCCTCCTCCTCCCGGCGCGGCGCGGCGGGGGTGGGGCCGGCGTGGCTCCGCCTCCGTCGCCGCGGGGCGGGGCCGGCGTCCGCAGGCTCCGCCTTCCACTCCGCGGAGTCGGGCTCGGGGGCGTGGCGTGGGGCGTGGCTAGAAGCGAGGCCGCGCCCCACGTCGCAGACTCTGACGAGGCGGGGCTCTGAAGGCTCCACCCACTGTGCTGCCCGATAGGCCGCCCCTGAGGTGGGCGTGGCGGTCTCGGGCTCCAGCCCTGCGCTGCTGAGGTCCAGGCGCCGGGTGAGCCCCGGAGCGGGCGCCCCTTCCCTCGCGGGCGGCCGCGGCCCCTCCCGGCTGGAACCCCGCTTTGTGCGACCTGGGTGCGTGCGCCCTGGGCCTCTGAGCGCCCAGACCCCAGTCGGCGCGGACCTCTGCCGCAGCGCGCTCGCGCGGGTGTGGCATCTTGTCCCCGGGGTCGGGAGGGCACGCCTGGACCGGGCTCCTGCGAAGCCGGAGTGGGCGAGGGTCCTCGGAGCCCGTGCGCGCGCGCTGAGTAATTGCGGCTCTAGCAGCAGCCCGCGGGTCAGGGGCGCGCGCGGGCCGGACCACGCGAGTACGCGCTGCAAACGGGCTGGGAGCCACACGTTGGGCGATCCCTTTACAGGAAGTACCCAAAACGCGCACCGCCGCTGTGGAGACCGGAAGTAGATTAGGGGCCGCGGGGACTTGGAGTCGGGGGTTTCTTTGGGGGGACGAAGAATGTTCTGGAATTGAGAAGCGTTCATGGCTGCACAGCCTCGCAGATAGCCCGAAACCCCTGAACTGTAAGGGTGGAAAGAGTTTTGTGCCAAGTTTTAAAATAAACGAATAATAAACATGTTCTAGAATTGCGCCCACGCGGGCCTACAGGGCTCCTGTCGTGGGCGCCCGGGCAGGGGCTGTGTCCTGGGCCCCCGTAGGCTGTCGTGCTGGGGGCCCTGGAGCCCGGCTCGCTCCTGCCAGCTGCCTCCCCCCGCTTCGCCAGGGGTCCTGGGCCCAGCGCCCCCGCCCGGCACAGTTCTGCTTGCTCGGGCACCACCAGCCCTACCTGCCAGGGCTGAGCCACGGGTGGCTGCCCGTCCAGCCGTCCAGCAGAGCCTGGGCCCGGCTTCCGACAGGGCCTCCAGGGCACAGGGCTCTCCCAGGCCATCCCCTCCCTCAGCCTTGCCCTGTGGCCAGTGCAGTGCTGAGCATGTGACCTGAACCGAGGGCTTGGTACAGAGCCGCACGCCGGCAGGCAGCTGAGGGCACAGGCATCACAGGGCCGGTATAGGTTTTCCCTCAATGTAGCAGAAGGCCAGGACAGGCATCCAGGCTCCAGGGGCGTGCCAGCCAGAGGCATGGGGGCTGGGCAGCGGGAGGGACAGAGGGGAGGGCCCCGCTCCCTCCACTCACCTGTCCACAGTCATTCTTTGCCGTGCTGGGTTGAATGCATGATGATTGTTCCCCAGGGAGGGGTTGAGGCCTTGGCCAGGGCACACAGCAGCTGAGTGCAGGACAAGCTGGTAAGACGGGAGCAGCCGGGCCAAGGGGCAGGCATCGCCCAGGTCTACACTCGCATCTGAGAGGTGCTGGAGATAGAAATGGAAGGGAAGCGAACCATCCGGAAGTGAGGATTGACCCACTGCGCCACGGCCCTGGCCCCTTAAGGTTTTGTGTTTTTTTTAAAGATTTATTTATTTTATTTGAAAGGCAGAGTTTCAGAGAGAGAGAGAGAGAGAGAGAGAGAGAGAGGTCTTCCATCCAATGGTTCACTTACTAAAAGGCTGCAACACCTGGACCTGGGCCAGTCAGGAGCCAGGAGCTTCTTCCGGTCTCCCACGCGGTGCAGGGGCCCAAGGACCTGAGCCATCTTCTACTGCTTTCCCAGGCCACAGGAGAGAGCTGGATCAGAAGTGGAGCAGCTGGGTCTTGAACCAGCGCCCATATGGGATGCCGGCACTGAAGGTGGCGGCTTTACCTGCTGCACCACAGTGGTGGCCCTGTCCCAAATGTCTAATTCTTGATTTACTAGACACATAAAGGTTTTTATTGACAGTGAGCCATGAGTATTAGTAGAAAAGAAAAGAGGCAACAAGAAATGAGGAGGGGCGGGTGCCCCCCCCATTGAGATGCTGGTGGGGAGGGGCGGGTGCATGGCCCCTCATTGAGATGCTGGTGGGGAGGGGCGGGCGCGTCCCCCCCCCCATCGAGACACTGGTCAGAAAGCCTGTGTCTCACGCCGGAAGGCCTCTGGCTCCTGACTCCCGCTTGCTGCTCGTGCAGACCTGGTACCTATCTTCCTGCCCCTGCGTGGGAGGCCAGCGTGGAGGTCCTGGCTCCTGACTTCGGTCTCCAAGCTGTCTGGCCCAGCCCCAGCTGTCACAAGCGTTTGTGGAGTGAACCGGGGATGGTCTCTTGGTCTGTCTCTTTGACTCTCAGATTTGCAAATAGAATGCATTAATTAATTTCACAATTAAAATAATTTTAAAAAGAAACAATGGATCAGTATAGTCATCAAAACTGGCAAAGTAAGCAGGCCTAAAACGAAGCACGTGGGCAATCGTGACGAGCATCAATCAGCTAAATCCTCTCGTAACAGGGAGAGTCCCCATACTGAGCAGAAACATCGAATCCAGGCAAAGTCTGTTTATAGGACAGACATACACAACCCAGAAGGGCTAAGAACAGCGAGAGGAAAATGCAGACACAAGCAAGTTAAAGGTGTCAGTTTTAATAGCACCCCAGAGAAACCGAACCTAGTGCATAAGGTGTCAAATGGAAGGTTTTTCACGTTAAAAAGAGGACACCCCGTGAGGAACACATGCTGAACCTCCGCCTTCTCAGAAGTAGGACTGGGTGACTCTCCGTGGGACAGGAACCTGGCAAAGTCCCTGGGAGCAGCAGGGCAAACATGGGACCTCAGGCAGCAGCGCCCCCTACAGGCCTCCTGGGTCCTCGCTGGCACCCCATCGGAATCCAACCCAGGACTGAGGCTCCCCCAAGGGGACCTGAGCCCAGGGTCTCCCATCCAAAACAGAGGCCAGAAGAGCTGCTCAGAGAGGGTCCTGGGACAAGGCTGGACACTCCTGCAGCCTTGAGATTGACAGGCAAAGATCAAAACATCAAACACGTGCAGCTGCCGGTCACTCGGAGCTCAGTGAAGCTGCTTGGTATCTATTTCTTTTTTGTTGCTTTTTAAAGGTTTATGCCGAGGCTGGCGCCGTGGTGCACTCAGCTAATCCTCCGCCTGCAGCGCTGGCATCCCCTAAGGGTGCTGGGTTCTAGTCCCAGTTGCTCCTCTTCCAGGCCAGCTCTCTGCTGTGGCCCGGGAGGGCAGTGGAGGATGGCCCGAGTGCTTGGTTCCTGCACCCACATGGGAGACCAGGGGGAAGTACCTGGCTCCTGGCTTCTGGACTGGCGCAGCTCTGGCCGCTGTGACCATTTGGGGAGTGAACCAATGGATGGAAGACACCCCCCCCGCCCCTCTGTAACTCTCCCTTTCAAATAAAATAAATATTTTTTTTTTAAAAAAAGGATTTATTTATTTGAAAGGCAGAACAAGAGAGAGAGAGACAGAGAGAGATTGATTTTCTGTTTGCTGTTCACTTCCCAAACAGCCCTGAAGACAGGGCTGGGCCTGGCTGAGGAGCCTGGAGCTCCACCCTGGTCTCCCACATGGTGGCAGGAACCCCTGCCTTGGGCCACATTCTGCTGCTTTCCCAGGAGCATTGGCAGGAAGCTGGTCTGAATGGGAGCAGCCGGGACGCCAGCGCCACAAGCGGCAGCTTAACCTGCCGTGCCACAGTGCCAGCCCCCTTTGGCCCCACCTTCCCCTTCTGTGTTGCTGACAAACCCACAAATAGCGCTTTTTAAAATAATTTATTTGACTGCCTGGCCTCGGTTCACTCCCTAGGCGTCCAAAGGCTGGGACTCAACCCAGGGCTCCCACAGTCAGGGCAGGGACCCAGGTACTTGAACCACCCCAGTGTGTACGTTAGCAGGAAGCTGAGCTTCTCAAAGCTGGCCCTGTGACGCAGGATGCGTGGTCTTTTTTTTTTTTTTTTTTTGACAGGCAGAGTGGACAGTGAGAGAGAGACGGAGAGAAAGGTCTTCCTTTGCCGTTGGTTCACCCTCCAATGGCTGCCGCGGACGGCGCGCTGCGGCCGGCGCACCGCGCTCATCCGATGGCAGGAGCCAGGTGCTTTTCCTGGTCTCCCATGGGGTGCAGGGCCCAAGCACTTGGGCCATCCTCCACTGCACTCCCAGGCCACAGCAGAGGGCTGGCCTGGAAGAGGGGCAACCGGGACAGAATCCGGCGCCCCGACCGGGACTAGAACCCGGCGCCGGTGTGCCGGCGCCGCAAGGTGGAGGATTAGCCTGTTGAGCCACGGCGCCGGCCAGGATGCGTGGTCTTAACCGGCGCCCGAGAGCACCCTCCTCCATAGGTGGTGTTGGCAATGAAGAAACAGGTGCAGCGAGGGGCTCCGCCCAGCCCGGGGCCACTAGTGGCTGTTCGGTGACGTTGCTGACGCTGATGGTCCTGCGGGACTCTGTCCTCTCACTCCATACTGGTCCTGAACCCTCCATAAGGTCACCCAGAGCACACTTGGGGAGGCCCTGACTTCTCCAATGGCTCAGGGGCCCTAGCCCTAAGCCTGGCTCCTAAGCCAGCACTGCTGGCCTTGTCCTGGGCCACTGAGACTGGCCCGCTCTCCTGTGGGGGCGGGAAAGTGGAGGGAACTGCTCTGCCTCCCCCACAGAGCAGCCGGCCTGGAGCAGGGATGGATGGCCACCTGTTGCCACCTGCCCGCAAGGCTGAGTGGACTGCAGGGGGCATCTTCTCCGGATCTGGGCTCCTGAGCTCTCCCCCGCCACACACACCTGGACGTCGGGGACGCGCTTGGCTGACGTCAGCGGGGCTGGGGTGACTCAATCCCTCGGGTGGAAGTCGCATGCACCCGCCACTGCAGTTCCTCTGCCGTCTCCATGGCAACGCTCACGAGCTTCTCAGAACATAAGGTGTTTGCGCTGGAGGGGACTTCAGAGACCAGCTCCTCTGCCCCCTCATTTCACAGAAGCCCAGAGAGGGGATGGTGTGGGCCTAGGGCCGTGCTGGGGGCCCACGACCCTGCTGGCCCCATGCCCACCCCGGCAGCAGATGGCGGCTTGACAGGTGCCTGGGACACAGGTGTTGGTGGCCTTGCCACTGTCCCTGAAGCCCAGCCTAGATGTCTCTGGCTCAGCCATGGGGCTGGCCCTCAAGGCTTTGTGGGGCAGCAGCAGACAGGCTGGGTTCTGTCCCAGAAAAATCACAGGCTGAGCAGAGGCCCCCAGGGAGCCATGGGAGCACAGCCAGGGGGGAGGACAGGCTCCGTGGGCGAGGGTCAGACCCCTGCTCCCGCCCGCGCCCGTCCCCTCGTCCGAGGGACCCAGCTCTGCGGGTCAGCTCCTGCAGGGAGCAGGGGACTTGGGCCAGGAGCCTGGGGGTCATTGTGGCTGGGGACTCGTGGCACACGTCGGTCCAGGACACGGAGGCCAGGCCACAGAAGGATCAATGAGAAGACCCAGTGCAGCTGTAAGACACGGGTGCGCACAGCAGGGGCCAGGCTGTCAGAGGGGTCAGGCTGAAGGAATGGAGGGTGAGGCCCCCAGGAGGCGGGCGCAGACCTGCGGTCACCTCAGTCCTTTGGGTCCTCCTGTCCACCCTGCCCCCCAGGCCAGGAAAGCCAGCACTGTGCCCTAAGGCCCCTCCTGGAGCTTAGCCAACTCCAGAGCCTGCCTCGATGACCAGATCGGAAGACCCAGAGAACATGGACGTCCCCCGGCCCGGCCAAGGCCACCCCTCCTGGCCCTCTAGTTATTCACGGCCACGTAGCAAACACGCACAAGACACTCAGGAACCTGCTCACCTCCAGGCTGTTTGGCACTGGTGGGGAGGCTGGGCCATCCACCGCCGAGACCCCTTCTTCGATTACTGCTGCTGATTTATTTGTTTGAGAGATGGGTAGACAGAGCTCCCATCCTCTGGCTCATTCGCTAAACACCTGTGATGGCTGGGACTGCCCTGGGGGCCAAGCCAGGGGCCAGGAAGTCCACCTAGGTCTCCCGCACAAGGGTCTACATCATCAGGAAACTGGCCCCGGGGGATGCGGGCGTCCTGATCAGCACCTCGGTCAGCAGGCCGAACACCTGTCCCGAGCCCTGGCTTCTCAATCCTGTGTCTGGCTTCCCGGGTTTCCCCCAGCACGGCAGCTGGGTTCCGGACCACAGGAAGGTCTAGGTCGGGCAGTGAAGATGCTCACTTCTGCCCATTCCCATTGGCCAGAGCAGCACAGGGCCTCTCCCTTTCTGGGAGAAGTAGTAAAGAATTTGCCCTCTGGGGCTGGCGTTGTGTGTTAGCAGGGAAAACTGCCGCCTGTGATGCCTGCGTCCCATATGGGTGCCAGTTCGAGACCTGGCTCTTCCACTTCCAATCCAGCTCCCTGCTAATGCACTCGAGAAAGCAGCAGCAGATGGTCCAAGTGCTTGGGCCCCTGCACCCACATGGGAGACCCAGAAGAAGCTCCTGGCTCCTGGCTTTGGCCTCACCCAGCCCTGGATGTAATGGCCATTTAAGGAGTGAACCAATGGATGGAAGACTGATCTCTCTTTTTCAAGGATTTATTTATTTGAAAGTCGGAGTTACACAGAGAGAAGGAGAGGCAGAGAAAGAGAGAAAGAGAGAGAGAGAGAGTCATCCATCTGCGTCTTCACTCCCCACTCGGCCGAAACGGCCGGAGCTGTGCCGGTCCAAAGCTAGGAGCCAGGAGATTCTTCCAGGTCTCCCCGCAGGTGCAGGGGCCCAAGGACTTGGACCACCTTCCACTGCTTTCCCAGGCCACAGCAGAGAGCTGGATCGGAAGTAGAGCAGCCGGGATTTGAACCGGCGCCCATATGGGATGCCGGCACTGTAGGCGGTGGCTTTACCCGTTATGTCACAGCCCCAGTCTCTCTCTCTCAGTGTAATTCTGACTTTCAAATAAGGAAATAAATCTAAAAAAGAATCTGCTTCCTTAATCCCCCACAGCACCCTGTCTCTGCCCTGTGGACGCTCACCCTGCAGGCCGCGTCTTCTCTGTCCCTTGAGCTTCTTCCTTTGAGCTACTGCACTCGCCCTTAGATGTGTCTCCTGCCTGTTGCTCCTACCATCTACCCCAGTGCTGGGGTAGCCATAGCATAGTGCCCCCCCCACATACACAGGGACATCAGCCAGGCTGTGACACACACACACACACACACACACACACAGGGACATCAGCCAGGCTGTGACACACACACACACACACACACACACACACAGGGACATCAGCCAGGCTGTACATACACACACACACACACACACACACAGGGACATCAGCCAGGCTGTACATACACACACACACACACACACAGGGACATCAGCCAGGCTGTGACACACACACACACACACACACAGGGACATCAGCCAGGCTGTGACACACACACAGGGACATCAGCCAGGCTGTGACACACACACACACACACACAGGGACATCAGCCAGGCTGTACATACACACACACACACA
>CM027397.1:35574186-35616679 GCA_015711505.1 Sylvilagus bachmani | reverse complement strand
AGTGGCCCTCAATGACTCCTCACTTCCTGTTTTTTATTTTTATTTTTTTTTGACAGGCAGGGTGGACAGTGAGAGAGAGGGACAGAGAGAAAGGTCTTCCTTTGCCGTTGGTTCACCCTCCAATGGCTGGCACACCGCGCTGATCCGAAGGCAGGAGCCAGGTGCTTCTCCTGGTCTCCCCTGGGGTGCAGGGCCCAAGCACCTGGGCCATCCTCCACTGCACTCCCGGGCCACAGCAGAGAGCTGGCCTGGAAGAGGGGCAACCGGGACAGAATCCGGTGCCCTGATCGGGACTAGAACCCGGTGTGCCGGCACCACATGGCGGAGGATTAGCCTGTTGTGCCGTGGCATGGCCCTCTTTTCCTGTTGAATAACTACCACAATCCCAGTCAGGGCAACCCAGCTCCTCCCACCCTCCCAGCTGGGCGACCTCACAGGTGCCCACCTACCAGGTCCCTGCCTGCACTGGCCATCCCGTCCCCTCCCCCCTCTCCCCTCGGACTCCTGCTCAACCGTAGAAGCCCAGAGGCCTCCATAAAGCCTGGGTCTCGCCAGCTGACGACAGGGATGGTACCTCTTGGCACCACCAGGCACATTCTGCCCGGAGCCCCCGTTAGCAAGCACAGGTCCTCCCGTGTGCCTCTCACCTAAATGACTCCCTACGGAGGGTGGAGGCCTGGAGCCAGCTGCCGAGGACACGGCCGTGACCAAGACAAGTGGCTTCCTGTGCCCAGACAGCTTCCCTTCGCAGGGGAACAGATGGCAAGCAGAGGCAGGACTAGGGCTGCGTGCAGGCGCTCGGGGGCGCCCCACCGTCAAGAGGAGCCGGAAGCCTGCGCTTTTATGGGGACTTGCTCCGTTTCAAGTGTGCTAGGGCAAAGCCTGTCTCTCCACTGCCTGAAGCTCCCCCTTCCCAGGCCTCCCACTGTCGTTAGCTGGCTCCCTTCTTCCCGCCTCCCCGTCATCCCAGCTGCGACCCAGCATGCCCTCCTTGCAGCCCCCGCCCCCCCGGAGCACCCAAACTCCTTGCGCTTCCCATGCACCTGGCCCGGTGTGCTCCCTGAGCAGTGACTGGCGGGAAAGTGTGGGCCCACCCAACCCTGGGGTCCTGGGGCAGTGGCCGTTAATTTCAGAGGCCCTCGGTTGCCACCCTGGCCTCGTGAGAGTGGGACACCAGGAGTCCCCAAGGCCGCAGCAGTGGGGCCCAACACCCCCACCCACCCCCAGGCCCACCGCACACATACCAGGTGACTGGCCTGGATGAGGCGGGGCCAGAGGAGCGAGGCAAGGTAGCAGGCCTGGGGGATGGGGGTGCAGGTTTCTAGAGGGAGTCTCCAGGCTGGTTCCAGCCGCAGGCCTCTGGGGGGTGACCGTGGGTCAAACCCAACCCGGCACAGTTCACATGCCCTGGAACCGGTGTTCCCAGGGGCACACCCGGCCCAGCCGCCTCCCAGACTGGTGACCCCGAGAGCTCCTGCTGCCTTCTGGCCTGAGTTTCCCCACCGGCACAAGGGGACTGCAGCGGCACCGCCCCCAACAGGGTGGTTTGGCAAATGGCACAGCCTGGAACACCACCGCACTCCATGTGGGGTGGTGTTCCCCGCCTCTGCTGTGCAGGGCTGGGCCAGGCGCCTGGCCTCCCTCCATCTGTGCCCTCACAGGCCTCTGGGTCCGAGAAGCAGTGCAGTATTTGAGATATGGGCGCTGACAGCTGGAGAATCAGGCCCCAGAAGGGCCAGGGGTCCTGGCCTCACCTGGCACAGTTCCCAGAGGAACACCAGGAAGCTCCCTGTCCCAGGGCCATCCCCCACCCCCCAGCTGACCACTTTGGTCTCACTCTTTAGACCCAGGGCCTAGGTGGGGTCCTGGGACTAGTAGGGGATGTCAGGCGGGGGATCAGCTTGGGGTTTGGCCAGTCAGCACTGGCCACTTTCCAGCCAGACAGTGGGAGTTCGGGTTAGCTGCGCCCCCCCCATTTCCCTGCCCCATGGGAGGACGCCTCCGAGGGCCTGCTGCTTGCTTTGACACCCCAGTTCCTCCCCCCACCCCGCGGTCTCCTCCAGCCCAGCCGGCAGAGGCGTGGCGAGAGCCCTGCGCTCCTGTGCTCCATGGCGCGGGGGCCGTGTCTCGCCTGATACCCAGCACAGCCACGTCCAGGTGTCAGAGCCTCCTGGACCCACTTGACCTGTGGGGGCGGGAGAGGCAGCGTGTCAGTGCCCACCCACACAGGGCCTCTGCTCCGCGCCTGCAGCTCAGGACCGGCTCGAGGGGTGGGGGTTCACCGGGCTGGGGGCGGCGCACAGCGCGCTCACCCAGGCCTTCCGCTCCGCATCCCGGTCCAGGCGGTGGCCGCTCCATCACGCAGGGTTAGCCCGCAGGGAGCACAGGGGGTGGAGCCCAGGTCTCCTGACCCGCCCCCGGGGCGGCCAGGCTCAGCTGCACGACCCCGCCCCTGCGCGGTCATTGGCTGCGGCGGTGGGGGGCCGGGCCTGAGTGGCTGCACAGCCCATGGGGTGGCGGAGGCGGGGCGGGAGCCGAGCGCCCGGGATGCCGCCGCCGCCGCCGCCGCCGCGGGACAGGTTCGGGTCCTGGTCCGGCTGGGCGCGCGCGGGGTAAGGGACGGCTTGGGGGCGCGGCGGCCGCAGCGTGAGCGCACGGAGCGCCTGCTCGCCATGTCCAGGAAGAAGACCTCCAAAAGCAAAGGGGCCAGCGCGGCGGCGGCCTCCGCAGTGCCCGCTACCAACGGGCCGCGGCCGGCGCGCCCTGGGGCCGCACGCCCGGGTCTCAAGGCGCCGCCCAACGGGCCCCCGCAGCCCGGCCGGCCCTCGGTTGGCGGCAGTGCCGACTTCTACGACGTCGCCTTCAAGGTGAGCCAGGCACCCCCGCATGTAGGCGAACGCAGCAGGTGGCGCCCGGCCGCAAGCCAGGTGGGGAGGGGACCCGGGGAGTGCGAGCCGGCCTGAGCGGCTGACCACGCGCACGCACACTCCGCGGTCAGGGTCTGCCCCTAACCCCAGGGAGCCGGGCTGCAGGAGCCCGGCACCCGCACCTGAGTGTGTCCCATATGCTGCCTCCCCGCATACCTGGGGTGGTAGATCACCCCCCCTTGGGCAGGGGTTCGTCGTCAGCGGGAAGCGCTGAGCACCCCCTCAACACACACCAAGGCAGAGGCTGCGCGATCTTGGCAAGGGTGGGCAGGCCCATCTTTGGGTCCTGGCGACTTGAGGGGGTGGGGTGAGGGCCGGCTCTCCTGTCCCCAGTGTTTGACTCCTCCTGAGCTCTGCTGGGGTAGGACAGCTGAGGTGAGCCACTGTCCCAAAGGGACGGTGCTGGGCAGAGGGCCTATTGGAACTGCAGCCTGCCTGCCAGCTGGGGGGGTGAGCGCCCTTGTCCTTCTGCTCCAGGTGATGCTGGTGGGGGACTCGGGCGTGGGGAAGACCTGCCTGCTCGTGCGCTTCAAGGATGGAGCCTTTCTGGCCGGGTCCTTCATCTCCACTGTTGGCATCGACTTCCGGGTGAGAGGCTGCGTCCGGTCCCCCACTGCCCTGGGCAGCTTGTAACCCCACGTGGGGTCCTGGCTGGGCCATCCCAGCCACCTGCCTTGAGCTGTACTGTGGCTCACCACTGCCCAGTGCCAGAGCTGGCAGACCCTTGGGGCCAGGAGGTGGGTACTGGCGCTCCCAGGGTGGAGGCATCGAGGCAACTCAAGGCCCATGTACAAGAGGCCGGTGTAGCCGCCCACCAAGTTCTACAAGGCCCGTGGCTGTGGGGACCGCCCTGCACCCTGGCAGTGCCCCCCCCCACCGTGCTTGCCAGTCTGGATCCACGTGCCAAGGTGCTGGTGTTCTCAGCACATCCTGAATCTGCATTTTTCTCACCCTTTAATTAGAACCAGTTAAGAAGGCTGTGAAGCCAGCCCCTTCCTTGGGAAGAAAGGGGGTTCCCGCGGCCTGGCTGGAGTCCACAGCCCTCTGGGATGCTGGAAGGGGCGAGGTGCAGAGGGCCTGCCGCCCCCCCCCCCCGTTCTCTGCTCCCTCTAGGAGGTGGGGCCTGTGAGGTTGTGAGGCTGTTTGGTGTGCACCCATTGCAGGGTGCCAGGAGACAGTGTCCTCCCCAGCACAGCAGATGGCTGCGCCTGGCTCCCCGGAGACCCAGAAGCACCCGGCAGCAGCCTGGGGAGGAGCTGCAGGTTCCAGCTGCCCAGGGACTTCGGGCAAAAGTCCCGCCCCTTCCCCATGATTGGGCACAAGCCGGCTCCTGGAGACCCAGCCCTCAACCTGGGCCAGATGTGGTTCTCAGTGCTTTGAACACAGCAACTCCCCAGGCGCTAGAGGAGCCACGGGATAGGAGCCCCGGCCGTAGAGGACAGAAGCCAGTCACGGGCCTGGGGCCACTTCATGGCTGACTTCAAACCCAGCTGCCAATGGCTTTCAGCAGAGTGGGGCACTAGCCACGTTGGAGGGGACAGGGGAGGCAGATGAGGGCAGCCAGCACTGGCCTGAGGGTCCGGGGGACCAGGAGTGGGGGGCTTTCCAAGGCAGCAGTCTGTGGGCCCAGAACTGGCCACAACTGATCAGGGGGCAGCAACCTGCATATCTGAGGTTGGGGTGGACCCCCAAGCAGAAGAGGCTCACCGGGTTGTTTCAGAACAAAGCCCTGGACGTGGACGGCACCAAGGTGAAGCTGCAGGTGAGCCAGAGGCCAGTGGGGGGGCAGGGACACCGGCGAGGGGTGTGGCCTGACTGCTGCCCGCCCACAGATCTGGGACACCGCCGGGCAGGAGCGGTTCCGCAGCGTCACTCACGCCTACTACCGAGATGCCCACGGTGAGCCCTGGGCACCGGGTTCCGGGTGACCAGGAGCTGGTGGCCTGGGGATGACCGCACTGTCCCTCTGCTCCCAGCGCTGCTTTTGCTCTATGACGTCACCAACAAGGCCTCCTTCAACAACATCCAGGTCAGTGTCCCCCTTCCCAGCCTCCAGGCTCAGGGCCCAGGGTGGGGAGGGCGGCCTGGAGACCCCCACACCTCCTCCCGCCCCCAGGCCTGGCTGGCCGAGATCCGGGAGCACGCCCAGCACGACGTGGTGCTCATGCTGCTGGCCAACAAGGTGGGCGCTCGGCTCAGACCCGGCAGGCGTGGGGGGCGTGGGAGAGCCGTGGGCTGGCGTCACCAGCACCCCTGTGCCCGGTCCAGGTGGACTCTGCCCATGAGCGTGTGGTGAAGAGGGAGGACGGGGAGAAGCTGGCCAAGGTGAGTGGGGGCAGGGCAGGGGCGAGGCGCCGGGCGGGCCGAACGTCCAGGCTGCCCCCAGGCCACTGCCCGGCTGGCAGCCGCTGTCTGCAGGACTACGGGCTGCCCTTCATGGAGACCAGCGCCAAGACCGGCCTCAACGTGGACTTGGCCTTCAGGGCCATTGCCAAGTAAGTGCAGGGGTCCCACGACCCCCAGGCAGGGCCTGCCGCCCTGAGCGGCCCTGCAGCGTGTCCACCCCCGCTGTCCAGGGAGCTGAGGCAGCGCTCCATGAAGATGCCCGGCGAGCCGCGCTTCCGGCTGCACGACTACGTCAGGAGGGAGGGGCGCGGGGCCTCCTGCTGCAGACCCTGACCCCGACCTAGCCGCGAGCTCACCACGCGAGGCCACCGCTTCCGGGACCGGGCTTCCACGCGGCAGGGGCGCTGCCTGACCACTCCGTATGCCAGGGCTCCCGCTGCCCGCCGCCCCAGGCGACGCCGTGCGAGGCCCCGCCGGGCAGGTGTGCAGCCCCCCGCCGCTCTCTGGAGCGCGCACCTGTCCCCAGCCCCAGCGAATAAAGCGGTTTTCTGCAGCGTCCGTCTCATCCATTGCGAGGTCGAGATGCTGGAGCCGGGCTCCTGGCGTCGGCTTCCCGCCCCACGACTGTGCAGGTCTCGGAATAACGACACGCGGGAGGAGAGGGCGCGGCACCCTCGCTTTATTACCAGGCAACCCAGCCAGACACACGCCCGCCTTACCGCCGGGTCCCGCCGCGTCCGCAGCCGGCTCCAGGCGACCCTGCAAAGCAACAGCGGCCGGGATGAAGCCCCGGCCCCCGGCCCCCGCCCGCCCCCGGCGGCACGGCTCGAGCCTCAGCCCCGCGAGGTAATCAGACTGCGCGTGCAGTTCTCATACGAGGTGTCAGAAATCAAAGGCCTCATCACAGGCTCGGCGCCGCGCCGCGCACACCCCGGGCCCGGGCCCGCCTTACCTGCAGCGACCCCACGCCGGGGCCGGCGACCCCCTCCACGACCCGGCCAGGCGCCCAGGCAGTCCCCCAGCCACCACGCGGCCGCCAACCGGCCTCGCTACCCGACCCCAAAAGAGCGGGCGCCGGCCCGGCGCAAGCATTTATAGAAACTGCCCTCACCTCTGTGATTGGGCAACCTCGGCGGAAGCGCCCGCCTCCTCTCGCCGCTGATACGCCCCGCTCTTGTTTCCACCAATCCTGCCGCGGCATTTCTCTCGGAAGCGCTCGGACCGAGACCCGAAGCTCCGCCCCTTTGCGGGGGCTATTGAGCGCGATTGTGAGTGACGGATGCCCACAGCCAGTCAGACTTCAGTCTGCAACATAGACAGATTCCGAACCTGCCAATCCCGCCCCGAGACAGCAGGGCCGCCGGAAGTCGTAGTTCCCGGAGCGCCGCGCGTCGGGCGGGGAGCCGGGGAACTACGACTCCCGGCGGGCATGGTGCTGCGGCGCTTCCGGCTGGCGCGCCTCGGCCCTTTCCCGGCCGGCGGCCGAGGGGGCAAGATGAAGCGGGAGGGTGGCGCCGCCGCGGTCCGGCAGCTGCGGGCGGGTGAGTGTCCGCGCGGTGCGCCCGGCGGGGGGCCCGGGCCTCGGGGCCGCGCGGCGGGGCGCGATCGGACGCGGCAGGGGCCGCGGCGACGGTCCGGCCTGGTGGGGGGCGGGGCTGAGGGCCGGGGTCCCGGCGTCCACCTGCCCGCTGGTCGCTCGCTGCACCGCCTCGTCTCGGTGCGTGCGTTCCCTCTTCCTGGGCGCGGGGCACTGCTGAGGGCGCCCGGGAGGCTGCGGGGAGCGGGTCCCCATTCGGAGCCCCTCCTGCGCTGCGGGGTCCCCGCACCCGCGCTCGGGGACAGTTCGGGCCGGGTCACTCGGTGCGTTGCAGGGTGTGGGGCGGCACGCGTGACTTCCTGCTGCGAGCGACGACCCCCGCTCCCCGGAGTTGTGACCACAGAAGTGTCCCCCCCCCGGGGAGTGGGCAGCCCGCTCGGAGCCCCTGGTTTAGAGAGAGGGGACCAAGAAGGGGCAGCGTCGCGCAGAGCCGTGGCAGTGTCCGGGAAGGGAGACAGGAAGCTGCGAGACGAGTACTGGGCGCTGCTGGACGGCCGATGGAGACGCACCCGGGTCGGGGCTGGAGGCAGAGGCCACCCAGGCCGGCCCGATCCACGGGGCGCAGGGCAGGCCCCGGGGAGCTCAGACTCCCGCTGGCCTGTGCTGGGGCGACCCGGGAGGCTCCCTGGGGAGGAGGCTGGGCTCTCCCCAGGCGCACACACACAGGCCCCCTCTCCTGGGGCTGCCCAGCCCAGCCCTGGCCAGGTGCGTGGCCGCCTGCTGCCTCGTTCCATGTCCTTGGGCCTTTGCCTCCGGGACCCCTTCCCTGAGGGCCTGGGTGATGGGCCTGACCCAGCCCCCATGTCATTACCCCGCCCCTGCCCTGCGCACTCACTCTGCCTACAAAGCTCCTTCTCCTGGGCCAAGGTTCCCAAGTCCATCACCCACGCCCTGCAGGAAGCCAGAACCTCCCCGTGACGGGCAGCCCAGCTGGGAAGGAAGGGCCCACGGCCGGTACTGCAAGCCGAGGCGTTCCCAGGGGGGACACCCACCGTGGCCCATGGAAATTGCCCTGGAGACCAGGGGGCCTCCCTGACCAGGCTGGTTGGGAAACGCACAGAGGAAGCAGCGGGGCACCCGAGTTGCCGGAGCCACGGGCGGGGTGCCCTGGGGTTTGGTTGCCCCCTGGCTTGGCGTGCAGCCGGCTGCGGTGTTCCGTGGGCATGTAGGTTTTCTGGCAGCACGGCAGGAAGCAGAGGGGTCAGTGGACGTCCCACCATCAGCTCGCGGAGAGCGGCTGCTGTCTGCAGGGTCCATGCCACAGCTCCTTCCGGGGGGGGTGTCCATCGCTGACCCCTTTGTAATGAGAGACCCACAGCACGGGACGACACGTAGCCACAGGCACACAGCTGCTGCTCTGGCTGGGGTGGGACTGGAACCCAGGTCTGTCCCAGTCAGTCTGTGGCCCTGTGTACCGCACACCTCAGTGAGTGTGTGTGTGCGTGTGTGTGTGTGTGTGTCTTGCTCTGAACCTGGGTCCCCAACCAGGCCATCTGGCTCATGCAGAGGGATCCTCCTACCCCCTGCCCTTCCACGATGCCCCCAGGGTGCTGGTCCCAGGGCAGAGAGATGTGGATGATGCCACCAGGTAGGGCAGAGGGAAGAACAGGGCAGGGCACCCGGGGTGAGCGGAACTGGGTGGTCTAGGTCCCAGGAAGGTGTGTTCTGTACCCAGCCTGGAACATGGTGCGGTGGGCGATGGGCAGAGCTCTGTCCCCTGTGCTTCCACTGCATCTAGGCCTGGCCTGGGACATCTGTGTGTGCCCCCAGCGCTGTGCGGCAAGGGGAGCAGCGTGGCTTGGAAGCGTCGGCTGGCCCTTCCCGAGACAGCCAGGAGCAGCTTCCTGGCTGCCCCTCCAGGAAGCCCTCTGTAGCTTCCCTAGCCTGGGCCAGGGCTCCAGGCCACAGCCAGCCAGCACACGTGGGGAAGGGACTGAGGTGCCCACGCAGGCCTCCGGGGGCCAGGGTGTGGGGTTGAAGCTGGGCTTCCAGCAGGGGGACCGTGGAGGGGCTCGGCCGGGGCAGGAGAGGCTTGGAGGCCCCTGGGGTTGCGGCGGGGGCCGGTGTGGTTGTGGGCGCTCGGATCGGGGAAGGCAGGCCGGCCTCAGACCCCGGCCGCCCAGCTCCTCCGGGCAGGGACATCTGGGGGGCGCCAGCCCACACCCAGGCTGTTTGGGATGCGGACGTCAGGGGAAGTGCGTGTGGCTTTGCTGTGGCAGCGGGCTGGGCGGTCTCCGTGGCCCCTGGGGCGGCTCCTGGCAGTGAGACCAGCAGCTGTGCCTCGAGCTGCAGCCCAGCCACTGACCTCCACAACCCCGGCAGGCGGGGCCGAGCCCTCCCAGGACTCCCCCTGCACTGCCCACTCTGCTGGTGCCTCGTGAGACACTTGACCTGGGGCTCTTCCGCGTGTGTCCAAGGGAAGACGCGTGGGGACTTGAGGGGGTGCCTCAGCTGAGCACTGGGCTCCCACCTGGGGAGCTGCTCAGAGAAAGGGGCGGCCTAACCTTCCCAGAAGAGGCTAAGGCCGGTGTGGTGGAACGAATCCACGGCAACCTCTGATTCCCCCTGGGCAGTGAGCGCCCTGCAACCCCTCAGAAGTGGGCGTGGTGGACAAAGACCCCTGGTCCCAGCCCAGAGGTCGGGGAGCGGAGCCCAGGTCCCGTTTGCACACTGCTGACCGTGACCCTCCCTACAGATGGGCACGCGGTCCTCGGACTTGCCGGGGTGGGTGGTGTACTGGAGCTGATGGGGACAGCGCTTTCTCAGCCATCTCTCCATCCCCTTGTGGGGTTTTCTGGGTTTGGGATGTGGAGGGCACCCTCTTCCCTGCAGGAGGCCCGGCTCCCGGGGCAGTCTCTGGAGAAGCCTTGTTCTCAGCAGGCTGCAGCACGGGGCCGCGAGGGCGCCCCCACCCTCTGGGCCCAGGCCCAGCCCCCTGGCGTCCCAGCCAGCAGGAATGCTGAGTGCTGGATGTGCTTCCCGGGTCTTGGGCCTGCTGCCTGGACCCAGAGGGAGGCTGTTATGGGGAAATCCAGCCCCTGGGGCCAGGCCGCGAGATGCCTGGGGCTTCTTGCTCAATTCCGAAATGTTGAGGAGGGACGGCTGTGGGGGGGGGCGCTGGCCTCCTTCCCGGAGTCCCGCCCACCCAGCCCTGGCTGGGGCTGAGCACTGAACCCGTGTGAACCGGGAAGCGGCTTGCCAGGCGGAGCTGGGTCCCCTCCCTCCTTCCCTGCTCGGCCCGGCTCTCCAGCACCGGCCAGGCCCCCACGGGCCCCGTCCTGCTGCGCCCCGGCTGATGGCATGTGGGCCTGCGTGCCCGTTTCGCTCACCCCCGCACGGGGAGAAGTGGACGCCTGTTCTCCCGCCCCTGCCTGTGCCACGCTCAGGCAGACCCGCAGGGCTGCAGGCCGCCCGGGGTCCCGGCCCTGTCCAGCTGTCACTCCCTGGAACTCCGCTGACCTGTGGCGCTGGAAGCTCGGAGCAGACGGGCTTGCGGAAGCCAGGTCAGTGTCCCAGCGGCCTCCCTCTCGTCCCTGCCCATGGGCAGTGGCAGCAGTCGGGCTCACCAGCACGAGCAGGGTGGTGGCGCAGCCCTGGCCACTTCCTGGGAACTTCCGGCTTAGTGAGGAGGCGCTGGGGCCGACGGGGGCTGGCCAGGGCGCGGCTTGTGCGCAGGCCACCTCCTCTGGCCCTGCACTGCGCACTGTGAGAGCCCAGCTGGGGCTACCTGGAGCCCACCAGGGAGTCACAGTTGGGGTGGGGTGGTCTGTTTGGTCCTGGCTGAGACTGGTGCCAATGGGCAGGAGGCAGCGGGTGCCGCGGAGCCCTGGGTGAGCCCTGGTGTGGCGGCTGTCCCAGATGCAGCAGGGGAGGTGTGGCTGGAGGAGGGAGGCCCCATCTTCCTGGACCCGAGGGCGCTCTGAGCCCGTGACAGCCAGCTCCAGTATGGAGGTACTGGGTTAGGCCTGTGTCCCAGAGGCCGAGAGTGGGCGGGGCAGTGGGTTGGGATGGGTCATAGTGGATGACCATACCGAATGACCCCGCGGGGGGTGGTGAATGCCATCTGCACAGCATGTGGACAAGGTGGACACTGTAGAGGGACCAGGTCAGGAGGGCGTGGTGGAGAAGGTGCCAGAACGCCTCGCCTTGTCAGGCATCCCTGGTGGGCCTGTCTGCGGCATGTTCCCTCTCCTGCCCCTTCATGGTCCCAGTGGCCCCCGAGCTTAGGCCTGGGCTGCTGGGTGGGCTCCTGATGGCCATGCCACCCTCCAGACAAGCCAGCCGCAGCCATTGCTCAGGCTCTGGAGTGGGCGCCTGTCTGGACGGCAGGTGTCCCCATGGGTCACGCACCTGGACTCCGAGGGTGGGCGCTGTCTCTGCGGTGGACGGCTCCGCTGTGGGGCTCTGTGCTAAATGTGACCGCCTGGCTGTGTCTCCTTTGCTCTCAAACCTTGCATAGTGCGGTGCCACTGAGCAGTGTCCCGCAGGCTCACCCCCGCCTGCCCTTCCGGGGACTGTGGGGCTGTTCGTGGCACTTAGATGATTCCCATGTGCCTCCCCCACCGCCTGTACTTGTGAACCCCTGAGGCCCGTGGTGGCCTGAGGAGGGTCTCCTGTGGCTCCAGCTCCCTCACCCCAGTCGTCCTGTAGGGTACAGAAGTGTCCCCGACATCCTGCAGCCCGGGGCTGGCCGGGGCTCGTCTTACCTTGGCTGTTCGCCATGAACCTGCATCCCGCTGTGTGTGCCGCACCTTTGGCTTATCCCAGTGTGCTGGCAGAGATCCCCCACCAAGGCCCAGCTTTGGCCCTGGGGACATTTGGATGGACCCAGGACTAGGGGAGCAGACAGCACAGGTGGTGAAGTCAAGGGCCCGGTGCTGCTGTGGGCCCATCTGGGTGCCTGGGGCCTGTGCAGCTGGGATGGGAGGGGTGGGAGGGGGGAAGGGGCTCTGCCCACTCTGGACGTCGCTGGTGGAAGCCTGCCCTGAGCCGGACCCACCCTGGTGGGCTCGCCTGGGTCTCCAGCCTCTCCTTTGTGCCCCACCCACAGGGGTCGCTGCCCGAAGACCCTAGATGCTGCTCTAGAGCATGAGCTCGGGCAAGAGTGCCCGCTGCAGCCGCTTCTCCACTCCAAACAGCACTCCTGGGGTAAGGGGCGCTCCCTGACCAGCCTCCCCACCTGGCGGGCGCTGCAGGGCGGGGCCTCCCTGGGTCTGCCCACATTCTCATCTGGGCAAGGCACCCTCCGTTCTCTTTCCAGACCAGAATGGAAACGACATTCGGGCCTGCCTTTTCGGCTGTTACCACTGTCGCGAAAGGTGAGCTGTGCACCCTGGCCCACTCCTGCCAAGGCCTGGGGCCCCGGGCTGTCCGGTGTGTGCCTCAGCCTCTGCTGCTGTGGCCTGCCCCCTGCCCCAGGTAGGCCCAGTGCCCAGCGGCGAGCACCGGGGCCCCAGGCTGCCTCAGTCCACCAGGTGCACTGTCCCTAGTCACCGCGACCCCCAGGCTCGTCCCCAGCTGCCAGCAAGCTTTGGGATCGCCCTCCATGCCTTCCGCTGGACGAAGCTGGCGCGGGACCCCACAGCTCTTGGGACGCCCTCTTCTTAGATGAAGAAAGTGAAACACCACAATTCTGCCACCCAAGAAACCACTCCTGAGTTTCCCCTCCCCGCAGCGGCCATGGGGCGCCAGTCAGGGCCTGCCTCGTCCGGCCTCGTTACTGTGGGGAACCTGAGGCCCAGCCAGGCCTGGGACCTGGGGACATTTCCATCTGGCTGAGGGAGTGAGCCTCCCGCCCCTAGACTGCCACGGGTGGGCCGTGTCGGGGAAGCCCTGCCAGGGTGAGCTGGGAGGGGTGGGGGCAGAGCCGGTCCCCGCCTCCCGCACCCAGGAAGTGGCGTGAGGACCCAGAGCCTGAGGATGCGGTGGCTGTGCCCAGCGTCCTCTGGGACTGAGCCGTCAGGATCCACCTGGCAGGTCACCTTGGGCGCAGCCAGGAAGACGCCCGAGCTCCTGCCACGTGTCCTGGGACCTGATGGCTCAGTGGCGGTGTCTCGGCCGGGACCCCGATCGCCTGGGGTGCTGGGGTGTCTCGGCCGGGACCCCGATCGCCTGGGGTGGCGGTGTCTCAGCCGGGACCCCAATCGCCTGGGGTGCTGGGGTGTCTCGGCCGGGACCCCGATCGCCTGGGGTGCTGGGGTGTCTCGGCTGGGACCCCGATCGCCTGGGGTGCTGGGGTGCTTGTAGAGCCTAGAGATGCCCTGGGGAGAGGCAGGGCTGGGGAGCCTCCAGCCACAGGGGCAGCTTAACCCTGGGAAGCAACCCTTCCCCGTCCCATCCCTGCCCCCCTCCTCCCTGTCACAGCCCTGGGGGGGGTCACGAGCTGGAGCTGGCCCCCAGGGCCCCGTGCCAGGCAGAGCAGACCCTGCGGCACTCCCCCACGCCGCTGGCTTCTTCTCTCGGCAGCTGACGGAGCCGGCACGTACAAGCAGCACCGCAGGACGCCTTCCTCCTCCAGCACTCTGGCCTACTCCCCACGGGACGAGGAGGACAGCATGGTGGGTCCCCGCCCTGCAGCAGCCCGGAGCCAACTGAGCTGGGCAGGCAGAGGGCAGGGACAAGCATGCAGTTCCAGGGAACAGTACACTGGACCCTCGGCTTGAGCGCAAGGTGCCAAGTCCCCAAGACTACGGCGGGCTGGGGAGGGCGGGGGCAGAGCCGTGGCACCTGCCGGCCAGGAACAGGCGCGTCTGGCTTCAGCTTAAGAGACGGGGAGCAGCAGAAGGTTCCCTCAGGAGGGCAACACGACTTAAAAAGCAAATCACGTTTAGGAGGCATCTTCCACTGAGTAGAAAGCAAGCGAGGTCCTGGGTGCAGGCGGAAGTTGGGGGGTCCTGCTGAGGGGAGGTGGGCGGCGGCAGGTGGACCTGACTGGGCCTGTGGGGAGCTAGAGGAGCCCCAGCTGCTGGCTGTGCGGGTGAGGGAGAGGTTCGGAGTGGTTGGGGGCAGGCTGCTGGTGCAGAGCCCCGTGGCCAGGGTCACAGTGGCTGTTCCCTGCACCTGGGCCCCGGTGCTCGCCGCTGGGCCTACCTGGGGAAGCGCGGCTCTGGGCCCCGGTGCTCGCCGGCGTGTGGCGGCCCCTGCTGGTGGGGTCTAGCAGCTCTCCAGCCTTCCCTGCCTTCTCAGCACCCGGCTGCTCTCCTCTCTAACAGGAAGGAAAAAGGTTTTAGTGAACTGAGGGACACGCTGTGTGCTGGGCTCTGCAGGAGGCCCTAAGGACGGCTCGGATGTCCCAGGGCCCTGTCCCTGCAGACCTGCACCCCAGGTGTTGCTGTTTGCCGACTGTGGGGGGCCGGGTCTCTATCCTGCCCCTGCCTAGGGCTGGCCCTACACTTGGGGGTGGGAGCCTCAGCGGCCGATAAGGAGCGCAGGGCTGTGGCTGGGATGTTTGACTCACTTCCTCTGACTTTCCCTCTGTTCCTCACGTGCCTTTCAGTGCACACAGGCCCCCTGGGAGGCCGGGGGAGGGGATGCTGCCCCGCGCAAGGCACGCGTCCCAGTCCCTGTCCCGCCTCCCGCCCCCGGGCCTGGCTCTGTCTGCCTGGCTAGTTTCGCATCAGGCTGGCAGGGAAGGGCCTGCTCGCGTGGACCCCAGGGGTGCTCAGCCGAAGCATGCATGGCATGGGAGCGCCAGGGGGCAGGGCCACGGGGAATGTGGTTCTGGAAGCTTCTTTCGGAGGTCCCAGGCCCAAAGGGGAGGGAGGAACAGTGTCTGTCCCCTTCTCTCTGGACCTCTGCAACTTGTTGGCCCTCACCTCCCTCTCCAGGGAAGTGTGGCCTTGGGTCCCTGCCTTCCGGCGGCTTTGCCTGGGCCTGGCGTCCTCTGTGCGCCAGCCTCCCGTCCTGCAGTCCAGGGGCTGTCAGAGGCCCCGGGATTGGCTGGTGGAGGTGCCCTTGCCGCGGCCCTCATTCCCTCACGGGAAGCAGGAAGCAGCCCAAGCGTGTCCTGGTAGAATTGAATAGCAGGAAGTCTCCACTCGCACAAAGAAAGTTGGCAGACGAGAGCGGGCAGCCTCGCACTCAGGGCTGGGCTGCCCCGGGAGGCGCGGAACCGGGCGCTGCACACCGCACTCCTGTGGTCAGCGCTGCCCTGCCCAGAGCTCTGCCCACGGGGAGCCCCCGGCGAGCCGCCTCTCCCTCCGCACAGCCCCCCATCAGCACTCCCCGCCGCTCTGACTCGGCCATCTCTGTCCGCTCCCTGCACTCCGAGTCCAGCATGTCCTTGCGCTCCACGTTCTCGCTGCCTGAGGAGGAGGAGGAGCCGGTAGGTGTGGCCCCCTCAGGAGGGCCTGCGGGCAGCTGTCACTGGGCTGTGGGGTGGCCTTTCCTGGGGGTCTGCCTGGGCCCGGGCTCCTCACTGTTGGAGGCACGAGGGCCCAGGCCGTCCCCAGCTCCCCGCTCAGAGCTGCTTCAGGACAGAGCGAAGTGGGGCTTGGGGGGCCCTTGGGGACAGTGTCTGCACAGCTGGACCTGCTCCGTCCCCTCAGTCCCCTGCCTCCCCTCCTGGTCCCCGCCTCACCCTCCCCTCCCCTCCCCGGTCCCCAGCCTCACCCTCCCCCTGCCCCTCCCCTCCTGGTCCCCGCCTCACCCTCCCCTCCCCTCCCCTCCTGGTCCCCGCCTCACCCTCCCCCTGCCCCTCCCCTCCCTGGTCCCCAGCCTCACCCTCCCCTGCCCCTCCCCTCCCTGGTCTCCATCCTCACCCTCCCCTGCCTGCCCCTGCTGGTCCCCGCCTCACTCTCCCCTTCCCTCCCCTTCCTGGTCCCCCAGCCTCAGGGGCCCTCACCCTGCCCCTCCCCTCCCTGGTCCCCAGCCTCACCCTCCCCCTGCCCCTCCCCTCCCTGGTCTCCATCCTCACCCTCCCCTGCCCTCCCCTCCTGGTCCCCGCCTCACCCTCCCCTGCCCTCCCCGGGTTCCAGGAGCCGCTGGTGTTTGCAGAGCAGCCTTCCGTGAAGCTGTGTTGCCAGCTGTGCTGCGGCGTGTTCAAGGACCCCGTGATCACCACGTGTGGGGTGAGGCCGGCTGTGCCCTGCAGAGCCTGAAGGCCCTGGACTCACCCGGCCGGGTGGGCATGGGTGGGGTGAGGCCCCCGCTGCCACTTTCCTCCAGGTGTGCCTTGTCCCCACAGCACACGTTCTGTAGAAGATGTGCCCTGAAGTCAGGTAGGCGCCCCTGGCCCAGGCCCAGCTGCCCCCGAGCTCCTGGATGCCCCCGTGCCGTGCACAGCATCTGGGCACCAGTGCCTCTGCGGGGCCTAGGCTCAGACCCTCTTCCTGGTGGGCGTGTGCCCTGGGCTCCCGGGCTAGTGGCCCTGTCCCCTGTTGGAGGCTCCTCTGGCCCCACCAGCTGCTCCTGCCCCTTTGTCCCCTGCCACTGCCTGGCCGCAGGGCAGCTGAGCGGCCTCCATCAGCCCCTGCTCCTCGGGGGCTGGTCCCTCGGTAGGGCAGCCAGATGGTGAATCAGGCACCCCACGGAGGCGCCTGCCCCGCCAGGCCTCACCAGGATGGGCGGGGGCGGCTGGGCGGGCCGTGGGAGTCAGCCTGCCCTCCTGCCCCAGAGAAGTGCCCCGTGGACCACGCCAAGCTGACGGTGGTGGTGAACAACATCGCGGTGGCCGAGCAGATCGGGGAGCTCTTCATTCACTGCCGGCACGGCTGCCGGGTGGCAGGGGGCGGGAAGCCCCCCGCCTTCGAGGTGGACCCCCGAGGCTGCCCCTTCACCATCAAGCTCAGCACCCGCAAGTGAGTGGCCCAGGCCCCACCCCCAGGATGCCGTGCGCCTCTGCCGTGGGGCCGCTGTGGGGGCCGTGGGCTCAGCCTCGGGTCGGCCCTCCCCCAGGGAGCACGAGAGCAGCTGTGACTACAGGCCTGTGCGGTGCCCCAACAACCCCGGCTGCCCCCCGCTCCTGACCATGAACCTGGAGGCCCACCTCAAGGAGTGCGAGCACATCAAGTGTCCACACTCCAAGTACGGGTGAGTGGACGGGGGAGGGGCCGCTGTTCAGGGTCAGGAGGCCGGTGGTGGGCATGGCTCGGTCCGGGCGTGGGGAGCCCAGGCAGACCTCGCAGGGTGCCGCGGTGGGGCTCCGCTGTGGCGCGGCTCGGCTGGGTGCAGCGGGCCCAGCCACGGAGCAGTCAAGGGGATCCTCGGTCCTGGCGCGGCAAGCGATGCCAGGTGTCCGGCCAGGTTGGCAGGGGGACAGCTGTCCTGTCCCCCAGGTGCACGTTCATCGGGAACCAGGACACGTACGAGACACACCTGGAAACGTGCCGCTTCGAGGGCCTGAAGGAGTTCCTGCAGCAGACGGACGACCGCTTCCACGAGATGCACGTGGCGCTGGCCCAGAAGGACCAGGAGATCGGCTTTCTGCGCTCCATGCTGGGCAAGCTCTCCGAGAGGGTGGACCAACTGGAGAAGAGCCTGGAGCTCAAGTTCGGTGAGGGCCGGCCGGGCTCGGGGCGCAGCGCCGCCCCCGGCCCCCGTGACGCTCTGCTCCCACCCCTCAGATGTCCTGGATGAGAACCAGAGCAAGCTCAGCGAGGACCTCATGGAGTTCCGCAGGGACGCGTCCATGCTGAACGTGCGTGGGCCGAGGCAGCGGGGAGCGGGAGCGTGTGGGGAGCCGGCTCCGGCCGGGAGGCCCCTCCCGTGGGCCTCTGTCCCCCCCAGGCGGGGTCGGGGGTCTGTGTCGGGGGAGGGCTGCTGCTGCTGCTGCCCTCGCCCACCCACCCGACCTGCCCTCTGCCCGACTCTCGGTCTTGCAGGACGAGCTGTCCCACATCAATGCGCGGCTGAACATGGGCATCCTAGGATGTGAGTCCCCCTGCTGCTGCCCCCACTGCTGCCCCGAGGCCCCCAGGGCCCCTCACCCATCCCTGCCGTCTCTCCACAGCCTACGACCCTCAGCAGATCTTCAAGTGCAAAGGGACCTTCGTGGGCCACCAGGGCCCCGTCTGGTGTCTCTGTGTCTACTCCATGGGTGACCTGCTCTTCAGCGGCTCCTCCGACAAGACTATCAAGGTCGGGGGTCCCGCCCCAGAGGCTGGGTGGGCACTGCGCGCCGGCCTCTGCCAGGTCACTCCCGTCCACAGCTGGACCTTCTCTCTGGGGAGACTGGCGCCTCACTGCTGCCACCCTGCAGGTGTGGGACACGTGCACCACCTACAAGTGCCAGAAGACCCTCGAGGGCCACGATGGCATCGTGCTGGCTCTCTGCATCCAGGGGTGAGTCCAGGCGCACGGTGCCACTGGCCCCGGGCACAGGAGACCATGCTGCCCGTGGTGGGCTGGCAGCCTGAGCCTGTGCAGCTGAGTGTGCTGGGCTATGCTGGGCCGCGGGGTGGCAGCGCGTGGACTGCTGCACCTCTGAGCCTGGCGTGGCCCGGTGCACCTAAGGCAGCCAGAGGATGGGGGTGGGGGGAGGCAGGCTCAGCCTCAGGGCCTGTGGCTTGAGCCCCCTGCGGCCTCCACACCCCCAGGACAGTCTCTTCCCTAGACCTGTCTTCCTGCCCCCAAATCTGTGTGAGTGCGGGGGGGGGGGGGGGGAGGAGCAAATGGGGCGGGGGCAGGCTCGACAGCCTGTAGCCCTGGGTCTCTTCAGTGCCAATGGGTGGGCAATTACCGCCCAGCTCTGGCTGTCAGGCGCTTGCCAGGCAGGCACCGGGGCTGGGCGTGACTCCCAAGACTCCCACAGTGAGACCCTAGGAAAACAGAGACTGTGGCTGAGGGAGGGAGCAGGCCAAGCTGCTGGTTGGTGCCCAGTCAGCGCAGACACGGCTTCCCCTCCCCCAACCAGGTGCAAACTCTACAGTGGCTCTGCAGACTGCACCATCATCGTGAGTGGGGCCTGTGGTGGGCGGGCAGGTGGAGGGTGCCCAGGCACGCGTACCCGCTGCCCTGGGCTGCTGGCTCCGGGCTGCAGGGCTAGCCGCGGCTTCCCTTGCCCCCAGGTGTGGGACATCCAGAACCTGCAGAAGGTGAACACCATCCGAGCCCACGACAACCCCGTGTGCACCCTGGTCTCTTCCCACAACATGCTCTTCAGCGGCTCCCTGAAGGCCATCAAGGTACAGGCGAGCAGCTGTGTCCCACGCAGCCCCCGAGGTGCGGAGCGCAGCCAGCCCGCACTCACGGCCATCCCCGCAGGTCTGGGACATCGTGGGCACAGAGCTGAAGCTGAAGAAGGAGCTCACAGGCCTCAACCACTGGGTGCGGGCCCTGGTGGCTGCCCAGAGCTACCTGTACAGCGGCTCCTACCAGACAATCAAGGTGCGCCCGGCCGCCCCTCCCCTGGGGAAGGATTGCCCAGGCTGGCACGGGGGCTCTGTCTGCTGCCCCTGCCCGTGTGCACCCTGCGCAGTGTCTGAGCCCAGGCCGTGTGCGCCCACAGATCTGGGACATCCGGACCCTGGACTGCATCCACGTCCTGCAGACGTCTGGGGGCAGCGTCTACTCAATCGCGGTGACGAATCACCACATCGTGTGCGGCACCTACGAGAACCTCATCCACGTGAGGCCGGGCGCCTGCAGGCGGGCCAGGCTTGGGCGCGCCTCCCGGGCCCGCACATCCTGCCCCTGACCTGCCCGTGTCTGCCTCCCGTCAGGTGTGGGACATCGAGTCCAAGGAGCAGGTGCGGACACTAACGGGCCACGTGGGCACCGTGTACGCCCTGGCGGTCATCTCCACACCAGACCAGACCAAAGTCTTCAGTGCGTCCTACGACCGGTCCCTCAGGGTGGGTGCTGGCCCAGGCATGGCGGGAGGTGGGGGGGAAGGGGTCAGCCAGGCTCCGGTCGGCCTTCATGTGCCCTGTGCCCCCAGGTCTGGAGCATGGATAACATGATCTGCACACAGACCCTGCTGCGTCACCAGGGAAGTGTGACGGCGCTGGCCGTATCCCGGGGCCGGCTCTTCTCAGGGGCTGTGGACAGCACTGTGAAGGTAGGGCCTGTGGTCTTGGCTACTCACAGGGACGTGGGGGCCGGGGTGGGGTGGGAGCAGCTGGCAGCCGAGGTACGTGGTGGTGGATGGCCCAGGGGTGCCTGAAACAGCCCTCTCCTTGCAGGTGTGGACTTGCTAACAGAAGCCAGGCCGGGCTGGGCTTCTTCTGGGCTGCTCTGGCGCTGTCCGAGCCAGGCTGGCCACACGGCGCGGGCTCTGGGTATCTGCCTGCCCTGGGGGATGAGGGGACAGGTTCAGGCAGCCGGCAGTAGCCTGCTCGCCCTATGCTCACGGCTGCCAGGACAGTGCCCAGGCCCCCCTCTCCAGGTGCCAGGTACAACACTCCTCGGCCCACCCCACTCCACCCCGGGCACACTGGGCCTTTTTACTCAGCTTTTCTACGGTTTCTAGGTTGTACACAGATTTGATTACTCCCGACTGAAATAAAGGCTACACTGACCATGGCTGTGCGCGGGGCCGGGGCCGGGCGCGCTGTTGAGCTCGGGCCCCGGCAGTCAGGGCACCTTCCCTACCTGTGGCCTGGTGCCTCCTGTCCCCCGCCCCCGGCCCCAAAGCCCCAGCCCCAAAGAGTGAGCCAGGCAGCTGCATTTTCTGTTTATTGACAGCCGACAGCACTCCCTGCCCAGACCTCCCTCCCCACTTGCTGGAGGCCCAACCTGGGCCACCCCCCAAGGAGAGGCCAGGTGGACATCGGGCACAGTCAGGAAGGGCCCCCAGCACCCGGCTCCACCTCCGCCAGTCTCCTCCATCAGCCCCACACAACTGCTAGTTTCTGGCATTTTGTAAAATTTTTTTACGAAATATTAAAGTTGTGCCCAACACTTGTGGATCAGCAAACGACAGAGGAGACCAGTCAGTACTTGTGGGAGGAGGGAATGGGGGAGAGGGGGAGAAGGGCCACACACACAGCCTTGGGTCTGGAGCAGAAGCATCCGTGGGGACTGGGGCGGGCTCTCTGCACAGGCCCCCGGGGAGCCAGCACACCCTGACGCGACTGCCCGCTGCTGCCAACGAGCCCCTCCCGCGTCCCCGTGGCGTGGCGTGGCCTGGCGAGGACAAGCCCATCAGTGAGCAAGGCACATCCTTCGCGTTCTGGGGACGCGGAGAAGTCACAAGAGGGGCAGGGGAAGCCCTGGGCCGAGCACCCACCCCCGGGCCTGGTCATCCTGGCGGGGGAAGGGGACAGTGGACAGACGGGCGGCCTGGGCCAGGAACAGCTTTGCGTCTAGTGAGATCAGTGTCCTTTCAGTTGGTAAATGGTTTTCTATAGAATCAATAATATTTCTTTCTTTAAATATATATTTGTTAAAGTTATACCTTTTTGTTTCTCTGGGGAAATCAGCTTCAGCTCATTCCCAATAAATTAATACTCTCGATAGCTTATGTTCTGGGTGCAGTCCTCTGGGCCGTGTGCTGCGCCCGAGCGCGGGCAGAGGGTCCCCAGCGGGCAGCTCTGTGCTGGGCCGAGGCCTGTGCTCTGCCTCGGTGGGGAGGGGCCGGGGCCGGCGCCCCGCAGTTATTGCACAGGGAGCCGCAGACGGACGGGCACCCACGGGGCAGCGGGGTCCCCCAGAGCCCTTGGAGCCCCCGCCGGGCGGGCCCCCTGCTGACGCCCACGGGCCCGGGGCAGCGTTGTGCTTGTGCGCAGGCTGAGCAGCCCGGCCGCCCGGCCCGGAGGAGCCCGTCCTGAGGTAAAGGTCAGTGTGCGGGGCCGGGGCCGACGTGGACGGCCGGGTCACTCCAGCATGGCGTCCAGCTGGTCGGCCAGGTCGTCGAACATGCTGCCTATGTCGTCCAGAATGCTGCCGGTGCTCTTCTCCGCGGCGGCCGAGGGGCTGGGGGCGGGCCGGGTCAGAGGGCGGCGCGCCCGCCCGCCCTTCCCGGGGCGCTGCCCGTCCCGCCCGCCGCCCGCCGCCCTCACCGCGGGCCCTGCCCGTCCCGCCCGCCGCACTCACCGCGGGCCCTGCCCGTCCCGCCCGCCGCCCGCACTCACCGCGGGCGCTGCCCGTCCCGCCCGCCGCACTCACCGCGGGCCCTGCCCGTCCTCCTGCCGGATCTTCTCCTCCACCGCCTGCAGCGCGGCGGCCAGGCAGGCGCTCGTCTCCTCCAGCTTCTGCCGGGCGCTCTCCCCCGGGGCGGCGCCGTCCGGCGCGGCGGGCATCGCGGCGGCGGCGGCGGCGGCGGCGCGCGGGGGCTTGGCGGGCACGTGCAGCGCGGGCGCGCCGGGCGACGGGGGCCTGGCGGGGCCGGCGCTCAGCGAGGGCGGCGTGCTGGGCGGCTTGGCGAGGGCGCCCGGCGGCTGGCGCGCCGGCGAGGGCGCGGGCGACGGACTGGCGCTGCCCGACGGCAGCCCTGCCGCGGCCTTGGCCGGCTTGGGCGCCGTGGGCGGCGGCGGCGGCTTCGGCGACACCGGCGGCGGCGTGCCGTGGGCGCGCTTCACCTCTGCGGGGAGGACCACGCTGGCACCCGCGCCGTTTCCCGCGGCCGCGAGGAGGCGCGCGTCACGCGCAGACCTCGAATCGCGGCTTCCCAAGCCAGTCCCTGCCCCCGCCAGGTGTCTGCGGCAGCCTAAGGGAGCCCTGGGAGGCTGGACGGCCTGATGGCCTGGGCACGTCCTGCCCGGACGCCTCGCGCTGCCCCGGGGCCTGAGGAGTTCTGCCGCGGTAGGAGCCGCCTTCGGCGGGCAAGGGGAGGAGCCCCGTGCACCTTGCGCCCAGCCCGGCCCTCACAGGGGAAGCGGATGAGGATGGGATGAAGGGGAGAGCCTGGGGATGCTCCCACCCCACTTGCTCTTCCTCAACTGCAGGACCACAGGGGAGGCAGGCGGGCCCCACCCTAGCTGGCTCCATGCACCTACCTGGGCTGCCGGGGCCTGGGAGCGGCACCTTCTTAGAGGACGGTGTGGGTGAGCCCTGGATCTTGGGCACAGGCTGGGCCAGGATGGGCTTGGGAGACACGGGTGGCTTGGCCAGCTTCCGGGCATCGCTGTCGGGAGGGGGCAGTGGGGGCAGGTGCGCCAGGTCTGCGGGCGGTGGCTCGGCGGGCGGTGGCGGCGGGGGCAGCTCCGGGGTCCCAGCTTGCTCCGAGGCTGGGCGGCGCCGCACGGTGCCCAGGCCGTCCTGGTACACGGACAGCGGTGGTGGGGGCGGCTCAGGCCCGGCCTCCTGCTCCTTGACCTTGGGCCGGCGCTTTACCGTGTCGGACTCTGTCAGAATGAACTGGCTCTGCTTGGCCCGGATGCGCCTCTTGAGTGTGGCGCTGGCCTCCACCCTGGTCAGAGGGGGGCCCTCGGCACCGGCCTCAGCCTTGGCCGGGCCGTGAGCCCGCTGCCGGGCAGCTGCATCCTCCACAGGGTGGCCTTGGTCGGTGGGCTCCCCGGGCCCCCGGCGGGCAGCGGCCAGGAGCCCGGTGACAGGCCCGCTGAGCGTGCGGCGCCGGTTCACCACCTCTCCATCAGGCCCGATGGCCTCTTTGTGCTTCACTGAGGCCAGCACCGTGGCCACCCGGCCTGTCTCCGGACTGGCAGGGCGGGGTGTGGGGTGGCCCTCGGGAGGCCTGCGGGCAGCCCGGCCCCCACCCCCGATGGATGACAGCTCGAGCATGGCTGCGATGCTCTTCACGCTGCCTGCGCTGCCCGTGTCCACGCTGCCAGCCAAGTCGCTGGCCCGCCGGCGCTGCGCCCGGACCCCCAGCCCACCGTCCTCAGTCTCGGCCTCTGGCGCCTGCTCATCCGCCAGGTTGGCGCTGGCCATGGCCGAGCTGGAGCGCTTGGGAGGTGGGGGCGGGGGCCCCTTCTTGCGGGGCCGCACAGCGAAAGACTGGCTGCGGTTGACGTTCTTGTCGGTGCCGGTGGGCGCCCTCACTGAGTGGCTGCGGCCCACGCGCCGCTGCACCGTGGCGTAGGGCCCCGCTACAGCTGGCACCAGCAGCTCATCCCGCTCCGGCTCGCTGTCAGAGGCCGCGTAGCGATTCAGGCTGTGGGCACGCTTCTTGGGGCGCTCCGGCTCTGCATCGGCCTCGGGGGGCAGGCATAGCGTGGGGACCGCTGCCAGCACGGGTGGGGGTGTGGGCCCAGGAGCGGCAGGCCCCGCCTCACCGTCCACAGGCTGGGGCAGCACGTAGGCAAAGCCACGGTGTGTGGGTGACTGGGGCAGCGAGCGGGGTGACATGGGGCGCTCTGTGGGTGGCAGCAGCTGTGGGGTGGGCTTCACCTTGGCTGTGGCTGGGGCTGGACCATGAGGCCCCCCGAGGGCCTGGGGGGAGCCCGGTCGGGCTTTGGTGGGTGTCTGGGGGGGCGTGAAGGGGCTGGTGCCCGGTGGGAGCGCCTGCCGTGGCTTGCCCGGCACCGGGGGCACGCTGGCCCTCTTGACGCTGTGGACATGGCGTCCGGGCCGGGCTTCCTTGGGCGGGGTGCTGGGGGCCGAGCCCTCGTCCAGCAGGTACTCCTGGCTGCGAGACATGGGGCTGCCGGGCCCCGGGGGCCCGTCGCCCAGCAGCTCCTGAGAGCTGCTCATGTGCCGGGCCCGTCCACCCAGGCCAGGCTCTGGCCGCGCGGCAGCCCTGGGGGTGGGCGGCAGGTGGTTGGAAGGCTTCTCGGAGGCAGCAGCCCCTGCCTCAGCTGGGCCTGTCATGGCCGCCTGCAGCTCCCCACTGAGCTCGCTGTCCTGGAAGGTGCTCATCTTGGGGGAGCGGCAGTCCGCTGGGGCGGGCTCAGGCGGCGGCGACTCGATGGCCACGGCTTCGAGCGACGGCGGCGCCTTCCGGCGCAAGGGACCCCCTTCATACTTGGCCGATTCAGCCTTCTGCAGCTCTGCGAGTCTCCTCACAGCCAGCATCAGCTTCTTCTGGTGTCCTGAGGGGCCCAGGGGGCAGTCAGGTGGACGGGAGGGGGCGGGTCAGGTGGACGGGAGGTGGGGGCGGGTCAGGTGGACAGGAGGTGGGAGGGCCAGCGAGCCGGGGCCCTCACCCAGCTTGGTGATGCCGATCTCCTGCAGGTCTTCCCAGGTGATGTCCGTGATGAAGTCGATGTTCTCGTAGCCGTTGTCCACCAGCACCTTGTAGTACTGGGCCAGGCCGATCATGGACAGCCACACGGCCAGGTTAGCCTGCGGAGTGGGGACACGGAGGGGCAGCCCGCGGCCCACATCGGCTGCCCACACTCTGCCCCCCAGGCCGGGGCTGTTGAAGGGGGCGCTGGGTCAGTAGGCACAGACAGACAGGACAGACAGACAGGCGCGAGTGTTGCTGGCGGAGACAGTGTGGACGCAGCCTCAGCAGAGCCCAGGGGCAGCTTCCCAGCAGGGCCACTGGGTCCTGGCGTGCACGGGCGCGCGCACACACACACGCACACACACAGTGGTGGGGGGGTGCGGGAGAAGGCACCCTCGCCTGGCCACAGCCCTCAGAGGCACACCCCACACACCGCAGACGGACACACAGCACCACGTAGGGAACAGGTAGACACACACCTGCACACTGCACACGGGCACGACACCCCTCCCGCGTCACACTCATGCTCTCTGCTCTCCCACTGCCACTCTGTGCACACATGTCTCCACCAAGAACTACCGGTCACTCCCTGGACAGCATCCGGGCGTCCACACTCGCAGCCAAACACCAGCCACTCCAACACTCTTCACACTGTTCGGCAAGGTGAGGCCACGGGGCTGGACATGCTCCCGGGAGAGCTGCTGAGCTGCTGACTAAGTGACAGGGCAGGGGGAGGGGGAGGGGGGCAAGTGCAGGTCACCTGCCAACACACCAGGGCCTGGGTGGTGGTGGGGCTCTGGGTGGCCCCTGGCACCTCTCTGGTCAGCAGAGGGGAGCCCAGAGCCCAGCGTGTGGCCCAGAGCCAGCGTCGGTGGGCTGTGTCCTCCACACCCAGAGCCTGTCCCACCGCACAGGCACCTCCTGAGCAGTGACAGCAGAGACTGTGGTCTGCGCCCGCATGACCAGAAGTGAGGGGGCCCCCGGGCAGAGGCCGGCGCGTGTGCCCCCCGCACAGCTGCTACCGAGCACCCAAAGCCTACTGAGTGCACGTACGCCGGGCGTGTGGCCAGCAAGGTGCCTGGCTGTGCGCAGGCACCTGGCACTGACGCAGTCCCTCTGCTGGCTGGTGCGTGCGTCGTGGGCTGGGCCACACATGCAGGTGCTGGGGGTCTCTGTGGGAGCATGCGGGTGGGGAGGGGGGCACTTGCCTTGACAACCCCCAGACAGCGTCACCCCGCCCTCGCCCTCTCCCAGCCGTCTTGTCTGCCCGTCCTGGCCCGGCAACTGGGATGCGGGGGACCTTACGGGTTTGTGCTCCGGCAGCCAGTCAGGGACGCTCAGGCCACTGATCTCGGCTGTGATCTTCTTCCGGTGGCCTGGCTTGGTCACGCCGATGGCTGTGAGGTCCTGAGCAGAGGAGAGGTGCGTTAGGAGGAAGTTGGAGCAGCGTGTGGGACAGGGCGCCAGTGGGGGGGCCCACCTCAGGGGTCATGCGGCTGATGGTGGGCAGATCGTAGCCGGCGCTGGTGAAGTTGGGGGCATAGAGCTGCAGCTGGAACGTGGCGAGCCACTGGCCGACCGCCTCGGCGCTCTGCAAGACACAGGCACCTGCTGCAGCCCCCGTCGCCGGGCCTGCACCCAGCCACCACAGCGCCTGCTTATCCCTCGTGCACCGGTCCATCTGCAGCAGGACGCTCCTCGGACGCCGTCCTGGGTGCCGCCGCCTCCGAGCATCCTCTGCCTCTCGGCCTCTTCCGTAAGCTCCAGCGGGAGGGTCCAGCTCCATCTGTGCCACGGCCTCCCCGACCTCCCCTCCATTCCGTGGACACCCCCACCAGCTCTGTGTGGCCTCACAGGATGGGGCTCTGGGGAGAGGGGCCTTGGGCTGGGGAAGGCGGGCTCTGTGCCCCTCCGCCGTGCAGGACTCAGCCAGCAGCTCCTGCCTCCCGGCTCGCAGGTGCACACGCACACACATGCACGCCTGCCCGGCTCTGCCACGCCATTCCGCACACAGGCACCCCACTCGCTAACTGCACCTCCACACCTGTGCCCACGCTGCCTCACGCACGGCCCGCACAGTGGACAACACCATTACACACGAGCATGTGCACACGCACACACGCACACAGACAGACACAGGGACGGGGTCTGGCCTGTCAAGGCCCAGGCGGCCCCTGGGTGCTCCTCAGCCCTCAGCCCCGGCCCCTCCCGAGCCCACCCTGGAGCCAGCCCGGGGCCCTGTACCTTGCCTTCCGACGCTGGCTCCAGCTTCTTGGGTGGCTGCTCCCCATACGCGGGCCCTGCAAGAGCCACTGGAGGCTGGGGCCGGGCTGCACCTGGGGGTGGAGGATGGGGGTGAGGTGTGGTTAGGGCTGCTCAGGGGCTGCCCCCTGCCCCCCCTGGGCAGCTGCCTCCTGGCTGTCACCTGCAGAGCTTTCTGGAGGCCTGGCGGGGCTGTCTCCTGGGCTGGACTCCGACACCGGCTTCGGGGAAAGCACCGTGGCCAGGAGCTGGAACCCAGAGACCAGGCTCACGGCATGCTCCAGGGCCCCTCCCCCGGCCGCCCCAGCCACCACCCTACCCACCTTGACCCCTTCAGAGCCCGCGTGCAGGGCGTGGCCCCCGGTGCTCCGGCTCCCAGCCATGCTGCTCAGACTGCCGCTGCGGTCCCCGCCTGCCAGCACAGGAGACTCACACCTTGCAGAAGCGCCGCTGCCCGCCTCCTGGGGCCCCCGCCTACCTGAGAGGGGCTTCCGCAGCACCCAGATCTCCTCGGGGGGCGCAGAGGGCCCAGACGAGGAGCCTCCCTGCGGCGGGCTCGGTTCGCCGCTTGCCCGGGATCCTGCAGACCGAGCACAGGCACCCTGAGTCCCGGCCCAGGCAGGGGCCAGGCACACATCTGGGGGCCACACCACTGCATCCCCCTCCACTGACTGTCTCCGGGGAGTGCAGACACCCTCAGGAGACCCTCCCTGCCCTGGAAACTTAAGGGCAGGAGAGTGGCCATGGGGCCCAGGATGACTTCCTGCTAGTGGCCCCAGGGTGCGACCTTCCCTGCTGGGGTCAGGGCCCACATAAGTGTCGAGGACCCACACAACCAGAGGCCGGCACGCTGCCCCGGCTCCCACCCTGAGCAGTACAAGGACCCCCACACCCCACGGGGCTTCACGGCTTGGCCCTGTGCCGCCTCCCCCAGCCTGCTCAGGCCACACTGGCCTCCCGGCCCTGGTTCTCTGCCCCATCGAGCAGGCCTCTCCACTGTCTCTGCTCCCCACCCCCTGCCCCCTCAACCCCAGGTGAGCTCTGGAGAACAGGAATGATGACCTCTGCCTGCCACTCAGAATGGGGACATGGGACATGTGCTGTGTTTGGGGCGTGAACGGGAGAACAGGAGCGAGGACGCTGATGAGGGCCCCCCCCTGCTCCGACACACCTGCTGCTCTGCTCCCAGGGTTGACCAGGACTTGCCTGCGCGCTTGACAATGGCCTCGCCCAGCGAGGACGGGAAGTAGCCCACCCGGTCGTGGCCCGTCCGGTTGTCATGGATACAGCCCTTCCACCGGCCGTCCGCGTGCTGCTCCAGGACCTGGCCGGGGACAGAGGGGGACGCTCGGAGCTCCTGCCCCGGCTGCTGCAGGAGCATGCTCTGGGCCGACCGTGCCGGCCTGTCCCTGGGCTCTCACCGTGATGATGTCGCCTGCCTTCACGTTGAGGCTGGTCAGGTCGTAGTTGTTGCAGTAATCCTTGGTGGCCCGGACCTGCAAGGCCGCCGAAGCCTCTGGGGTGCGGGGGGGAATACAGGAGGTGGGCCCCCAGTCCTGCGAGCCACCCAGCCCAGGCCCTGCGCCACGCCCAGCGCCCCCTGCCGCACTCACCTCTCAGCAGCTGTTTGATCTCCTTGCTGGCCTGGGACGTGGTGAACTGGTGGACGATGTCCAGGGCCGTCTGGCTGTAGGTGTTCCTCACGTGGGCGTTGATCCCACTCTGCATGGGGACAGGACCCTGCCTGTCAGGGGCCCTCTTGTTCCTGCCCTGCCCGGCCCCAGCTCCCCCGACCCCACTCACATCCAGCAGCAGCCGCACCACCTCGGTCTTCCCGCAGAGGGCAGCCTCGTGCAGGGCCGTGCCGGACTTGGTCTGGCGGTTGATGTCGATGCCAGCTTGGAGCAGGAGTCTGGGCGGGCAGAAGGGGCGGAGCCCTCAGCCAGGCCTCGGTGCCAGGTTGCTGGCCCTGCCCTGGGCTCTCACTACAACGGTACCGACACTGACCAAGGCCCTGTCCAAGAGCCCGTCCCTCTGCCGACCCTTCCTGGTCCCTCTCTTGTCCACTCCCCGTGTAGACCTAAAGCTGGGATCCCTGCTTTATGGGCAGGGAAACTGAGTCTTGGGGAAGTTAAGGGCCTCCACGAGGTCACCTGGCCAGCAGCAGGGCCGGGACAGAGCTAGGCTGGCGGCTGACGGAGCCACTGCCAGCACCCGCAGCTCGACCGGAGGCCACACGGGAGGCCTGACCGTGCACCTGCCGTCTCCCCCTAAGCCAGGAGCAGGGACCCCGAGGCTGGGTCCCCCTGCCGGCCATACCTGATGATGTCGATGTGGCCGTTCTTGGCCGCCAGGTGCAGCGGGCTGGTGCCGTTCGGGTCGGTGGCATCCCCCGGCCGGGGCTCCAGCAGAGCCGCACACATGTTGCTGCTCAGGAGCAGCTGGACCACCTTGGAGGAGGGGTCAGGCTAGGGCGGCCCTGGCTGGGGGGTGCCCCAACCTCCTCCCCCGGGCAAGGAGGAGGCAGGCAGAGCCCTGCCAGCGTCCCGGGAAGACTCACCCCAACACGGCCGAACTCACAAGCCAGGTCCAGGGGCGTCTTCCCCGAGTTGTCCACCATGCACGGGTTGGACTGGTGCTGGAGCAGCATCTCAGACTGGGGGTCCCAGCGCCCGGTCAGGGGCGGGGCGTCTGCAGCCCGGCAGCCCTGCAGCCCCGCCCGCCCTGAGCCCCACATGTGTCTCACCACGTCGTAGTGACCGTGCTGGGCCGCCAGGTGCAGCGGGATGTGGCCCTCGTCCGACGGCACGTTCACCGCTGAGCCTGCCTTCAGCACCAGCTTCATGGGTTCCTTCCGGCCCTGCCAGGCCGCGTAGTGCAAGGGCCGCATGCCTGGGGGCAGGCGGGGCCCATGGGAGCTAGCCCAGCCCTGACCAGGATGCCAGTCCCATAAGGACCTGCCTCGGCCCCGATGGGGACCTTGGCCCTCAGCGCAAGGGCCACGCCGGCCTCCGGGGACCCTCCCCCGCCACGGCATCCCAGGCCAGTCTTGCCTTTGTTGTCCTTGATGTCCACGGCAGCCTGAGCCTCCAGCAGCAAGGTGATCAATTCTGTGTTGCCGTTCAGGGCCGCGTGGTGCAAGGCAGAGAAGCTGGGGGGCACGGAGGACAGGGCTCGGAGGGGACCCAGGCACCTGGCCTTCCCCGGGGCTCCCGCCCAGGGCAGGCCGGCGCCACCTGGCTGAGAACTCACCCATCTGGGTCCTGGAAGTTGACGTTGATTTTCTTGGTGGAGCCGAGCAGCTCTGGGATGGGAAGGAGACAGGGTAAGGGGGAGCTCCACCAGCCCCCCAGGAACCTGAGCGGGCAGAGGGCACTGCCACCTCGCAGGGGCCCACAGCTAGGTTTTCACTCTACTAGCATCCATCTGTCCATCCACGCAGCTCCAGCCAGCAGCTGTGCGGGCGTGATCTCTTCCACACCAAGAGACTCCAGGGACAAGGCTGGGCACTCACACAGCACACACGTGCGCCCACATCCCCCCCCCCCCCCCAGGGCGATGGCTGAGAACCTGCCGGGGTGGGAGGGAGACAGCCAGCACAATCTGTCTCTCAGAGGGACCCAGATGGCACCGGGGGTGGCCGGCGGGGCCGGAACACCCGGAAACGGGGTATTTCTAGTGGAAGAGCCACATCTCCGTGGCGCGGCCTGGGCCAGGATGGGCCAGCCCCACCCCGGCAGTGCAGGCAGGGAGGCAAGTGAGCCCGGGCCTCTGGGTCACCCCGCCGGAGCGGCCACCTGTCCACAAGGGCCACACTCAAGACGCAGGCTCAGACCCCGGGGCCCTCCACTCAGGGCCACCCCCATCCTGGCTTCCACCGACCGCTGGCCAGAGGGTGGCCCACCAATGCCCTCCCAGTGGGCCCGAGTCCACGCGGAGTCAGGCCAACCCCTGCCTGTCCAGGCTGCGGTTACATAACCCCTTTGTGGGTCAGCCACTCCTCCATGAGGGGCGGTCTGGCAGGACAGAAACCCCTTTGTCCAGGCCCAGGACAGGGGTAGGGACAGGGGCCCCGAGGCCGGAGCAGGCCTCCCCTGATGGCCCAGAGCCCCAGCTGCTCTGGCCCCAGCGCCGGCCACTGGACACGGGGTGAGGCGCCCTAAGGACCCCCGCAGACCTGAATTCCAGGCCTCACCCTGCCATGCCGCAGCCCCATGGCCTTGGCCTTGGGCTCCTGCCTGAACTGGGAAAGGCCACCAGGGCACTTCCGAGCCCGAGGCCGCGTGCAGCCCAGCACGTGTCAGGCTCAGCAAGCGCCAGTCTCTGATGCCGGCCACACAGGAGCCCTGACCCCGCCTCGGCCAGGGCGTCCTCATCAGCTCCGGGCCCCACCCCCTGCACACAGACTTTGCTGGTACGGTGTCCACCAGGGTTGGTGGCAACACCACTTGTTCACATCACACCCCGTGTGTCGGTAAAGCCTGGGCACTGTTCCTTCCAGGGGCTCTCACGGCACACTTGGGGTCCTGACCGTCCGCCCTACAGCCAGCCCTGGGCCAGGCCACCGCCTCACCTCACTCCAGCCCTGGGCTCCACACCCACCAGCCAGGCCCATCCCACGGGGGCGGAGGCTGAGGCTGGACGGTGGTTCTGCAGGACACGGGCCTCACACTCCCTCCGACCCCCCCGCCCCGACTCAGCGCCCCAGCTCCGGCTGCGCGGGCCACGCCTGCTGGGAGCCTTTGCTCACGTGGGGGCTCCTCTCCCCCTGACTGTCCCCACGACTCACTCCCTCACATCTGTCTGGATCCAGATGGACCCTGCTCAGACTTCCCCTCGAAAGCCGTTACTCCCTTCCAAGCCGTGTCTGGTGTCTCTCTCTCTCCTTTGCTTACTGTCCACCTTCACCCCTATGGAGAACACGGATGCGCCTGGCCTTGCTCGCCGTGTCCTAGGCGGCTAGAACGGTGCCTGCTGTGTGCTAGCATCCTCGTTCCCCGCACTCCGTCCACTGCCGGGCTGTTCTGCAGGGGTGCGACCTGTGCGCTGGCTCCAAAGGGCCTCTTGCCCCGAAACTGTTCATGGGTGAGGGGCCCTGCACCTGCATTCTGCATGAAGACCTGCAAACACTGCCCCCGGCCCTCTCCAGTTCCTCGCCCGAGCTGCAGATGGGTGCCCATCGCATCCCTGCTCCAGGGCCTTCCCAGCATGCTCTGCTCCCAGGAACCTGCAGCCTCCTCCCCAAGTCTCCCCCATGCCTCCCTCCCAGCCACCGTGGGGCCAGGTGCACGCTGGAGACGGGCTGCAGCCCAGTGCCCAAGAAAGTGACCCAGATCCCAGTGGGGCAGGGGGGTCTCTACCAGGAAGGGGACCACCCCCTGGAGGAGGGGTGCCTCACCAAGGTCATCGCTCGGCCCGCCCCGCCGACACTGATGCAGGGCTCTGTGGGGGTCACTGGGTCCCAGGGAGGTGGGCTCTCTGGCAGGGCCAGGAGCTCCTCCCCCTCGTCAGGGGCGGGGAAGCTGGGGCTGCATTTCAGCAGGCCTACACCTCATTCCTGGTCTCCCCAGCCCCAACTGCTTTCCTGAGGCCCTGCTCGTCTCTGAGGTCAGGCACAAAGTCCAGGCCAGAGGGGTCTCCAGCTGGCCCCCGTGCTCCCTCCGGGGCATCGGCAGCCAGCCCCTGGGCTAGCACTTTCCTCCTAGTCGTCTCTCGCAGGGCAGCTGTCGAGTGCACAGGGCACATGAGGGGCTGACCGAGCCCGGGGCGCCGAGCACAGGAGGGGACCCCTCTGGACATCCTCCACCCCTGGCCTCAACTCCAGCTGCACTTTGCTGAATTGAAACGCATCTTACTCCAAAGCAGGCCAGCGTCGCCATGACAACCGAGCTAATTCCTGGAGGGATTTCTCCGTCTGATTTACTGCGCCCGCCCCTGTGAGTCAGAGTGCAGCCGTGGGGCCACGGCAGGTGTTCTCTCCTGTCCCAGAGGCCAGGCCAGACACCCAGGCAGAGGTGACACAACGCCAGGCCGCCTCCCCCTGCTGGCCAGGACAGGCGGGAGGAGGAAGCCTCCAGCCCGAGGCCCTGGGCTCCCCTGTGGACAGGCACTGTCCTGGTCGGCACCTGCTAAGTGGCTGGCCTTTCTTGTGCACCCTGAGACACAGGGACACACGTACCCCACCCTGCAGACGAGAACTCGGAGGCCCAGAGCTCTGGGTGGAGAGCTCTGTGCCCAAGGTCACGCAAGTGCCAGGTGCAAACCCCCCTCTCAGTTCCCCCCCTGCTCTCAGGCTCAGGCTGCCCCCACCTGGACCCCCCCTCCCCGGATGTCCAGCCCCAGGGGGCAGCACGTCCAAGCCCTTGGGAAGGCAGGGCCAGCCTGCGGGTGCCTGTGAGGCACTGGTGCCCCCGTCTGACCACACTGGAGCTGCCAGGCAGTACAGCCCAGGGGATCCCCTGGGGCTCCAGGACCTGCGCCCCACCCAGGGGGCAGTCCCAGTTCTCAGCACCCCCCAGGAGAGGGTGGCAGGGCCTCCCTGCGCTACTGCAGCCTGTGAGGCGGCCAGACCCATGTGCCACCCTGCAGAGCCCGGCCGGTGCCCGCACAGGTGCCCTGACACACTGACACCCTCATACGTGCAGCCGCACACGGCTGGGCCACACGCCCATCCTTCCATCTCCTGGCGCCCCCAGGGAGGCCTGGGGCTGAGCAGAGCTCCCAGCCCCTCCCTGGGGCCCCCACAGCGCGAGCCAGGGGTGGCCAGCAGGGCCCCCACTCCCTCCAGGCCTCCTGTGCCGCCAAGGGAGCCAGGCAGAACCAGGGTCTGGTGGACGGTGAGGCCCCAGCCCCGCTCCCCCCGCCCAGCTCCCCTTCCCTGGAGCCCAGCAGGCCCTGAGCCGGGCGACCTTGGGCCTCCGCTGCCCCAGCAGTAAATGGCCCCCCTCCGGCCATGCCTGGGCAGCCACACCCCCAGCACGGTCCTGCCCCCCCATCCCTGCACAGCATGTTTTTAAACACGGGAGCCGGTGGCAGCCCGCTCACCCCTGCCGCAAGGGCTCCCCCTCCCCGCTCTCCCAGGTGGGGGGGGGCACCCGCCTCGCCTTGCAAAGGCCCCGGCAGCGGAGACCTGGGCCGTTAGCCCCGCAGCCTGAGGGGGGGGGGGGATGCGAATGCCCGCGACGGCGGGGTGGGCGCCGCGGGGGCTCAGGGTGGCACCGAGGGCTCGGGTCGCGCCTCCGCCAGAGCCGGGGGCCGGTGGAGGGCGCGGGCCGAGGGTCCCGGCGCCGCCGGCCCCGCCCCGCCCCCGGGGACCCCACTGCCTCCCCGCCCCGCCCGGCGCCGGCAGGGGTGGGGGTCTGGACGCCGGAGACGGACGCCCGCGGCGCGCCCCCCGCACTCACTGGCCTTGCCGGGCCGCGGCCTCTGCAGCAGCCGCTGCGCGGTGCCCACGTCCTCCGCCTTCACCGCCTGCACCAGCTCCTGCTCCTTCCCCATGGCGCGGCGGGGCCGCAGCGGCGCGGCTGCGCTCGGCGGATCCGCGGCTCAGCGGCGGCGGCGGCCCCGCGGCTGCGGCCGCATCCCCCGCCGCCCGCCGCCTCCGCCGCCCGCCGCCCCTTCGCCCCGCTCGGGCTCGGGCTCGGGCTCGGGCTCGGCGCGAAGGGGGCGGGGAGCGCGTCACGGGCGGGGGGCGGCCGGGGGCGGCGGCGGCGGGCGCGGCACCTGGCACCGCCTCCCGGACGCCTGGGTCCCGCGCGGCGGCCGCTGACCTCCGTCAGCCCGCGCCGGCCGCGCGCCCGGCTCCTTGGCTCCGCCCTCCGGCGGCCCCTTCCCCCGACGCCCCCTCCTCACGTGCGGGCCGGGCGCCGGGCTGGGGACGGCGGCCGGCGGGGGGCTCCGCACGAGCCCGGACTCGGCGGCGGCCGCGGAGCCCGCGCCTGGGCGAGGCTGCGGGACCCGAGCAGGGAGGGGCTGCGAGGCAGTGGGCGGGCGCGGACAGGGCGCGGAGACCCGGACGCCCGGGCTGTCAGGCACTTCTGGCCGGCGCTTCCCGTGGGAGGTGTGGCGGGACTGTGAAGAGGAATCCCCCAATAATGAATTCGGCGTCAGGAAACACGCACCCCCACCCCCCAGTACATCTGCGGCCTCTGAGTGCTGTCCTCAGCGCAGTCGGAGACAGCGTGGCCCCCAGGGCGGCCCCCTGGCCGTCGAATTCGCCCTCCCAGCGCGTGCGGTGTAGCCCTCCGTGTCCACTACCGAGGGGGCCCAGGTGGCCCGTCCTCAGCACGAATGGGGTCACAGCCCTGCCCCCTCTGCACCCTACCCGGGCCTGCCACTCTCTGGCATTAGGATTCCTGGCCCCCAAGCGGGACAGCGCTGCTAGGCAGAGGCTGACCCCTCCCCCCACCCCCACCTTGTGACACCCGGGCACTCTAGGCTCAGAGTTGGGGTTCCTCATTTGCAGCACCCCACCCGTGCTGGCCAAGGCTGCTGGGCGCATGCGGTGAGGGTGGCACCTGTAGCGAAAGGCCTAGCCCATGCCCTGTGGCCCCTGACAGCGAGGCGGCCGGAGCGCAGGGCAGGGAAGCAGCACTTTGTGGGGTTCCCCTGGAGGCCTGGGGGAGCAAGCCTCAGTCTTCTGCCATGGGCTGGACTCCCAGAGTGGTCCCTATGTGCCAGGGCCCATCCCCCGACTCTATATAGTGACCCACTCCTGGGCGCCTGCTGGGGCGGGCACCCTGCTAGCCACTCTGTAGACAAGCTGAGGCGGAGGAGCTAAGCGACCCTCCCCCACTGGGGTTCCCGAGTCCCAGGGTCTGGGCTTTCAGCCCATGTTGGCCTCTGGACTTACTCTTCCCCCCAGAATAAGGAGACGGCCGCGTCCCAGCTGCTCCTCTTGTGCGTCCCACTGCTCAAGGTGAACGACCCTGGCCCATGCATCTGGATATCTGACGATTTCAGGTCACGCCAACAACCCGTTGAGTCAAGTACGCTCCAGCTTCCTGCCCTGACAAACACGTGACCCGAGGCAGCTGCAAATTCAGAATCCCTGGATTCCCCCGCCTCAGCCGTCCACAGCCCAGGGATGAGCACCCCCAGTCCCTCCTTATGCCTAGGCCGGGCACCGGCTATGGGCCCACCTTTATAGCCAAAGGCCTGGGACGAGCTTGGGGCGGTTTGGGCGTGGCTTCCCGGGTCCCAGGTATGTACACAGCGTGTGGCCTGAAGGGGCACACGGGTTGTCTCCAGGTGGGCTCCTGCTCACGGCCCCGGAGGCTGCCCCCACGCCCTCCCCAGGGTGAAGTGTGCAGGGAGGAGGGCCAGGGCCTCCCACGCCTGTTGAAGCAAAAGGCCAGAAGTGGGTGTGGAAGTCCCGGCTCCCACACGCTCCCTGTCTGTCAACCAGCGACCTCCCAGCCTCCGGAAGATGGGCCAGTAGCGCTGCCCACAGCCCTGCGCCGACGCTGCTGGGGAGCTCACGTGCAGAGAGAGATGTGCGTCTGCCTGGGGTCCCCCAGCCTGGGGGTACAGCAGGCAGCCCCTGGGGCTGGGGGTGTGGATGCAGAGGCGTGGGACTGGGGCAGCCAGCCAGGAAGGCAGCGAGGAGGGGCCGCTGAGCCAGCAGAATCGCCCAGGCTCCGCCCGGAGTGGAGCCGGCGGCCACTTCACTGCAGCCTGGGCTGGCCTCCCTCCCAGATGTCCTGCCAGCCAGCCCGCAGCCCCTGCCTCTGCCCACCGGCTGTGCGCCTGCCCTCCCAGCCCCCAGAGCCCCAGGACCTGCCCGCTACCCGAGGAGGGTGACATGTGTCCCCAGGGGCTGCTGGAAGCACGGGGGTGTGTCAGCTGCCGCGCGGTTCCTGTCACTCTTGGGGGTGCCGCCTCTGTAAGCACTTAGCTGGCGCCCGGTGCACCAGAGAGGATCAACAACCATGCACTCCTGTCCCCCGCTTCCCGCCCAGCAGGGGTGGCAGGAGCTGCTCAGGCTGGGCGGGGACCTTGCCCTCCCTCCGCCCCATGCCAGCCACCCCCAGCCTCTGGAGAGCGTTCCCTGGCCCTCAGCTCCCGCACCCCAAGCTGAGCCCCGCAGATAAAGGAACAGCTCAGGGTCCAGGGATGCTCCCCACTCCAACGTCTGGCGACGCCTTGGCCCCATCCATCCATCCTGCTTCAGACCCCCTGCAGCGCTGGGTCTCCAAGGCCATGTCCTCCCCCGCTCTTCTCCAAAGCCCCCTGAGCCTGGTGTGGAGCCCGCCTCTGGGGAGCTCCTGTCCACCTGGAGACGTGAGGAGGGCACAGGCGACGCGGGGATGGCAGGCATGACCTCCTGGGCCACAAGGGGCGAGGCCAGGGCGGCGCTGAGCCAGCAGGAGGACGGGCCCCTGCCCAGAGCCACCTGCTCCAGGGGATCCTGCAGCTCGGAGGCCGGTTTTCTCACCTCCACCGTGGGGGTGGCTGCTCGGATAATGCAGGCAGAACACCTGGCACAGCTTGGTGGCTCCTTGCGCAGCTGCAGCCAGCCACTCCACTCCTAGAAACGCCCAAGAGAAGCGCAAACATTCGGATACTCCCATGTGAATATTCACACCATTCACATCAACCCACGTGTCCATCAGCGGATGGACGGGCAACTCAATGGTGGCCACTCAGCCAGGGGAACGTGGTCCAGCTGAATGGGAACATGGTACCACCACGTTTCACAGTGCTTTGCTCCGGGCCACATCCTGTTGCACTCCACGTGTGCGACACGTCTAGAAGATGGCGTGCTGGTGTCGCCTGGGGGTGTCAGGTGCTGAGAGCCAGGAGTGGGCATGTGTGGGGCATCGCAGGTGAGGAGGCACCGCCAAGGGTTTCCAGAGTAGGGGTGGCAGCATCGGAGACTGTGGGCACTCTGGCCCGGGACCTCGGGCAGCTACAGGGCCAGAAGGGCCGGGCCCAGGAGACTGAGGAGTGACAGGACCCTCGGGTTCCCATGTGGGATGCTGGGGTCGCAGCCAGGGTCCCAGCATCCCAGCACCAGCCTCAAACCGCAAATTTTAGATGAGTAAAATAGAATGACAAACACAGGCCACCGCCTGCGACGCCCGCATCCCATACGGGCGCTGCTTCACCTCCCGGCTGCTGCTCCTGGGACAGCCGCAGGAGGCGGCCCCTCCTGGGGAGACCTGGATGAAGCTCCTGGCTTCCGGCTTCGGGCTGGCTCTGCCCTAGCCATCGCGGCCATTCGGAGAGTAAACCAGCGATGGAAGATCTCCCCCCACCCCCTACCCTGGTAACTCTGCCTTTCAAATGAACACATTTTAAAAATAATAAACTTCACAGTCTTTGAATTTTTATAACTTATTTATAGGGAGAGCACAGCACACCATCCACGGGTCACTCCTCGAATGTCTGCGACTGCTGGACAGCGGGCCAGGAGCTTCTTCTGGGTCTCCCGTGTGGGTGCAGGGGCCCCAGGACTTGGGCCACCACCTGCTGCCTCCCAGGTGAGCACTGGCAGGAAGCCGGAGCTGGAACTGCGGCACTCTGATGCGGGAGCCAGCACCTCTGGCAGCGCGCGCAGCGCCTGCCCCCAAACCTGGGTTTCTGAAAGACCCTCTCCAAGGTGGGGGGCAACCAGGAGGGGGCAGAAGTGGGTGCTGTGGCAGGCGAGGTTGTGGGGGTGGGGGGTGGGCTCCGGACAAGCTGAGGTGAGGCCAGCGGTAAAGGTGGCCTGGATCCCGCCCAGCTATGACACGTAGGGCCAGGCAGGGACGGCCGGCTGGGCCGGCGGAGGTGCTGGCGTCTGTGGGGCATCTGAGAGCCAGTGCGCAGCAGGGAGGGTCCGGAGCTGGAGAGAGACAGAGTGGGGGCGGTTTGGGAAGCCCTGCCGCTGGTGGGCTTGGTCTGTCCAGGGGAGAGTGGGTGCCCGGGCAAGGACAGAGGTGAGGCCCCCTTGCGGGCTCAGTGCTGCCAAGGGCAGAGCAGAGCCAGGAAGGGGAGGGGAAGCATCTGGGTGGTCAGCCAGGGGACAGCAGAGCCTGGCGGGATTTGAGAGCTGTGGGACACAAGGCAGATGGGATGGGGTTGAGAAGGGACAGGGCCGCCTGGAGCTGCCAAGGTGGCCAGGAAGCTGTCTGCAGCAGAGGGTTCTGGGATTGCTGTATGGTGTTCACAGGCTGAGGCCTGGCAGTGGGGCTGAGGGATGAGCATCCAAGCGCCGGGGTCTGAGGCCTGGCTCGGCTCGCCATGCAGCTTCCTGGCGACGCACAGCCTGGGCTGGCTCCACCACCTGGGTCCCAGCACCCTGCGGGTGGGTGATCGGGATCAAGTCCTCGGCTCCCAGCTCCGGCTCAGCTCACCCAAGGCCTTTGTGGACTGCGAGTACTCTCTAATATTTATTTAATTGATTAATAAAAATTTTAATTAATTACAGATTTTAAAAGGCTAAGGGCAGGAAGGAGACAGGGAAGGTACAAGAAGGAAGATTCCTGGGACCCAGGGCCTGGGTGGGATCGGGGGGAGCTGGTCAAGGGGCCACATACACCTGCTCTGCAGCTGGAGGGGACGGCGATCCGTCTACACCCGCTCCGCGGCTCGAGCAGACGCAGGTGTCATGGAGCCAGCAGTGCAGAGGCTAGGGACGGAGAAGCCGGCGGAGGGGGCTCCTCGCCTAGGATGCGCTCTGAGGTCCAGGCTGGGGACTGGACAGGTCTGCAAGGCCAGGAAAGGCGAGCAGAACCACGGATGCCCTGGCACATTTTATTCTCGTTTAATAACACTTCCATGCCTAAGCAAGCCTCACCAACAGAAAAACTACTCGTCCCAGCCTGCGCGGCGGAGGGCATGGGGACGCGACTGTCCCCTGGGCCCAAGCCTGGGACAGGCGCCGCTGCGCTCAAAGGGACTCCCCCGCCCCAGGACTTTGGTCTCGTCCCCACCCACCTCCACCACCCCCCCCCGCGCCACCGGGCTCCATGGTCTCGCCTCAAGTGCCCATCGATAACTCTACGCTCGGCCTTGGCCTCGATCGATTCGCTCCAACTCCCCTCGCCGTCCTGGAGCGCGGAGGAGTGCGGAGCCGCATGTAAGGTACGGAGGCCGTGGCGAGGGCCGGGAAGCGGCTTCTGGGTGGCCGGGAGCGCGTGGCTGGGGAGAAGGAGCCAGCAGGACGGGCCCACGGCGGCCGAGGGAGCACGGGGCAGCGGGGGTCCGACCGGACGGCTCCCCCACCCCCATCGGACCCGGACGCCGCCTGCTACGCATGCGCAGCCGCAGCGCTCGGCTCCCCCCCCCCCCGGCTCGCCCTCCGCCCTGCGCACGCGCAGCCCGCCCCTGCGGCAGAGCGACGCCCTGGGCGTGACTGCCCCCTGCCGGCCCCTGGCGGGATGGCGTCCCAGCCGTGCTCGTGCGGCGGGGAGCGCGGCGCGCGTCCCCATCTCCCAGACGGGAACGCGCCGCGCGGGCCTGTCACCCGCTCAGCACGCGTGGGGATCCCCTGAGTGCTTGCCGTGTCTGCCCTCAGATGCTCTGACCCTTGGCGCCAGCCTTCAGCCCTCGGGCCCGCGCAGGCCCCGCCATGAACCCCTCCCCAGGCACGGTGGGCAGCGACCCCGTCATCTTGGCCACCGCCGGCTATGACCACACGGTGCGGTTCTGGCAGGCCCACAGCGGGATCTGCACCCGCACCGTGCAGCACCAGGACTCTGTATCCCCGCGGGGGGAGACGGGGTGGCCGGGCAGTCTGGGCCGGGCAGGGGTGGGAAGCCTAAGGCAGCTGTGGCCAGCTGTGCAGCCTCCTTGACAGAACCAGCAGGTGAACGCGCTGGAGATCACGCCCGACCGCAGCATGATCGCGGCTGCAGGTACTGGGACCCTTGACCTCTGGCCCCTGCCTCCCGTGGGTCCTCCCCGGACCCAGGCGAACTCGGGTTCTGCTCATGTCCCCAGGGTACCAGCACATCCGCATGTATGACCTCAACTCCAATAACCCCAACCCCATCATCAGCTACGACGGGGTCAACAAGAACATCGCGTCGGTGGGCTTCCACGAGGACGGCCGCTGGATGTACACGGGCGGAGAGGACTGCACGGCCAGGATCTGGGACCTCAGGTGCGGGGCGGGGGCGCGGCCCGGAGACCCCGCAGAGCCTGAGACTGCCGCTCCGGGGCGAGGCCTGGAGCCCCTGCAGAGCCTGAGATGGCTGCTCTGGGGCGAAGCCCGGAGACCGTGCACAGCCCGAGAGAGGGGCGAGGCCCGGAGACTGTGCAGAGCCCGAGACGGCGTTCCGTGCAGCTGAGGGGAAGTGGGGAAAATGGAACCGGTGGATTGCATCACTGCCTTGTGTCCAAGGGGCCGGCTTTTTGTTTTTTTTAGATTTTTGTGTCTGAAAGGCACAGTGACACAGAGAGGGAGAGACAGCGTCCATCCACTGGCTCCGTCCCCAGATGGCTGCAGCTGGGCCTGAGCAGGCCAGAGCCTGGAGTCAGGAGCTCCATCCTGGTCTCCCAGACGCACTGGCAGGGAGCTGCCTGGGTGCCGGCACCGCAGGGGGAGCCTTCAGTCGCTGTGCCGCAACCCCAGCCCTAGGGGGCGCCTTTTACTCTCAGGCCGCGGCCATCAGCTGAGATGTGTGCGCCCCACCCCGCAGGTCCCGGAACCTGCAGTGCCAGCGGATCTTTCAGGTGAACGCGCCCATTAACTGCGTGTGCCTGCACCCCAACCAGGTGAGGAGCGGCTGTGGGCCGGGCTCCCGGGGCCTGCGGGGCAGGGGTCCCACCTGGCCTCACCTGCCCTGCCCTGCAGGCGGAGCTCATCGTGGGTGACCAGAGCGGCGCTATACACATCTGGGACCTGAAGACAGACCACAACGAGCAGCTGATCCCCGAGCCCGAGGTCTCCATCACGTCCGCCCATATCGACCCCGACGCCAGCTACATGGCCGCCGTCAACAGTACCGTGAGTCCGGCTGCGGGTGGCGGCAGGGGCAGCCCAGCTCCCTGTCCCCGGCTCTGCCGCCCACTCAGCCGCCACAGCCCAGGACCGCCCAAGTCTGGCTACTTCCCCGACAGCCGCTGGCTCCCCAGCCACCCCAGCCAGGTTCCTGGCCCTGCTGGCCTCGCCGGCCGCCTCTGCCCCCTTTGCTTCATGGAGACCCCAGCCCTGTGTCCCCAGACCTCCCTCCTCCTGGCCTCCTGCCTGCAGGCCAGTGGCATCCTTAAGGAGGTTGCGTGTGAGCCTCCCGCTCACCCGCACCCCCGGCTGAGATCCCCGTTCGCGGATGGCCCCCAGGGTGGCCTCCCGCTCACCCGCACCCCCGGCTGAGGTCCCCGTGCGCGGATGGCCCCCAGGGTGGCCTCCCGCTCACCCGCACCCCC
>CM027397.1:35536582-35574086 GCA_015711505.1 Sylvilagus bachmani | reverse complement strand
CAGGGTGGCCTCCTGCTCACCCGCATCCCCTAGCCCAGGTCCCTGTGCACAGACGGTCCCCGGGGTGGGTCCTGGCTCAGGGCTCAGCCTCCAGGGTGCGCTTCATTCTGCTTCCTGTGACTTCCCGTAGGGAAACTGCTACGTGTGGAACCTGACGGGGGGCATCGGTGACGAGGTGACCCAGCTCATCCCCAAGACCAAGATTCCAGCGCACACACGCTACGCCCTGCAGTGCCGCTTCAGCCCCGACTCCACGTGCGTGCCGGCTGCAGGCTGAGGGCCGTTGGGCCCACCTGGTGCGTGGCGGGGGGCCCGGGTGGGAGGGCCCGGGTGACACACCCCGTGCGCCTCCTCCCTCCAGGCTCCTGGCCACCTGCTCGGCTGACCAGACCTGTAAGATCTGGAGGACGTCCAACTTCTCCCTGATGACGGAGCTCAGCATCAAGAGTGGCAACCCCGGGGAGTCGTCCCGCGGTTGGATGTGGGGCTGTGCCTTCTCGGGGGACTCGCAGTACATCGTCACCGGTGAGCTGGCCGCCCGCCCTGCCTCAGGCCAGGCTGGCCAGGCTGGGGCTGTGCCTGAGCCTCCCTCCCTGCCTCCCTGCCTCCCCGCAGCTTCCTCTGACAACCTGGCCCGGCTCTGGTGTGTGGAGACTGGAGAGATTAAGAGAGAGTATGGCGGCCACCAGAAAGCTGTGGTCTGCTTGGCCTTCAATGACAGCGTGCTGGGCTAGCTTGTGCCTCCTGGGGACGGCCGCCGGCTGTGTGGCAGACAGCACGGAGGACAGAGGGAAACCCCACAGGCTTGCCTCTGCCCACCCAGGCTGGCTGGACCCCCCCAGCCGGCTCGGTGCTGCCAGGCTGCTCTGCCCGAGGCTCTCGGCTCTGGCCCCTGAGGCAGGCCACACCTCACGGCTGGGCCCAGTGGCTCGGGGGGCTGATGCTCACTCCCAAGCCAGTCCTCCCTGCCCTCCCGCTCTGGGCCCCCTTTTAAGCCCCGAGGCCACAGAGGAGAGCGGCCGCACTGCCAGGTGGGAGCTTTATTGGTGCATTCCAGGGCGGCCTCCGCAGTGCCGGTGGCCCGTGGGGCGGGGGCCGGGCTGGGCCGGGCCAGGGGCTTAGTCCGGGAGATAATAAAAGCAGACGGACACGCAGACGTGGCTTGGGAAGCAGATGTCGATGCAAAGGTAAAGGAGCCGCTGCCTCTGGGGCCCTGGGGGGAGGGGCTCGTGAGTCCCGAGGGCCCGGCCGGCCCTGCCACAGCCCCACCACGCACAGCGCGTGCCGACTCACCCTCTGCCCGCCGGGCCCAGTAGATGGGGGTCTCTGCACAGAGGCGCTGCACCGAAGCCCCGACCTGGGCGGGGTCAACTGCACGGCTCCCGAGCACGGCCAGCAGCTCCTGGGTGCGGTGGGTGTCCTGGCGGGGGCTGCAAGACCCCTGGGCCTGCAGAGAAGGCTCTGGTGGGCCCCGGGGAGAGGGGGGGTGCACCCAGCTGCCCAGGCCCCGCCCCCAGCTCTTGTCAGCAGCCCCGCGATGGGGAAGACAGAGCTTTCTGTTCCCTGAAACTGGAGCTTCCGCCGTCCCCGGGCACCTGGGGGCTGGTGCAAAGGCCCGCACACAGGACCCTTTGTCGCCCGGGGCCGGGTCGGGGGCTGCTCACCGACGTGTTCAGCAACAGCTGCAGGGTCTCCCGATCTCGGGCCTCCATCAGGCGGAGGAAGCAGGCCCCGTGCTCCGAGGGGCGGTAACACACGCAACCCTGGGGAAGCAGGCGGGTGAGGTGGGGCCGCCCCCAGCACCTGGCACGACCCCTCCCTACCCACTCACACTCTGCCCGTCGAACAGCACGGCCCAGCTCCCGTTGCTCTGCGGGGGCGTCACCACGATGGTGGCTGCGTTCTGGGCTGCGTCTGCCAGGGTGGTTTGGTTGGCCCTGGGCAGGGGGCTCGGGAGGGTCAGGCGGAGCACCTGCTGCAGTGGCTGGGAGGGAAGCTGGAGTTGACTGGCCAGCCGGGGGGCAGCCGCGACGGGCCCCCCGGTGTCCCCTGGGTGCCTCCTCCCAGCCAGCTCCAAGGCCCGCGCTCACCTTCCCGCCATCCCCACCCCTGGTCCCGGGCGGGCTCACCTCTGGTGAAGTGTGGGCGAAGCCCAGCAGCCCCCCAGCCACAGCTCCCGCGGCGGCCAGGGCCAGCAACAGCAGCAGGCCTGCAGTGCTCCAGCCCCGGTGCCGGGGCACGGTCTCCACCTGGAGGCACGCTGGGGTTAGAGACCAGGGCGCGGTTTGCTCAGGAGGGCAGGGGCTGGGGCGCGTCGGGCCCCATGGGTGGTGGGAGCAGCTCACCCCGGCAGGCCCGCTCCCTTGCTCCATGCCACAGCCCTCGCTGACAATGGCCGATTGTCTGCAGCCCCTTGGAGGAGTCGCTAGAGAAACCTCAGGAAGCGTACCCCTCCCCTCATGACCCCACCGCCTCCTCCCTAGCTCCATATCTGATGTCCAGGCCAGAGCCAAGACGGCCCCTGCTCTCTCGACACCTGGCCCGGGAGGGCTGAGTGCCCGAGCAGTAGTGCACTCGTGGACCTGGGGCGAAGCCCGGCCTGGCCAGGACACCTCTGCTGGGGTGGATGTGAGGGCTCTGGTCCCCTGGTCCCATCTAGACTCAGAGCTGGGCTCTGGGCCTGGCACAAGGGGAGCCCTGCTGAGGTGGGTGGAGCCTCCACCTGGGATGCTGGCATCCCACATGGCTGCCCCACTTCCCATCCAGCTCCCTGCTGGTGGCTTGGGACAGCTCTGGAAGATGACCCAAGGGGTTTGGCCCCTGCCACCTGCCTGGGAAGCCCAAATGAAGCTCTTGGAACCGCCTAACCCAGCCCTGGCCGTTGTGACCACTTGGGGAGTGAAGCAACAGATGGAAGATCTGTCTCCTTTCAAATAAATCCTTCAAAAAGATCTGCTGAGTGTATGACTAGTTTGGAACCGTGCAGCCTCAGCTAGCAGGATGGGAATGGGGACCCCGCAGTGCACACAAGGCCACACAGGACCATGGACGGGCAGCCTGCCGGACCCTCCTGTGCGCCCTGGGAAGATTAGATTGGCCTTGGTGTCCTGCCCGCACAGCTTGCTTAACTCTGCCTCCCCCGCTGTCCTGGCCCCTGGCCTGCAGCCACGACTCCGGTTGTGACAGCAGTCAGTGTCCGCTCAGCTCACCCCGTGGCCCTCTGCCGCACTGGGCTTGTCTCTCCCTGACCCTTTAGCACCTGTTCCTCTGTAGGAAGCTCAGGACACGGAGCTGCCGCGGTCAGCATTCCCGTTCTGGAGCTGGAACCTGCAGGCTTTCCACTTTTAGCACCCCCTCCCCCCAGCCTCGGCGCGGGGGCTGCTGGAAGGAACACCCGAGGCAGTGTGGCTGGAGAATTTAATGTGCACTTGGCGTCACACAGCGGTGGGGCCGCGTGGCTCCCAGGCCACCCCTGGCAGAAGAGGAAGGTGCCGCATGCTCCTGGTGTGGGTGTGGCGCCTGACAGGCCTGCTCAATGTCCAGAGCTGACCTCGCAGGCATGCACCCAGCCCGGAGCCCAGGAGCGCGGTTCTGGATGCCCGTTCCTGCTCTGAGAACTTGGTGGACAAGCGAAGGAACGTTGTGACCTGTGGCTGTGGAAGCCGCTGGGCGCAGGGCGAGGCACCAGGAGGGAGTCGACCACAAGGAACGGCTTCCCATCCTCTGCCTGTGCCCCCCCCCACCGTGGCCACAAGCCCCGCCCCACCCAGGGAGTGGGAGGAGTGGAAGAGACCCGACTTCCTGCCGACCCAGAGGGCACCCTGGGTGACAGGCATTCCTTGGCCAGCACACGCCTTTAGCCACGGAGACTTCTTCAGTGGGAGCTTCCCTATGGGACAGAGCACAGCTATTAATCAACACACTTTAGACTCGATTCCAACACGTGACAAACTTGTTCCAAAGTTAAAAAAAAAAAAAAAATAGCTTTTGCCCCGCACACTGCTCCCAGCTCCCAGCTCCCGGTGGACAGCTCAGGGTTCAGCCCGAGGCGTCCACACCCTTGGCCACGGAGCTCAGCAGGGTCTACAGGTCCACTCGGGCAGCCGAGGGCTGGGTGTGGGCAGCCGCAGCGGGACAGACACAAAGGCAGTGGGGCGCGAGGGCAGCCCCTCCCACCCCACGCCCCCCCTGCAGGTGCACAGCTGGTTCAGTTTCAGGACAGTCACGGCCACCAGCCCCTCCTCCCGCGGTCCTCCACGGGGGTCTTCACACCTGAATGACGTTTTCCGTAAAACGCGGAGCCGACCTGAGCCTGCAGAAGCCCAGGCCCCGGCCCCGCAAGGCCCGCCAAGCTTCACGCTGCTTCTCGGAAGACAAGCCAGCCAGGTTCGGAGCCGCCCGCCAGCCGGAGCGGAGCCCCACCTACTCATCTGCTAACTGACGTCCATTTCTGCTTTTTTTTTTTTTTTTATTCTGCAGACGATTGACACTCAGCCTTTAACCTTGAAGTGCGGGCAAGAGGTCGGCTATGCTGTCCACGTAGAAGTCGGGGACCATCTTCTTCTTAGACACGCAGTCACTTTCCTGATTCCGCTTCACATCCCCCAGCGTGGACACGCCCGTGAGGGTGAGGATGGTCTTGAGGCCGCACGTGGCGCCCAGCAGGATGTCGGTGTCCAGGCGGTCGCCCACCATGACGGTGCGCTCCGGGTTGATCCCGTACTCCTCGGACACGCAGTCGAAGATGAAGCGGCTGGGCTTCCCTATGACGTCGGCCTGGCGCTGCGCGGCCATCTCCACGGCTCGGACCAGGCAGCCGGTACCTGCGGGACAAAGACGGAGCGGACGGGCGCGCCCCGGGTCAGAGCGGGGGTGGGGCGGTGGGCGCGGGGGTCGCCGCCCGCCCCGCCGCCTCCCGCCCCCGGGGCGCACGGACCCGCGATGAAGAGACCGTTCTCGAGCGGCAGCCGGTTGTCCATGTTGGTGCCCACGAGCAGGCAGCCGGGCTGCTGCAGGTAGCGCACGGCCTTGGTGAGCTTCATGTAGCTGAAGTGCGGGTCGAAGCCCACCACCACGGCGCGCACGCCGGGCTCCAGCGGCGCGGACAGCCAGTCGGCGGGGCCGTCGCCCTGCAGCGGCTCGGGCCCCACGCCCACGCTGGCGACGCCCACGGCCTCCAGTTCGGCGGCCAGGGCCGGGCTGCCCAGCACGTAGGCTTTGGGGGCCGGCGCGCCCGCCAGGCGCTGGCGCAGGTAGAGCGCGGTGCAGTAGGCCGTGCCGAAGACCTCGAGGCCGGCGCCGGGCCCCGCCGGGCCGCCGAAGCCCAGGCGCCGCAGCTTCTCGGCGTAGGCCGCGCGGGTCTTGCTGCTGTTGTTGGTGATGAAGCCCAGGCGCTTGCCGTGGGCCCGCAGCGCCTGCAGGGCCTCGGGCGCGCCGGGCACGGCCGTCTCGCCGCGCCACAGAACGCCGTCGCAGTCGAACAGCAGCGTGTCCACGTCGGCGAGCAGCGCCTGGGCCCGCTCGGCGCTCAGCCGCACGCACCGGGCGTCGTCGCCACCGGCCTCCGCCTCCGCCATGGTCGCCCGCCGCCACCGGCCGCCGCAGCCACCGCCGCCGTCACCGGCCGCTCCTCGCAGCCGCCCGCCGCGGCGCCCGCCCCGCCCCCGGCGCGCTCATTGGCCCGGCGCCTCGCGGGCGCCGCTCATTGGCCTGCGTCTGCGCCAATCCGCCGGGGCCTCCCGCGGGCCAAGGGAGCGGCCCACCAACCGCCGCGGCCCGGCGCGGAGAGGCGGGCGGCCATTGGCTGCCGGGTCCGGGCCGCACCGATGATTGGCTGGCAGAGCGCCAACCGGCATTCGGAGCGGAGCGCTCACTGCGGAAACGCTGCGGGCCGGAGAGCCGGCGCAGGACGCAAGGCCGCTGCTCATTGGCGGCCGCAACACGGCGCGCCCATTGGAGGCGAGTGGTCAGCTTAGGTGACGGAGGCCCCTGATTGCGTGACCCCGGGCCAGACCGGCTGCTGATTGGCCGCCGCCCTTGTCCTGGGCGGTGCTCTCCGCAGGAGCGCGGCGGGAGGGGCCGCGGTCCACGCGGGAGCCCGAGTCACGTCCGCACCTCTGCCGGGCTGGTGGCGCCCGGCCGGAGCCCACACCTTGGACGCGCTCGGACACGGTCGGTGCCAGTCCCGGGAGCCAAGCCGGGGCTGCCGTTCCCAGCAGGCCTGGTGCCGTCACTCATCTCCAGGCCTCTGCAGAAGGGAACACTTGGCCGAAACTGCTCGCGGGAACCCGCAAACCCGAGGCAGGGGCACCTGGGGTCCAGGAGAGAGAGACCCTGCCTGGAGCACGGCGCCACTGCCGTCCCCGGTCGTTAGGGAGCGCCCGAATCTTAGCGTGCAACCCCGTGGACGTCCCACGCGTCCGGAACGAGGTGCAGGGCACTCCCAGCACTTCCAGAACGTTCCCTCCGGCCCCATCCAGGCCATACCGGCCACCACCTGCCCCCGGCTGCCTCTCGGACTTCTGTCACGACGGCGCTAGCCTTGCCGGCCTGGGCTGCCTTGTAAAAGACCATGCCGCACGTACGGTCTGCGCAGAGCGAGCCCCTGAGGGCTGGTGTGCGCCCCAGTCGCCGGCAGGAGCTGCGGCTGGGCCAGGCCGGACGACTCCAGAGTCGGGGAACTCCATCCAGGACTCCCACGAGGGTGGCAGGAACCACTCTGCCTCCCTGCAAGGAGCCGGCCGTGGGGCCACGCACGCACCTGATGTGGGACGACGGAGTCACATGCCCGCCCCCCACGTGGTTGATTTGTTCGTTTTCTTGGATGGTCCCATGGGTCACTTTTGTTGGTCTATTCCCAGGTTAAATAAAACATATCCAACCAGGGATGGTGGTGTGGCACCAGTAGGGTAAGCGGCCGCTTGTGACACCGGCATCCCGTGTAGGAGCACTGGTTCAAGTCCCAGCTACCTGGCTCCCAGTCCAATGCCTTGTTAATGTGCCTGGGAAAACAGCTGAGGAAGGCCCAGGTATTTGGGGTCCTGCCACCGGCGTGGGAGACCTGGGTGGAGTTCCAGGCTCCTGGCTGCAGCCTGGCTGTTTCGGATGGAAAATCTCTTTCTCTCTCTCTGTCTCCCCTCTTTCTGTCTCTCTGCCTTTCAAATAAAAACAGTCAATCTTAAGAAAAGAAAGCACACCCAGCCGAAAGACTGAGCAGCCATCAGACAGGATGTCGGGGCTCGGGCGGAGGGCATCTGGGGGCAGGCTGCTCTCACACCAGTTCCCGGCCACTCTGCCCTTTGGTGAGCTGTCGGGCAGCCCAGGGCTCCCTGTCAGGGTGCCCTTTTCTGAACCCAGCGAGTCACCAAGCCGCAGCCCTGGCCGTCTCCCCCGGGCCAGCCTCATGCATCCACCCACACCCTGGCTGCCCTCTGCCTTTGAACCCCCCCCCCCCACGTCCCTGTCCACTCCTCTAATGCTGGCTTCTGATGGCCACAGGCCCTGGTCTCAGCCCCTCCTGTGTCTGCATAGCCTCAAAGGCCCTTCCTCCGAGGGGCAGCAGAAGGGCCCTTCTGGAACACCGACTGCCATCCCTGCTGAAAGTCCCAGCCTCCTTCGGGCCCACCCAACCCTCCTGCCGTCGTTTGAAGGTGGTTTCATTCCTCCGAACACAGTTGTTTGTCCCCTCTGAAACTCACGTTGCAGCTTGTTTATTTTTTAAGATTTACCTATTATCGATTTATTTGAAGGCAGCGTGACAGAGGGAGAGAGATCTTCCATCTGCTAGTTCACTTCCCAAATGGCCACATCAGCGGCCAGCTGGAGTCAGCAGCCAGGAACTTCCTCCAGGTCTCCCACGTGGGTGGCAGGAGGCCCAGGCACTGAGCCATCGCCCGCTGCCCCTGCGTTCCATCAGCGGGAAGGTGGAGCACAGTGGAGCAGCCGGGACTTGCATCGCGCTCCCAGAGGGGGTGCCGGTGTCACAAGCCCACAAGCCGCAGCTTAGCCCGCTGTGCCACAGCGCCGGCCTCGGGTGGGAGTCTAACCCCCACTAATCCGACTACAGTATTTACAGGCGGGGCCTTCGGGAGGTGATTAGGATTAGATGAATTCCCCAGGGGAGCTCCCACTGCTGCCAGGGCTGCCTCCTGCTGGCCGCATAAGAGGGAGAGAGGCCAGGACACAACAGCGCCATGCCTCTGTCACAGGGTGCCCTGTGCCCTCCTGGGACTCTGCCCCCAGGATGGCTGTCTCTAGCTGTGGCCTTCGACCTTGCAGTAGGACGGTAAGCCAAAAATAGATCTCCTTTCTTCACTATCCAGCAGAGAACCGCTTACGACCCGGCCGGCTGCATGGCCCTGGTCAGTGCCCCTCCCAAGCTGGGGCTGTGCTTCTGGGCCCTGGGTCCTGGCTCTGTCCTCCCGGGAGACTGGCCTTCCTGGAGGGGCCCTGGCCTGGTCCAGCGGAGGATCGCCGAGCTGGGAGAGCAAGCCCCGTGAGTTCCCACAGCCTGGGCAGCCCTCAGGCAAGGCGCCACCCGCTCTGTGCCTCCTCCTTTCATCTTTCCAATGGCGCCTTAAATGAGCTGATCCCATCAAGCGCGCAGTTCCAAACAGCTAAGTATTACCGGGAGAGATACGGGCCGGGCACGGATGTTCGGGGCGGCGCTGGTGGGAGGGAAAGAAGCCTGGTTCACCCGGCCGTGGGTGGACCGGGAGCACGAGCCCAGTGGCAGGCGACCCCCGCAGCCCGGGCACAGCCGCGAGTGGGCTGATGGATGACGAGAACGTTGGGAAGCCATCGGGGCTCTGAGCGCGCCCAGGGGTGCTGCCCGTGAGCTTTCTGTGAATCGACCCCAGCTAAGAAACACGGAGCCGCCCAGGAGCCCTCCCCGGTGTGAGCCCCCGAGGATGAAGGGGTGCCGAGCACCCTACCCCTGGCCCGAGCTGACCCTTTGACCCGCCTGCCCTCCTCTCTCCAGGCTCGGAAGCCGGGCGCACCCTCCGGGGGTGTAACCCCAGCCCCGGCTTCCTCGGCTCTGGCCCCGCCCCGCCGCGCCAAGCCGCGCCCATTCGGGCGGTCTTTCCCCCGGCCCCGCCCCTCAGCCTATCAGTGCGCTCCCACGCAAGCCCGGCCCCTCCTCGCCCCGGTTCCGCTCCATCCCTGCTCCCTGTGGGCCCCGCCCCCGTCCAGGCCCCGCCCCTCAGCCTGTCCGTCAACCCCGCTCGCCTCCCGTCGTTCCCTCACGCCGGCCTCGGAGCGGCCCGTTGTTATGACGACACGGTCGTAAATCCGCCATCTTCCTGCGGCGCGTTGCGACATGGAGGGCGCGATGGCAGTGCGGGTGACGGCCGCTCATACGGCAGGAGCCCGGGCCGAAGCCGGGAGGGAAGCGGGCGAGGGCGGGGTCGCGGCGGCGGCAGCGGCCTTGGCCCCCGGCGGCTTCCTCGGCCTTCCGGCGCCTTTCAGCGAGGAAGGTAACGGGGCTGGACAGGGCAGGGCGCGGCCGGAGTGCGGGCGGCTCAGCCTGGGCTGGCGGGGCCCGATGGCCTGAGCCGCGGGCGCGGCGGACCCTCGCGGGCCCCGGGCCGTCGCTGCCCGCCCGGCCCTCACGGGGTACTCACGCGGTGCCCTCGGGCGGACGCCGCAGCCGCCGGCCCCGCACCCTCGTGCGGACCCTCCCGCCGCACCTGACAGGCCGCCGGGGCGGAGACCCCGGGGCGGGGCGCGGGGAGGAGCGGGCGCGGGGCCGCGACCCCTGGGGCTCGGACCGGCCGGTGCCGCTGCCCTGCCCCGAGCCCGCCCCGGAGGGCCCGCTGGGAGGGGGCGCTTCAGAGAGTTCGCGGAGATTCAGTGGTGTTTGTTTTGGCGCAAAAAACCTGAAATTCATGCCTAGTTCTTTTAATATGTATTTTCCATGAACATTTTCTGAAGACCCTGCGTGTGTATGGATTTCAGGAATTTTGGTATCAAAATAAACATTTTCTTTTTTTGACAGGCAGAGTGCACAGTGAGAGAGAGACAGAGAGAAAGGTCTTCCTTTGCCGTTGGTTCACCCTCCAATGGCCGCCGCGGACGGTGCACCGCGCTGATCTGAAGCCAGGTGCTTCTCCTGGTCTCCCATGGGGTGCAGGGCCCAAGCACCTGGACCATCCTCCACTGCACTCCCGGGCCACAGCAGAGAGCTGGCCTGGAAGAGGGGCAACCGGGACAGAATCCGGCGCCCCGACCAGGACTAGAACCCGGTGTGCCGGCGCCCAGGCGGAGGATTAGCCTGTTGAGCCACAGCGCCGGCCAAAATAAACATTTTTTTTAAAAAAACTACTTATTTGAAAGGCAGAGTGACAGCGAGAGACAGAGAGAGGGAGGAGACAGAGGGAGAGGGAGAGACAGGGAGAGGTCTTCTATCCGCTGATAACTCCCGGCCGGGTCTGCACCAGGCGGACGCCAGGAGCCGGGAGCTCCGTCGGCCTCGCATGTAGCGTCCGGCCCATCAGCAGGAAGCTGTGTGGCCTGGCCTCCGGCACCCGGGCGGCGCCTAACTGCTGCGCCGAACCCCGTGTGGCTGTGGCACTTCCCGGGCCTCGCCCCCCCCCCCCCCCCAGCAGCAAGGCTGTGTGGCTCCCCTTGGGACTGTGCGGTGCAGTGCCGTGCCGGGAGCCGTGCTGGGTGCACCGCGGGCTCCTTGGGGGCTCCGCCGGCTGTGGGACACAGAGCCGGCCTCGGGCGGGCAGCCTGGTGGTGATCGACGAGGGCCGTCTCTTCCTGGTCCCGCAGGGCCCGTGGCGCTGTGGTTTCTTCCTCGCCCCTTGTTGCGCCTTGCAGGGGGACTGTACCACACGGGCAGTGCCTGACTGGGCTGGGCTGGGCTGGGCGTGTCCGCTTCTGGGGTGGGGGCTCCTCCCATGGCAGCTCCTGGGCACGAGTCAGACGCAGGGAGCGGCCTGGGAGGGCCCCTTGGAGCGTGGTTTGTGACTGGACTATCCGGGGAGGGCCGCCCCGTGGTGGCCTTGGGTGAGTAAGAGCAGTGGTTTGGCCCCTTGTTCATTAATGCAGCAAACATTCTGTGCACCAGACCCGGGCCTGACCTTGACCTGGGACTGATCTGTGAGGTGGAGAGAGCTGGCAGACTCAAGGGAGCAGAGGGGCAGCTTCCCCCGCGCCCACAGTGGTGTCTGGACTGACCCTGACCTCAGGGCATCAGCCAGCCCCAGCACTCTGGGTTGACTGACCTTGAACCTGAAGCAATTGTCGAGGACGGGAGTGGTCCTCCCTGTTAGCCAGGGTTCTGGCACTGGTGAGGACCCTGGGGTGACCCCTCCGGAGAGCCCCACCTCGGCGTCCACGCATGAGCAGGGGTGCTGTTAGCAGGGGCAGGGGCGTCAGTGAAGCCCCAAGCTGGTGAGAAGAGTGCTCATGCCGGCGCCACGGCTCACTAGGCTAATCCTCCACCTGCGGCGCTGGCACCCCGGGTTCTAGTCCCAGTTGGGGCGCCGGATTCTGTCCCGGTTGCTCCTCTTCCAGTCCAGTTCTCTGCTGTGGCCCAGGAGTGCAGTGGAGGATGGCCCAGGTCCTTGGGCCCTGCACCCGTGTGGGAGACCAGGAGAAGCACCTGGCTCCTGGCTTCAGATCGGTGCAGCGCCGGCTGTAGCAGCCATTAGGGGAGTGAACCAACCGAAAGACAACTGTTCTCTCTTGTCTCTCTCACTGTCTATAACTCTACCTGTTAAAAAAAAAAAAAGAGTGGTCACAGACCAGGACCCACTGCCCCTGTGTTGGCCAACGCCCCTTGTCGTCTGGGCCGGCCCACTTTGCGAGGCCCCCAAGGGCACATCCCTGCTGTGGTCCCTCGGCCCCTGCCCCTCGCTGGGTCGCTCCCCCTCTGAGGTTGGGCTTTGGGCCTGTCAGCCTCCGTGGATTCTGCGGCGGCAGCGTGAGGTCAGGGCCGCTCTGCTGGGTGCTGGTCTCCCTGGGGCGACCTTGTCCTGCACACCTCCAGGGAGGGGCTGCCCCTGAGGTTAGGGCCCCCAGCGGCCTGGGGAGGGCCGGGCTCAGCGGTCTGCCCCAGCCCCAGGCCCTGCTGACAGCACTTGGTTGCAGATGAGGACGACGTGCACAGGTGCGGCCGCTGCCAGGCTGAGTTCACGGCCTTGGAGGACTTTGTGCAGCATAAGATCCAGAAGGCATGCCAGCGGCCCCCCCAGGAGGCCCCGCCCGTGGCGCTGCTGGGCCGGGAGGTGAGCGCCGCCCCGCCCTCCTGTGTGACTGGGCAGGCTCCGTGCCGCTGAGCGCCGAGGGCTCGTCTGTGCTGGCGGCCTGGGGATGCCCAGCCGCTCAGCAGCCTCTGCCTGAGCCTGCACAGCTGGGGGATGGCCCCTCCTCTCTTGGGGTCTCAGGGTCTCTTGGGTCAAGGACATCATGGTGGCTTTGTCTCGTGTGTTGCACATGTGGTTCCCTGGGCTCCCACGAGCACAGTGTGGCCCTCTGGGGCTCGCCCATGGTGCTGAGCCCCTGTGCTGTAGTCCTTGGGTGCGACGAGAGCCCCACCTGCCCCCCTCAGCTCCCCCTGCACTGCTGTGCACCAGAGGAGCCCACAGCCTTGTCCTCCCTGCCCCTCCCGCAGGTGGTGCCGGCGGCGGCAGGCCCGGAGGAGCCCATCACCGTGGCACACATCGTGGTGGAGGCAGCGTCCCTGGCAGGAGACATCAGACATGCACCTGACCTCGTGGGTAAGCCAGTGGCGTCTGTGCGTGGCCCCCGGGTGGCCCTGGGGCACCGCGGTCAGGGCAGAGTGACCTGTGCTGCCCCCCCCCCCCGAGAGCAGCCGGGGAGGGAGGACCGAGGCATCCCCCGTGACTGGAAGGCCGTTGGGCACCTGTGGGCACACCCCGTTTGTGCGTGATCACAAGTGGGTTGCTGCCTCCTATAGGTCTCCCCCCGGCTGTCTGTTCCTCCCGGAATCTTTTCCACCTCTGTCAACCCTGGTTCCTGCTTCCCACCTTCGGCAGCACCATCCGGGGCACCCCCAGCACGGCCCACTCGCCCCAGCAGCTGGGGGGTCGGTGTGGTGTGGGTGGGTGTCCCACGGCGGCTGCAGCTGGCCCTGACTTGGCCCTTACCTCCCGGTGGCTCCCTCGTTCTGGCGTGGGGGTGGCGGCCGCTGTCTGCTGCTCATGGGGCTTTTATGAGCTCGGCATGACGCCGCTGAGCCTCCCGGAGGTGCTGGACAGGGGGTGGCGGGGTCTGCGCTGAGTCAGGCTCTCGTTAACGGGGTCACATGGGCAGAGCAGCCTGGGGTCTGGGCGGGGGCGGGGGGCAGCGGGATAGGTGACTGGGCGTGCAGGTGTTGGACCAGGAAGCTGGCCGGGGCCTGGTGTGGCAGGAAGTTGGGAAGGGAATGGTCAGGGCCAAGACAGGTGGGTAGGAAGTAGGTTTGGGCAACAGGTCGGACTGGGCCTCGGGAAGCCCTGGGAGTGACTGGGCAGGAAGAGGGGTGGAGGCCAGCCTTGGGCTTGGGAAGGGGGGCCTGTGTGCAGGCACTTGTGCCGCCTGTCCCAGGGACAGGAATGTTGTCCGTGGAGGTGGAGCCGTGCCCTGGCCAGGACGTGGCATGTAGTTTCTGGGGCACGTGGCGTCGTTTAGGACAATGAGTTCCCCGGGTCCTGGCAGCATTTGCAGGTCCCACCTTCTGGCCAGCCAGGCCCCGGGGGCCCACCCCCGATGTCTGGGAGCTCCTAGCCCCTCCTGGGCTGCAGGGTTCCTCTCTGGGTACCCTCTGGCTTTTGCCCTGAGATTTTCCTGCCTTGAGATCTCCCGGGCGCCCCAAGTCTGTTCTGGGCCAGCTGGCCAGCTGAGCTGGCTGCAGGCTGCTGCTTCTGCTGGCCTGGTGTGCTCAGAGCGGGGCGGTGGCTGTCTGGTTCCTGTCTGGTCCGCGTACCCTGGTCCCTGCCCCTCCATCAGGTCTCCATCCTGGGGTGTCGAGTGTGGCGGCCGGGCACAGCCTAGAGATGCTCTTAATTGTTTCTGAGTCACGGCTGCTCTCCTTCTGTCTGAGGAGCGTGGATGTCAAAACAACGCGGCTGAGCCGGGAGGGCGCTGCCAAGCGGCTTCCCAGCTGTTTCCCACTTGGCATCGTTAATAGCAGAAAGCGTGACTGGTGCTACCGGCGTCGCTGTGCGGTGGCAGATGAGAAGGCCCCGGGGGAGGCCACAGCCTCGTGTCTTCCCCTCCGGCTGTGCAGGCTGTGGAGGGCGTCCACCCCCAGGCCGGCATCCATAGCCTGCTCGTCTGCCCACTCCCTGGCACCCAGCCAGTGGGCGAGCACGGGGCTTTTTCTCTGGCACTGGCGGAAGCGAGTGCACTGAGCTGGCTGGACGGCAGTGGGCTGAGCTGGCCCGTCCCGTCTGTGCCTAGGCACTGTCACCTCGATCCTCCTGTCCTCTTGGTATCCAGGGGCTGGGTGTCTGCTCAGGGTGGGCCCCTACTGCATTCATTCTGGGGGCCCTGGCTCCATGGAGTTGCAAGGGGTGTCTCCCTCCCTTTCTAGTGGGTTGTGGAGAGGCTGAGCAGGTCCTGGCTGTCCCTTGGGGCCTCCCGGGCATCTACCGAGTGCCAGAAGCATCCTGGCCTTGGCCGGAGCTGCAGAGGACCCAGGGTCTCCCCTGCAGATCCGGGCTCACGTGGACGCCTCTCCTCAGGTGGCGGGCACATCAAAGAGGTCATTGTGGCTGCCGAGGCGGAGCCAGGGGACAGCGCGATGGCGGAGGCCCCGGGCAGCCTGAGCCGTCAGGAGCTGAGTCTTGCTGGGGAGGGCGAGCAGGCCCAGGTCAGACTGCTGGTGGACAAGGACGGCCGCTACGTCTGCATGCTCTGCCACAAGACCTTCAAGACGGTGAGCCCTGGGCCGTGGGCCGCCTGGCCTCCACCTGCTCCTGCCAGGGAGGTGCCCTGAGCCTTGCCCCTCCCCCGCAGGGCAGCATCCTCAAGGCCCACATGGTCACCCACAGCAGCCGCAAGGACCACGAGTGCAAGCTCTGCGGGGCCTCCTTCCGGACCAAGGGCTCGCTCATCCGGCACCACCGCCGCCACACAGGTGAACAGGCTGGGGCCCGGGGCCAGTCCCACACAGCGCCCTGCCAGCTGCCCCCCGTACCCCGGGAGGTAGAGGCTCCCAGGCCTGCCTTCCCCTGGTCACCTGGCCGTTCCCTCCACAGATGAGCGCCCCTACAAGTGTGCTAAGTGCGGGAAGAGCTTCCGGGAGTCGGGCGCACTGACCCGGCACCTCAAGTCTCTGACCCCGTGCACAGAAAAGATCCGCTTCAGCATGGTCAGCAAGGAGGACGCACCTGCAGGTCAGCGCAGGGGCGGCCGGGGCTCCCGCACGCAGTGGGGCCACGCCACCGGGCCTCACTCAGCTCTGCCTCGCAGGGTCCAGCGCCTCCACCGTGGGCACGGCTGCACCGTCCTCAGTGACAGAGGAGCCCGTGGAGACGTCGCCCGTGATTCATCTGGTGACAGATGCCAAGGGCACCGTCATCCACGAAGTCCACGTCCAGATGCAGGAGCTGCCCCTGGGCATGAAGGCCTTGGCCCCGGAGGTGGGGGCAGGCCGGGAACCCTCCAGGGGAGGCGCCAGGCCTTGGTTGGGGCACTGGTTCCAGCAGGACCGTGACAGACGCCGCACTTGTGTGGTTGCCCTGGGGAAAGTTCGCTGAAGAGCTGCCAGGAGCGGGGGAGGGGCAGGGAGCTGGGGTGGGAGTGGGGCAGGCCAGGGCTGGGTTCCACCCAGGGGCCGAGGGGCTCCAGGGGGCTTGTGCCTGGCATGGGTCTGCCTTGTGGGGGGTGCCGTGGGCCAGGCTGCCCGGCCAGCCCCTGCCCCTTCTCTCCTGCAGCCCCCGGGCCCTGAGGAGCTTCCTGGTCCCGGCGAGGGCAGCCGGGAGAACCTGCTGCACCAGGCCATGCAGAATTCGGGCATCGTCCTCGAGCGGGTCGCTGGGGAGGAGGGGCCCTTGGACCCAGCCCCTGCTGCCAGGCCCAGTCCACAGCCCCTGGGAGACGGCCCCTCGGAACTGCCGCTGCTGGCGGTGGAGCAGATGCAGACGGTAGGTGCCTGAGCTGCCTGTGTTCTTCCGGCCGTGCTGGGGCTCAGGTGGGGTAGGGGGCTGGACCGTGGCTGCCCGGTCGCCACGCTGGCCTGGGCCATCAACCGCTCTGTATCCCTGACATGACGGAGCCAGAGATGCAGGGGCCATGGTGCAGCCTGCACTGGGTACTGCAGGCCTGCCTGTGGTCCCCCAGCAGGTGGCCAGCGAGGCCTCAGCTGTGCCCAAGACCCACCCGTGCCCTCAGTGCAGTGAGACCTTCCCGACGGCAGCCACCCTGGAAGCTCACAAAAGGGGCCATGCAGGTGGGTGGAGGCCCCGGGCAGTGGGCGGTCATAGGTGACCAGGTGGGCTCGGGGTGGGGGGCAGCCCTGTGGGGGACAGACCCGGCTGACGGCACGTGTGGCCCCAGGGCCAAGGCCGTTCGCCTGCATGCAGTGTGGCAAGGCCTTCCCCAAGGCCTACCTGCTCAAGAAGCACCAGGAGGCGCATGTGCATGAGCGCCGCTTCCGGTGCGGGGACTGCGGGAAGCTGTACAAGACCATCGCCCATGTGCGCGGCCACCGGCGCGTCCACTCGGATGAGCGGCCCTACCCTTGTCCCGAGTGCGGCAAGTGCTACAAGACCAAGGTGGGCATCTGGTCTGACCTTGCTGCCTAGCCCCCGCCCTCGAGCCCCCGTGCCCCCGGCCGCCCTCCTTCCTCCTCTTCCCAGCCGGCCGGCACTGACTGGGTCTCCACAGAACGCCCAGCAGGTGCACTTCCGGACACACCTGGAGGAGAAGCCGCACGTGTGCCAGTTCTGCAGCCGTGGCTTCCGGGAGAAGGGCTCTCTGGTGCGGCACGTGCGGCACCACACGGGCGAGAAGCCCTTCAAGTGCTACAAGTGTGGCCGCGGCTTTGCCGAGCATGGCACGCTCAACCGGCACCTGCGCACCAAAGGTTCGGGTGCCAGGCGGCGGCGGGAAGGGCGAGGAGGAGGGCTGGGCGCTGCTGAGCCCTGACCGAGCCGCCCGCTGCAGGGGGCTGCCTGCTGGAGGTGGAGGAGCTGCTGGTGTCGGAGGAGAGCCCCACCGCGGCCGCCACCGTCCTGGCCGAGGACCCGCACACCGTGCTGGTGGAGTTCTCCTCCGTGGTGGCCGACACCCAGGAGTACATCATCGAGGTGGGTGTGGGGCCAGAGGGGCCGGGCGGGGCTTGGGGCAGCCCCGGCTGAACTCTGCCTCTGCACAGGCCACCGCAGGGGATGCAGAGACCAGCGAAGCCACGGAGATCATCGAGGGCACCCAGACAGAGGTGCGGGGCAGGGCGGGGTGAGGGCGGGCGGGGCGGCTGGGCTCCCTGGGCAGCCCCCGCTGAGCTGGGCCCCTGCAGGTGGACAGCCACATCATGAAAGTGGTGCAGCAGATTGTGCACCAGGCCAGCGCTGGGCACCAGATCATCGTGCAGAATGTGACCATGGACCAGGAGGCAGCGCTGGGTCCCGAGGCGGCTGCGGCAGACACCATTACCATCGCCACCCCCGAGAGCCTGACGGAACAGGTGGCCATGACGCTGGCTTCGGCCATCAGCGAGGGCACGGTGCTTGCAGCCCGCACAGGCGCAGGCGGCTCGGAACAGGCCACCGTGACCATGGTGTCCTCGGAGGACATCGAGATCCTGGAGCATGGCGGCGAGTTGGTCATCGCCTCGCCAGAGGGCCAGCTCGAAGTGCAGACGGTCATCGTCTAGCCTGGGACTGTGCCTCCCGAGCTGGACCTGGGGTGGGCCCTGAGCTGTCCACGCCTGCCGGGCCCGGTGCAGAGAAGACAGCCCAGAGGCCAGGCTCCTGGGCGCAGTGGAGCAGTGTAAATAGTTTTTCTGTTGCTTTACAATAAAATGTGAAACCCTGCGGCCTGTGATGTTACTGCAGTGGCTGCCTTGGGGCCGGCAGCACCTGCCTGCCTGTGCCACTCTGCCCTGGGCCTCCCGCCAGCCCTGGCGGCGCCTCGGTGGTGTGTGGGCGTCGCTGGCATGCCCGTGCTGCCCTGCCCGAGCTGTGACCCCAGCTTTCCCAGGCCTGCCTGGCTGGGTGGAAGGGGGTCCTGGGGCTGTCGTGGCCAGGAGCTCCCAGCCTCAGCATCTATGTCCGCGTTCTCAGTGGTGGGCATTGAGTCGGGGCAGCGCGGCAGATGCTGGCTTCCTGGATTTCTCTGCCTTGTCCTCTGGAGGGGACCCAGCTCAAGGAGCAGCCCTGGCAGGTGGGGAGGACAGGGCCTGTGGGCATGGCTGAGCCTCTACTCCAGGCTCAGGGCACCAGAGCTGGCTCACGACAGACCCTTCCTGCCCTTGGGGCTCTCCCTGGGAATGGGGGCCAGGAATCCCGGCACCATCTTGATGGAAGGGGTGGGACCAAGGGCAGCTGGCCCCTCCCTGTGCCAGGGCCAAGGCCTCAAATACCAGCCGGGCTCAGATGCCACAGCTGCTGCGCCACACACAGGCCCTGGACAAGCCTGACTCCCACTGGGACCAGGAGCCCTGAGCCTCGGGCACCACTTCATCAGCAAACAGGTGAGTCCTGCAGGGCTGGCTTGGGCTGGGCTGGGAGAGAAACAGGGTGCTTCCCCTGGGGCCCTGGCTCCCAGCAGTGAGGAGGGCAGAGGCCCGGGGCACCTCTCCCGGGAGTGCCGGGAGGACTTGCATTCTGGCTAGCCAGCGCGGACAGGGTGGGCCGAGCCCACTGAGCTGCATCCCTCTCCTAGCCCATCTGCTCCTGGGCATGGCTGGGCCCCGGGCCCTGCTGGCCTTGCTCTGGGCGCTGGCAGCCGTTGGGGCCAGGGCTCTGCGCATCGGAGCCTTCAACATCCAGAGTTTTGGCGACAGCAAAGTGTCGGACCCGGCCTGTGGCAGTGTCATCGCCCAGGTGAGGCCGGAGGCGGCGGGTGGGGTTTTGGGATGGGATGAGGATGCAGCTGGGATCCGCGGGCGGGCAGGTTTTGCCCGTGTGTAACCCCGCACCTGCCGGCCCCTCCCCCAGATCCTGGCTGGGTATGACGTGGCCCTGGTGCAGGAGGTGCGGGACCCGGACCTGAGTGCTGTGTCTGTGCTCATGGAGCAGATCCACAGGTGCGGTGGGCAGGGCCCCGTGTCGCACCCCCCGCCCTGGTCCCCAGGTCTCGGCTCAGTGCCCTGACAGGTCCTGGCCCGTGTCTCGGCAGCGTGTCCAAGCATGAGTACGGCTTCGTGAGCAGCAAGCCGCTGGGCCGGGACCAGTACAAGGAGATGTACCTGTTTGTCTACAGGTGAGGGGCCGCGGGCAGGGGGCTGGGCTGGAGGGGGCGGGTCAGCGTGACAGCCCTCCTCTGCTCCCAGGAAGGACGCAGTGTCCGTGGTAGACACGTACCAGTACCCAGACCCGGAGGACGCCTTCAGCCGTGAGCCTTTTGTGGTCAAGTTCTCGGTCCCTGGCTCCGGTGAGGCTGGCTCTGCCCCCAGGTCCCCGCCCCCAGACCCCGGCATCAAGGCTGACACTCCCGCCCTGCACCCCGCAGCTGCCCGGGAGCTGGTGCTGATCCCGCTGCACGCCGCCCCGCACCAGGCCGTGGCCGAGATCGACGCCCTCTATGACGTGTACCTGGACGTGATCGACAAGTGGGGCTCGGACGTAAGCCCCCCATCCCTCAGTCCCGGGCGCTGTGGGCATGCCCTGGGGGCCTGAGCCCTGCCGGGCGGGCAGACTCAGAGCCGGTGCCTGCAGGACATGCTGTTTCTGGGTGACTTCAACGCCGACTGCAGCTACGTGCGCGCGCAGGACTGGGCCTCCATCCGCCTGCGCAGCAGCGAGGTCTTCAAGTGGCTCATCCCAGACAGTGCGGACACCACCGTGGGCAACTCGGACTGTGCCTATGACCGCATCGTGGCCTGCGGCGCCCGCCTGCGCAGGAGCCTGAAACCCCAGTCGGCCGCCGTGCACGACTTCCAAGAGGAATTCGGCCTGGACCAGACCCAGGTACGTCCCACGGGGCAGGCACGCAGGAGGGGCCCCCGGGCTCACCTGGCCACCCCCCACCCCCCACTGCTGCCCATGGCCACAGACCCCCGGGGCTGGTCCCTCTGGGGGCCCCGGCTTTCCCAGGCAGGGCCACAGGGGAGGGCAGACTGCTTTGCCAAGGTCCCTGAGGCGCCAACCCCTCCCTGCCCTCCAGGCTCTGGCCATCAGCGACCACTTTCCTGTGGAGGTGACCCTCAAGTCCCGCTGACAGCAGGCCTGGCCGGGGCAGGCTCCTGCACACTCAGGCCAAGAGGAAGGGCCCCCAGTGAGGCTGTGAGGCAAGGCCAGCTGCGTGTGGGCCAGCGAGGGGCCCTGGGTGGGGTCTGTGCACAGTACACAAGCCAGCTGCGGCTGGGTCAGCTCCAGGCCTGTGTGTCCTTTCTCAGGGCTGGCCCCTCCGGGGCACAGCCTTCGTGCAGCCCAGCATGCTCGTGGACCCAGCCCCTCAAGGACGGCCTGGCTTGCGCGTCTCCTGTCCCAGGGCCGGGGGGAGGCCGCCTGCCTGCCCTCCTTACACAGGTGGCCGGCACAGCGGGGGCCGACGCCCCAGGCCAACTTCCTGGGCCGTGCACTTTCCATCTTGCAGCCCCCATAACCACTCCCGCGGGGACCCTCGGGTACTCGTATCCGGGCCCTGTCTACCCCTCAGTGGCAACATCGCCGAGGTCCAGCGACGCTGCCCTCCCCTGGGTGGTGGGGTTGGGGGGTGCTGGGCTACAGGGAACAGAGACTCTTAGCTAAGGTCAGCAAAATAAAGGACTAGAGGCATCTCACACTGCAAGCTACCTTGTTTAAAACCTCGGGGCCAGGGTGCCGGCTCGGGGCCAGGGCGGCCTCAGCCCTTCTTCTGTCTGAGCCTCTTCAAGTAGGCGTGCAGCGACTTCTGGATGGAGTCTCGGGACACGAAGCTGACGAAGTTCTGGACGTCAGCGTCGCGTTGCCGGAGCAGGTGGTCCGCCGTGGCCTTGCGCATCAGGCTCTTGGTCAGCTGCCGCGCGTGCTCTAAAGAAAGGGGCGTCCACCTGGGTCCCAGCCACAGAGACGGGGGCCCCACCCCGTCCACACTCTGGGGGCAGTGTGGAAGACTCAGGACAGCGACCAGAAGACAGGCAGTCAGCTGACCCACCGCCTCCCACTGCCTCTACAGACTACTTACAGACATCGCTTTTTTAATCCTATTTCTATGGAATCATGTTATTGACCACATTCCTTTTAATCATTTGAAAGAGCGAGAGGGAGAGGTCCTCCATCTGCTGGTTCACTCCCCACATGGCTGCAATGGCCGGAGCTCGGCCAGGCTGAAACCAGGGCCCCAGTGCTTGGCCATCCTCTGCTGCCTTCCCAGGCCACAGCAGGGAGCTGGATCAGAAGTAGAGCAGCTGGGACTAGAGCTGGCGCCCATACGGGATGCCAGAGCTGCAGATGGCGGCTTTGCCCGCTGTGCCCCGGCCCCGCGGGCATCTGCAGGGCTGGCCCAGTCCACCGCTCCACTTCCGATGCCGTTCTCTGCTGCTGACCCCCCCTGGGAGATCAGGACCGAGCTCCTGGCTCCGCCTGGGGCCAGCCCTGGCTACTGTGGCCATTTGGGGAGTGAATTAGTGGGTGGAAGATTCTCTCTCTGCCTTTCAAATAAGTCGTCTTTGTTACGACATGAAGAGATTCTGTGACAGCCCCATCTCCGCTCCCGTAAAGCCTGTGGGCACCCGCACGTGTCTGCGCCCGGTCTGCGCCCGGCACGGCTCCATCTGGTTCTTTCCGGACAGGTTTGCGGTCTTGTCCGTCTGACCTGCCCGGCTTCTACTGCCAGACACGCAGCTCCCCGGCCGTCCTTGCGGCCAGCTGAAGAGCAGCGCGTCCTCCAAGCACGTGTGCAGCCCCTGGCCACCTGTCTAGAGCCGGTCAGTGTGGCTCTGTCTAGACAAAGTCTCTGGAGACCATCACCCAAAACGCACCGGCAGGCGCTTCTGCGGGGAGGGGAGAGAGACACGGGGACAGAGGCGGGCCTGGGGCGGGCAGGGGCTTGTCCACAGCTCCCCTTGGAGCCGTGGCCGCCGCAGCTGTAGAGCCAGCTTCTGTGCCTGCAGGCCGCCCGCTTTGTGGCCCGGGGCTGGGGAGGCCTGGGCTGCCCCTCACCTGGAATGGCCATCCACTGGGCCATCACCGAGAGCGCCGTGCTCTGCACCTGGTCCTCAGGCACCACGCGGTCCACCAGGCCCACCCTGAGGGCCTCCGCCGGCGGGAACAGCAGCCCCAGCTGCAGGGCCTGCTCTGCGACCCGGTGCCCAACGGTGTTCACGAGGGTGTCTTTGAACCTGGGACACACACACACCAGCTCACTTGGGCCCCGGGCTCCCCGGAGGGTCAGTGCAGCCCGGGAGCACGCGGCACGAGCGCAGCCAGCCTCACCAGAAGGGGGCGACGATGCCCAGCTGCGTCTCGTTCAGCCCGATGGTGTACTTGGGGTTGTTTGCCATGACGCGGTAGTCGCAGGTGAGGGCCATCAGGCAGCCTCCTGCTGGGCAGGCTCCCTGCAGGAGAGCAGCCTGCTCTGCACCGGCCCCGCTGTCCGCTCGCTCGCTGGCCCGGCATCTCACCAGCCCTGGGAGACGCCAGGGCCCGTTCCCACCTGCCATGCTCATCAGCAGTCCCCCTAAACGTCCCTGTCCCTTGGAGACCTCCCCAGGGTAGAATCGCACTCCCCACCCACCAGGGCAGCCTCCCAGTGAGCTACGGAGGACACCCAGGGAGGGGACTCACGTTGATGGCAGCAACCAGCACCAGGTTAGACAGGTAGAGCCGCAGCCACAGCTCCTGCACAGCCTTCCAGTACTCGGCGTAGTGGGCGGGGTTCCTCCCGCACATCTCCGTCAGGTCCAGGCCAGCTGAGAAGACGCTGGGGCAGTCCTAGGGGTGTGGCCTGGGTCAGGCGCCCGTCAGGGCCCACCTCCCGGCTGGCCTCGCCCCACCAGGGCCGAGGGAGCCCACGGTGCGCAGGGGACAGCAGGATTAGGGCCAGGGCCCCAGGAGCCCAAAGCTGGGGCCCTGGGGACTTCCTCGAACACTTTCTAGCCAAGCTGGGAAAGAGAACAGGCAGGTGGGGCCGAACAGGTGCACTGCTCCGGGGATGCCTGCAGCAGCTCTGTGCGCTGGAGCACACCTGGGCGGAAGCGCAGGTGCTACGGGGCTGGCTTGCCAAAGGCTCAGGCAGGCTCAGGCCGTGCAGGCCAGGAGCGGTGGGCACGCTCCGAGGACTCTGGTCCAACACGGCCCCCAGGGACGCCGAGGGAGCAGTGGGCGGGCTAAGGGTTTCACCAGGACGGTGATGCTCATCAGGGGTCAGCACAAACTCCCAGGACACGGCCGCCATGCGGAAAGCCCTCACGTGGGTCCTGCAGGCTGCCACGGGGCCTCTGGGCAGGTGGCAAAGGCCCCGTTCCCTCTGTGTGCTGTGCGGGCTCCCCGTGCGTGGGACAGGGGGCACCGCTGTCCACTCCCCGTCCTGACGGGCTCCCTCTCTGCTCTGTGACTTAACAACACCCAGTGGAGGGGGGGAGCAGCCGTCACACCAAATCCAGCTGCTGCTGGCGGGACACGGCGCCGGCCATCCCATGCCCACACTGACTCTGGTGCTGAACTTCGCCGAGCCGTTCTGGCAGCCCTGGCCCTTTGGGAACACAGACCAGGGACCTCCTCACACCATGCGTCGGCTGCAGAAGCCCCCACATCCCAGCTCCCGAGGACAGCAGGGCAAAGCAGCAGACAGGCCAGAGCAGGGCTGTGGGCCAGGCGTGCAGGTGCTCGCCCGCGCCGTGAGCCTGCCCTTGCGTGCACACAGGGCCTCTGAAGGTCATCAGGGAGGCCGCACGGCGGGACAGTGTGCTTGTGAGGGACACACCAGGACCACAGGACACCACGGCCACGGGGGGGGGCGTGGCCTGGGGACAGGCTCACACTGTGCTCAGGGCCCAGGCACCCACCGAGGTGAGGACGACGCCCCGGAGGCCCTTGTCATTCTCCAGCTTCTCCAGGCTGATGACGAACTCCGTCAGGAACTGCAGGCTGAGGCTGTTCACGGGGGGGTTCTTGAATCTCACCACGGCGACCCCTAAGTGGAAGCGCGAGGAAGAGGAGGCTCACAGCCAGCACAGGGAGGGAGGGACAGACAGCGAGACGGCTCTTCCACCGCCGGCTCGCTCCCCACACGACTGCCACGCCGGCCCCAGGAGCCTGGAGCTCCAGCCTGGTCTCCGACGTCCCGGGCGCCGGCCCTGGCTGTGAGGCTCCTGGACACAGACGGACTTCACAGAGTGAGGTCTCTGCAGTAAGCGCGCTCGGGATGTGAGGGCCCCCAGGCAGCCCCTCCGCCTCACAGCAGGAGGCGCTCACCCCCACGGGGACGCCACAGTCGGCGGTGAACACGCACACACACTGTCCTGCAGTGACGAGGGAGACACGGACACGAGGCCGCCGTCGCCTGCTCCTCCCCACACACCCATTATAGCCGGGACTTGATCGGGCTGGAGCTGGCAGCTGAATCCAACCGCTCCAGCTGGGCTCGGAACACAGGCACTGTGGTGAGGGACACGGGGTCCCAACAGCTGACACGCAAGGCCAACCACTTGCCCCGTTCAGAAACAAACACACACGGGCCGGCGCTGTGGGGCAGCGGGTAAAGCCACTGCCTGCGGTACCGGCATCCCATGTGGGTGCAGGTTCGAGTCCTGGCTGCTCCACTTCTGATCCAGCTTCCTGAGGTGGCCTGGGAAAGCAGTGGAAGATGGCCCAAGTGCTTGGGCCCCTGCACCCGCTTGGGAGACCTGGAGGAAGCTCCTGGCTCCTGTCTGTCCCAGCTCTGGCCATCTTGGCCACTTGAGGAGTGAACCAGAAGATGGAAGACCTCTCTCTGGCTCTTCCTCTCTCTGTAACTCTGCCTTTCAAATATATTTTTAAAAAAATATTTATTTAGGCCGGCGCCACGTCTCACTAGGCTAATCCTCCGTTTGCGGCACTGGCACACCAGGTTCTAGTCCCGGTCAGGGCACCAGATTCTGTCCCGGTTGCTCTTCTTCCTGTCCAGCTCTCTGCTGTGGCCATGGAGTGCAGTGGAGGATGGCCCAAAAGCTTGGGGCCCTGCACCCGCATAGGAGACCAGGAGAAGCACCTGGTTCCCGGCTTCGGATCAGCGCGGTGCGCTGGCTGCAGCAGCCTTTGGGGTTGAACGAACAGCAAAGGAAGACCTTTCTCTCTGTCTCTCTCTCTCACTGTCCACTCTGCCTGTTAAAAAAAAAATTATTTATTTATTTATTTGAAAGACAGAGTTAACAGGGAGTCAGAGAGAGAGAGAGACAGACAGACAGACAGAGGTCTTCCATTTTGCTGGTTCACTCCCCAAATGGCCACAACGGCTGGGCTGCGCCAATCCAAAGCCAGGAACCAGGAGCCAGGGGCCTTGCACACAGGTGCAAGGGCCCAAGGATTTGGGCCGTCTTCTACTGCTATCCCAGGCCATAGCAGAGAGCTGGATTGGAAGAGAAGCAGCTGGGACTCGAACCGGCGCCCATATGGGATGTCAGCACTGTAGGCAGCGGCTTTACCCACTACGCCACAGCGCCAGCCCCTAATATTTTTTTTTAAAAAATCACACACACGAAACAAAGACACAAAAACGAGCTCAATCCGGGTCTCCCACGTGGCTGGCAGGAGCCCACGCCCTTGGGCCACCTGCTCTGCTTTCCCAGGCCCATTAGCAGAAGCTGGATGCAAAGTGGAGCAGCTGAGCCGCCAACCAGCGCTCATACGGGATGCTGGCGCCCCCAGGTGGTGGCTTAACCTGCTGCACCACAATGCTGGGGGCCGCACCCACGAGGCCTCACAAGGGCCCAGACCCTGTGGGTGCCAGCCTCGCCCCTCACCCAGCGAGCAGAGCGTGCAGGCCCTGCAGCCGCGGCAGGCGTGGCCCTGGCTGTCCCTGGGCCTCAGGCTGCTTCCAGCCCATCCTCTCGGCAGCAGAGAATCAGGCCAAAGTTCAGCCACGCCCCCAGCACCAACAGAGCACAGGCCCGCTGGCCCTCCGCCCCAGAGCTTGACACAGAGCTGCCGGATGTCTTAGCGCCACAGGCCAAGGCCACCTGTGTAAAGAAACGGGTACCCTGCGTCATGACAAAAACCAGAGGTGGCCAGAGGCACTGACCCCTGAGAAAAACAAACAGCAGGCAATGCGAGCCTGCATCTCCCTGAACCCAGCGTGCTGAGGGGCAGGCGAAGTCAGGAACCATGGCGGCGGCGGTGGACAGAGGGACAAGACAGACAGAAAACCCAGAGGCTGCAAGAGCCCAGGGCAGACCAGGGCCGAAGCCCCACCCGCACCTTCTTTGGAAACAGGGTCCTGTCAGTCAGCAGCAGGCTTTGGTTGCAATGGTTCAGGTGCTGCTTGGGGCCGGGACCCTGCGTCTCAGGGTGCCTGGTTTGAGTCCCACCTCTGCTTTGCATCCAAATTCCTGCCAACGCTCGTCCTGGAAGGTGGCCTTGGTGGCCCACGTCCCCGGGGCCTGCCGCCATCCGTGTGGGAGAACCAGATGGGGTTCCCCCTGGCTCAGCACCAGATGCTGTGAGCATTTTGGGAACACACAAGCAGACAGATCTGTCACTCAAACAAAATGGGTAAGGGGGCGGGGGGAGGTGTGTGTGAAGCAGAACTCCTGTGGCTAAACTAGCCGTGAAACTCATTTAAAAAGACATAAATGAGGTGGCCCGGGATCCATGATTCCTGGAGTCCTTACACGAGGTGAAGGACAGGTAAGAAGCCACCAGGAGCTGGAAGAGGCCGGGAGGGAGCCCTAACGTGGGCTGTGATGTTCGCCAGCAGCCCCGGGCACCAGGGCAGGCACCGTCCTCAACAGGACCCCAGCAGCCCTGCAGGGTTTGCTCAGATCCCATGGCCGAGGACGTCGGCTGCTGGTCTGCCGCACCTGCAGGCTTCCTGCCAAGCCGCCCACCGGCTGGACACCTGGCCTGGCCCTGACCGGCCGCCCCGCAGAGGCAGCTGCCTGCCACGAGTTCTGTTCGTTAGGAGTGAAAGCCCGTCCTTGGCCCGACGCAGCCCTCTTCACCGTCCACTCCGAGCCCAAGCACACAGGCTCAGCCGAGGCGGCTCACCCACTTGGGGCTGGGCCAGTGATTCCGCCTCTTCTGAAGGGACAGCTGGCAGTGTCCCCACGTCCCCGACCAGCTGGTCCATCTCCCGTCCGCGTCACTCTGTCCTTTGTCGACACGGTCAGCTCCTCCCTGTCCTTTCCCTTGTGTCCCAAGTCCTGTGTCCTCGTGGGAGCAGGCATTGGTCTTTATTTCTTCAGGAGAGAAATCTCAGACAAAAAGAATGTGCAAGGCCCAACCTTGGTGGTGAGTACGGCTCAGCCTGCTGACGGCAGACCAACCGCCTTCAACACCCCGGCCCGCCGTGCAGCCTCGGAGACGCCTGCCCTGGTGGGCCCCGTGGCCTTGCCCGGGCCCAGCGGTCTCTGCCTGCTCCACACACCCTCCCCTGGGAGCGAGAGCTGAGCCTTGGCGGCATGCGGGCAGACTGGCACCTGGCTACAGGTGCACCCAGAGCAGACGCCTCAGGAAGGAGAGAAGGAGCGAAGGAGCGAAGGAGCGAAGGAGCGAAGGACGCCTGCCTCTCATCCGGAGGGGCTGGGCTCACCGCCTCGCTCCAGCTCCCGCTCAGGCAGAGCTGGGGGCTCTGGAGTGGGGTCCCTGCCACTCGTGGGGCTTCAGTCCCAGCCCAGCCCTGGCTGGGAAATGGAGCCAGCTCGCTCGTATTTAACAACTGCTGAAGTCCTGGAAGCAAGCTCCCAGACCTGGCTCAGGACAGTCTGGACGCTGACCGGGCAGCGGCAGAAGGGGGCACCCCGGGGCAAAGGTTACGAGGTTAAAGGTGAACCTCAGCAGGACGCACTGTTCTTTCAAGGACAAAGCCGAGCAGAACCGAAAACCGGCTCCAGAGCGGGAAACAAGGTCTGCTCCGAGCCCCGCCCCCGGCCCGCCGCCCCCGGCCCGCGAGCCCCGGAAGCCGCCACTGCACCGCTCTTCGGCCGTTCGGGGGCGGGACCCCGCCGAGGGCGCCTCGCGGGAAGCGGACTTCTGCATCGCGCACGCTCGAATCCGCCCCACGGCCCGGGCCCTCGCGGCCTGGCCCGAGGAGTCGGCACGGCGGCTCCCGCGCCCCCGTCCCGACACCGAGCCGACGGCACCCTGGGCCCCGCGCGCCCCGCTCACCTGCCGCCGGGTCCGGCTCCACCAGCACCCGCTGGCTCGAGAAGCGCCGCGCGCCGTCCCCGCCGCCGCCGGCCGCCCGGCGCCCCAGCCCGGCTCCTGCGAACGCGGAGGGAGGCGCGTCAGCCCCGGCCGTCAGCCCCGCGGCCCCCCGGCCCCGCGCCCCCCGGCGCCGGCCACGCACCCGCGAGGAGCAGGGCGCGCACGGGACCGCGCGTCCCCGCCGCCAGCGCCATCTTGGCCGGACCGTGCCCGGGTCTCGCGCCCCTGTGCGGCCTCCTCCCAGGGGCGGGGCTCGGCGCCCCTCCCTCCCGCAGCCCCGCCCCCGGCCGCCGCCAGTGCACTCGAACCCCTCCCCAGAGACCCCGCCTGGGGCACTGGCTTGAGTGGAGCCCCAGGAGGAAGAGGGGTGTGCAGGGCGTGGGCCCTTTGTCCACCTGCTCCTAGGGCAGGACCACCATCCGGGGAGGCTGACCAGGGATGCCCCTGAGCGCCTGCAGGGCTGTGAACACTCCAGGAGGCTGCCCGGGGTCTGGCCTGGGGGTTGACACCCAGCATGTCCATGGCAGGGGTGGGGAGGCAGGCTACTGCAGACCCGCGGTGGCACCGCTCATCACCACCTACTGCTTCCAACTCTGGAGACGCCGCAAGGGCACAGCAGAGCTGGCCACGCGTGGAGGCAGGACGAGGGGGCGAGGAGGGAGCAGTGGGCGGTGACACTGGTCAGCACTGCCCACGCGTGGAGGCAGGGCGAGGGGGCGAGGAGGGAGCAGTGGGCGGTGACACCGGTCAGCACTGCCCACGCGTGGAGGCAGGGCGAGGGGGCGAGGAGGGAGCAGTGGGCGGTGACACCGGTCAGCACTGCCCACGCGTGGAGGCAGGGCGAGGGGGCGAGGCTGGCCAGCGCTGGCCACCAGCACTACTCTAGCAGTTCCAGCAAACCCGTCTCTGCAGTGGACACAGTGCACACTCCGGTCTCTGGTCAGGCGGAGGAGGCGGCTCCCAGATGCCAGCTGTGGACACACCCCTTCCTCCTGGGCACCCCCTCAGGACCCCGGGGGCCCCACAGGCCACCCCGCAAGCTGCTGGAGGAACCAGGGGCAGGGGCGATGCAGTGAGACCAGACCAGTCTGCGTTCTAACCTGGGTTTATTCAACACAATTCTCCCATCTACACAACGAAGCACAAACACAACAGGTATCTAAAACACTACAAAGTTACAAAACTCAAAACAGGAATTTGATAGTACTGACTGTACACCAAAAGCCGCAAGAGCAATGTACACGTTGCCAAGGTAACCAGCAGGCCCACCGTGAGTGGCAGGTGCCAATGGGGGTTTCCAGGATGACCCTGCAGCGCGGGCTCTCGGCTCACGGGACCTGGAGGGGTGTGCATGAGTATGGGGGGACAGAGCCACTCGTGGCCACCCTCCAGCCCAACAGGAGCTGACGGAGGACAGCTGTGCCCAGCAAGGGTGGGCAGGCTACAGCCTGGCCCAGGCCACCTGTGGGAGGGTCAGTGCACTCCCAGGCGGAGCTGCTCACTCGTGCCTGCCCAAGGGACTCTTGGGCACCAGGGACGGGTGACTCTAGCTCTGGAACTGGAAGGCGTCTGTCCCGGCACAACCCCACACCAGCAGGGCCACAGCCAGGACCGACCTGCAGACGTCTCCACTGCGGCCTCAGCCTGCCTGAGTGAGGGACTCCCTTTCCTACCGACCCTTTTCCGGCCAGGAAAGCGACAAAACTGAGGATGGGACATAAGTTACAGGGGCACGAGTTTCGCTGGCTCTGCTTATCGGGAGGAGTTGGAGCTGGAGCGGCTCCTGTGGCGGCGGCGGCCAGGAGAGCGGGATCGCCGGCGCACGGGAGACCTGCGCCTCGGGGAGCGAGACCTGTGGGAGGAGGAGACAAGTCAGACTGGCAGCAGCCCAGGACAGACCCTGCAGGGCGAGCCGGCCCCTCTGCCTAGGGACTCCCCCTTCTCAGTTCAGAAAGGCAGCAGCCCAGGACAGACCCTGCAGGGCGAGCCGGCCCCTCTGCCTAGGGACTCCCCCTTCTCAGTTCAGAAAGGCAGCAGCCCACTGCTGGTCACAGGACCCGAGGGGAGGTCCTGCCACACCACTGCAGACTGAGGACAGCATCTGTCCTGGCTGCGACTGCTTTCTACTACTGCAACAGTGGACAGGCCCCAGTCCCTGCGGCACATGAGGGTCACAATCAAACAGAATCAAAATGGCCCGAACGGAATTACCTTCTCCGCATCCGCGGGGGTGACCGGCGCCACATAGGAGGCGGCGGGAGCATTCTCCTGGGAGGACTGAATCGCCGAGGGGGCGGCCGGGGCCAGGGGGCCAGCACAGCAGTAGCAGTGATCTCCTGGCCATCGATCTGTCCTGTTGAAGCAAAGGCAGAGTCAGACACCACCTAGCACGCACTTACCCTAGGCGAGGCACAGCGGGGTCCACACATCCTAGCTGATGACCCCTCAGGATGTACAGGCACAGCTCAGCCAGCACCCAGGGATGGGCTATGCCTGCCTTGGAGCGGGACTCAGCCCTGGGGAGAGAAGTGACAGGCGACCACGTGGCCTCAGGGCAGTGGGGCTTTCTTGGCAGGACCATGAGGGTGCTGTCGGGAATTGTGATTTTCGAGAGGCCCGGAGAAGCACCTGCTGGAGGCTCCTGCAGCCCTGAGGCTGTGGCAGAGGGGGGAGGTGCAGGGGGACAGCACGGAGATACCACATGTGGGCAGTGTGCCGGACAAGCAGTGAAGGGAGGCAGGGAGGACGGAGGCCCCAGGGACGCAGGGGGATGCGGGGCAAAGGGAATGGGGGCAGCTGTGGCCCGGTGCCTCCCCGGGCTAACTCAGGAACTGGACGTGTATTCACAGCGCACTCACAGTCCCAACTTCAGCACACTCAGCCTAAGGCGGCCTCTGGCTCACAGCCAAACCAGCCCCAGGGCGAGGGCTGCAGCGAGACAGAAAAGACCACCCTCCTCCAGTCCCCCGCTGGAGGCAGCGGGCACCCATTCTATGGGTGACAGTTCGAGACCCAGCTGCTCCACTTCTGATCCAGCTCTCTGTGGCCTGAGAAAGCAGATGACGACCCAAATCCTTGGGCCCCCGCTCCTGCATGGGAAGACCAGGAGAAAGCTCCTGGCTCCAGATTGGCCCAGCTCCAGCTGTTGTGGCCAACTGGGGAGTGAACCAGAGACTGGAAGACCTCTCTCTCCGCACCTCTCCTTCTCTGTGTAATTCTTTCAAATTTAAAAAAAAAAAAAAAAAAAAAAAAAGCAACACACTCTGCTCAACACAAACAGATCTACACATCACAGGCAGCCGAAGGTCACAAGTATTTAAGAGTAAATTTTGTGATTTCAGTAAACCTACCACTCAACAAAGGAATCCTAAAAATACTGGCAAACAAAAAAATTACTCAGAAGCAATGAAAAGGAAATAAAAAGCCAAACAGGGGCTGGACTAGGGCAGGGAGGTTTGTGAAACCACAGCCTACAACCCCCAGCATCCCACACAGCTGCCAGTTCAGTCTCGGCTGCTCCACTTCCAACCCAGGTCTCTGCCAGTGCGCCCGGAAAGCAGCACAAGTACTCGGGCCCCGCTTCCCCATGGGCGACCAGGATGAAGTCCCGGGTCCTGGCTCTGGCCCGGCCCAGCCCTGGCTGCTGTGGCTGAGGAGCCAAACAGCACATGGAAGACCTCGCTCTTTCTCTCTGCCTTCGTCTCGCAGATAAACAAATCTTAAAAGAATGAAAAAAGCCAAGTATATTCTTTACAGCCTGTCTGATATTTAAGCTTTTAACAGATGGAAAGTTTCTTAACATGCTGACACACTCATGTTTGTGGGATGTTTTTTCAAACCAAGTGTGCCACAAAAACATGTTTCTGGTAAGCACACCCGCACTGGAACCCCGAGCTCCCAGGAGGGATCAGCAGCCAGAGCGCGCCAGCAGGGCCACCGACCTCCATCCATGTGCTTCAGTGCCTTCTCGGCCTCGTCCGGGTTCTCAAACTCCACATAGGCGTAGCCTTTGGACAGGTGGGGGTGCATTCTGTCGACAGGCATGTCAATCATTTTAATCTTCCCATAGGTGGAAAATATCTCCATGATGTGGTCCTGGAAGGGAAGAAAGCTCATTCAACCACCAATTACTTCATCCTGGGATCAGCCTCCTAGCCGTGTAACAATCCAGAGTCAGCCAGAGCTCGGCCGAGCCCTGCACCTCCGGGCCACACCCCACCGTCCCGCACGGCTCCGGGATGGGACCCTCACCTTGGTCACATTCCTGGTGAGCCTCCCAATGTGCACCTTGGTGGGTTTAGGGGACGGGCTCCGTCTTTTCCTCTCCTTTTCATCTCTTTTAGGGGGCTTGGATCTGAATGAGGAAAGACAATGAAACACCGCAAGAAACAATTCCTGTCAATTCAAAACGCACTGGACTCCTTTTAGTGGGAAGTTACCTCATACCCAACACTTTCCTAAGGAAACTTTGCTACCAGTTTATGCATGTCACCCTGTCTTACACCCTACTGAGACAGAAACTCTCGGTGCGTTTACCGCCCGGCCAGCACGCGGGCTGGCCTACTCACTTGGAGCGCGAGCGCCGTCTGTTGTCATGCCTGCGCCGCGAGGGGCTTGGGGAGCCAGAGGAGCTGCTGGAGCTGGAGCTGCGGGAGGAGCTGGAGCTGCCGGAGCGGCTGGACGCCGAGGAGGAACTGGAGCCGCTGCTGGAGCCCGTGCTGGTGCTGGAGCCCGAGCTGGAGCTGGAGCTGGAGCGAGACCTGAGGCAGCACACGCAGGGTCACTCCAGCAACAGGCGGGAGCTGCTCCTCCACCAGACCCGAGACGGGGCCACACCTGGGCCTCTGCACGCTCGCTGCTCTCCTGACTGGGGAAGGCGCCTCCGCCCAAGCGCCTGGTGGCAGGGAAAGGGGTCCGGCCACTGTCTGCCTGTATAGAAGCCGCTGCCGCCGAGGCCCTCCGCACAGCCAGAGCCGCCGCTGCTCACTGACTCGGGCCGGTTTCCAACCACCAGAACCCACGCCTCCGACCGGGCAGTGTGAGCACATGGCAGCGCAGGACACGCCCAAACACCACTCTCCCTGCCCTCAGGAGAAAGGCCGTCCCTCCATACACCCAGGGCAGACCCTTAGCGGCCTGGCACTGGGGTCTCCGGCACCAGCGTGCAGGTGCGCGTGGAGAAGTGGCTGTGGCTGCCGCCGGCCCGCTGCCCGACCTGGTGCTGCTGCTGCCGCTGGAAGCACTGCGCCGCTTTCGCGCCTTGTCCCGGCCGCGGTCCTTGTCACTGGACTCCTTGGTGGCCCCTTTATCTTTGGAGCGGTCCTTGGACTTCTCGTCAGAGCGGTCTTTGCGCTTGGTAGGAGAAGGAGCCCTGCACGGTGAGGAAGGGTGTGAGAGCGCCTGCTCCCCTGAGCAGGCCCTGGAGCAGCACCACCCAGAAGAGGGGACCTGGGGAGACCAGAGACCCTGGGGCCCGAGCTCGTGGTGGGCCGTGCTCTCCTCTCCTCTTCCCCTCTCTCAGGGTCCCTAGCAGTGAGCACCCCCGATGTAGCACTAGAAAATCTGGCAGGAGGATTACCTAGTGCTGGACTTTTTATTATTTTCTTTGACTCCTAGCAAGCTCTTCTTTTTCACTCCTGATAAATCCATTCTCCCCTTCTGAGGTGTTCAAAGCAGCAATGGCGGCCTCACTTATCTGAACTCTCACTTCTAACTCGATTCTGAGAAACGATCCCTAATCGATTGCAATTTACGCCAAAGAGCAGCCTAATAACAAGATAAAAGGATGTAGAGAGTGAACGAATTGGCAAGGCAACAATTCACTGTGCAGTACAAAGCTGAGCACACACGAAGGTGGTAAGGCGACACAGCAGAGCCAGGGCATGCGGGGCACAGTCACCACTCCCCACGGGGCACAGGTCAGGCTGGCACCAGCTCTTCCCTGAGCTCTCCTTAAGTGTGACGGGCCCGCAGCAGCACACTCACGAGGAGGACAGAGGAGCCTAACGCGAGTGTGGCTGGCGGGCTCAGGCCTCGTCTCTGCTGTGGTTCCCTTCCAGGACACACTGGATTATGACTGGAGACAAACATCGTTTCAGAAGTGATTGGTATCAGCACCGAAACATTTACTACCCAAGCACAAACACTTAGAGAGTAGTGAAGGCGATTCTGAAAAGCTGTAAATAGCAAACTAGTGCTAAGCATGACGCGTGTGTAGGGGGAGGATTCGCACAAGGCTGCGATTTAAAGGAAAAATGAGATGGGGGCTCCACACGCGCCGAGAAACCCAACAGAGGACCACAGAGCCCCAGTGGTGGCTACGTGAGCATTTACCAATACTTCAATTTTTCTGTATGGTTAAAAGTTTTAAAAAGATGCAAGTGTGTGTGTGGGGGGGAAGCTGACACTTGAAACTGGGTGAGACGCTCCATTTCATCTAAGGGCTGGCCAGGTACCTGACGCCAGCACACAGTGAGCAGTCATGTTAACCAATTACTCAAAACCGCTCATCTCTCACACGCCCCGTTCTCCAGCGTTTCCACGAGGTTCTGCACAACCGCGTGACCTGCGAGCAGACGCGGCTGCTCATTCCACCGCACACCACGCGGCTGCAGCCCAGCAGCTGGGCAGGCGCTTCCATGTGATGCTGATCTAAGGGCCCGGCTGTGGACACTCCAACGAGAGCGGCAGAGATCACCAGGCAGCTCCTTGCCAAGGCCGCTCACTCTCTTCAGAATGGTTGCCTCCAAACCATAAGGGACACGGACACGCGGTCGGGCTGGTGTCCTGGGACAACCCCTGGGTGTAACTCAGCCAAGAGCCGAGGCCTCGCTGTGGACCCCGCAGCAGCCACTGCGCTCTCAGGCTTCTGGTCATCACCAGCAACGCAGTGACAACAGCCCCCCTTCCAGCACTGTCAAAGGCAGGAACCAATGAGTTCACGGAACAGAGCCCGCACCTGGTTGAGGCCCAACAGAGGTAACATGAAAAGGGCCGTTTCTAGAGGCTTTCCTCCCCACAACGGGATCCTCAAAAAGTTCATGGAAAATGCCTATCCTGCGAGGAACACGCACAGATTTCAGATTGTTTTTGCACCAAAATCAACCTTTTAACTCCCCTTTCCATGAATTTTCCGAAGTTCCACACACTCCCAATTCCTGAATTCCACAGTGTCCGTGGGCCCCACCGTGGCAGCACGGCCACTACCGAGTGCCCCGGGCGTATCCTGGACTGCCTTGTAGCGACGTCACAAGAACAGGAAAACTCAGAGCCGCACACTGGACACCCCACACCCAAACAGCCTTCCCGGCGCAGGCAGCGGGAACCGAATCTCCCTTTGCCCCTCCTAGTTGTGCTCTGACCCTCAGCCCGGGCTGGCTGCGCCGCAGGCTCCCGTGTGCAGCGGCCACCTCGCTGGACAGGCCGGCGACCCCCGCCCCGCCCGCCCGAGGACGACCCCCGGTGCCCGCCGGGTGTCCTCAGGACGAACACCGAAGAGCCGCTGGGTAAGCGCTCGCTGTGCCGGGCGCGGTCGGGAGCTAGAAAGCAAAGGTTGAGGTTCTCTGTTCACACAAGTCCAGGGACCAGCGCGGGACCTTGGTGACCGCCCCCGTCCTCCGGAAGGTGCGCGTCCAACAGCCAGAGAGAGGAGAGAACAGTTAGTCACGCCTCGAGCAGAAGGGCCCCTCCCCGCACCAGAGCTGGGCCTCACGCACGGTGCACGCCGACAGCCAGGGCAGCAGGCGGCCCCGCGCCGCGCCGCGCCCGGCCGACCTCGCCACGGCGCCGGGACCGCCGGCAGCGCGCGCCCGCCGTCCCGGGCGCCCCCCGCGCTCGCTCACGACCCCCGGCTCCCCAGCCCCGCAGGAGCGCCGCCGCAGAGCGGACCCAGCCGGGTGGCTCTTCCGTCTGCGGCGGCCCCGACCACTTCCGGGCCGCGGCCTCGACGCCTCCCACTCCGCCGCCCCGGGCCACATTCTTTCTTTCCGTGTTCCGTGCCGCGCCGCCCGGCCGCCGCGGCATCGCGGGGCTGAGAAGCCGGCTGGCTCCACGATGCGACCCTCCCTGCCTGGCGGGCGGCCCCCGAAGCTCGGATGCGGTCGGATTCCGCCCCCAACTTACATCTTCCCGCCGCCGCCACCTCCTCCCGCTCTGCTCAGCCGCCGAGGCCGGCGCTTTTCTGACGTCAGAGCGAAGGAGCGGGAACGTGCCGCCGTGCGGCGCACAGCGATGACGCAAACGCCTCAGCCAATGGGCGCGAGCTGGGGAGCGTTCGGGGCAGCGGACGGGGGTGGGGAGCGCCGCGAGGGCTGCTGGCTGTGTCTCCCAGGTGGAGAGGGCTCTCGGCCCTGGGCAGCCCCTTTCCGGAGCTCCAGGAGCGGGCTTGGCGACTTGCCGGGGCCCCGGGGCCGGCGCGGACGGGGCCGACGAGGCCGCGCCTCTGCGTGCGCGTGCGCACTGGGGGCGGCGGGTCTTCTCGTCTGGGGGTCTTTGGGCGGTAGCCTGTCCAAGGCCGGCCTGGACGGCTCGGAGGGATGGGCCGGCGTAGGACGTGGGTTAGTGCGGTCCAGCCCCACTGCTGCAGATGGGGCGGCAGGCGCAGAGGCCCGGGAGGCGCGGTCGGAGCCGCCTGGCAGGAGCGGCGGTGGGGAGGGCTGGGGAGGGGGCTTCTGTGGGATTGCGGAAGGAAGGACGGCGCGCTCGCCCCAGCTGGCAGCCAGGAGGGCTGCAGGAGGAGCGGGTGCAAGCCAGGGCCTTGGAGAAAGCAACCAGCGGGCAGTCGGAGAGGCAGCCCGGGTGCGGGAGGTGGGTGGAGCGCTAGAGCGGTCGGGGTCTGCGGGCTGTGAGACTCCCTTCCCCATCCAGGAGGGTCACCCTGCCCTCACCCTTCACCCGGGGCCCAGCGAGGGAGCGGTCGGGGTCTGCAGGCGTGTGAGACTCCCTTCCCCATCCAGGAGGGTCACCCTGCTCTCACCCTTCACCTGGGGCCTAGCGAGGGAGCGGTCGGGGTCTGCGGGCTGTGAGACTCCCTCCCCCATCCAGGAGGGTCACCCTGCCCTCAC
>CM027397.1:35512411-35530340 GCA_015711505.1 Sylvilagus bachmani | reverse complement strand
CGCACAGGGACAGCCCGGCTCTACCTGTGGGAGGTGATGACGACGGCCTTGCCAGACTCGCGGGCCCGGGCCACGGTGTCCCAGAGCAGGCGCCGGGCCACGGGGTCCATGCCCGTGGACGGCTCGTCCAGGAAGATGACCGCAGGCTCTCCGAGGAGGGCGATGCCCGTGCTCAGCTTGCGCTTGTTGCCCCCGCTGGGCACCAGGTGCAAGGCAAGGCTGACAGTTAGCAGGGGCTCCCCAGGCCCCAGGCCGGGCCCATGGCCCCATGCATAGCCAGAGCACCACCTGTCTACCCTGAAGTAGGGCCTAACGGGAACCGGCAGGGCAGCCCCTGTCACCTGGCACTGCAGGGTCACGCTACCCGATCCCCAGCTGAGCCCCGAGTCGTGGACGGGAGCTCAGGCCCGGCCTGTGTACCTACTCCCCAGCTCTGTGCTAACCGAGATCCCGGCTCCAGCCCGATGGGCCAGTGCTCAGCTCGCCACAGGGACGCAGGCCGCACCTGTACGTCCTGACCAGCTTGTTGGCGTGTGGCTCCAGGAGCAGGCCCCGCAGCGTGTTCTCCACACAGGCCCCGATGTGGCGCTCAGGGATGCCGCGGAGCCGGGCGTACATGACCAGCATCTCCCGGCCGGTCATGTGGTCCAGCAGGGCATCAAACTGGGGGCAGTAGCCAATCCGCTGCCGCACCTGGGGTTAGGACAGAGCCCCCGAGGGGTGGGTCAGAAGGAGGACCACGGAGAATCCCACCCTGGTCTCTTCCTGCGAGGCTGGCCCGGAGCTGGGCATGGCCCGGGCGGCTGCCCACGGCTGCCATGCGGGAACAGCAGCGCAGTGAGGACGGAGGAAAGACCTGGTGGGCACAGAGGCTCCCAGCCAGCAGAGACGGGCCAGTGAGTGGCCCGGGGCAGCCCTGACTGTGACAGGCTGCACTGACCACACAAAGTGATAGCCACGCAGAACTTCACACGGGCGCTAACAACAGGTGGGCCCTCGTCTGCTCACGGGCCCCCTGCCAAACATCCGACACGAGCGGTGGGGCCCGTCTTGGGAGAGGGACGGCAGCTGGGTGAGTGCCTGTGTCCGGCAGAAACAGGGGGCTCCATGGCCTCTCAGTCGCCACCACCTGCCCTGTGCGGTCAGGCCTGGTGTGGCCAACACTGCTTGGTGCTGTGGATTCGGAGATGGGATTTCCTTTTCTTTGCCTTCTCTGGGGTTCCCAGGCTTCCAGGATGTGCTTTTTATTTTTTAAATTTTTAAAAATTTTTTGACAGGCAGAGTGGACAGTGAGAGAGAGAGAGACAGAGAGAAAGGTCTTCCTTTGCCGTTGGTTCACCCTCCAATGGCTGCTGTGGCCGGCGCGCTGCGGCCAGCGCACTGCGCTGATCCGATGGCAGGAGCCAGGTGCTTCTCCTGGTCTCCCATGGGGTGCAGGGACCAAGCACTTGGGCCATCCTCCACTGCACTCCTGGGCCACAGCAGAGAGCTGGCCTGGAAGAGGGGCAACCGGGACAGAATCCGGTGCCCCGACTGGGACTAGAACCCGGTGTGCTGGCGCCGCAAGGCGGAGGATTAGCCTAGTAAGCCGCGGTGCCAGCCCAGAATGTGCTTTTAATTGGCCTGGGAAAATTATCAGCCATTCGCCACCTCACTCTCTCTCTCTCTTCCTCCTGGAACTCAGGTTAGATGTAGTCAGGACCCCTCGGGCCGCCTCCGTGCTTCTAGGCCACATGGTTTTCTGTCTCCTGTGCATTTCCAGCTATTTGTTTCAGAATCTGGGCCTGACACCTGCGAAGCTGCCTGTGGGTTTGTTCCCTGGGGGGCTGGCAGCTGTGGAGTCTCCCCGTGGTGCCCCCACCCTGAGGCCTTCAAGTCTGACTCGGGAGGTTCTGTGAGGCCTGGACTGAGGCCTCCCCTGGGAGGGCCCGACCCGGTCACAGGCATGCTGCTGTCCCTCTTCCCCTGGGCCACCGGGAACACAGGGACTTTCTGTGTCGTCCCCGGGGAGGGAGCAGGAATGCTGGTTCTGGTTCAGCCCAATGGGAAAGGGCGGTGGGCCCTGGCCTTTCCTCGGGACCCTCTCAGCGTGCAGGCCTCTACCCCACCCCCACTCCCTGCCCGAGCCTTTTGGGGTTCTCAGATGTTGGCCCCATTTCTCTCCTCTCGTCACCTGCTCAGCTCTGGCCCTGACCACCGTCTCGTGCTGGCTGTGACTGTGTGCTGTGCCCACTCTGAGCCAGAGAGAGCCCCGCTCCTTCCTCAGGGCTCCCACTCCCGCCTCGTTTGCCCCCCCCCACACCCACCTTCCCGATGTCGGAGCTGATGCTGTGGCCCCCGACGAAGGCGTCCCCAGAAGTGATGGATTCCTCCCCGGTCAGCATCTTGAACGTGGTGGTTTTCCCGGCCCCGTTGAAACCAAGCAGGCCGAAGCACTCCCCTCTCTGGACGGCGAGGGAGATCTTGTCCACGGCGAGGAGGGGAGTCCGCTGCTCATACACCTGCAAGATGTCCGCAGAAAACCTGCCGTGAAGAGGCCTGGGGGCCCCAGAGGCAGGCGGGTGGCCCGGCGGGGGCAGGGCCCATGGCCCATCACCTTGGACAGCTCCTTGATGATCAGCGGTGCGTCGAGCAGGGGGCCCAGGCTGGGGGCCAGGACGCGGCTCCTCTCGTCGGCCACATCCTGGTCCTCAGGAAGCAGCACTGTCTGGGCGCACAGCTCTGCCTGGTGGTTCGAGACGGAGACGGCACCACTGAAGCCTGGCACAGGCCCCTCTTCCGAGGGACACAGGGCAGGGGCAGAGGTCCCCCAGGGAGGTCTTGAGGGTCTGAGGTCTCCAAGGTGCACCCCAGCCTCAGAGCCTGCAGGCGGGAAGGGGTGAGGGGCCGCCTGTGCTGGATCAGGAAACACGAGCCCGAGGGTCTCACAGAAGCCATCGATGAGGGGGCTTTGTGGAGAGAAGCAGTGTTGTCTCAAAGAGGCCAGCCGGCCCCGTGGCTCTGTGCAGCAGAGCAACCTCGACAGGCTTCGTTTGAGGGCGGGAATGGAGATGGAACAGATGTGGGAAACACCCCCTGGGGCCCTGCACCCCTTCTTCTGGGCACTGAGGGGCCCCAGACACCACCGCTGCAGGGAACAAAGTCCCAGGCCCCCAGGGCTGATGCTGTGGCACCAGGGTCTGGGCACACAGGGGAGGGGCCGGCGCCCTGCCGGCTTCGAGTGCTGACACGGAACTGGGCCGCCTGGCTGTGTTGGGTTGGTGGTGATGAAGGCCCTCGTCTCGCTGACCCAAAGCGGCCCGTGAGGCGTCCTGGGAGCCGCTCACCAGCGTCCACCTCCTCCGGAAGGCACAGAGGGACTTCCTCAGTCTCCACAGCAGGTTGGTCTCGATGAGGAAGAGCAGGGTGAGGTAGGCGCACCCCGAGGCGGCCATGGAGGTCACAAACCTGCCGACCCCCGGCGCGCTCCACGCGAAGAAGTTCTCCTGGTACACAATGTCTGCGGGCAGTGGGGGAGACGCGCTGTGCTCGCAGCCCAGCACGCGTGGCCCCGGCCCCCACGCACACCCTCCTCCCCGGGTGTCGCCCAGGAGCCTGGACACCTCCCATGCTTCCTGGGGATCTGGCTGCGCGAGGTGCCCCTGGCGGCTGCGATGAGCGGCTGACCACGCCTCGTCCACTCACACATGCGCTTTCCAGGGTCGGGCGCTGTGCGTGGCCATGGGGCTGCCGTCCAAACAGAGCAGGGTGTGGTGGCCCCGCAGGGACAGGCCCAAGCCCTAACCCCTGAACCTACTATTGTGACCTTGTTCAGAAGCAGGGTTGCTGGAGATGGAATTGCTTAAGGGTCTTAAGGTGACAGACGTCCTCGTAAGAGAGACAGAAGATCTGAGATACACACTCAGAAGAGGCCGTGTGAGACAGAGATGAGACTAGAGCGGCGAGGCCTACAGTTCCCTGAAGGTGCAAGGGACAGAGGCCCCTCCCCAGAGCCTCTGGAGGGGGCACAGCCCTGCCCACACCCTGGTCTTGGCCTCCGGCCTCCAGACAGGGGGAGGACGTGTTCTCTGGTCAGAGCCTCGGGTCCTGGATGCCAGGACAGGTGGAAAGGAGGGCTAGGATGGGCAGGCGGGGCGTGGGGCAGGACGGACGCTGCGGCCGGCCGGGCGGGTCCGGACACTCACTGAACTTCTTGCAGTAGTGAGCGGCGATCTCCGAGGAGGTGCAGTAGCGTTTGGTCTCATAGTTCTCATAGAAGCCGCTGACCGCCATTCCCAGGCAGTGGTTGGGCAGCACCAGGAACACCCGGTCCAGGGTTCTGGAAAGTTCTTCTAGTTTTACCGCTGCGGTGAGGAGAGAAGAGGCCAGTCAGCATAGACGGCAGACGGCGCCAGGGAAGCGCTGGTCTCAGGCGTCCTCGTAGGTCGGGGACCTCCACGGAGAGGGCCTCGGCCACAGCTCCGGGGGTGGCCTTGCGGAAACCGCACGGGGCAGGGAGGCTGCCGGGAGGCGGGGTGGGGTGCTCCCACCTGGGATGCGCATGATGGTGACCATGAGGAAGGTGGCGATGCCCGACAGGATGTTGAATATGGTCAGCCTGGTGTAGGCGGTGGCCGCGCTCGAGAACAAGAAACTCAGCAGGTACATGAGGGGGATGATGGCCCAGCCGTGGAGCAGCAGCAGCAGCAGCGTGCCGGCTGCGTGGCCGTCCCACGTGAAGGCGCGCACGTCAAAGGCCCGGAACACCGCCTGCCGCGTGGCACAGATAGGGGAGGGGGGACTCAGGCCGCACGTAGTGTAGCAGGCGCCTCCCAGGGGCCGGGGAGGGACTGATGGTCACATTCAAATGCCGTCGGGCCCTGACCAATAAGCTGGCCCCCGAGGTGGCCCTCATCCCTGGCTGATGCAGTCACTATCAGGATCTAGGGCCCTGCCCACCCGAGCTGGGCAGCGGCTGGGGGTGAGAGGTGGAGAGGAAATGGAGGGGATGACTGTCCTCTTAGAACCAGGGGCTGGGCGCTGGCCCAGACTCCCCATCCGGCTCCGGTTCTGTGCACGGGTCCCCAGGGTGACCGCCCCCGGCCGTGGCCTGCGGGGAAGGACCCCACACTCACGAGCAGCAGCAGGCTGGGGACGAGGAAGGAGACGAGGTCCCACAGCAGAGCAGAGAGCCAGTAAGTGGCCACGCGGACTCCGCTCACAAACTGGACGTGCTTGGCCTGGACGGCCCTCTCGCTGACCGCCAGGATGGAGAACGTGCTGGTCAGGAAGGCCATGGCAAAGAGCAGGTTGAGGGCGATGTCAAAGCCCTTCCGGCCCCTGCAGGGGACAGGGCCGATCAGCGCCAGTGCAGCGCCTCTGGGCAGCAGGAACCACGCCCCTGCCCCCCGCGCTATGCAGCATACGCAGCTGGAGCGAGGAGGGCAATGCAGTCCCGAGGGTCTCTGTCCTTCCTGTCAGCAGGGACAGCTGTGTCTCTCCCCCAGCCCACTCGGTGTGCCAGAGCCACCTGGCCCCAGCCACACCCGGGGACACCACCATTTGCCGTCTCCCCTGGGGACACTGCATGGTCCCAAGCCAGACCTGCCACTCGGCTCCTGGAGTGACCAAGCCCACTGTGTCCCAGCTTCTGCCTCTGGTTGCCCCCAGCACCTGGCCTCTCCACAGATGGTGCTGGGACAATGAATAATATGTGGCAAAAAAAAGAAAAAAAGGAACTCTGAACTCATCATGTCGAGAAGTCTGTGTGCAGGAAGTGCCTAGAGCACGCACGTCCACAGTGGACAGACGCTGCCTGACCCAGGGCTGCTCTGAGAGGTGACAGAAGCGGTCACCATGACTGTGTGACGACGGCTCCCTCTGGACGCACCATCAGCACCTGACCCGGAATTACAAACGGGCAGGCTCCGTGCTGGCTCAGTGATGCCTCGTACAGCTACTCAGGCAGACCAAGACAGCCTTGGGTCTGGTCCACTGTCCCCAGCCAAGCTCGAACCCTGGGGCCGAGCCACGGGCCTCCTAGTCTGGGCTACCATCCGGGCAGCACGCCCCCTGCTGGGAACAGAAGGCAGAGCAGAGAGGCCATCTGGGAGATGGGAGGCTGCAGGGCGGGGCCCTGGGCCGCACGTACTCGCTGAACTGGTCCTTGGCAGCCTGCAGGGCGCTCCGGGGCTGGGGGTGGTTGGAGACCACGATGGAGGCGTGCGGGCCGCACAGAAGCTGGAACAGGAGGTTGTCCACGACGGCCAGGGCGGTGGCCGGGGAGTGGTAGGCCTGGTTGTTGAACAGGGCGGTGACCACCGTGTGCTCGCCCGCATCTCCGAAGGACACGGCCACCAGGCACCGCTCGTTAAAGCCGCCCCCCTCCACCGAGGCCCTGAAAATCAGGAACTCCTCCAGGTCACCTGGGGAGCAACAGCAAGGTCAGGGGATGCGGGGACCTCACAGCGCTGCTCAGGGGCCTCGCCGGCTCTTCCCTGCTGAGAAGGGCCCACCGTGGTGGTAGCCAGCCCTGAGCAGCCAACACCGTCAACCGCGTCCTAAGACGCGCTGGATTCCCGCCCAGGCCTCATCGTCTTTCAGTCCTGCTGGTCGGGTGGTCGGGGGGGGGGGGGGGGGGGCCCGAGAAGCAAAAGCTTCCACCACCTTCTGTTTAACCGGAGCACAGCCCGTCGCACGCCTGCGGCGGCTTCCAACTGAGGCCACCAGGGTCCTGACCGCTCTAAGTTTTCCCACGTCACACGGAGGTGGTTATGACCAGGAAGCACACGGAAAGTAACAAAGACCACGAACTTCCTAGTTTCTGGGAACCAGCACCTGAGGAGGCCTAATCCCAGGGGACAGCTGGCCAGGTCTGGAGCATCTGTGGTTGTCGTGAGGGGCGGGGGCGATGCCAGGGATGCCACTAAACCTCCTACAGCTTGAGGGGCTGCTGTCCTGGAGCCGCGCCCTGGCCACACCCCTGGCCCCCCACCCCGGGGCCTGGGGATGCCCCTTACCCAGAACCTCTCGGGGCTCCTGTCCTTGGGCCTGCAGCATGTCTTTCAAACGCTCCGACAGTTGCTGGTCCAGCCTGGACGTCCCAGGAACGGAGAAGGGCACCACGGTGCGGCCGTACTCGCCCAGGGTCAGCCTCAGCAGGGGGTCGTCGAGGATCTCCGAGGAGTAGTTGATGGCCAGCAGGGCCAGGGTGACACAGGTCAGGGGCACGAGGATCTGGGCAGCCAGCACCTTCCACTCTCGCCAGCTGTACGTGGCCTTCTTCAGGAACATGGCCCAGAACTGCTGCCAGTGGAGGGCCAGCTGCGGAGCGGACACCGGGGACCCGCGTTGGACCCCACCTCCCGGAAGCAGGTGCTGCCCACAGGTGACACCTGCAGCCACACCAGGAACCACGGGGCTGCTCGGGGAGCCTGGGGGCGGGGGAGGCTCAGGACACCACACAGAGCCGTGACCACACACCTTTGCAGGCCTTGTCACAGCCTGTGGGGAGCAGGTCCACCCTCTGCCCGACCCTGCAGCCTGTGGGCAGGAGGAGGTCCACCCTCTGCCCGACCCTGCAGCCTGTGGGGAGGAGGAGGTCCACCCTCTGCCTGACCCTGGAGCCTGTGGGGAGGAGGAGGTCCACCCTCTGCCCGACCCTGCAGCCTGTGGGCAGGAGGAGGTCCACCCTCTGCCCGACCCTGCAGTCTGTGGGCAGGAGGAGGTCCACCCTCTGCCTGACCCTGGAGCCTGTGGGGAGGATGAGGTCCACCCCCTGCTGACCCTGCAGCCTGTGGGGAGGAGGAGGTCCACCCCCTGCTGACCCTGCAGCCTGTGGGGAGGAGGAGGTCCACCCCCTGCCGACCCTGCAGCCTACTGGGAGGAGGTCCACCCTCTGCCTGTGGGCCCTCCTCTGCCCTGAGGTCAGGGCGGCCGGCCCCGCACAGCATGCCTACCCCAGTGTTGAGCTTGAGCATGCTGGGATCCTCCTCGATGAGGGCGCCGATGCCATCCGTGGGGTCCAAGGCGCCACACAGGTTGCTGTCCACAGCCCAGTCACTGGCCCTCCTCTCGTGCTGGTACTGCAGGGCAGGGAGCTGGACGGCCTGGATGTCCATGCTGGTGTCCACCAGCTTGCCGACCCTGCGACGGACACATGGGGCACTGCTCATGACCCAGCCCCTGGGGGAGGCAGGAGCCAAGCTGCCCTTCCACCGAGGAGGGGGTGGGGAGGAGGGCAGAGGGCAGAGGCCCTGACGCGGAGCCGCTGCCCGACTCCCTGTCTTCATCCATTGTGTCCACTCATTTATTCAGCAGGATTTCCTCTGGGCTATCAGAGTCCACAGCCAGCCAAGCCCAGGGGAGGGGCAGCCAGACGGGGCCCCTGCACCAGGGAGACTGCCCAGACTCAAGCCAGGGCCTTGAGAGGGAGACAGGGGCTCAGGGCCCAATGGCAGCACTGGGGCAGGCTCGTCACCGAGCTGGCCCCTGGTGGTAGAAGGTGTGCATCTGGGGCACAAGCTGCCGAGGGTGGGGGGAGGCTCGGTGCCCTGGGAGGGACTGGCACCGAGGGAGCCAGGCGGCAAGGACAGCAGGGGGCTGCCCTCAGTCCCTGCTCAAGCCACGGAAAACCTGAGAGCCTCCTGACCCTGGCTCTCAAGGCCAGGGCTTCCCGGGGCTGCCCTGTCGTGCCCTGTCCTCAGTGCCACCTCTGGCCAGTCTGCTCCAAGGCTGGAAGCTTCTTGGAGGCACGGCCCCCACGGCGGTCTTTGCCGGGATCTTGCTCGCCTGTGAGCACCCCGGTGGTCTCCAGGTGGACATGACCGAGTGAGGGGTGGCTGCTTTATTGCCCACAGCGCCGAGAGCGGGAGTGACCCAAACCCCAGGACTGACCGCAGGAAGACCTCCTCCATGGTGGTGACGGAGGCCCCGAAGCTGGCGATGCCCAGCTCCTTCTGCCGCTTCTCCAGCTTGGCAAAGAGGCTTTCAAACCTAGGAAGGGACCGGGAGTGAAGACAGCGTCTCGGAGACCTTCCTGATACTTCCCCTCCCTGTAGGTGGCGGAGGGGCAGAGGACAGCCAACTCCTTGAAACGCCTTTAAAGAAACAGCCAAGGCCGGCTCACACAGTTCAGTTCCCTTTTTTGAGAACCATGTCAATTCATAGCAAAAATCGAAAATCGGGAGGAAGGGAGGCCCCTGTCCAGTCCGTTTTTCTCGGCAACGTGCTCGGGGCGCCGGGGGTGATCACGTGGAATCACAAACCCGGCCAGAGAAAGCAGTGATTATTCGTTTGATCACAGAGAAACCACGGCACACGGCACATGGCACATGGCAACAGGCGGTGGGGCTCCGCGGAGTGAAGCAGGTCTCAGGGCCGAGCTGAGGCAGCAGGTCCCTGTCAATGCCGGAGCAGGCGACACAGACTTCTGAGACGCGGAGCCCAGCGCTCCCTCCTGTGTCCCGTGTGTGAGTGTGCGGGCCTCAGATCCGAGGTCCAGAACACACACACACACAGTGTCTGAGTCCGGCAGCTCTCCTGAGCAGGGCTGCCCTGCGTGTAACCCAGCATCAGGAGGGAGCCACCTGGCTCACAACATGTTCCTTTCAGCCTGCCCAGGGGGCCCGGCACACTGCACCCTGCCAGGGAGACTGACCAGGGATGACCATCCTGGGGCCCCAGGGCTGACAGCCACACCGAAGAGGGGCAGGGAGACTGGGAGCACCGGGCCCTCTTAGCCTACAGCTGCCTCCCCGTCTGTACCTGTGCGTGCTCTCCTTGGGGAGGATAAAGGAGAGCTCGGCCCCGGCGCTGCTCTCCAGGGTGGCGTTGGGGACGTGGTGGCGCACCAGCTGGGACACGCCGGCGGGGTTGCAGTGCGGCTCCTTCACCAGCGTCATGTGATAGCCGGCGCCTGGAACACGTGGCCAGTGTGAGGCTCTGGGCCACTCCCATTCCTCCAGTCCACACTGGGGGCTACGGGGCTTGGGCTGGGCAGGTGCACAGGAAAGAGGCTGGAGAGCCAGGGTTAGTGGAGCCAGAGTGACGTTCTGTGCTGTCCCCGGGTGTGGCCTCCCACATCCTGGCCGGGAGAGCTCCCCAGACCCTCCAGGACTCGGGCAGGCTGCTAACGTGGGTCATGCGTGCGTGCTGTGAGGTTGACGCTGCTCAACACGGGCAGGAAGACGCAGGTGCGGTGACACCACACACGCTTCCTGGGCCCCCACCTCACCTCCCCAGCATCTTCTGCGGGAAGTGGGTCAGCCTCGTCCACTTCAGAGACGAGGATGCTGGGCCCTGCCAGAGTATACCTTGGCCAGCTGGGGGGCCTGGGCAGGAAACAGCCAACAACGTGCTTGGGGGCTGAGGCACAGACGACTCCTTGGCTCCTGAGGCCCACTCCCCCAGTTCTTGTTAACGGGAGAAGTCTTAGTATCTTCACTGTAAGTGGCCCCCTGGATAAGGGGCCCTTCCAGCCTGCTACTGACCACACCGGGGCACCCTCCGGTCAAGAGGGCTGTGCACTGGTCACAGAGAGGCCAGCAGAAGTGAGGTGGGGCCCTGGGGGTGCTCTAAAGGAAGGGAACGTGGCGGGCTAGACACATGGCAGCACCACGATGGACCACGAGGTGACCCTGAGAAAGGAAGGCCTGGGTCCCGGTCCAAGTCGCCACCCACTGGTCCAGGGCCGTGCCGGGAGCCACGCTCACGTGGGAGCTGCCACGTTGGCAAGGGCACTGCTGTTCTCAGTGGCCCTGGCACTGACCCTCAATGAATCGTTTCTGCTCCACTCCCTCCTTGTCCTCACAGCCCCTCCACCTGGGCCTGGGGTCTCCCTACACGGGCCTCAGAGCAGAGTCCGAGAAGGGCTCTTCACAAACACCAACAACAGTGGGCAGCTGCCCGTGCACAGCAGGCCAGCGGCATTGACCCCATCCTGGGCGGAGGCTGGACCGCCTGCCCACCTCCCATGTTCACCGTATAGCACTGAACTCATCCTAGGATGGAGGCTGGACCGCCCGCCCACCTTCCGTGCTCACTGTAAGGCATTGACCCTGTCCTGGATGAAGGCCAGACTGCCTGACTGCTTCCCACACCACCATTCGGCACTGACCCTGTCCTGGACAGAGGCCGGACTGCCTGCCTGCCTCCCGTGCTCACCGTAAGGCACTGACCCCATCCTGGACAGAGGCCAGACCACCCGCCCACCTCCTCTACTCACCATATGGCACTGACCCTGTCCTAGGACAGAGGCTGGACCGCCCGCCCACCTCCTCTACTCACCATACGGCACTGACCCTGTCCTAGGACAGAGACTGGACCGCCCGCCCACCTCCTCTACTCACCATACGGCATTGACCCTGTCCTAGGACAGAGGCTGGACCGCCCACCCACCTCCTCTACTCACCATACGGCACTGACCCTGTCCTAGGACAGAGGCTGGACCGCCCGCCCACCTCCCGCGCTCACCGTATTTCTGCTTGAGGAACAGCGGTGACCCGCAGCACTGCAGCTCCCCCTTGGCCATGATGGCGATGCGGTCCCCCAGCAGGTCGGCCTCGTCCATGAAGTGGGTGGTCAGCAGGATGGTGCGGTCGCTCTTCTGCTGCTGCAGCAGGTCCCAGACAGCCCTCCTGGAGATGGCGTCCATGCCCGAGGTGGGCTCGTCCAGCATCAGCACCTGGTGGCAGAGGCACGACCCGGGCCCGGCTGGGTTGAGCTCCACGGCCCGCCATCCCCGGGGCCCTGCCGTCCCCGGCCCGTGCCGCGTACCTTGGAGCCCGCGATGAGGGCGATGCCGACGGACAGCTTGCGCTTCATCCCCCCGCTCAGGAACCGGCAGCGGGAGTCACGCTTGTCCTCCAGGTTCAGCACGTGCAGCATCTGCTTGACTTCCTCGGGGCACTTGTGGGGGGACAGGCCTTTCAGCTGAGACCACAGGACCAAGGGGGCGTGAGGCAGGCCTTTCTGGCGGGAGGCTGACCCCGTCCGCCCAAAGGCCCCGGCCTGGGAGAAGTCCTCCCTCGGCGCCGCTTTGCTGGAGTCTGCCCGCCCTTAGGCCAGCCCTTCAAGAACAGCTCTGCCTAAGAGGCCCTGGGCGCCAGGCAGGTGAAGCCTGGGCCTGCCAGCGCCGGCACCAGCTGCTCTGCAGCCCCGCCGGCGCTCACCTGGGCGTAGAAGGAGAGGTGCTCTTCCACGGTCAGGTTGTCAAACAGGATGTCATGCTGGGGGCACAGGCCCAGGTTCTTCCGGATCTGGGGCATGTCCTGGGAAATTTCGTACCCGCTGATGTACGCCTGTCCGCTGGTGGGGGGAAAGAGACCTGGGGCCAAGCAGAAGACCCCCAGCCCAGCATGAGACTTAACTCACCGGCACCAGGCAGAAGGAGCCCCTGCCACAGCACACAGCTCCTTTTGCTGAACCCAAGGACCTTGCCTCGAGAGACAGGCCTGCTGACCCCGCTGACTGCCACAGTGGGCTGTGAGGGGCCTGCAGCTGTGAGGAGGGCGGGGGACACAGCCCCGCTCCAGGGCACCCTGGCCGGCCCGGGACAAGAAGCACACACCCAACGGCGGCTCATTCGAGTCGTATGCGTGTGCCGAGCAGATTGCCTGCACCGAGCCTCGCCCCAGAGCTGAGCCTGTGCCACTGGGACGGACAAAGGTCAACCTCAGAGCCAGGGGTGACAGGCCAGGGCCGGGACATGATCAATAGGGGGCGGACCTGCTCCTGTCTGGTTCCAGTCAGCCTTTGGTTCACAGAGGCTGGGGGGGGGCGAGGGTCACTGTGTGTCCCCCTGGGCCTGTGGACTGGGGCTTACTCCTGGTGGCTGGGAGTAGGCGGAGGGGGGAGCCGGCCCTCACCTGTGAGCATGGACAGGGTGGTGGTCTTCCCCGCGCCATTGTGTCCCAGCAGGACGGTCACCTGCCCCTCGTACAGGTTCAGGTTCAGGTCTCTGACCGCCGCCCTGTCCTTGTTCCCCACGCGGAACACCTGTGGGAAAGGCAGAGGCCGCTCTGGACTTTCCGTGCCCTTGGGGGCTCACTCCACAGCCCTCCTGCCCCCTCTGGAAGGCTTGTCCCAGCATGTTGGGACTCCAAGTCCAGTGTCACCCAACCGGAGAGCCTGGGAGTGAAGTTTCGGGCCGCGGCTGCCACTCCCACCTCCCATGCATCCTATGAGTGCCTCAGTGTCCCTCGGGGACCAGAGGACCCAGGAGGCCAAGGTGGCCAGCATAGCTAAGCAGAATCAGCATTATGGAGAAGCTGGGAGGAGGGACAGCCAGGAAAGTGAGTGCTGACCCCCCTCCGGGCACTGCCGACACACAAGGGCACGTGGGCTGTGCCTGGACAGCGGTCGAGGAGCACCTGCTGGTGGCCCCGCAGGGAAGCGGTACCTTGGACAGGCGTTTGATCTTGATGCCGGCCACCAGGGCCTCGGGTTCGGCCTCACAGTGCTCCGTGGGGAGAGCCTTCTCGGGGTCGGCGTCCTCTTCTTTGCCCATGGCTGTCCGCGGGCTCCCACACCAGTACGAGGGCTGAGCGGGGGCAGACGTGTCGTTGTGTGTGGTGAACAAGGTAACAAGCGCACGGCACGGCAAACACGCACCGGCGTCCGACCACACCCCCGCCCTCCAGGCACCCGGGACCAAGCCCAGCCCTCTCCCTAGGCAACTGCTCCCTGACACTCGGAGCCTCGCTCTTCTGATGTGACGAGGACACGAGCGCCACAGGCCCGCTGCAACACAGGGAGAGGCGTGTGTCGGCAGGACGTTAACACAGGGAGAGGCGACTGCACGGTCCAGGCCAGGAGCCCCGTCTAGTGCTTCCCTGAGCTCTGTCCTCACCCAAGCTGCGCTGGGACCCTGAAGACCAGCGAGAGGCCAGGGGGCCGAGCCCCCCTCAGCTGTGAGGAAGCCTATCCCCCCTGCCCCGTCTCCGGCCACTAAGGCGGCAGGGTCAGTCCCGGGGATCGGAACCCACCACCAACCCCACACTCAGCCCTTAGGGCAGCCTGGTGCCTACAGAGTCCCACTCGACAGCATGGCTGTGTGGGCAGGGCGCTGGGAAAGGCGCTCACCGGAGGGCGAGCCCGGAGCGGTGGCGGTTTGTTACCACGTGCAGTTCAGCCCCTAGTGTCTGGATCACCGCATTCCACTGGGGTGCAGGGACACAGGCCCCACACGGGACGTGGTTTTCAAATCAGAATGTGTCTTTCGTTACAAAGCACCATTGCTTAGCTGCAGGATGTTTCTAAGTGAGGAGAAACAGGTGCTTCCGGCAATCGGCATCACCGGGTTTGGTGAAATGCAGTAATATTAAGACTTGTCAAATCAAAGAATGAAGAGAGAAGTGACCCTGGGGGCCAACACCGTGGCACAGTGGGTAAAGTCACCGCCTGCAGTGCCAGCATCCCATATGGACGCCAGTTTGAGTCCCGACTGCTCCACTTCCTGTCCAGCTCTCTGCTGTGGCCTGGGAAAGCAGTAGAGGATGGCCATGTCCTTGGGCCCCTGCACCCACATGGGAGACCCGGAAGAAGCTCCTGGCTTCAGATTGGCCCAGCTCTGGCCGTTGTGGCCATTTGGGGAGTGAACCAGTAGATAGAAGCCCCCCCACCCCCCGCCTTTCCTTCTTTCTCTGTGTAACTCTGCCTTTCAAATAAATAAATAAAATCTTTTTTAAAATAAAAAAAAAAGAAGTGACCCTGTGTAACCAGCCCAGGAGAGGATGAGTTAAATACGTGGGGGTGCACCCTGAGAGAGAAGACTGGACAGGAGTTATAGATGAACTTGATTCCCAAAAAAGGTGTGTACCTACATATAAACATACTTAAAATAAACATTAACCCACCCCGCACAACACTGGCCCCGTTCTGCTTTGTCTTTGTGCAGGGTGGGCTAAGCCGTGCCTGCAACGCCGGCGTCCTACATGGGCCGCAGGTTTGAGTCCCAGCTGCTCACTGCTGTGCTTCATTTTTTCTTCTTTTAAGATTCATTTTATTTACTTGAAAGGCAGAGTTAGATAGAGGGGGGAACAGAGCGATCATCTGCTGGCTCACTCCCCAAGTGGCCACAGGAACCAGCTGCTCCACTTTTTTTTTTTTTGACAGGCAGAGTGGACAATGAGAGAGAGAGACAGAGAGAAAGGTCTTCCTTTGCCGTTGGTTCACCCTCCAATGACCACGCTGATCCGATAGCAGGAGCAGGTGCTTCTCCTGGTCTCCCATGGGGTGCAGGGACCAAGCACTTGGGCCATCCTCCACTGCACTCCGGGGCCACAGCAGAGGGCTGGCCGGGAAGAGGAGCAACTGGGACAGAATCCGGCGCCCCGACCGGGACTAGAACCCGGTGTGCTGGCGCCGCAGGTGGAGGATTAGCCTAGTGAGCTGCAGCACCGGCCTGCTGCACTTCTGATCCAGCTCCCTGCTGTGGCCTGGGAAAGCAGTAGAAGATGACCAGGTCCTTGGGCCCTGCACCTGCGTGGGAGACCTGGGGGAAGCTCCCGGCTCCCGGCTTTGGTCTGGCCCAACCCTAGCTGTTGCAGCCATTTGGGGAGTGAGCCAGAAGCTGGAATATCTTTTTCTGTTTCTCCCTCTCTCTGACACTCTGCCTTTCAAATAAATAAAATAAATATTAAAAAACACATAAAACAAAAATGTTTATGTATGTTTAGATAAAATCCCAAAGCTGTACTTACAGGTACTTGTACATGCATTTAAAGCATCTGAGATGTATCATTAGGTTTCACAAAAAGCCCATTTGAACCACGTTTTACCACACAAGCCCACTTTGTAAAGCAGATGCAGCTCAGGCCCCATGGGCCACAGGGGTGGGGCGCCAGGCGTTAGCAGAGCGCGCCTCCTGGGGTGGGACGCTCTCACTACTCCAGCCACGTGGCCGCTGGCCCAAGATGCTGCATCGTTATGGCTGGGGGTAGCAGGGCTGCAGGTGTGGGTCCCTTCCGCTCACACCTCTCTCTGAACCCATCCCAGGGCCCCAGGGACACACCGTTCACTGCCCTGGACACCGGGCAGGGTTTTCTCTCCCAGCCCAAGCAGGCATTGTGCGTCAGGGGCTTGGAGGGGGCCCCCACCCCAGTGCTGGGGACCCACCCTGCCGCGGTGAGCGGATCGACAAGGAGGGCGTGGGCACTCACCATGATGAAGAAGTACCATGGCTGCGGCACGCCGAACTGCCCCGGGAAGACGGCCTCTACGTACCAGGTGACCAGGCCGTAGAGCACGGAGTCCAGCAGCAGCAGCCCCAGCACGTGGCCAAAGCAGAAGTCGTCGTCCACGTTGACCGGACTCAGGAGGTCTCGCCACTGGATGCCCGTGCCTGCAGAGTACACCAGGAGACCAGCCGACACTGGGCAGGTGGGGAGGGCCCGGGCACCCTGAAGCCCCCATGTCACACGCGTGACCCTGCCAGTCTCTGTGAAGGCGGCAGGACTCTTGCCCGCCTAGCTTTATACCAGGTCTGGCAACTTTCTCCAAGTCGTTAAGACAGCAGTAGTCACAAAACTGTGTTAGACAGCCAGCCAAAGCTCACCACTGACTAGACGGGCTCGGACTGAATCGATCTCTCTCTCTCTCTCTCTCATACACACACACACACACACACGCGCACACACACACGCACGTACGCATGCATGCACAGGGCCAGCACTAGGGAGCAGAGGGGTAAAGCCCTAGCCTGCAGCGCTGGCGTCCCATATGGGTGCAGGTTTGAATCCCAGCTGCTCCATTTCCAACTCAGCTCCTTGCTAACGTGCCTGGAAAAGCAGCAGAAGACGGCTCAAGTGTCTGGGCCCCTGCACCCATGTGGGAGACCCAGAAGAAGCTCCTGGCTTCAGAGCAGCTCAGCTGTAGCTGGAACAGCCATTTGGGAGTGAAATAATGGATAGAAGACTTCTCTCTCTCTCTCTCTCTCTCTCTCTCTCATCTCTACCTATCTCTGTAACTCTTTCAAATAAATAAAAAAAACTTAAAAAACCCCACATGCACACAGCGTATGTGTGTGGAAACACACATAAACATGCACACATGTATCAGCACAGAGGCGCATACACACACATACATGTAAACACACACACACACGCACACATGTAAAAAGTGCTATCTAATGGAGTCCAGACATTTCATCTCTCCGTGGTTTGTCAAGGTCACGGTCCCTGTGTGTCCCGAGGTTCCAGGCACCTGATGGAACTGGAACTGGCTGCCTTCCAGCCAGGTCAGCATCCACCTTCAGACCCCGAGAGAGCTCTGCTTACAGAAACTCACACAGAACTTTGGGGGGAAGGCCTCCCCTTGGAAATGGCTTTTACAAAGCACCTGCACCCAGACGATGCTCGTCTGCACTTGGTCACGCGCCCCTGCGCACGGGCTCACACGTGTTCAGAAGCTGCAGTGTTGGAGGCTCGGTCAGCGGAAGGAAAACTCTCGCTAGACACGCAACACTGGGAGCTCCCTGCAGACAGCTACAATGGGAGCTGCACCATGCCGGAGTCTCAGGGCACCTCCCAGCCCATGCGCCCAAACCCAAACCCCACCACAAATAGGTTTGGTGCTGCTCTCGAAGGCTTTATGGGGCGGGCTCTCTCCTCCGTGCACCTGCTGTGTGGGGACCAGGTTGTTCCAGGCGCCGTCCGGGGAGCACAGGCTGAGCCTCACCAGACCCCGCACCTGCGGGCGCCTTGATCTGGGACTTCCTAGCTCCATACAGCTCTGTTTTTTATAAACTGCCTGGTCCACGTGTCCTTGTGTGGCAGCACAGACGGCCTAAGACACACGGCTGCAGGAGGGGAGAGCGTTCGGCCTACAGAGAACTGCCGGACGGGGAAGGGCAGGGAGTGCGGCTCAGCCCTGGGGAGGGGAGGCTGCCCAGGGGGGCGGAGGCCAGCACAGCAAGGGCCCCCCCACGCCCACACCATTCTCAGCCTCCTCT
>CM027397.1:35482888-35511911 GCA_015711505.1 Sylvilagus bachmani | reverse complement strand
TCAACAGGCTAATCCTCCGCCTTGCGGCGCCGGCACACCGGGTTCTAGTCCCGGTCGGGGCGCCGGATTCTGTCCCGGTTGCCCCTCTTCCAGGCCAGCCCTCTGCTGTGGCCCGGGAGTGCAGTGGAGGATGGCCCAGGTGCTTGGGCCCTGCACCCCATGGGGAGACCAGGAAAAGCACCTGGCTCCTGCCATCGGATGAGCGCGGTGCGCTGGCCGCAGCGCACCAGCCGTGGTGGCCATTGGAGGGTGAACCAATGGCAAAGGAAGACCTTTCTCTCTGTCTCTCTCTCTCACTGTCCACTCTGCCTGTCAAAAAAATAATAATAAAAAACAAACAAACAAAAAAAAATTGTTGCCTACAGTGAGCTGGACCCTTCTGATGCCCTTTAGCAACCAATGAAAAAGTCATCAAATTGTACTCAATGCCCAATATTAAAAAAAAAAAAAGCTAGATGCTCCATCTCTAAGTGGGGACTGAGTACATAGTATATATGATCATAATTTGTTCAGTCACCCAGGAGAGCTGAGACTGGAATCCAGGTGTTCAGGTTGCTGGACTCCTAACACGTTGTGGTGCCTGAATTCTCAATCACATTCATATACTGTAAACAAGTCTGCAAGGACATTGCTGAGTATACCCCTTGAGGTTACCAGGGCTCAAGTATTTCTTTCCTCAGAATCAGTAGCAAAAGCTATAGTGGATAGCGACACAAATCCTACAGCTTGACAAAAGGCAGAGGACCTAGCTATTACACCAGTTGACACACACAAACATATATATATATATATATATATATGTATATGTATATATAAAATGATGTGTATATATTATATATTTTATGACATATATTTTATGTTTTATTGAAGCCAGTTTGGCAGCTCCTAATTTCTTTCGAAGGACCACAAATACTATCTATAATCTATGACTCTGTCTATTGTATACCAGTGCCCAAGTTGCTGGTATTCAGTGTAGCATTTGGAACTAGGACTTCTCTGATTATTTCCACAGGAATGATGTTATAATTCGGGGATGAATTCTAGACTAATGGCTGTACACATATTCCTTCATTCAGTGACTAAGAGGCATTATATAGTAATGGTTGTGGCAGCCATTGGAGGGTGAACCAATGGCAAAAGAAGACCTTTCTCTCTGTCTCTCTCTCACTGTCCACTCTGCCTGTCAAAAAATTAAAAAAAAAACAAAACTGCTTATGTACTCTGGCCACACTGCCTCAGACTGAAGTTCAGCTTTTAATGTCTTTGGGCAAATTACTATTTTGTGGCTTAGTTTTCTTATGTAAAATGGGGATCATACATATAGTGCCCACTTCCTAGAATTGTAAGGATTAAGGACTTAGAAAGGTGTTTGGCACAAAGCAAGGGCTGAATAAGTGATCTATCAATTACTTTCTGAGGGGCTGGTGCTGTGGCGTAGTGGGTGAAGCAGCTGCCTGCAGTGCCAGCATCCCATGTGGACACCTGTTTGAGTCCCAGCCGTTCCACTTCCGACCTTGCTCTCTGCTATGGCCTGGGGAAACAATAGAAGATAGCCCAAATCTTTGGGCTCCTGCAGTTTCATGGGAAACCCACAAGAAGCTCCTGGCTTCAGATCAGCTCAGCTCTGGCTGTTGCAGAATTGGGGGAGTGACCCAGTAGATAGAAGACCTCTCTCTCTCTGCCTCTCTAACTCTCTGCCATTCAAATAAATAAATCTTTTTAAAAAATTACTTTCTGTGCTAAGGATAAAGACATGAATGAAAAATATATTTTTTAAGATTATTCATTTGGATTAATAATTCAGATAAATGGAGAGAGTTATGGAGAGGCAGAGGCAGAGAGAGAAAGAGAGGTCTTCCATCCTTTGATTCACTCCCTAGTTAGCTGCAATGGCTGGAGCTGAGCAGATCTGAAGCCAGGAACCAGGAGCTTCTTCCAGTCTCCCACACAGCTGCAGGGGTTCAAGGACTTGGGCTGTTTTCTACTGCTTTCCCAGGCCATAGAAGAGAGCTGGATCGGAAATGGAGCAGCCAGGACTTGAACCAGCTCTCATATGGGATGATGGCACTGCAGGTGGCAGCTTTACCCGCTCGCTATACCACAGTGCCAGACCCAAAACGTGTGTGTTTTATAGCATCTCAGAAAACACATGCTGAAATCAGTTTAACTTTTACTGTGTGCTTCCTCTATGACAGATGAAACTTTAAATAAAAATATGAACAAAACTCTTTCTTTAATATGGTCATAGTACCCAGCAATATATTGTTAGAAGCAAGGATGTAGCCGGCGCCACAGCTCACTAGGCTAATCCTCCCCCTGTGGCGCCGGCACCCCAGGTTCTAGTCCCAGTTGAGGCGCCGGATTCTGTCCCGGTTGCTCCTCTTCCAGTCCAGCTCTCTATTGTGGCCCGGGAAAGCAGTGGAGGATGGCCCAGGTCCTTGGGCCCTGCACCCACATGGGAGACCAGGAAGAAGCACCAGGCTCCTGGCTTCGGATCAGTGCAGCGCGCCGGCTGTAGCAGCGGAAGGAAGACCTTTCTCTCTGTCTCTCTCTCACTGTCTAACTCTGCCTGTCCAAAAAAAAAAAAAGCAAGGGTGTAGCAAATGTAAATAAATAAGCTATAAGTTGTATAAAACAGGAACAAGATGAATACCCTACAGTGATTTCTATTGGTGAAAAATTCAAGTGAGGCAGAAACTATAAATTGTGTCATAATTGTATTTGTCTAAACCAACTCACTTGCTTAAAAATATGGTTATTTTGCTTAGCTTGTTAACTGTTTATAACATTCAACGAAATTATTTATATGAACCAGTTACACATCCTCAATTTTAATTCTAGCAAGTGTTACATGATACATGCTTGTTGACAAATTCAAACTACAAGTCAAACCAGAGTTTTTTTTATGACCACCATCCTCTTCCTTGAACCTTCTCCATGGTCATAGGTTTGTTAAATACACTTCTTAGCATTTTTCTGTTCATTTGCATACATATGTGAGGGTAATGCAAGAAGTTTGTGGACAATGAAATTGTAAGATAAATTTATTGAAAAAATTTTGAAACCCATGCCTACTTTTTAAAAAGATTATTTCTTTATTTATTTGACAGGTAGAGTTACAGACAGTGAGAGGGAGAGACAGAGAGAAAGGTCTTCCTTCCGTTGGTTCACCCCCCAAATGGCTACTACGGCTGGAGCTATGCTGATCCGAAGCCAGGAGCCAGGTGCTTCTTTCTGGTCTCCCACGCGGGTGCAGGGCCCAAACACTTGGGCCATCCTCCTCGCCTTCCCGGGCCACAGCAGAGAGCTGGACTGGAAGAGAAGCAACTGGACTAGAACCTGGTGCACATATGAGATTCCGGTGCTGAAGGCGGAGGATTAGCCAAGTGAGCCACGGTGCCAGCCCCCATGTCTTTTTTTTTTTTTTTTTAAGATTTTATTTATTGATTTGAGAGCTAGAGTTAGAGAGAGGCAGAGGCAGAGGGAGAAAGAAGTCCTTCATCTGTTGGTTCAGTCCCCAGATGTGCTCAATGGCTGGAGCTGAGCTGATCCAAAGTCAGGAGCCAGGAGCTTCTTCTGGGTCTCCCATGAGGGTACAGGGGCCCTAGGACTTGGACCATCTTGCACTGTTTCCCCAGGCCATAACAGAGCTGGATCAGAAGAGGAGCAGCTGAGATACAAATTGGTGCCCATATTGGATTCCGGTGCTGCAGGCAGAGGGTTAGTCCACTACATCACAGCACTGGTCCCTACTTTTTTTCATAATAGGCATTTCTATGAGGTTTTTGAAGATCCCTTATATGCATGGATTCAAAATTTTTTGCATCAAATTATCTTTTAATTCCATTTTCTATGAACTTATTTGAAATCCCTACATCCTATGGATGTATAGCATTATTTTATGGTTTTTCCATAAATGGTTTTCTCTAGTTTTTATTCTGCAGTTTTCTTTTCAGATATGTAAGTTGGACATTTGTACCTCTCTCCTGTGTTTGAGAAAGTCGTGGTGGATGGTGGGACTCAGGCTCAAAGTAACAGGTGCGTTGAAGGTGTTTTCCCTGGATTGTCTTTTGGCTTTTTTTTCAAAGGAAAGTTGTTGCTGTTTATGTAATTAGATTTATTAGTCTATTTCTTTATAGTTTTCAGGTCATGGGTCATGTTTATTTAAAAAAAAACTTCCAACACTAAGAATATAAAAATATTTACCCAGTTTGTTTTACAATGCTTTTATAATTACATTTTATATGTTTAAATCCTTATCTATCTGGTATTTATTTTGCTGGAGTGAGTTAGCCAATTTTCTCAACACTTAAAAAATTAATCATTAAAATTTTGATTTACATATAGTAAAATTCACTCCATCTGGTTGCACTACTATGAATTTTGTCAAATACAGAGTTGTGTGACTACCACCACAACCAAATTCAGACACCATCCCCTGAGTTTTTCTTTTTTTTTTTTTTTGACAGAGTGGACAGTGAGAGAGAGAGACAGAGAGAAAGGTCCTCCTTTTGCCGTTGGTTCACCCTCCAATGGCCGCTGCGCCTGGCGCGCTGTGGCAGGCGCACCGCACTGATCCGATGGCAGGAGTCAGGTGCTTCTCCTGGTCTCCCATGTGGGTGCAGGGCCCAAGGATTTGGGCCATCCTCCACTGCACTCCCGGCCCATAGCAGGGGGCTGGCCTGGAAGAGGGGCAACTGGGACAAAATCCGGCACCCCAACCGGAACTAGAACCACCTGGTGTGCCGGCACCGCAAGGCGGAGGATTAGCCTAGTGAGCCGCGGCGCCGGCCCCCTGAGTTTTCTTGTGATGTCCTTTCCCCCACCTCTTAGCAAGCATTTTCTTCTCTGTCCCTACAGTTTTGTGTTTTCCAGAATACCACGTGGATTGAATAATATAGTGTGTAATCTTTTGTTCTGGCATTCTTTACTTAATGCACTTAAGATTCACGGATATTAAGTAAATCAGTACTTCATTCCTATTACGACTGAATAGAGTTCCACCAAATGAATGCATCAATTTATTGATTCATGCATCAGTTGAAAACATTTGGTTTGCTTCCAGTGTTTGGTAATTACAAGTAAAGGCTTCTGTAATTATTCATGTGCAGATTCTTGTGTAAAAATAAGTTTTCATTTCTCTTGAGTAAAAACTTAGGCATGGGATTGTTGAGTTGTGTGATAGGCATATATTTAGCTTTATCAGAAACTGCTGAAATGTTTTCCAGGGTGAATGTACCGTTTTACATTCCCACTGGCAATGTCTAAAGTTCCATTTGCTCCGTACCTTCCCCAGTGCTTTAGACAGTGTATTAGTCGTTCTGATAGTTATGTGATGGTATTTTATTGTGGTTTGCATATGCATTTTCCTAATGACTAATGATGTTGAGTGTCTTTCCATGGTCCTGTTTGTCATGTATATATTCTTTTTGGTGAAACAACTTCAGATCTTTTCCCATTTTTAAAAATTGAGTTGGGGAGGGCACTGTGGCATAGCGGGTAAGGACGCTGCCTACAGTGCCAGCATCCCATATGGGCTATAGTTTGAATCCCGGCTGCTCCACTTCCAATCTAGCTCTCTGCTATGGCCTGGGAAAGCAGTAGAAGATGGCCCAAATCCTTGGGCTCTTGCACTCACGTGGGAGACCCAGAAGAAGCTTCTGGCTCCTAGCTTTGGATCAGCACAGCTCTGACTATTGCCGCCAATTGGGGAGTTAACCAGTGGATAGAAGACCTCTCTCTACTTTCAAATACATAAATAAATCTTTAAAAAATAAAAAATTTAAAAAATGGGTTTTTCATTTTCTTATTGTTGAGGTTTTTCTTTTTAAAGATTTATTTTATTTATTTGAAAGACAGAGTTAGAGAGAGAGAGAGAGAGACATCTTCCATCGTCTGATACAATCCCCAGGTGGCTGCAACGGCTGTACTGGGAGCCAGGAGCTTCATGGGGTCTCCCACGTGGGTGCAGGGGCCCAAGAACATCACCCTCTGCTTCTTTCCCAGGGGTATTAGCAGGGAGCTGGATTGGAAGTGCAGCACCTGGGACTCAGACTAGCACCCATTACCTACTACACTACAACGCCAGCCCCCATATTGTTGAATTCTGAGAGTTCTATATTCTAGTTCAACTTTTAAGATTTATTTATTTATTTGAAAGATAGAGTTATAAACAGAGAAGGAGAGAAAGAGAGAAAGGTCTTCCATCCGCTGGTTAACTCCCCGAATGGCTACAATGGCCAGAGTGAGCCGATCCAAAGCCAGGAGCCAGGCGTTTTTTCTGGGTCTCCCATGTGGTGCAGGGCCCAAGTACTTGGGCCATCTTCTGTTGCCTTCCCAGGCCATAGTAGAGAGATAGATCAGAAGAGGAGCAACTGGGACATGAACTAGTGCCCATATGGGATGCCTGTGCCACAGGTTGAAGCTTAGCTCATTATACCACAGTGCTGACCCCAGAGCAAAGATTTTTAATTTTGGTAAGTTCAATATGCCAATTTTTCTTTTAAACTTTTTTAAAATTTACTTATTTGAGAGACAGAGTTCCAGATAGAGAGAGGGAGAGTGAGAGAGAGAGAGAGCCTCTATCTTCTGGTTCACTCTTTAAATGGGCACAACAGCTGGAGCTGGGCCTATCTGAAGCCAGGAGGCAAGAGCTTCCTCTGAGTCTCCCATGTGGGTACAGGGGCCCAAGCACCTGGCCCACCTTTCACTGCTTTCCCAGAGAGCTGGATTGGAAGTGGAGTAGCCAGGACTAGAACTAGTTATACATATGGGATGCCAGCGCTGCAGGCAGAGGCTTAACCTATTACACCACAGAGTCAGCTTGTCTTTTAAGCTTTTGATGGCATATCTAAGAAATGTCATGTGTTTTCTTCTGGAAGTTTTATTATAGTTTTAGATTTTGGATTTGAGTCTATTATCTACTTTGCATTACTTTTGTATGATCATTTGAGATATTAGTTTAAAGTTTTTGTTTTTTCAAACATGGATGTGTAGTTATTCCAGGACATTTCTTTTTTCTTTTTTTGACAGGCAGAGTGGACAGTGTGAGAGAGACAGAGAGAAAGGTCTTCCTTTTCCATTGGTTCACTCTCCAGTGGCCACTGCAGCCAGTGCGCTGCAGCTGGCACACCGCGCTGATCCCACGGCAGGAGCCAGGTGCTTCTCCTGGTCTCCCATGTGGGTGCAGGGCCCAAGGACCTGGGCCATCCTTCACTGCCTTCCCAGGCCATAGCAGAGAGCTGGACTGGAAGAGGAGCAACCGGGACAGAATCTGGCGCCCCAACTGGGACTAGAACCTGGGGTGCCGGCACCACAGGTGGAGGATTAGCCAAGTAAGCTGTGGTGCCGGCCCCAGCACATTTCTTAAGATCACTATTCTTTACCAACAATTTGAAGCTTTTTCAAAAGTTAAGTGGTCATATTTGTGTACCATCTATTTCTGAACTCACTATTCTGTTCCATTAATCTGTGGCCTTCAATAAAGGGCAGAAGGTAAATGTTTTAGGTTTTGCATGCCAAAAGGCAGTCTAGGACATTGCATAGTTAATTACATAGCAAAAGACAAAACAAGCTGCCATAAAATTTTTAGTTATAAAATCTAATAAACAACAATAGAATATAATTTTTTGGTAACGTAGATCTACTAGGAAAAATGATGGAATTCCTTTGTAGGGATGATATATTACTTAACTGAGGTTCAACGTTAATGTTCTGTGTCCTTAAACCTGATGATGCATGTTAGTTGGTTAGTGCTGATCTATGTGAGATAACTGAGTTTCCCATGAACACATGATTTTAGGTGAGTACACGTGACCTGAAAGAATGCAGACTCAGGATAAATTGTTCTCTGGTGTTTATCTTTTGCCATGTAATTACCCTGCAGATTAGTCACTTCCAATTGAAAGTCAAATGGAGGCTCTTCATTTACACTTTGAAGTGATTTTTTCTCAAAAAGGATTTATCTGTCTATTTGAAAGTTAGAGTTACAGAGAGAGGGGGAGAGATAGGGAGAGATCTTCCATTCACCGTTTTACTTGCCAGATGGCTACAATGGCCAGGCTTAATCCGGGCGGAAGCCAGGAGCCAGAGCTTTATCTGGGTCTCCCACATGGGTGTCAGGGGCGCAAACATTTGGGCCATCTTCTGCTTTTCCCAGGCCATTAACAGGGAGCTGGATTGAAAGTGGAGCAGCTGGGACATGAACTGTCACCCATATGGGATGCCAGCGTTGCAGGTGGTGGCTTTACCCGCTACACCACAACTCTGGCTCCTGAAATGGATTTTGAAATAAGGAAATTTCCTTTGCACTTGGATCGAAGTCCAAAACAAAAAACAAAATGGTGTTGAACTGCAATTTGAGCTTGGAAAATATATGTGCTACAAATTTGTATTGGAATGGAGGTTTCATTTACTGTTTTACTTTTGACAGCATGCAAAGTGTTGCGGTTTTACTCTTTCTCCCAGAGTTCACCTTTTGGCAACTTAATCCTCAGTGTAGCCTCGTTTTTAATTTGCCACCTCTTCAAAAGCCTTGCCTCCAGGTGTATTCCAAGTATATTTTGGACAAACACATTCATCCCAAAACAACACCTTAAGCCAAGTTGAGCTAATCACAAGAAAACAGCAGAGCCACAGTTGGCCTGCAGAGTATGTGCTGGAAAAAATGCTTGTTGTTACGAGTGACAGAGTTTTGGTGTTATGTGTCACAGAGGATAATTGCAGCAATAGCGTTATAAATGTATGATTGCATTCGCTCTATTTATCAAGAAGTAGAGAGAGCATGTGCAACTCCCATCTGCTGGTTCACTCTCAAAAGCCCACAAGAGGCAGGGCTGGCACGGAGCAGTATGTCCTTCCCTTTTACGGCAGAGTAATGTTCCGTGGTGTGTATATTCCACACTTTGTTTATCCCTTCATCTGCTGATGGACGTGCCCGCTGTTTCCATTGTTTGACTGTGAATAATGCTGCTGTAAACATTTATGTCCAGGTTTCTGTGTGGACATATGTTTGTGTTTCTCTTTAGTGTATACTTAGGAGTGGAATTCCTAGGTCGTATGTTGTTCTGTTTGACTTTTTAAGGAACTGCCAAACTGTTTTTCATGGCAGCTGTACCCTCTTGCATTCCCAAAAAATGCAGCAAGGTTTTAACTTCTCTGCGTCCCTGCCAACACTTATTTTCCACTGTTTTAATTAAACTGTCCTGATGGGTGTGAAGTAGCATCTTGCTGCTTTTGATTTGTGTTTCTCTGATAACCAATAACGAACCTCTTTCACATGGTGCTTCTTGGCCATTTTCCTTAAGTGATTGTCATTGATAATTTTTGAATTACAACTTTTATTTTTTACTTTTTTCTTGTACTCTGATACTGCTGAATTATTTATTAGCTCCTCTAGTTTTTTGTGTGTGTGTGTATGTTATTTAATCTGCAGATATAAATAGTTTTCCTTCTTCCTTTCCAATTCATATGCCTCCTGTTTCCTTTTCTTGCCTAGTAGCTCTGCTAGGAGAGTCAGTACAAAGTGAAAGCAGGTATCTTTTTCTTATTTCTAACCTTAAGGAGAAGGTTTTTAGTATTTTATCATTAAGTGTGATGTTAGCTGTGTGTCCATCATCAATGCCCTTTGTCATGTTAATGTATTTTTCTTTAAAAAATTATTTTATGGGGACCTGCATTGTGGTGCAGTGGGCTAAGCCACTGCCTATGATGCTGCCATCACATATGAGGGCTGGTTCAAGTCCCATCTGCTGCACTTCCAATCCAGCTGCCTGCTAATGGGCCTGGAAAAGCAGCAGAAGATGGCCTGAGTGCTTGGGCCCTGCACCCACAGAGGACTGCAACTGGTTCACAGTTGCTCTTCAGCATCCTGTCTTGTGATGTGATCCTTCTCTTGCACGTGTGTTCTCGCACCTGCCTTGGGCCATAGGTTAGGATCCACAGAAGCTCTTGCCGGTCTATATGGTTTTTGGCTTTCAGCCTCTAAAATCACTCTTAATTACAGATCTACAGCTTTAGGAACTTTGTATATAGTAATAAAGGACTTATTAATACAATGTACTTTTTGGATTTACTTTGGAATTGGAAGCAGAGTCAGTGCTTGAACCCATATACTACAATGTGGGATGCAGGAGACCCAAGCAGCGACCGCTGTGCCAAATGCCCATCCCCTTTTACATTTATTAAAACTTGTTTTGTGGCTCAACATGTGATCTCTCTTACAGAATGGTCTTTGTGTCCTTGAGGACAATGTTTATTTTTCTCTTTTGGGCTTGAGTTTTATATATGCAACCTTTTAAATCTTGCTGGTTTGTGTTGTCGTTCAAGTCTTCTAGTTCCGTATTGATCTTTTGTTCAGCTCTGTCCATTATTGAATTCTCCAGTTGTAATCCTATCACTATTTCTCTATTTTATTCTGTCACTATTTGCTTTATTTATTTTGGGTACTCCATTTTTTGATGTGTGTATATTGATTGTTGTTATATGTTCTTAATGATTTTGCCTTTTCATCAGTATAAAATGTCTTTTGTATGTGGTAATAACTTTTACTTAAAATTTATTTTGTCTTTAGGGGGCGCCGGATTCTGTCCCGGTTGCCCCTCTCCAGGCCAGCTCTCTGCTGTGGCCCGGGAGTGCAGTGGAGGATGGCCCAAGTGCTTGGGCCCTGCACCCGCATGGGAGACCAGGAGAAGCACCTGGCTGCTGGCTTCGGATCAGCGCGGTACACTGGCTGTGGCGGCCATTGGAGGGTGAACCAACGGCAAAGGAGGACCTTCCTCTCTGTCTCTCTCTCTCTCACTGTCCACTTTGCCTGTCAAAAAAAAAATCTATTTTGTCTTTATTATAACCAGCCCATTTTTAGGTACTATTTACTAATGCTATCTTTTTCATCCTTCCACTTTCTATGTGTTTTAGCATCTAAAATTCACATCTTGTGAGTAGCATGTACAGTACACGTTCCACCTCTGAGAATTCATCCGACCACAGCCCATGAGCTGTGTAGAGACAGTTGTATCTGTACTGACACAGACATTGTCATTATTCCCTGAACAGTACAGTGTAACAGCAGTTTACATAGTATTTATATTATAGTAGGCATATAAGTCATTTAGAGATTGTTTTAAGTATATGGGAGGATGTGTCTAGGTTATATGCAAATACTGTACCATTTTATGTGAGAGATTTGCACATCTGCCTTTTTTGGCATGCATGAGGGGTCCTGGATCAATCCCCCACAGATACCAATGGACAGCTTGTTGTTCCAGGCGGTTTGTGCCAGCCCAACAGGTTTGTCAGTGGAGGGACCCATTTCTGAGATTTCACTCCATATTCACTTCCAAAGATGCTACTTCTGAAATTTTTTTTAAAGATTTATTTGTTTAATTTGAAAGTCAGAGTTACACAGAGAGAGGAGAGGCAGAGAGAGAGAGAGAGAGAGATCTTCCAGCTGATGGTCCCCCCCAACTGGCTGCAATGGCCGGAGCTGCACCAGTTTGAAGTCAGGAGCCAGGAGCTTCCTCTGGGTCTTCCAACATGAGTGCAGGGGCCCAAGCACTTGGGCCATCTTCTGCTGCTTTCCCAGGCCAGAGCAGAGAGCTGGATCAGAAGTGGAGCAGCTGGGACTCAAACCACCGGCCATATGGGTGCCGGCACTGCAGGCAGAAGCTTTACACACTGCACCAGAGCGCTGGCCCCTGAAATTTGTGTGTTCATGAGGAAAGGGCAGTGTCCCTATCTTTAAGGATGTAGCATTGTAGGAAGTAAAGCAGAGACAACAGACGCAACATAGCCAAGGTAACTTTCTAGGAACAATAGTCATATTCCCCCTGTACTTATAGGAGCCCTGTTTCTTTCATTTATCTCTCTCTCAAGATTTATTTATGTATTTGAAAGGCAGAGTTGCAGTGAGGCAAAGACAGAGAGAGAGAGAGAGAGAGAGATCTTCTATCTGCTGGTTCACTCTCCAAATGACTGCAATGGCAGGAGCTGGGCTGGTACAAAGTCAAGAGCCAGGAGCCAGGAATTTCTTCTGGGTCTCCCATGTGGGTGTAGGGGCCCAAGGACTTGGGCCATCTTGTACTGCTTTCCTAGGCCATAACGAGAGCTGGATTGGAAGAGGAGCAGCTAGGTCTCGAACTGGCGCCCATATGGGATGCCGGTGCTTCAGGCCAGGGCATTAACCAGCTGCACCACAGTGCCAGCCCCAGGAATGTTTTACTTTTATATAGGATGGTTAATAAAAGCATCACAGAGAAGGTGAGTTTTGAACAAAGATCTAAAATAAGTAGGTGCACTAGCCATGTCCACATAGGAGGCAAGTGGGTACTTGTCCTTGGCAGAGGAAATACACATTTTAAGGCCACGGTTATTTGGTGTGTTCTGGGATTAGCAGCAAGGAGAAAGGAGATGAGTGGGGAAGGGACAGGAAAGCTAGAAAAATCTGCTTTCTGGAGAAGACTACAGGTTGTTATAAGGCCACACTTTAGCCTGGAAGCATTAGAGTGGTTTTTTTTTGTTTGTTTGTTTGTTTTTTGTTTTTAACAGGCAGAGTGGACAGTGAGAGAGAGAGAGACAAAGAGAAAGGTCTTCCTTTTCCATTGGTTCACTCTCCAGTGGCCACTGCAGCCAGTGCGCTGCGGCTGGCACACCGCACTGATCCCATGGCAGGAGCCAGGTGCTTCTCCTGGTCTCCCATGGGGTGCAGGGCCCAGGCACTTGAGCCATCCTCCACTGCACTCCCTGGCCACAGCAGAGAGCTGGCCTGGAGGAGGGGCAACTGGGACAGACTCCGGCACCCCAACCGGGACAAGAACCTGGTGTGCCGGTGCCGCTAGGCAGATTAGCCAATTGAGCCACGGTGCTGGCGCATTAGAGTTTTGAGCAGAGGAGTAGATGTGATCTGAATCACATTATTATTGCCAAGTGAAAAATAGATTGCAAGGTGGCCCTGCAGAAGCTACTGCAGAAATTGAGGCAGGGGGTGATACTGTAAGTGTGGTGATGACAAGGTATTGAATTTTGGAAATATTTTAAAGGTAGATCCAACAGGATTTGCTGAAACACTGGATTTGGGCTGTGAAACAGAAAAAAGAAGTGAAGAAATAATCCTGTCCAACTCAGAAAATGTAAGTGACATTAACTGAGGTGAGAGAGACCCTAGGACGATGTTTCTGTTTTTGTTTTAATTTACTTATTTGAGAGGCAGAGTGACAGAGACAGAGACAGAGAGAGATCTTCCATCTGTTGATTCACTCTCCAAATGACCAATGATTGGAGCTCAGCCCGTCTGAAGCCAGGAGCCAGGAGCTGCTTCCGGTTCTCCCATGTAGATGCGGGAGCCAAGAACTTGGGCCATCCTCCACTGCCTTCCCAGGCCATAGCAGAGATCTGGATTGGAAGTGGAGCAGCTAGGACTCTAACCAGTGCCCAAATGGGATGCCAGTTCCACAGGCAGAGTCTTGACCTACTATGCTACAACGCTAGCCCCAGATAATGTGTTTTAGGAAGAGTATGAATAGACCAGTTTTGCCTTGTCACGTTTGAGATGAAATGTGAGGAGATAGTGGTTTAGGGCTATAGGCAAAGTCCAGGCTAGAGATCAAGATTTTGAAGCCATCAGCATGCAGATGGATTCAACCCAAGAGCAGAGTGAGATCACCTAAGGAGTGTCTGGGAAGAAGAAATCTCTCCACAGACTGTGGCCTGGGGGCCCAGGGATGTTTGCTGGATGAGGGAGGTGCAAGAATCATGAAGAAAGAAGTCAGGAGCTGGCTGAGGAGCCGCAGCCCAGGCTAGTGTTGTAAATCACTGAGTTTTCAGGATGGAAGGGCACCCCTGCGCGTGTTCTGTTGTGCGTGACGCCCCTGCTTGCTTCCTGACAGTGATGAGCCTCCTCCAGCTGGCAGAATGGCGGTGTTCCAGAAGCTGAAGCTGCTCCTCTGGAAGAACTTCATCCTAAAGGTGGGTGTGCAGCGCTCAGGGGATCTCAGGGGAATTGCAGTCTGTTGGGAAGGACTGAATGTTTACGATAATTTGGTTTCTAATGAGTTAAAGAATTAAAACCTTGTAAAGGGCTGTTTCCTATAGCTGAATCATGTTTCCATAGCAATTCTATCAACCTGAATCACGAAAGATGACATCATTGTTACTGATTTCCTGCCACTGGTGTTATAGAAAAGCTAAAAGTGGATGTTTCTAGCTACTTCTCATTCTGTTTTTTCTTTCTCCTGTGTTGCAAAGGAAACTGGAAGAAGTGACAGGTTCTCCGAGGAAGAACATCCCACTCCGCGATTTTCTCTTGTGTCCCTGTTGGCTAACGTGCAGCTTTTGTTTTGGTCTTAGAAGCGGAAGACGGTGGTGACACTCCTTGAAGTCTTGATGCCATTCCTGTTCTCTGCGATCATATTGTACCTGCGTTTCAATAGTGTGCCAAGAAGAAGACCAGCTTCTAACTACAGTGCATTCGATATCAGTTCACTCCCAGAACTCTTCTTTAATTATCCTCAGAAAGGCAGACTTCAGCTAGCTTACATCCCTTCCCAGAGCGAGGCTGTGAAGGCTGTCACTGAGAGGGTGGAGCAAGACTTTGACGTTGAGCTTGAAGGTTAGACACTACATGGGGGGTATTTTATACAGTACCATTGGAAATTTTTTCTGAGAATCCTTGCAGTAATGATTCTGAAGCTAGGGTTCTCACATTTTAAAGAGCATAGAGAATTAATAGTTAAGGGAGGTCCGTCCATGTGGTGCTTTTGTTATTTTAAGCAACACACTGGGGACTTGTCACAAGGCTAATTAAAATGTTGAATGTTGGCTGGAGCCATGGTGTAGTGGGTTAATCCTCTGTGGCCTCAGCATCCCATATGGGTGCAGGTTTGAGTCCTGGCTCCTCCACTTATGATGCAGCTCCCTGCTAATAGCCTGGGAAAGCAGTGGGAGATGGCCCAAGTGCTTAGGCCCCTGTACCCATGCAGGAGACCCAGAAGAAGCTCCTGGCTCCTGGCTTTGGATTGGCCCAGCTCTAGACATTGTAGCCATTTGGGGAGTGAATCAGTGGATGGAAGACTTCTCTCTCCATCTCTCCCCTTCTCTGTCTATAAAAAAAAAGAAGTTAAATGTAAAGTATTTGTTTTTAACTCAGACTCAGTATCATGACATCTATCCATATTAATCAGAAGGTCTGATTGGCAGTTCTGTGTCTCTCATTAATTAAGAATGGAGAGCTCTCAGCTTTCAGAGGTTCAGCAGAGGCCTTCTGCTTGGTTTTCCCACTTCTCCTCCTGTACCTTTCTTGGGAAGTCTCCTTGTGGAGGCAAAAACATCCTGAAAAGGCTGTCGGGATTCAGCTGTTCTCGGCATGTGCCCTGACAGTGGCTTTCCATGTCCCTGAGTGTGAACTAGACTTACTTTTTTTTATTTGACAGATAGAGTTAGACAATGAGAGAGAGACAGAGAGAAAGTCTTCCTTCCATTGTTTCACCCCTCAAATGGCCGCTACCGCTGGCCGGAGCTACGCCGATCTGAAGGCAGGAGCCAGGTGCTTCCTCCTGGTCTCCCATGTGGGTGCAGGGCCCAAGCACTTGGGCCATCCTCCACTGCTTTCCCAGGCCACAGCAGAGAGCTGGCCTGGAGAGGGGCAACCAGGACTAGAACCCAGCACCCATATGGGGTCCTGGCACTGCAGGCGGAGGATTAACCAAGTGAGCCACGGCGCCGGCCCCAACTATTTTTTTATTGATTACTTTTGTTTTTAAAGACTTATTTATTTGAAAGGCAGAGTTACAGATAGGGAGAGGCAAAGAGAGAGAAATCTTCCATCCTCTGGTTCACTCCCCAAATGGCTGCAATGGCCAGGGCTGGGCCATGCTGAAGCCAGGAGTCAGAAGCTTCATCCAGGTCTCCCATGCAGGTGCAGGAGCCCAAGCACGTGGGCCATCTTCCATTGCTTTCCCAGGCACATTAGCAGGGACCTGGATTGGAAGTGGAGCAGCTGGGACTCTAACCAACAGCTGGCAGTTTAACCCACTATGCCACAGTGCCAGCTCCACTTTAATTGTTGATGCTCACATTCCATACTGAGTGCCTGGTAGGAGTCCTGACTCCTCTACTTCCAATTCAGCGCTTGCTAACCCTGGGGGTGGGGGGCAGAGGGCAGTAGATGATGGTTCAAGTACTGATGGAGAAAGTTGCAAGAGGCAGAACGGCTTCTGACATCACTTTTTTTTTTTTTAAATTTTATTTGAAAGGCGGAGAGAGAGAGAGAGAGAGAGATCTTCCATCTACTAGTTCACTCCCCAAATGATCCCAATAACCAGGATTAGACCAAGCTGAAGCCTGGAACTCCATCCAGGTCTCCCATGTGGTACAGGGGTCTCAGTCCTTGGGCCATCTTCTGCTGCTCTCCCAGGCACATTAGCAGGGAGCTGGATCAGAAGTGGAGCAGCTGGGGCTCCAAGCTGTGCTCATCTGGGGTGCTGGCATCTCAACACACTGTGTCACAATGTAAGCCCCCATTTAAAATTGTAAAAATCTATTTATTTTAAATATTTTTTGGATTTTGTTCATTTGAAAGGCAGTTACAGAAAGAGAGAGATATATTGCATCCACTGGTTGACTCCCCAAATGCATGCAACAGCTGGGGCTGGTGCAGGCAGAAGTCAGCAGCCCAGAACTCCATCCCAGGTCTCAGTGAGTGGCAGGGACCCAAATGCATGAGCTGCCTGCTTCCTCCCAGAGTGCACATCAGCAGGAAGCTGAGCTGAAAGCAGAGTTTCCAGAATTCAAACCTGGATACTCCAGTATGGGATATGGGTATCCCGGCTGGAGATTTAACTTTGTGCCAAAAGCCCATTTTTACTAATACATTTTTAGACACAGAGAGAGGTCTTCCTTCTGCTGGTTCCCTTTCTAAGTAGCCAAAGTAGTCAAGGCTGGGCCAGGCCAAAGCCAGGAGCTAGGAGCTTCATCTGGGTCCCCCACGTGGGTGCAGGGGCCCAAGTACTTGAGCTATCTTCCACTGCCTTTTCAGGTCATTAGCAGAGAGCTGGATCAGAAGTGGAGCAGCCAGGACATGAACCAGTGCCCATATGGGGTGCTAGCACTGTAGGCAGCAGCTTAATCACTGTGCCACAGCACCAGCCCAAAACCTCAACTTTTAAGGAAAACAAACCACAGGGCTTGATCTGTGTCAGACCTGTGTGACTGGGACTTAACTTCTTTCCTTGTCTTCCTTCACATGACTTCCTTTATGTCCCAAGACAGGTGCCTGCAGTTTCTGGGACCACAGACTAAAGTTCTGAACTGAATAACAAGAATCATATGTCTCAACCTCTTTACCTTATTTTCTGTTGCCCTTAAAGAAAAATCTCTGGGGCCAGCTCTGTGGTGCAGCGGGTTAATGCCCTGGCCTGCAACGCTGGCATCCCATATGGGTGCCGGTTCTAGTCCTGGCTGCTCCTCTTTCGATCCAGCTCTCTGCTAAATGCCTGGGAAAGCAGTGGAAGATGGCCCAAGTCCTTGGGCCCCTGCACCCATATGGGAGACCCGGAAGAATCTCTTGGCTCTTGGCTTCAGATTGGCACAGCTCTGGCCATTGTGGCCATCTGGGAGTGAACCAGGGGATGGAAGACCTCTCTCTCTCTACCTCTCTGTAACTCTTTCAAATAAATAAAATAAAATATTTAAAAAAAGACTCTCTGCACTGGCATGTTTGCTGAGTGAATGGTGGTGTTAGCTGGCACTCTGAAGTCTTCTTAGGCAGAGATGAAGGATCTGGGAGCTTTGCCTTCACACTAGCCACTCACTGATTGAATTTTTCTCTGTAGTTCTAGGCTTTTCTTCAGTACCTGTGTTTGAAAATTACATAATTAAGGATCACAAAGCTTTCTACATTCTGACAGGAATTGTTTTTCACCATAGATTCAATGACAGCAATGACCCTTTGCCACTTGAGGTGAGAATCTCTTTCCCATAATAGTCTGGTTGAGTCACCCACCCTTCATGTTCAGGAAACTGAAGCTCTCCTGTTTCCCTCGGTGGCCTCGTGGGCGTTTCAGTTCCAGGGGGATAAGAGAATGGTCCTATTACAACTTAACACTTTGAGGTCCCTTCTGGTTTTCAATCTTTGAAGGAAAAGGCTTGTTCTGAGCAAGCAACCCCAGGTGTCCAAGAGGTCTCAAGGTCAGTTGGTTGACTCCAGCACCAGGCACCAGAAGTGAATCCCAGCCCTACAACTTGCCAGCTGTGTAACCTTGGAGAAGTTCCTGGTACTTGTGAGCCTCAGTGTCCATGCTGGTATGGTAGGGGTATTATTAGTCCCTAACTTACAGAGTTGTTCTGAGAATTAAATGAAGTTGTGCCTGTAAAGTACTTAGAAGACACTAGCACAGAGGAATTTTCCAGAAAGGTTAGTTATTCTTGTCATCATTACTAATATCACAGACTTCAGATATGGTAGGTCTGTGTGTATATTCAAAGAAAAATCAGTATTTTCAACCCAGGAATATTTGGTTTATGTTTGGGGATGAGAAAACCCTTCATTTATAGCTTTTTGCTCTACTACAGTTTATCTGATAAATTGGTTTTTTTTTTTTGACAGGCAGAGTGGACAGTGAGAGAGAGAGTGGACAGTGAGAGAGAGAGAGACAGAGAGAAAGGTCTTCCTTCCGTTGGTTCACCCTCCAATGGCTGCTGCGGCTGGTGCACCACGCTGATCCGAAGGCAGGAGACAGGTGCTTCCCCTTGGTCTCCATGTGGGTGCAGGGCCCAAGGACTTGGGCCATCCTCCACTGCATTCTTGGGCCACAGCAGAGAGCTGGACAGGAAGAGGAGCAACCGGGACAGAATCCAGCGCCTGGACAGGGACTAGAACCCTGCGTGCCAGCACTGCAGGCAGAGGATTAACCTAGTGAGCCATGGCGCTGGCCTCTGATGATTAATTTTTATTTTATTTTATTTTATTTTATTTTATTTTATTTTATTTTTGACAGGCAGAGTGGACAGTGAGAGAGAGAGACAGACAGAGAGAAAGGTCTTCCTTTGCCGTTGGTTCACCCTCCAATGGCTGCCGCGGACGGCGTGCTGCGGCCAGCGCACCGCGCTCATCCGATGGCAGGAGCCAGGCGCTAGGTGCTTCTCCTGGTCTCCCATGGGGTACAGGGCCCAAGCACTTAGGCCATCCTCCACTGCACTCCCGGGCCACAGCAGAGGGCTGGCCTGGAAGAGGGGCAACCGGGACAGAATCCGGTGCCCCGACCGGGACTAGAACCCAGTGTGCCGGCGCCGCAAGGCGGAGGATTAGCCTGTTGAGCCGCAGCACCGGCCTGATTAATTTTTAAAAAATATTTTTATTTATTTGAAAGGCAGAGTTACAGAGAAACAGAGAGATAGAAAGAGAGGGCAAGAGAGAGAGAGGTCTTCTATCTGCTGGTTCACTCCCCAATTGGCCGCAACAACTGGAGCTGCACCAATCAGAAACTAGGAGCCAGGAGCTTCTTCCCAGTCTCCCACACAGGTGCAGGAGCCCAAGGACCTGGGCCATCTTCTGCTGCTTTCCCAGGCCATAGCAGAGAGCTGGATCAGAAGTGGAGCAGCCAGGACTCGAACTGGCACCCATATGGGATGCTGGCACTGTAGGCAGCAGCTTTACCCACTATTCCACAGCACCAGCCCCTTGATGATTATTTTTGAGAATGTAGGTGTTATGTTGGTAGATGGAAGGAGACATGTTAATAAAATAAGCACCAGTATGTTTCAAGGACTTATTAATGCCGGGCCATTGCAGGCACTGTCTCATTTGATCCCACTGTGGTCTGTGAGGTGAGTGCTGCTGTTATCCCATTTCACTGATGAGAAAACTGAGGCACAAAGATGAAGAAACTTTCCCAAGGCGATGTGGCCCTTCCGTAGGCAGTCTGGGGCTTAGGCCCAGGTTGCTTGGATCCTTCACTCCTGTGCGCTCCCTTTCCGAGGCCGGCTCCGCAGGCCAGTGTTGGTTTTCCAGGATGATATCGAGAATACAGGAGGAACCCTGCTGTGGTGTACTGCCACTCCCATAGTGGTCACCGGCACCGGGAGCCCTTCCTCCAGGCACAGCTCTGCGGTCCTGTGCCTTTGCTGAGTCCCAGGATCTCATGACTGAATTGGTTTTCTCTCTATCTTTCATAGGTTCAGTATAGTTTACGCTTCAGTTACATTCAGAGGAATTTTTTACCACTTAGGCATTTATTCATTCTTCAAAATGACCCCGAAGGTTGGTGCACATCCTTTCTTTATCCTCCGAATCCACTCCAAGAACCACGGATATACAAACAAGCTGACGGCGGAAGCCCTGGTAAGGAAGCCCTGAAGTCTGTGCTTCTCACCACGGTCCTGCAGCGTATTTGTGCGTTCTTTGTGGTTTTTCCTGCCTGAATACTAGCTGAACCAATATGTCCCCAGCCATTGAGGAAGTAACCTTTCAAAATGTGATGTTCAGTAAAATGCTTATATTCTTTTTAAAAGATTTTATTTATTTATTTGAGAGGTAGAGTTACAGACAGTGAGAAGGAGAGTCAGAAGGGTCTTCCATCGCCGGTTCACTCCCCAGATGGCTTCAACAGCCAGAACTGAGCCAATCCAAAGCCAGGAGCCAGGAGCTTCTTCCCATCTCCCATGAGGAGACACTTGGGCTGTCTTCTGCTTTCCCAGGCCGTAGAGAGATTCTGTTCCTGCTCAGGGGGATATCTCCAAGCTCTACCTCCAAGGTCCTTAAACTCTGACCTGTTCATGGGTTGATGTCTCACTTTGATTCTGCTCACCCTGGCTAGAGTCTTCTGTCTCCACTGCCCTATGCCTACCAGGATAGGAAGAGGAATGCCAGACCCTCTCCTTCCTGGCCTCATTGTCTTTGCTGGATGTGTCGTCTCCACTCCTTTGGTCCCCATTTAGAACTCTTGCTTGAAAAAAATGTCCTTTCTTCTCCCCGTCTTGCTCAGGATGAGTGGATAGAAAATTAATTGCCGAGGGTTGTGATTTTCCCATGAGTCTCTCCTTGTCCTGAGATGTGGGTGTGGTCTCAAAGCTGGGGCCCTGGCCTCTGCCATCTCTCTCCTGAGGAAACTGTGCTTTCTGCTGTAGCACCCTTCAGTGAGGGTGGGGGACAGCCTTGACAGTGACTGCTTTCTATCAGCCTGCCCCCTCCCATGGACACGATCCAGCTGGATCTGACAGAGCAGACACCTAAATGTGTTCCCTGAGCATGCTCCCTGCATTATTGCTGCCCTCAACTCTCACCTCTGGCCACCTCTGGCTTCTGGAGAAGTGAGGGGCAGTACCAAGGTCAGTTTATCCTCTGCCCTTCACAGTGAGTGCCATGTCCTAAAGAATGTCTGTGTGCCCATCCTCTCATGGAGGCCTCGTGCCCTCCAACTCAGTCTAGGTTTTTGGTGGCTCTCCTTGTGAGGGATTTAAGGTGATGCCCTCCAGGGAACTAAGTGTTCCCAGGAAAACAAATTGATAACATGGACGTCATTGGTGCATGGCCACACAGTAGCTTGAGGCCTTGGGCCTGCCTGCATACCGGAGGGAATCTGAATCCAAATGCTTCCAGTCCCATGTGCTGCTGGAGAGGATTCAGCACTTCTGCGATTCAAGTGCTACACAAAATCAAGAATGTGCAGGTTTCTGGAATGTTACCAGCAATTTGTTCCTCCCTTTTCTGTCTTGGCAGCATGGGGGTCTACTGGGATCTAGGCCATCGGGAGAGCATAGTCCTCTCTGCTCCAGGACTGGTGTGCCTCACGTGGGGGACTGGCCATCCCACTTGGTGCTGGGGTCGTTGTCTCAGAAAACCCCAAAACAGGAATTTTTGTCGTTCTGGAAAGCTGATCCCAGCATACCAACTACACTGTGTTGAAATGAGAGTTGCTTGTGATAAGGCTTGGATCACAGCAGCGACAATGACCCAGAAACAGGTCACAGAAGGCCAGGGTGGCTGCGTCTGCCAACTGCTTTGAGTATAACTCTCTTGTACATGCTGGATGATCAAAACTATAGAATAAGCACCCTTTCCCCAAAGCCTGGGCACTAAGGGAGGATAATGTGGCCCCATGGAAAATTCTTGCAATGCAATCCCTTATTGTGGCTGCCCAGACTCCTTTACCCTACTTTCTGATCACAGGTGTCATCCCCTCAACCCCAGGCGTCTGTGTTGTAACTTCTCGCACATTAGCATATGGTCTGTAGGGACACCTTTCCTACTGCTGTCTTGTCTGTCTCTCTGAATGACTAGCTGTGATCCATCTGAGGTATCAGTTGCTTTGTGCCCTCAGTCTTTTAAAATTTCTTATGCTTATTACGCACTGTTCTCTTACAGGATACAATAGAGAAGGCTTCCTGGCCATCCAGCATGCTGTGGACAAAGCCGTCATGTGGCATCACGCTCACAACACGACAGCCGACATGTTTGGCAATCTCAGTGTGCTTCTGAAGCGATTCCCGTATGGGCCCTTCATACAAGACAGGTTCTTCCTGGTGCTTCAGAATGAGTTCCCGTTGCTCCTCATGCTCAGCTTCATCTGTGTGGAGCTCATTATCATCAATTCCATTTCACTGGAGAAAGAGAAGAAACTGAAGGTAACTTAGTCTCCTGCCCAGACGGATGCCTGTCCTGGGCAGGTCTGTATGGATGCTACTAATGAAAAAATCACCAGAGTAGAAATGAACCCACAGCAGGGGTCCCGTAGGTGTCACAGGGACTTCCCAGACTCCGCTCAGTGTGCCTGCCTGCAAGTGAGGTGGTGTGTCTGTCCGTACTCTGTGAATCCTTGCTTCCAGACTGGAAACGTGCAGCCTGGTCATTCCTGGATGGCTAGTACACTGCCTTCCACAGGGAAAGTGTCCAGAAAATGCTTGTGGGATGACTCACTACTGAGTGTGTGCAGGGAATAAAAGCCCACACTAACTCACACTTCTTGCTGTAAGGTAGACAGAAAGCGTTCTTTGGGAGGACACAGTTTAGACAATGGTTAATCTTGCTGAATTGCTCCTGAAATCTGATTTTACTGTACTTTCCACTCTCCTCTGTTTGTCTACTTTGTCCTTTTATTTCTCTCTTCACCTTCTCCTTTTAAAAAAATCTCCTTAATTTTCTTCTCCTTTTGTTGATTCTTGTGACTATTATTTAAGTAGCCTGGTGCTGTCTCCCTGAACCTTGTGTACCTTCACTGACAACATCTGAGGCTAAAGAGTGGCTCCTGGCGTGCTGTGTCGACAGTCAGTTGTGAGGAACAGGGACCAGCAGCAATTGTCTTGTGAGGCCATCAGTGGTGGGGATGCACTGGGTTCACGTGATGTTGGTTGATAGTGAGACAGGGGCCAACTGGGAGGCTCTGCACCTACTGAAAAATCCCAGGGTGATGAGGAGTTCCTGGTGTATTCCTGGACTCCCATTTTAGTTTCCAGACTTGGGCTGTAGATTTACTTTCCCTGTTTGTTAGATTATTTTAGGAATGAAGCAGTGGAGACAGATGGTGGTTATCAAATGTGCTGTTTTTCATTGAATTGGTCACATGTTTTCTATTTTGTCCTTGAGTCTGTTCTGCAGGTTTTTTTTTTTTTTTAAGATTTATTTATCTACTGGAAAGTCAGAGTTACACAGAGAGAGAGCAAGCAAGTGAGCGAGTGAGCTTCCATCTGCTGGTTCACTCCCCAATTAGCCACAACGGCGGGAGCTCGACCAATCTGAAGCTGGGAGCCAGGAGCTTCCTCCAAGTCTTTACCCGCTACACCACAGCGCCAGCCCCCAAGAATGCTTTTGAAAAACCAATAACCATCAATAGAATTTAAGTGAGGACCCAATAAGGAGTTCAGGTGTTTACTCTCAGTACCGTTGGAGTCTTGCACTTACAGTAGGCCTTCTATGAATGAATGAACCACCAGTCTACTTGCGATTGCAGAAGAATCATTCTAATACAAAGCCTGCCTGTACCATAACTAAACCATTGAATGCGGTCCCTGGCTTGTGCCATTCTTGTAACTCTCTCAGTCTCCATCGCCCTCTACTAGCCAGTTCTCTTTAGTGTCTCATGCAGTTCTTCATCCCAGGGTGCCAGACTCATTAGAACTGTAATGTCAGCCTCTTTCCTCCTCTAGGAGTACATGTGCATGATGGGACTGGACAACTGGCTGCACTGGGTTGCTTGGTTCATCATGTTCTTCATCTCTGTCTGCATTGCAGTTTTTGTCATGACCATTCTCTTCTGCATGGAGGTACATGTCTCTTGTCCCTGAGGATGTGCTAAGCTGTGAGTAGGTGAAAAATAAATGTGGTATGGTGTGGGTGGAGGTGCTGATATACAAAAGATGATGGAAACACAGTTATGGATGACCATGTGGAAAACCTCGGGCTGAGAGGTGGTGACGGGATTTACGCGTTTAGGACCTCCGGTTCAGGGAAAGCTTCACCTTCCCTCTGGCTCACTGTCTTCAAGTAGTGGATATGAGTGCAGTAATTGTGTTACAGGAGATTGTCGAGATGTATTTTTTTTTTGACGATTTATTTTATTTATTTGAAAGGCAGAGTTACAGAGAGGGAAAGAGAGAGAAATCTCATGGGGTTAGCACTGTGGCATAGTGGGTAACGTCGCTGCCTGCAGTGCCAGCATCCCATATGGGCGCCAGCTCGAGTCCTGGCTGTTCCACATCCAATCCAGCTCTCTGCTATGGCCTGGGAAAACAGTAAAAAATGGCCCAAGTCCTTGGGCCCCTGCACCCGCGTGGGAGACCTGGAGGAAGCTCCTGGCTCCTGGCTCCTGGCTCCTGGCTTCAGATCAGCGCAGCTCCAGTTGTTGCAGCCAACTGGGTAGTAAACCAGCAGATGGAAGACTCTCTCTCTCTGCTTCTCCTTCTCTCTGTGTAACTGACTTTCAAGTAAATAAATAAATCTTTAAAAAAAAAAAAGAAAGAAAAGAAAGAGGGATAGAGAAATCTTCCATCCGCTGGTATACTTCCCCAATGGCCGTAATGGCCAGAGCTGGGCCAGGCCAAAGCCAGGATCCAGGAGCTTCATCTGGTCTCCCACGTGGGTGCAGGGGCCCAAGGACTTGAGCCGTCTGCTGCTGTTTTGGTTTCCCAAACACATCATCAGGGAACCGAATCAGAAGTGGAGCAGCCGGGACGTGAACCAGCACCCGTGTGAGATGCCAGCATTGCAGGTGGTGGCTTAACATGTAAAGCTACGACACTGGCCCCCAAACATGTATTTTTCATAAACTTGAGAACATTACAAATGTTGTACCCCACAATTACTTGAAAATAGTTGTAAAAAATAAGAACATTGTTTTATGTCCATGTGCTGTGGTCTGGATAATTGGATGTTGAATGTCTCCCAAAGGCCAATGTGTTAAAGGTATGGTCTCCAAAGTGTCCTGTTAATGGTGCTAAGAGGATGGAAACTTAATCCAGTTGTAATGTCTAAAGGTGGGGCCTTTGGGAGGTGATTGAATTGGATTGGGTCATCAGGGTGGAGCATTCATGATTAATTCCTGATGGCTTCATAAGAAATCATATAGACATAGACCCACATGCTCCCTCCTGTCACGTGGCAAGAATTCCCTCACCAGATAACCACATGGAACCATAACCCCAACCATTGTAACCACATGATCTTGGACTGTGGACCTCCAGAAGTGTGAGCCAGCGTAAACCTTTTCTCTTTGTAAAGTTAGCTTGTCTCTGATATTTTGTTGTGGTAGTGAAAAGCTGACTGATATACCACAGCCTTGTTATTTTTTATGTTTATTTTGTTAATAGAATTTGGTGTTAAAATTGCCAGCTTTCAATTAATGACTAAATTATAACCCACTATTTGGATATATGAAAATTATCTTCTAAATTACCCATTTTGTGGTAGTTTGGACAAAACAAAGCAAAAAGTAGCAGGATAAATAAAATAAAGGAAATGGCCAGAAGACATATCAAAAGAGATTCTAAAATTATTTGTAAAAATGATAATGACAAGTGGAATAAACTCACTCTTTAGAAGCAAACAACAGGGGACCCATGTCATGGCACAGTGGGTTAGGCTGCCATTTACAATCATATCAGAGTGCAGGTTGGAGATCATCTTGTAATGCTTCTACTCCAGCTCCCTGCTGTGGCCTGGGAAGGCAGTGGGCCATGGCCCAAGTGCTAGGGTCCCTGCACCTGCATGGGAGACCAGGGAGTTCTGGACTCCTGCTTTGGTTTGGCCCAGCCCTGGCTATTGTGACTATTTTGAGAGTAAATGAGCAGGTGGAAGATAGATAGATTTCTCTCTCTCTTTCTCCCTGTGTCAGTCTGCCTTTCAAAGAAACAAATATTTTAAAAAACTATTTACATTGGTTCAAAAATTAAATCCAAACGTAGACTTTTCAAGAAAGATACATGCACAGAGCATGATATGTAAATGGCAGTAGATGCTAAAGATTTGCCTTAAAATCTGTATAAATCATTTCATTTAAGATAACCTTGAATTTAAAAAATATTTTCCGCATTGTTTTCAGATACTTTATGCTTTCACCTTATTCCTTCTGTGTAAAATTTTTGTCATTTGTGATTGTTTTGTAGGTGAATGGTGTTGCAGTGTTCACAAGCAGTGACCCTATTTTGATATTTGTTTTTCTAATGTGTTTTGCCATTGCCACAATTTTTTTTGCATTCATGGTCAGCACATTCTTCCAAAGAGGTGAGTCCTGATTTGACTTAATGTCAGGAAGGGTTTGTGACTTTCTGGCAGCACTGTAGTTCCCATTAACTACAGCATTAGTTATTATTCTTCCAGGACCACGTTTCCACTTTGATGATTATATCAGCAATGGAAGAATTATATTCCCCAAAAGAAGCTTATGGGAACATCTCAATAATCTTATGCTTTTATGCTTCATTTGATGATTTAATAAGGTTTCAAATGGAGGTAAATGATGAGTCTCAGTTTGTAAGGGAATGGAAGGGTAGTCAGGGCAGATGACGTTTCTGGTTCTGATTGTGGAGCTGGGCTAGAGCGCTGAGTGCCTTCCAGGCCACAGGGGAAGGGGTTCCTGGGACTTAGTTCCTGTCGGCAGGTGCGATGTCTGAAACTATTGCTGTCATAACTGCTGAATCTCAAGAAATGATAGGAAGAGCGCAGGAGAACGGAGCTGTGGGTCAGCCTAGAGCAGTACAGACAAAAACGTTAATGGAGAACAACCCAATATCTGGGGGGAGGGTTCAAGAAATCAAAGTGTGATATAAACGAAGGCAGTCAGCTTATCATTTACATTTATGAATATTTTTATATCAAATAGCATGATCTAATAAGTAGGCCCTGGCAAATATTGACTCAGCCAAGATGAAGGTGGGTTCTTTGAGAATTGAATGGTCCAGAATGCTGTCTTCTGTTTCAAAATCTATACCCCTTCTTCCCCTCTATAGTGCTAGGGTGAGCGTGGTGTAGATATAGACAGCTGTGATGGGAGCTTGCAGCATGAGCAGCATCCTAGAGCGTCTGTGTCCTAAAACTTAAAGGATGCTAATGGTTGAAAACTGAAAACTTAAACTTGTGGACAAGTTTAAGAAATAAGCAGAGGGCAAAAAAAAAAACCTTAAGACCAGTGAGTTCAGAAACACAGTTAACTAGAGTAGAAAGCAAATGCAGTGAGGAATGCCAAGTGACAGCAAAACCATATCATGCAACCCAGCTCTGACCAGTTGGGCAAGGCAGTTCAGTGTCTTTTCAGCAAATGTGCTGGAGCAACGGAGTATCTGTATTCCAAAGAATGGACCTGGGCACTTACATCCCTTTATCCGCAGAACCGTCTCAACGTGGGTTATAAACCTAAGTCGAAGAGCTGAGCTATGGGATTCAAAAGAAAATGCAGGAGAAAATCTTCATGTTCTTGGGATAGAAAGTGATTTCTTAGAAAAGATACCAGAATTACAAAGAAAAGATAAAACAGAAAGTTGATAAATTAGACTTCATGAAAATTAAAGTTTTGTGCCGGGGCCAGCCCTGTGGCGTAGCAGGTAAAGCCACCACCTGTGGTGCCAGCATCCCGTGTGGCATTCAAGTCCTGGCTGCTCTTCTGATCCAGCTTCCTGCTAATATGCCTGGGAAAGCAGTGGAAGATGGTCCATATGCTTGGGCTCCTGCACCCACGTGGGAGAGCCAGAAGAAGCTCCTGGCTTTGGATTGGCCCAGCCCCAGCTGCATTTGGGGAGTGAACCAATAGATGGAAGATCTTTTTCTTCTACGTCTTCCTCTTTTTCTCTGTAACTCTGACTTTCAAATAAATAAATAAATCTTTTTAAAAAAACGTTTTGTGCCATCAAGAAGGTACCATCAAGAAAATACCCTACAGACTGAGAGAAGGCATTTGCAAATAATATAAGAGACTGGTATCCAGAATAAATAAAATAGCCTTGCAATGCGAAGATAAAAACAAATATTCCTAATTAATAATATATATGGTCAGCATTAACTTGATACCAAAGCTGGAAATGACATCACAATAAAACTACATACAAGTTTTCCAAATGAATATAGATGGAAAAATCCTCAATAAAATACTAGTAAACTGAGTTAGGCAGCATATTAAAAGGACTATACAAAAGGATTATGGCAAATAGGATGTATCCCAGGAATGCAAGAGAGTCACCATGTGAATCCATCACTTAATAGAGTGAAGGAAGAATACACAGAGTCTTCTCAGCTGCTGCTGGAAAAGCAGCGGCCACTTCCAGTAGCTGGACCCCTGGGGTGCGGAGGGTTAAGCCACTGCCTGTGACGCTGGCATCCCATATTAGAGCACTGGTTTCAGTCCTGGCTGCACTTCTAATCCAGCTCCCTATCAGTGTTCCCGGGAAAGCACTGGATGATGGCTCAAGTGCTTGGGTCCCTGTCATCCACGTGGGAGACCCAGATGGAGTCTAGGCTTCTGGCTTCTACTTGGCTCAGCCTTGGCATTCTGGCCATTTGGTAAGTGAAACGACAGATGGATGATTCTCTCTTGATTCTCTCCTCTCTCTCTCT
>CM027397.1:35461152-35482388 GCA_015711505.1 Sylvilagus bachmani | reverse complement strand
TTGGGACATGAACTGGCACTCATGTGAGATGCAGGCACCACAGGCAGAGGCTTAGCCTACTATGCCACAGCAACAGCCTGTGTTAATGATATTTGTCCGAGAATCTCTGTTACAGGTTGGTTTAGTGTGACAGGGCTCAGAGAAAGCCAGCTCCACCTGGAAAAAGTAGCAGTGCTGAGACACAGAAACACACCCATGTGGGCTCAGTAGCCCAGACAGTGCAAAGCTGGGAGAGAAAACCTGGCTGTCGCCCAGAACATCAGACAGCAATGGGCATTCATATCATAATTATTTGCAAGGAGGCCCAAAACTTGACACAGGCGTGCTTTGTGTCTTAAACCCCATTTCTCTGCCCAGTTAATGTGGTTTTGGTTCTTCTATGAATTCTTCTGTTCAGTTCTTCTGTTACATAATTTTACCTAAAAAGACTTGTTACATTCACTATATGATAGTATCACCTTTTTTTCCTCCCTCCCCTCATGATAGATGCCTTATTGTTTACAACCAAAATGGAAGATCTAAGAATCCAGTTAGTGGGTGCTTTGTTAGTATCTAAAACCTTTCAAACCTTGCCCTCTCATCAGTTGACATGCCAAATCTACATATATTGATTTAGAGGAAGGAAATAATTAGAAGAAGTAGATAGAATTGTGAAAAATTGCAAATAACCGAAATATCCATCAGTGTGAGTTGAATAAATAGATAAATAAGATATATTAATAACAATGAAATCATTTTGGTTCTTAAAAATCATGTAGATTTTGTTGATGTGAACAAAAAACCCTTAATGGATTGCTACATGAAAAAGCCACTTTAAAAACAGTAATCGGGGCCGGCACCATGGCTCACTTGGTTAATCCTCTGCCTGTGATGCCAGCATCCCATATGGGATCTAGTCCCAGTTGCTCCTCTTCCAGGCAAGCTCTCTGCTGTGGCCCGGGAGGGCAGTGGAGGATGGAAAAAACCCAAAAAACAGTAATGTATATTTTCCCATTTTTAAAAAGATTTATTGGGGCTGGCGCTGTGGTGAAGTGGGCTAATCCTCTGCCTGTGGTGCTGGCATCCCATATGGGTGCCGGTTCTAGTCCCAGCTGCTCCTCTTCCAATCCAGCTCTCTGCTATGGCCTGGGAAAACAGTGGAGGATGGCCCAGGTGCTTGGGCCCCTGCACCCACGTGGGAGACTGGGAAGAAGCTCCTGGCTCCTGGCTTTGGATCGGCGCAGCTCCAGCCGTAGCAGCCATTTGAGGGGTAAACCAACGGAAGGAAGACTTTTCTCTCTGTCTCTTCCTCTCACTGTAACTCTACCTTTCAAATAAATAAATAAAATCTTTAAAATAAATAAGTGTTTGTTTATTTATTTGAGAGGCAGAGTGCCAGAGAGAGATTCCATTCATTAGTTCACTCCCCAAATGGCTGCAACAACTGGAGCTGGGCCAGGCTGAAGCCAGGATCCCAGAACTTCATCCACTTCTCTCACATGGGTGGCAAGAGCCCAAGCACTTGGCCATCTTCTGCTGCTTTCTCAGGCCCATTAGCAGGGAACTGTTTCAGAAGCGGAGCAGTGGGGATCACAAACCAGCGCCCCAGAATGGGATCCTGGTCTCGGAAGAGGTGTCTTAACGTGCTATGTCACAGCGCTGGCCCCCAATTTTAACATTTTTGTTCAAAACAAACGTGTAAACCAATTATATATAAACTATACATGAGGCCAAATAGCACAGTGTTAACAGCAATCAGGTATTGATGATGGGACTTGTATAGCCTTCGTTTTCTTTGATACATATTTTTAAACTTTGCTGCAATAAGCATGCATGGCCTCTTTTGATCTAACGAGAATAAAGACAAAGATCCTGCAGTGAGCAGGCTGCCGGGTTCACACTGGTGCCCGTTTGGCAGTAAATGAGCTCATTCGTTCACTGAGTGGTTATTGGGAATCAGAGACAATATTTGCAATCAAAACTGCTAGAATTCCAGAATACATTTCTCCTTAGACATATTTCCTAGGCATACAAATTATTATTGAACACTTACAGTAATATGGGGCCAGTGTTGTGGCATAGTGGGTTAAGCCACCCCCTGCAATGCTGGCATCCCATTTGAGTGCCAATTTGAACTCCAGCTGCTCGACTTCTGATCCATCTCCCTGCCAATGTACCTGGGAAAGCAACAGAAGATGGCCCAAGTACTTGGGCCCTTGCCCTCATCGTGGGATGGAGTTCTGGGCTCCTGGCTTAGGTCTGGCCCAGCAATGGCCATTTGGGGAGTGAACCAGTGGAAGGAAGATGTCTCTCTCTTTGTCTCTTCCTCTCTCTGTAACTTTGCTTTTCAAATAATAAGTAAATTTTTTAAAAGTGATAATTTGCTTTACAAATGCCTTGTGTTTTACTTATTTAACCAGGTAGGAATCACTCAAACACAGGAAGGTCATTGCCTGTCCCTCTACTAATCCCCACACATTACCTACATGTCATGCATCAATCATATACACCTTAGGTATTACTGGTTGACTGTGGCCAAACAACAGGAGAAGGTTGTCTGTGTGAGAATGAGCAAACAGAGCAGGAGGGTATCATTAAACCTTTGCGTGGCTGTGTGCTCTGATGTTGCGATGTTTCTTCCCCTTGGTTCTAGGTCTTATTCCCTGTTCAGGTGGACAGGCATATATCAACGGATATGAAATTTCACAAGACATAGCTCAAATTAGGAAGAGTATGGGCTGGTGCCCCCAACACGATATCTTATTTGATAACTTCACAGTGGCAGAACATCTTTCTTTCTATGCCCAGGTGAGTTGGTGGGTAACAAGGATTTGTTTTCTCTACATCCATTCCTGGGAATGGGAAGGCCAACTGTGCTCTCTGACTCAACCTGGGAGGGTTTTTCAGGGAAAACTTGTGTTTCACTAATCTCACCTCTTCTGACAGCAGCTGTGTATGGGATGTTCCTACACCATTCAATTCTCTTAGTCTCCAGACACCAAATGGGTGTGCTTCAATTCAGTTGTGACACCAGCCACGTAGAATAGGCACAGACCCCACAGCTGAGGGCTCTGTTCCACAGATTGCCCCCACTTTGGATGCCAGTTGTAAGTCCCAGGTGTCACCTGTATTTATGCCAAGTGGGTATCAATCAAGAGTTCCCAATAACCTGCTTAGGTTCCATAATTTTCTTTAGTAGCTCACAGAACTCAGGGAAGCATTTACATTGAATGGTTTATTTAAAAAGATGTTATGGATACAAGTGGGCAACAGGTAAAGAAGTAAGTGGATAAGATGTTCAACACCTGCTCAGAAATACACGGAGCCCTTGGATTAGAGATTTTTGTATGGGCTGTGTCACAGTTGGGTGATCATTTATCAGTTCAGTCCCTAGAGGGTGTGGAATGGGGATGAGAGTTCCAAGTTTCTGATCATGGCTGGGACTTTCTGGTGACCAGCTCCCACCCTGAGGCTCTCCAGGACCTCACCAAGAATCACTTCCTTAGAACAAAAGACATTCCTGTCACAACGGAAATGCCAAGGGATTTAGGAGTTCTATGTAATAAACCAAATCAAGTGTTCAAAATATCAGAGGAGCGTGTTGTGGTATAGGGAGTTAAGCTACGCCTGCAGCGCTGGTATCCATATAGGCGCCAGTTCAAGTCCTGGATGCTCTGCTTCCAAACCAGCTTCCTGCTAGTGTGCCTGGGAGAGTAGCAGAAGGTGGCCCAAGTGCTTAGGCCCCTGCACCCACGTGAGAGACCCAGATGAAGCTTCTTGCTCCTGACTTCAGTCCAACCATTTCAGGCATTTGTGGGGTAAACCAGCAGGTGGAAGACTTCTGTCTCTCTGCCTCTCTCCCTCCCTGTAACTCTGCTTTTCAAATAAATAATAAATAAGAATCTTCAGAGGCTGGTGCTGTGGCTCAGTGAGTTAAGACCCTGGCCTGGGGTGCTGGCATCCCATATGGACGCCGGTTCTAGTCCCGGCTGCTCCTCTTCCAGTCCAGCTCTCTGCTGTGGCCTGGGATAGCAGTGGAGGATGGCCCAAGTGCTTGGGCCCCTGCACCCACATGGGAGACCTGGAGGACGCTCCTGGCTCCTGGCTTCGGATCGGCGCAGCTTCGGCTGTTGCAGCCATCTAGGGAGTGAACCAGTGGATGGAAGACCTCTCTCTCTCTCTCTGTCTCTACCTCTCTCTGTTTCTTTCAAATAAATAAAATCTCTTTAAAAAGAATCTTCAAAAAAGCACTAACTATCAGAATAAAAGATGTTTCTAGAAGCCTTTCACTCAGAAAATTACAGGGGCTGTAGAGGCTCTGTCAGTCATCAGAAGAGAAGCCACATTTTCATTTCTTCCTATGTTGTTGTTGTTGTTGGTTTTTTGTTTTTTGTTTTTTGTTTTTTTTTTTTTTTGGCAGGCAGAGTGAACAGTGAGAGAGAGAGACAGAGAAAAAGGTCTTCCTTTGCCGTTGGTTCACCCTCCAATGGCCGCTGCAGCCAGCACGCTGTGACCAGTGCACCATGCTGATCTGAAGGTGCTTCTCCTGGTCTCCCATGTGGGTGCAGGGCCCAAGCACTTGGGCCATCCTCCACTACCTCCCCGGGCCACAGCAGAGAGCTGGCCTGGAAGAGGAGCAACTGGGACGGAATCCAGCACCCCTACCGGGACTAGAACCTGGTGTGCCGGCGCCACAGGCGGAGGATTAGCCTATTGAGCTGGGATGCCGGCCATTTCTTCCTATGTTATGCTTTTGAAACCTTTCATGGGTACTAGACCTTCAGGAAGAAGAGGTGTGGCATTTAAGATTTCTGAGTTAAAGTATCTCTAAAAACTATTTTAATTTTTTATTTAACTTTTTTACTATTTATTGAGATAAAATTCACGTAAATCAAAATTCACCATTCTGTTTGTTTTGCAATGTCCAAATCTGTGGCTTTCACTATGCTCACAGTGGTGTGTGATCATCAGCACTGCTGAACGGTCCAGCACTCCCATCACCCCAGAGTGTACTGGGTCCCATTCAGTGGTCACTCTGCATTGCTCCCTCCCCACCCTGAGCAGCCACTCCTTTGCTCTGTCTCTGGATTTGCCTGTCTTGGATGTTTCATAGAGATGGAGTCAGACAATATGTGCCTGGCTTGTTTCCCAGAAGTTGCTGTTTTTATGTTTCGTCAGTGTTTAGCATGTACAAATACTGTGCTCCTTTTTTTTTTAAAAAAAAAAAAAAAAGGATTTGTTTACTTATTTTGAAAGGCAGAGTTACAGAGAGAGAATTTTCCAATTTCTGATTGACTCTCCAAATAGCTCCAATGGTCTGGGCTGGGCCAGGATGAAGCCAGGAGTCAGGAACTTCATCTGGGTCTCCCATGTGGGTGCAGGGTCCCAAGCACGTGGGCCGTCTTCTGCTGCTTTCCCAGGAGCATCAGTAGGAAACTGGATCAGAAGGGGAGCAGCCGGGACTCAAAGCAGCACCCGCATGGGATGCCAGCATTGCAGGCAGAAGCTTAACCTGTAACACCACAACACCAGCCTGAATACTCCTTTTGATGGTTGAATAATATGCCATTGCATGGACAGGCCACATTTTGTTTATTCACTCATTAGCCGGTGGACTTATTTCCATTCTATTGTGTCCCAGCCAGAGCTGAGCCGATCCAAAGCCAGGAGCCAGGAGCTTCTTCCAGGTCTCCCTTGTGGTTGCAGGGGCCCAAGGAATTGGGCCATCTTCTGCTGCCTTCCCAGGCCACAGTAGAGAGCTGGATTGGAAGTGGAGTGGCCGGGACTAGAACCATTGCCCATATGGGATGCTGGTGCTTCAGACCAGGGCTTTAACTCTCTGAGCCACAGCGCTGGCCTGGATAAACACTGCTTTTTAAAAGAGAGAGAGAGAGAGAGAGAGAGAGAGAGAGAGAGAGGGAGAGAGAGAGAGAGAGAGAGAACCTTCGGATGGAAGACCTTTCCACCTGTCTCTTCCTCTCTGTAACTCTCTTAAGTAAATACATACATACATACATAAAATCTTTTAAAAAATGAATAGTGCTTCTGTGAACATTAGAGTTAGTTTTTCAATTGAACAACTATTTTTAGTTCTGGATATATACCTAGGAGAGAAATTCATGGGTCATATGTCAATTCTATTTTTTTTTTTTAACTTTTTGAGAAACTGCCATTATAGTGGGTGTGGAGTGGTATCTCCTGGGTTTGAGTTGTATTTCCTTGATAACCATTTTTTTTGTTTCTGTTTCCATTTATATTCTTCTTCAGAGAAATGTCTATTCAAGTCTTTAGCTCATTTTTAATTGAGTTGTTTACATTTTTGTAGTTTTTTTTTTTTTTTTTGACAGGCAGAATTAGGCAGTGAGAGAGAGAGACAGAGAGAAAGATTTCCTTTTCTGTTGGTTCACCCCAAATGCCTGCTACGGCCAGCACGCTGCGCTGATCTGAAGCCAGGAGCCAGGTGCTTCCTCCTGGTCTCCCGTGCGGGTGCAGGGCCCAAGCACCTGGGCCATCCTCCACTGCACTCCCAGGCCACAGCAGAGAGCTGGACTGGAAGAGGAGCAGTCGGGACAGAATCTGGCGCCCCAACTGGGACTAGAACCAAGGGTGCCAGCACCGCAGACGGAGGATTAGCCTACGGAGCCATGGCGCTGGCCTACATTTTTGTAGTTGTTATCAGAAGTTTTGAAAATTATTTTCCAGATACTAGACTCTTATCAAATATGATTCACAAATAGTTTCTCTCATCCTCCAACTTGTCTTTTCCCATTTTTGGTAGTGTTCTTTGATGTACAAGTTTTACATTTTGACGAAGTCTAATTTATCTATTTTCTCATTTGTACTTATGCTTTTAAAAAACATTGTCTAGGATTTTCACCTGCATTTCGTGTTAAGATTTCATTGTTTTAGCTCCAAATTCAGGTCAGGGACCCATTACGAGTACATTTCTTGTAAATGGAATGAGGTAGGGGGTCTGAAATTACTCCTGTGTGTGAACATCCAGTTGTCTCAGTACCGTTTGTTGAAAAGGCTATTCTTTTCCCCCACTGAGTGGTCTTGGAACCCTTGTCAGAATCACTTGCTCACACAAGTCTGAGATGCTGCCTGGACTCTCAGTTCCGTTTTGTTCTGTCTGTCTCTCTGTGCACCAGGACCACAGTGTTTAAATTATTTGTAGGCAACTTTGAAATCAGAAAGTGTGAGTCCACCAACATTGTTCTTCTTTTCAAGATTGTTTTGGTTATTTTGATTCCCTAACACCTTATAAATTTTGGGATCAGCTTGCCCATTTCTATTCAAAACAAGCTATTGAAATTTTGATAGGGATTGTATTGACTCTATAGGTTGTTGTGGATGGTAATGTTATTCTTTTTAAAAATAAAAAAATATTCCCATATGGTGATTAAAGACCTTTTTTTAAAAAAGGTCTTTTTTTAAAGATTTATTTATGGGGCTGGTGCTGTGGTATAGCAGGTAAAGCCATTGCCTGCAGTGCTGGCATCTCATGTGGGCACTGGTTTGTGTCCTGGCTGCTCCACTTCTGATCCAGCTTTCTGCTGTGGCCTGGGAAAGCAGTAAAGGATGGTCCAAGTTCTTGGGCCCCTGAACCCATGTGAGAGACCTGGAAGAACCTCTGGGCTCCTGGCTTCGAATCAATCCAGCACTGTCCATTGTAGTGAGTGATCAGCGGATGGAAGACCTTTCTTTCTTTCTGCTTCTTCTGTCTCTGTGTAACTCTGACTTTCAAATAAAAAAAGAATGACATGGAGAGAGAGAGATCTTCCATCTGGTGGTTCTCTCCCCAGATGACCACAATAGCTAGGGCTGGGTCTGGCCGAAGCTAGGAGCCAGGAACTCCCTCTGGTCTCCCACAGGGGAGGCAGGGACCCATGTACTTGAGGCATCATCTGCTGCCTCCCAGCAAACTAGCATGGAGGTGGATCGGAAGCAGAGTAGTGGGTCTCAGACTGGCAGTCCATTAAGGGCTGCCGGCATCACGGTGGCAGCTTAACTCAACATACCACGTCTGCTCCAGTAATGTTATTTTTTAACAATACTTAAGATCCCAATCTAAGAACAAAAATGTATTTCCATTACTTTTGGTCTTCTTTATTTTCTTTCAACAATGTTTTATAGTCTTCAGTGTACAATTATTGTACTTCCTTGGGCAAATCTATTCACAAATACTTTATTCCTTGTGATTTTAATGTAAATGCACTTGTTTTTGTAATTTCATTTTTGAATTGTTCATTGCCAGCATGTAAAGAAACAACTGAAATTTGTATATTTATCTTCTATCTGGAGCTCTGTTGAACTCATGTTTTAGCTCAAGAATCTTTTGTGGATTCCCCACTTGGCCATGATGTGTAATTCTTTGAACAGCTGCGTTATGCTTACTTTTAATCAAAGTTATGTGTTCATTGACATGAATCAAAATCAAACGCCTTTTGTCTGTCCCCTTCCCTGAAGGTAGTACGTTTCTAGTTTATCTTTCTTTTTTAAACTTTTTTATTTTTTCATTATTTGAAAGGCAGAGAGACAGGGACAGAAACAGAAACAGGGTGAAATCTTCCTTCCACTGGTTCACTCTTCTAGCCTGCAAAAGCTGGGGCTGGGCTAGGCCAAAGCCAGGAACCAGAAGCTCAATTAGAGTCTCCCACACGTGTGATGGGAACCCTACTACATGATTATCTGCTGCTGAGTCAGAAATGCAGCAGTGACTTGAACCCAAACACTCTGACACGGAAAGTGTCCCAACCACCTTGCCTACTGCCTGCCCTGTGTATCCTTCTCGTGTGTATTTATGTATATACAAGCTAAATGTTGCTCAGATGGGTCAGCCTCCCATCAGAGTGCCTGCCCTGTCTCTCCTTGGTCCTGTGGTCTCAGCTGAAAGGCCTGTCCCCCCACAAGTGCCCCGAGGAAGTCAAGCAGATGCTGCACGTGCTGAGCCTGGAGGACAAGCGTGACTCCCGCTGCCGGTTCCTGAGCGGGGGGATGAAGCGCAAGCTGTCCGTCGGCATCGCCCTCATCGCGGGCTCCAAGGTACGCGGCACGGGGGCTGGGGCTGCACTGGTGATGGACACATATACCGAGCAGCAGGGCCCATGGACAGTGGGCTCTAGCTCCTGCTGGGCCTAGGCTGGCCTTTGGCCATGGCCCAGACATTTCAGCCCTTGGTTCCCTGGATGGACAGTGTGGCATGGGCAGTTGTGTCTCTTTGTAGAACTGAAGCCAGCTTGACAATCCCTGTCAAGCCACAGGGGCCTCTTGCACAACCAGCCTGAGCTTTGGGACTGAGCTCTGCCATCATCGCAAGGCTGTGTCTCCCCTCTACCTTCAGGTGCTGATTCTGGACGAGCCCACCTCGGGCATGGACGCCATCTCCAGGAGGGCTGTCTGGGACCTGCTGCAGCAGCAGAAGAGCGACCGCACCATCCTGCTGACCACCCACTTCATGGACGAGGCTGACCTGCTGGGGGACCGCATCGCCATCATGGCCAAGGGGGAGCTGCAGTGCTGCGGGTCACCGCTGTTCCTCAAGCAGAAATACGGTGAGCGCGGGAGGTGGGCGGGCGGTCCGGCCTCTGTCCTAGGACAGGGTCAATGCCTTACAGTGAGGACGGGAGGTGGGCGGGCAGTCCGGCCTCTGTTCTAGGACAGAGTCAATGCCGTATGGTGAGTAGAGGAGGTGGGTGGGTGGTCTGGCCTCTGTCCAGGATGGGGTCAGTGCCTTACGTGAGCGCGGGAGGTGGGTGGGTGGTCCAGCCTCTGTCCTAGGACAGGGTCAGTGCCATTAGGTAGGCAGGCGGTCCAGCCTCTGTCCAGGACGGGGTCAGTGCCACTGGCCCACTGTGCACAGGCAGCCACCCCTGTTGGTGTTTGTTAAGGGCCCTTCTCTGGACTTCCTGCTCCAGGGCCCATGTAGGGAGACCCCAGGCCAGGTGGAGGGGCTGTGAGAAGCAGGAAGAAATGAAGTGACAGTCTCTGAGATGCTGGAGTCAGAAGGACTGTGCTTGAGTTCCAGTCTGCCACTTTACTGCCTTCACCCAGGAGGCCCAGGAGGCCATGTTAATTTTGCCTTTGCTTTTTTTTTTTTTTTTTTTTTTTTGACAGGCAGAGTTAGGCAGTGAGAGAGACAGAGAGAAAGGTCTTCCTTCCATTGGTTCACCCCCCAAAATGGCTGCTAGGGCCAGCGCGCTGCACCGATGCGAAGTCAGGAGCCAGGTGCTTCCTCCTGGTCTCCCATGCGGGTGCAGGGCCCAAGCACTTGGGCCATCCTCCACTGCCTTCCCGGGCCACAACAGAGAGTTGGCCTGGAAGAGGAGCAACCGGGACAGAATCCGGCGCCCCGACCGGGACTAGAACCCGGGGTGCCGGCGCCGCAGGCGGAGGATTAGCCAAGTGAGCGTGGCGCCAGCCTTGCCTTTGCTTTCTAGTCAGTGCGTCAGAGATGGAGCTGTTGTGTTCCTTGGGGAGGGATTGTGGGTGTAAAGGCGCTGCTGCACAAGTGATGTTTCTCTGCTGTTGCCATCCTTGTCCCCTGCAGGCATCCCCCACTGTCCGCCTGCTCATGCAGGCCAGGTTCCCTCCTTCTCTATACCTGCCCCTTTGCATCATTCCTGCCTCTCACCAGCTTCTCTGCTTTCTGTGCTGGCTGACCTAGTGATCTCTAATCCCTTCTCTGTGTGAAACATTCATGTGTATCCCCTGGCCTGAGCCCTGTGTCTGCAGCTCAGACCACCTGTCCCACACTCTACTTAGGAGTTGACTCACTCCACTTCCTGTTGCTGTACCAACACCTGGGACTGACTGACTTATGAGACAAGGTTTGTTCTGGCTCATGGTCTGGAGGCTGGGCAGTCCCATGTCATGGCCTCATTTGTGAGGGTCTTGGGCTGCTTCAGCTGCTGGCAGAAAGCAGGAAGGCCATAGCTGTGACCATTAACAGAAGGGAGAGAGCGCGGAAGAACCTGAACTCGCTTTGTAGCAACTTGCTCTTCCAGTGGATGATGCAGATGCCTGAGAGCAAGAGCTCATCACCCCAGAAAGGCATTAATGAAGTCATGAGGGTTGTGCCCCACCGAGTGACCACTCAGACTCCTGCAAAGCCTGTGCAGAGCTGAGTTCTGCTCTCTCCTACCCCACGTGCTCTGCTACAGGCTTTGTCGTCTTCCGAGAAGCAGCTCCATCTTCCTAGGTGCTTGGCTAAAACCCTGGAAGCTCCCTGCCGTATTCCATCTGCAAACCTCACAGGTCCTACCTTCAGAGCACGTCCAAGCTCTCTCCTGCCTCTCTACCTCTAACAGCATGCTGGCGCCTGGGCGCAGGCCCCGTCTTCTCCCACAGGGGTCACTGCAGATGCCTCTGCTCTTGCCCCGCCTCCCTCTATTCCCAGCCCGCCATGGGCACGTGGCAGTGCGTGCCACCTGCTGTTGCTGCCCAGTACCTCTAGGGACTTTGCCTCCCACTCAGAGTGAAAGCTGGAGTCGGGAGTGGCCAGTAGGCCCCGACTGGCCTGGCCCTGCTACCCTGACCTCATTCCTGATCCTCCCTGTCCCCTGGCTGTGCCCCTCCCCTGAGGCCCCTGCTGACCAAGCCTCCGAGACCACCCACGGCTGTGCCCTGTTGCCCCTGCCACAGCTGCCACTCTCTCAGAGAGCTGCCTCCATCAGTTTAAAGTCACACCCCCAGCCTGTGCCCTCCACTGTTTCTTTCTCTAACGCTCTATAAATTGTACCTATGTATCTTGTTTTTTGTCTGCCTCTCATTCCTTAAATGAAAGCAGGGATTCTTAAAAAAAATATTTATTTATTTGTATTTATTTGGAAGGCAGAGAGGCAGAGACAGACAGGGATCATCCATCCGTTGTCTTATTCCCCAAATGCCTGCAAACAGGGCTGGGCCAGGCCAAAGCCAAGATTCTGGGACTCAGTGTGTGTCTCTCACATGGGTGGCAGGGACCCAGGCGTCTGATGTGTCACTTACTGCCTCCCTGGCTGTGCCTTAGCAGGGAGCTGGACTGAAAACAGAGGCAGCGCTTGGACAGGTGCTCTGGGATGGGCGTCCTGAGCAGCAGCTTAGCCTGCTGTGCCACAGTGCCGCTCCCCGCTCCCAGAGTGGGAGTGCTTGGTTCAGTGCCATACCCTCGGCAGTGCCTGTGCTTCCTGGGGCCTCAGGAGACGTTTGTGGAATGATACATGTCCAGCACAATGGTGACAAGTGTTACTGACTGCTGAAGCAGTGTTTGTAGTACCGTGAGGCGTGCATCCCCAGGGACATGAAGTGATTATTACACAGGCTTCTTTGTACTTTGCCTCAACTTTCAAGGCCTCTGCCTCCTCACCTTTCACTCCCCCTGGTTACACTTGAAGGACATGTTGTCCTTAATGTAGCCCCCTTCCTTTTGGGTGGCTTTGCTACTTTACACTGTCACCTCCGTGTTCTGGAGCAGAAAGGGAAGACTCACATGAGCGCTACTGGGGCAGGCTGTGACACAGCAGTTAAGAGGCACTTAGGGGCCGGCGCCATGGCTCCCTTGGTTAATCCTCCGCCTATGGCGCCGGCATCCATATGGGCACTGGATTCTAGTCCCGGTCACCCCTCTTCCAGTCCAGCTCTCTGCTGTGGCCCGGGAAGGCAGTGGAGGATGGCCCAGGTGCTTGGGCCCTGCACCCACATGGGAAACCAGGAAGAAGCATGTGGCTCCTGGCTTTGGATTGACATAGCTCCGGCTGTAGCAGCCATTTAGGGGGTGAACCAATGGAAGGAAGACCTTTCTCTGTTTCTCTCACTGTCTAACTATCTGTCAAAAAAAAAAAAAAAGAGAGAGAGAGAGAAGAGAGAGGCCCTTAGAACACTGCGTCCCGTGTTGCAGTGCCTGGCCTCAAGTTCTTGCTCCCCTCTGATTCCAGCATCCTGCTAATGCTCTTACTCAGAGGCAGGAGGCAGTAGATCAAATACTCCAGTTCCTGCTGCCCTCCTGGTTTAGACTGTCCACGCCCCAGAAGTTGCAGGCATTTGGAGAGAGAACCAGAGGGGTGGTGCTGTGGCACAGCAGGTATTAAAGCCCTAGCCTGCAGCGCCACCCTTCCATTTGGGCACTGGTTCAAGTCCTGGCTGCTCCTCTTCCAATCCAGCTCTCTGCTATGGCCTGGGAAAGCAGTAGAAGATGGCCCAAGTCCCTGGGCCTCTGCAGCAACTTGAGAGACCCAGAAGAAGCTCCTGGCTCCTGGCCCTCAGATCAGCTCAGCTCTGACTGTTGCAGTCTTTTGGGGAGTGAACCAGCAGAATGGAAGGCCTCTCTCTCTCTCTGGCTTTACCTCTCTCTGTAATTCTGTCTTTCAAATAAATAAAATAAATGCTTAAAAAAGAGAGAGAGAAAGAGAGAACCAATAGATAGAAGCTTATGCTCTCTCTGTCTCTGTCTCTCTTTCTTTTTCTCTTTGTCTTTAAAATAAATAAAATATAGCAAAAAAAAATTATACAAGACCAGCACTACAAAACTTCCCAGGTGAGTTCCATGTGGTTTCAGTTGGACCACATGGTTCTCTCCATGTGGTCTGAGACGAGAAATATGAAGAGTGATGTTGCTTCATGGTCTTTCCAATGGTGTTTCAGGTGCAGGATATTATATTACTTTACTGAAAAAACCTCACTGTAACACAGAGACACTGTCTCACCTGATCTATCATCACATACCAAATGCTGTTTTGGAGTCCAGCGCTGGAGAAGAAGTAATATTCATACTTCCTAAAGAGAGTGTGCACAGGTATGTGCTCAGTGTCCCCCCCACCCCCGCCAAGTGTGCTCTGCCTCAGCTCTCAGTGCCTGAGGGGCCTGGACCCTAGGACCAGGGATTTCCTGGGGAGGTAGCACCCCACGGCCCGAGTGCACATTGAATACAGGGTTGTGTTGTGTCATCTCCCTCCTTTAACCCTCACGGGCTCCCAATTGCCTTTAGTTTAAATTCTGTCATATGGCAGAGTCCCTTGATTGTGTAAATTATAATTCCTTGTGCCCACATTACTGAGTCCAGGTGAATAACTTAATTGATTTTCCTTTTGATTAATTATTTCAGACCTCAAACAGATTCCTCTCCTTTTCAGTCCTCTCTGTTACTTTCTGGTCTGAATATTACCTTAGGGGCTGACGTTGTGGCAGAGTGGGTTGGGCCTCTACCAACAATGCTGCCAACGTCCCATGTGAGTGCCAGTTCGGGTCCCGGCTGCTCCACTTCCGATCCAGCTCCCTGCTATACTGGCCTGGGCAGGGCAGTGGAGGATGGACCAGATGCTTGGGCCCTTGCCACTCATGTGGGAGACCCAGATGAAACTCCTGGCTACTGGCTTCAGGCTGGCCAGCCCTGGCCATTTCAGTCATCTGAGGAGTGAACTAATGGCGGAGGATTTCTCTCTCACTGTCTGTCCCTTCCTCTCTCTTTTTTCCCCTTTCCTTATGACAATTTTTTTTCTTTTCTTCCAAGATTTTTTTAATTTGAAAGGCAGAGTTATAGAGAGAGAGGGAGAGACACAGAGAGAAAGACCTTCCATCTTCTAGTTTACTTCCCAAATGGCCATGACTGCTGGGGCTGGGGCGAGGCTGAAGCCAAGAGCCTGGAACTTCGTCTGAGTCTCCCACATGGGTTGCAGGGGCCCAGGAATCTGGGCCGTCCTCCGCTGCCCTCCTAGGCACATTATCAGGGAACTGGATTAGAAGCGGAGTGACTAGGACTCACACTGACACCTATAGGATGCCAGCCTCACAGGTGGCGGCACCCAAGCACCAGTTCTTGATGTGACAATGGCATGTATGCGAGCAGGAACTGTGAGGCCATCTTTGTAGAGTGGCAGTGTCCCAGGGTAGAGACAGTGCACCATGGAGTCTTCACAGTCCTGTGTGTGTGCACCTCACAACAGAGCTTCACAATCCTGTGAACATGAAACTGAAAACCCCGTAACCGTGCTGGAGATCACAGCACTCCCCCCTCCCCTCGGTTACTGGCTGACAAGTGGAACCAAAACCTCTCGAGGGATACAACGTGGCCTTGCTCTCAGAGTGCAGGGCTCACCGCAGCTGCAGAGCCCCATCCTCCCCTGGTGCCTAGGGGATGCTTACTGCAACGTGCTAGGCTGTGAAAGAAGTCCAGATAAACTCCAAAAACTTGAAATGTGGATTATGATCTCTGACTAAAGAAATAAATTATGATCTCTAAAAATGGAATTAAGTTAGAAATTATTACAGTAAGTTCTCTAGAAAATCTACAAATATTTGGAAGCTAAAAAATATACTTCTTGAATAACTCACAGAACAAAGTGGAAAATATTTTTAACTGAATGATGATGAAAACAACATCAGAAATATTGAGGAGGGGCCGGCGCTGTGGTGCAGCAGGTTAACACCCTGGCCTAAAGCACCGCATCCCGTATGGGTGCCGGTTCGAGACCAGGCTGCTCCACTTCCAATCCAGCTCTCTGCTGTGGCCTGGGAAAGCAATAGAAGATGGCCCAAGTCCTTGGGCCCTGCACCCGCATGAGAGACCAGAAGACGCTCTTGGCTCCTGGCTTCACAGCTCCAGCCATTACAGCCAACTGGGGAGTGAACCAGCGGATGGAAGACCCCCCACCTCTGTGTAACTCTGACTTTCAAATCAATAAATCTTTAAAAATGTCGAGGAGCAGGCATCTGATGTAGGGGTTCAGTTGCCGCTTGGCACAGCTCAAGCAGTTGAGCCCCTGCCAGCCACGGGGGGACCTGCACTGAGTCCCCACTCCCAGCTTCAGCCTGACCCAGCCCTGTTTGCTGTGGTCACATGGGGAGCGGACCGGTGGATGGGAGCCTCATTCTCTCTCTCTCTGTATCTCTGTCTCCCTCCATTCCTCTTTCCCTCCCCCCTCTTTCCCTTCTTCCCTCTCAAATAAAATGAATTAATTTGAAAAATTTTCAGATGCTGAAGAAATGCTTTGAAATGTACTTTTTAAAGTTTACATTAGAAAAAAAGAAAGGCTTATCATCACTTGACCCAGGGTATGTAGAAGGGAAGAAATTATAAATATAAAGAAAGAAAACAATGAAATGGGAAACAAATGAATGGAAAAAACTTTAAAAACTCAAAGTTATTTGTTTTAAAAGATTAATGAACTCTTAACAAGACCATTAAAGAGAAAAATACTAACCAACATCAAGAATGAAAGAGAGCCTGGAGTCAAAAAGGGTAATAAAATATCACAGTTAAATAAATTGGATAATTTAGGAAAAGATGAGCTGATTCCTTAAAAAAATACCGCTTACAAAAACTGACACAATGGCACAGAAAAATATGAATAATAATATGTCTAGTTATGAAATTGAATTTTCTTTTTGACAGGCAGAATTAGACAGTGAAAGAGAGAGAGAGAAAGGTCTTCCTTCCGTTGGTTCACCCCCCAAATGGCCACTACGGCCTGCGTGCTGTGCTGATCCGAAGCCAGGAGCCAGGTGCTTATCCTGGTCTCCCATGGGGTGCAGGGCCCAAGCACTTGGGCCATCCTCCACTGCCTTCCTGGCCACAGCAGAGAGCTGGACTGGAAGAGGGACAACGGGACAGAATCCGGCACCCCGACTAGAACCCGGGGTGCCGGCCCCGCAGGCAGAGGATTAGCCAAGTGAGCCGCGGCACCGGCCAAAATTGATTTTTCAATAAAAATATTCCCAGAAAAGAAACCTCTGGGTGACCAGCATTGCAGCATAATGGGTTAAGCTGCCACCTACAATGCCGGCATCCCATGTGGAAGCTGGAGCCCTGGCTGCTCCACTTCCATCCAGTTCCCTGCTAATTCGCCTCAGAAAGCAACAGCAGATGCCCAAGTTCCTAGGCCCTTGCACCACGTGGGAGACCCAGAAGAAGCTCCTGGCTCCCGGCATCTGCCTGGCCCAGCCCTGGTCATTGTGGCAATTTGAGGAGTAAAGCAGCAGATGGAAGGTATGTTTCTCTCTGTCAAAGAAATGAAATAAATCTTTTTGTAAAAAAGAAAATGAACCTCTGGATCCTGTCAAACATCAAGGAAAGAAATAGTCCCATGCTTTAAGAAAATAGAGAAAGGAGCACTTCTCAAATCATTTTAAGGATAGCACAACCCAGATACCGAAACCTGGAAAAACTGAGAGCAAAAAACCAAACGGATATTCCTCAGGAGCACGGACACAGGGGTCTCATGGAATGTGAGCAGGTGAATGGAGTCATCTGGAAGGTGCAAGATAGCCTCATTCATATGTCTGTGCCTTGCAGGGATGTCTGGAAGGGTAGGCCCAGCTTGCACCGTCGCCAAGGACATCTCCAGCATGGGGGATGCAGGGTAGTGCGATCATATGGGGGTGAACCAGTGGATGGAAGAACTCTCCTCTCTCCTCTCTCCTCTCTCCTCTCTCCTCTCTCCTCTCTCCTCTCTCCTCTCTCCTCTCTCCTTCTCCTCTCTCCTCTGTCCTCTGTCCTCTCTCCTCTCTCCTCTCTCCCCTCCCCTCCCCTCCTCTCCTCCCCCCCTGCTTCTTTCTTGCTCTGCCTTACAAATAAATAAATCTTTAAAAATAATTACCTTAGCCGGCACTGTGGCTCAATAGGCTAATCCTCCACCTTGTGGTGCCAGCACAACGGGTTCTAGTCCTGGTCCGAGTGCCAGATTCTGTCCCGGTTGCCCCTCTTCCAGGCCAGCTCTCTGCTGTGGCCCGGGAGTGCAGTGGAGGATGGCCCAAGTGCTTGGGCCCTGCACCCCATGGGAGACCAGGAGAAGCACCTGCTCCTGCCATCGGATGAGTGTGGTGTGCCGGCTGCAGCGCGCCGTCTGCGGCGGCCATTGGAGGGTGAATCAACGGCAAAGGAAGACCTTTCTCTCTGTCTCTCTCTCTCTCTCACTGTCCACTCTGCCTGTCAAAAAATTTAAAAAAAAATTACCTTGCATCTGTCACGTGCTGATGGAGCCGTCCTGAAGCAGATGCTGTTGCCTCACTGCTTGGGTTCGTGTCCTGCAGGGGTGAAGCTAGGGTGACGAAGGTGGGATTGAGCTCCTCACACAAAGCTCATGCTTTTCTGTAGAGAGCTAAGCAGAGTGCTGAGCGATCCACCTTCCATCTTTCAGAAATAAAACTGCTTTCCTTCCAGGTTCGAATCTCTATTTAATGACTTGGAACTGAAGCAGGCGGAGCTGGGCATCGCCAGCTTCGGGGCCTCTGTCACCACCATGGAGGATGTGTTCATTCGGTAAGTGGGGAGGCAGTGATGGCTCCGGAAACCTCAGGCTGCAAAGAAAGGCTTTTGAGGACCATCTGTCTAAGCAGGGCCCGTGTGGTGATGGCTCAGACCCTGGGCCTCCAGCCCAGACTAGTACTCCAACAGGGGGGACGTTGGATAGTGCAGGTGATGCTAAATGTAATTTTCAACAGTTTTAACAGAAATTTCTAGAAATGGAAAAAGCATTGTGTTGTATTAGTTGAAATGTTTTTGCCTACCTGTAACAGATACCACCAGCTCAGCTGGTATAAACAATGAGTATTTTTTACTTCATTTAAAAAGAATTCCTTGGGGCCAGCACCGTGGCTCACTAGGTTAATCCTCTGCCTGCAGTGCTGGCATCCCATATGGGCACTGAGTTCTAGTCCCGGTTGCTCCTCTTCCAGTCCAGCTCTCTGCTGTGGCCCGGGAAGGCAATGGAGGATGGCCCAAGTGCTTGGGCCCTGCACTCGCATGGGAGACCAGGAGGAAGCACCTGGCTCCTGTCTTCAGATTGGCGCAGCGTGCCGGCCATAGCAGCCATTTGGGGAGTGAACCAACGGAAGGAAGACCTTTCTCTCTCTCTCACTGTCTATAACTCTTCCTATCAAATAAATTTTTTTAAAAATTCTTTAAAAAAAGAGAATTCCTGTGGCTGTGCATTGTGGCCCAGCAGTTTAAGCCAATGCTTAGGAGGCCAGCGTCCAACATGGAGTGATGATTCAGTGCCGGCTGCTCTGCTTCAGGTCGTGCTCTTGGCTGGTGGTTCTGGGAAACACCTGGGCCCTGCCATCCTTGTGGGAGATCTGGTCGGAGCTTCTGGCTCTCGACTTCAGCCCAGGCCATACCTGACTGTTCATTTGAGGAGTCTCTCTCTCTCTCTCTCTCTCATACCTTTCAAATAAATTTTTTTAAAAACCTGCTGGAACATTACTTTATCAATTATAGCAAAAATAGCACTCAAATACAAGACAACTAATGAAAGGGGAACAGCATGGGGGGTGAGAAACTTCCTACTTTCTGCTCTTGAAAGTGAATCTTCCAGCCCCAGTCAGGTCTTTCTGTGATCACAGCCCTGGGCAATAGCTTGAGACAATCACTTAGCTAAGCCACTCCCAAACTCCTGATCCACAGAAACTGTGAGAATATAAATGTTTAAGTTATCTTGTGCTGCTAACGTTTGGAATAATCTGCGTCACAGCAACACATCCTTGTGGACCACGCTGAGCAAAAGATGAGCCACGACGTGCTGGGTGACAAACTGAGCAGTGGGGTAATGGCCCAGAGACTTGGACAGGAACGTGTTTCCTGACCTCTACCCCTATACTACCAACAACGAAGCATCTTTTTGCCTAGAACAAGATATTAGCAACTTTTTTTAAAGGAGCAGATAGTATTTCATGCTAGTAGGCTTAGTGCATAATATATGATATTATGTAGGTTATATAACCATGTAGCATGTTATTATGTACTTTTTTAAAGATTTATTTATTTGAAAGAGTTATAGAGAGAGGGAGAGATAGGGAGATCTTCCATATGCTGGTTCACTCCCCAAATGGCTGCAATGGCTGGGGCTGGGCCAGGCCAAAGCTAGGAGCCAGGAGCTTCATTTGGGTCTCCCACAATTTGGGTGCAGGGGCCAAAGCACTTGGGCCATGTTCATGCTTTCCTAGGTACATTAGCAGGGAGCTGGATTGGAAGCAGAGTAGCCAGGATTTGACCCATATGGGATGCTGGCACTTCAGGCATCTGCTTAACTTGTTAAGCCAGAACCCTGACCCCATGTAACCATTTCAAAATGTAAAATCGGGTCCAGTGCTGTGGTATAGTGGGTAAAGCCACTGCCTGCAGTGCTGGCATCCCATGTGGGTGCCAGTTCAGGTCCTGGCTGCTCCACTTCTGATCCAGCTCTCTGCTATGGCCTGGGAAAGCAATGGAGGATGGCCCAGGTCCTTGGGCCCTGCACCCATGTGGGAGATGCAGCTCTGACTGTTGTGGCCAATTGGGGAGTGAGCCAGTGGATGAAGGACCTTTCCCTCCCTCCCTACCTCCCTCCCTCTCTCTCTCTCCCTCTCTCCCTCTCTCTCTCTCTATCTGCCTCTCCTTCTCTCTGTTTTACTCTGACTTTCACATAAATAAATAAATCTTTTTTAAAAAAAGTATAAAAATCTGGCCAGTGCTATGGCCTAGTAGGCTAAGTTTCCCCTGTGATGCCAGCATCCCATATGGGCACTGGTTTGGGCCATCTTCTGCTTTTCCAAGCCATAGCAGAGAGCTGGATCAGAAGTGCAGCAGCCGGGACCTGAACTGGCGCCCACATGGGATGCCAGCACTGCAGGCAGTGGCTTTACCTTTTTAATGTTGATTTAGGCATGATTCTTTGGCAATGGCATTGGTTAATTAACTGAAGGCTTAGTACTTATTTAAGACCCTTATAGGATATTGCTATCTAGTATGTAATTTTTAAAAATATTTTATTTGAGAGGTAGAGTTACAGACAGTGTGAGGGAGAGACAGTGAGGAAGGTCTTCCTTCCATTGGTTCACTCCTTCAAATGGCCGCAACAGCTGGAGCTGTACCGATCTGAAGCCAGGAGCCAGGAGCCTCCTCTAGGTCTCCCACATGAGTGCAGGGGCCCAAGCACTTGGGCCATCCTCTGCTGCTTTCCCAGGCCATAGCAGAGAGCTGGATAGGAAGTGGAGCCAGGACTAGAACCAGCACCCATATGGGATGCCAGCACTGCAGGCGGAGGATTAACCTACTGTGCCACCGTGCCAGCCCCCTAGTATGTAATTTAAGTGTAGGTTTTTTCCCCCTCATTATTATTATGTTTTTTTTTTTTGACAGGCAGAGTGGACAGTGAGAGAGAGAGACAGAGAGAAAGGTCTTCCTTTTTGCTGTTGGTTCACCCTCCAATGGCTGCCGCAGCCAGCACACTGCGCTGATCCAATGGCAGGAGCCAGGTGCTTCTCCTGGTCTCCCATGGGGTGCAGGGCCCAAGCACTTGGGCCATCCT
>CM027397.1:35444669-35460652 GCA_015711505.1 Sylvilagus bachmani | reverse complement strand
TCCTGCTGCACCTTCAGCCCTTCCAGCAACGTGGGGGCAGCTCCTGCGGCTCCGGGGTTCCCGTGACCCCGCACACGCCCCCGCCAGGCCCCGCTCCCCTGCCGCAGGCGCCTCCTGACCCGGATTCCAGGGACCCGCCTGGCCCCACCCGCCCCATGTGCAGGCCGAGCGCGTCCACGCGTGCAGCGTCCTCGCCTTCACGCGCCTGGCCCTGTGGAGGGCGGCTTGAGGACGCAAAGCCGACAAAGGGCCACAGGCGGCCTGCGCGAGGAGCCTGGGAGCGAGGCCGCGGTCACCCGAGTCGCGGCCAGTCTTGGGGGGCGGACCGGGGGCAGGGGCGGGCCGTGGGCTCGGCCTAGGATTGGGCAGCTGGCCGGAAGGGGCGGGACTTTCCAAGGGCGCCAAATCGCCGGGAGCTGGCGCTGCGGCCGCGGACATGCTGCCTGCCGGCTGCTCCCGCCGGTGAGGCCCACGCGCGGGAGGAAGCGGGGGTGGGCGGGCGGGGGCCCGAGGCCGGCCCGGGTGCTGAGCCGTCGGTGTCGCCCCCAGCCTGGTGGCCGAGCTGCAGGGCGCCCTGGACGCTTGCGCAGAGAGACAGAAGCAGCTGGAGCAGAGCCTGCGAGTCTCCCGGCGGCTGCTGCAGGCCTGGTACGCGGGCCCTGGGGCCCCCTGGCCGGTTCCCCCTGGACGCTCAGAGTTCCGCACAGAGCACCCCCGCGGCCGGAAGGCCTGGCCCAGCCGCCCGCCTTCGAACTGCGGGTTCCAGTGCGCCTCCGTGCCCCCGGACCTTGCAGGCTCCGAGGCCGGGGCTCGGCTGCAGGACCTCGGGCCCTGACTCCTGGTCGTGCCGGGGCTCCCCTCGTCTTTGCAGGGAACCAGCGAGGACGTGGGCTCCAGATCCAGCCCCGGGGCCAGAAACTCCCGAAGAGGACCTGACCCCAGGTACACCTGGCCACACGCGGGCTGCCCCTGGCCGCCGTGCTCAGGGGCCTCTCCTGGGGCCTTGCATGACTCTTGGCTTTCACAGCGCGCACCCCCAGCCCCCAGGACCTCAAGGAGCTGGAGCTCTTGACACAGGCGCTGGAGAAGGCTGCACGCGTGCGAAGAAGCGTCTGCAAGGCCGGAGGAAGAGGCGAGGCTGCCGGCCTGACACCCGGCTCTGCTGGCACCGCGGCGCCAGGGTCCAGCCGAGGTGGCCCAGGGCCCGCCAAGGGCATCCGCCAGGCCAGGACGCCTGCCACGGACCACCCGGAGCTCAGGCCTCTGCCAGGCAGGGATAGGGCCGGTGTGGGGACAGGAGCCCGGGCTGCCGAGCCTGGACGTGGCCTCAGAGACCAGCGAGTGGCCCCATCGACTGCCCCCCAGGCCCCGGGAGCCTTCACGCTGAAGGAGCAGGGGTAGGTTTCCCAGCCCCTCGCTGGAGGAACGGCCGTGTTTACCCGCTCCGATCCCGGCCGGCCGCAGGAGGCTGAGGGCGGGTGACAGGAGAGCAGTGCGCCCTCTGAGCCCTCGGCAGCGCCCAGTCAAGTGTGGGCTTGGGAGCTGCTGGCTGGAGCGTCGCCAGACTTGACCTGCGGGAGCCTGGCCTCCTCCCCCGCCCCCAGGCCGGCCCAGGGGCTCATGGAGGCCTGTCCCTGTACTCAGGCCATGCACAGCCGAAGCCCAGTCCAGGGGCCCTGTGGAAGCGCGGGGGTGGGGGGAGGCCTTGTGCTGACAGGGCTCTGAGTGGTGAGCAGGGCCACCCCGAACCCTGGCTTCTCTGCAGGAGGCTGCTACGGCTGCCCGTGGCCCTCAGGAAGGCGGTGTCCCAGAACCAGCGGTAAGACGGTGGGGGCAGAGGGGAGCGCGTGGCGGGGGAGGGTTTCCCCGGGGCCCCTGCTGTGCGGGTCACTGTTCAGAGGGTCACCTTCGGTCCCGCGGGTTCTGAGTACCCCCCCAAGGCTTGAAGAACGTGAGGCCGAGTCGCCGTCCTCCGGAGGCCACCGTGACAGGACACCCCCGCAGAGGGCTTGCCGGGGTTCAGCATGATGGCGCCCTCAGGTTGCCCCGTGTCTGGTCTGCAGTCCCAGCCTTGTCCTCTGAAACAGACACGGTTACAGCAGTACGGGGTCTTTTCTCCTCCCATGAATTCTCCGCACTTCCTCGAGGGGTCAGCTCTGTCCCCCTGTCCTGGCCAGTGTCCCCCCCACCCCAGCCCTGCCCACCTACCAAGGCTCAGCTCTGGGGGCTAGAATAACCCGCCCCTGCCCGGTTCCCGGGCGCCCGTGTGTGTCCCCCAGCCTGTGGGCCCAGCTCGAGTCTGCACAGACCAGGGACCCCGCAGATGCCGCCGCCGCTGCCAGAGCCCAGTTCCTGCAGAAAATGCAGGCGGCCGTATCCTTGCTGGGTTCTCCGGGGCGGGACGGGGCGGGGGGGGGGGGGTCTGGCCAGAGAGGAAGTGCCCTGACCTGCGTGCAGTCCGGCTGGCCCAGCCCCAGGCCCAGTGATGCGGAGGTGGAGGCGGAGGGCCGGCGCCTGCGGAGGGCCTGCACGCTGATGAGACTGCACATGCGGGAGGCGCTCTCGGCAGGTCAGTGAGGGCCCTGATGCGGTCCGGCCGGGCGCAGGCAGGGGCCGGAGTGCCCTGGACCCGACCTGCTCCCTGCCCTTGCACAGCCCGCTCTGACTGGACGCAGGAGTACCGCTGCCTGCTCACCCTGGAGGGACTGCAGGCCATGGCGGGGCGCTGTCTGCAGAGGCTGCAGGAGCTGCAGGCAGGTGAGGCCCAGACCCGGGCCAGGCCCTCGGCTCGGCTCTGCCAGGGACCAGAGGCGGGCGGGCTCACGGTGCGCTGGCCTCTCCCCGGCTGTGCCCCAGCCCCTCACCATGCAGCAGACGTGGTCTCGTGGCCGCGTGTGCTGGTTCGTCCGGTCGCTGGCGTCTTAGCAGTTGAGAGCCAAGGGTGCTGGGAGGTGGTCACTCGTGGGCTGGATAGCGCTGCTCTGTCCTTTGTGGCTTTGAGTGGCTTCAGGGGGCTCTGATTGTTTTTGTTTGTTTATTTATTTGAAAGACAGAGTGACAGAGGAACAGAGAGATGTTGCGTTCACTGGTTCACTCTGCAAACACCCACAACACCCAAGACTTGGCCAGGCTGCAGCTGGGAGCCAGGAACTCCAGCCGGGTCTCCCACGTGAGTGGCAGGATCCCAAACACCTGGGTAATGGCGTGAAGTTTTAAGAGTGAAAAACCAAGTCCCCAGAAGTCCTGTGTAAGCACAGTGGGAAATCCGAGTGGTAAAGGGTGGCCAGGCACACACCTAATCAGCTGTACCTCGTCCTGCAGACAGGCAAGGCAGAGAACTGGGCAGAGGGTGTGTGGGAGCCAGGGGCTGGCTGCGGCCCCATGAAGACACGGCCCCTGGCCTCGGCAGTGGGCGGAGGGTGTGTGGGAGCCAGGGGCTGGCTGCGGCCCCATGAGGACACGGCCCCTGGCCTCGGCAGTGGGCAGAGGGTGTGTGGGAGCCAGGGGCTGGCTGCGGCCCCGCGAGGACACGTCCCCTGTCCTCAGCAGTGGTGGAACAGCCTCCAGGGCCGTGTCTCGCGGGATGGCGCCCTCAGCCCTCGTCGCCCTGTGAGGACAGAGCAGGCCCCCCCTGGAGCCCCCAGCTGCTTTGCTACTCCAGCCCCCAGGAGCTGCAGACCCTGGCCTCCCTCAGGCTGCGGGTGGCCATGCTGGACCAGCAGATCCACTTGCAAAAGGTAGTCCCAGAGCCCAGCCCCCCGGGACGCAACAGCCGTGAACTGGGGCTAACAGGGAGGAGTGAGCCCTGGGCCACCTGCTGGGAGCCCTGGACTCCCTGCCCAGAACTGGGCTCCCTGAGGCCTCGGCCTCATGCTGCTCCCCGCCCCCCAGGTCCTGATGGCAGAGCTGCTGCCCGTGCTGAGCGCCCAGGGAGCACACGGGCCGCCCTGCCTGGCTCTGTGCCGCGCGGTGCACAGCCTGCTCTGTGAGGGCGGCGAGCACCTCCTCAGCGTCCTGCGGGACGACTTGGCTGACTGAGGCCTGCGCCCGGCGCCCAGACGCCCAGAGCCGCTGGGAGCCCGGCCGGGCGGTGCTCCACGGTGGGCTAGTGAGCGGGGGCCCTCCTCACAAACCCATGGTCAGGGCTCCTCGCCGGGCCTTGGGAGCCTTTCCGGGCCACCTGGGTTTGCTCCACCGGAGACCTGAGAGCTGCCTGTGTGACATTAAAACCACTGCAGAGTACGTGTAAATCTCGCCGCGTCCAGACCTGCTGGCTCTGCTGTTTGGTGTCAAAACGAACACCCCTGTGTATGAGGGGAGGGGCCAGGGCACCCCACAGGGACACTGGCCGCCTCCCCCCAAGTTCCTAGAGCTGTGGTGGGTGCATCAGGGAACCACTGGCCCTTGTGGATGGGGCGTGCCACCAGGAAAGCCCCCAGCCCCGGCCCCACAGGGCCAGGAGGTGGGTGGTGGTGCCAGGTCTCCCACCAGCCGGTGGAGTGCTTTGGCAAAACACGTTAGGGGTGGCTCCCTGGCCCTGGCAGGAGGTGGAGTCCCAGCAGGCCAGAACTGACCTGACATGGAGCCTGGGGTTAGGGGCTGCTGGACACGGAAGACCTCGGGCCTCACTGCCCTGGAGGCCCCGCTCCCCTGCTGCCGCCAGAGCCTACATCCAGGTGCTCCCTTCGTGCCCGTCCACCCCAGTGTGTCCCACAGCCGGCAGTCTGCCCAGACCCCTTGCCGCTGGTTCGCCAGCCATACTCTCCACCACCCCTACCGCAGGACAGCAGGCACACAGCCACCTCCCTTCTGGCCAGGCCCAGATGGAGCCCAGCAGTTGCAGACTCATCTGTCTCAGGGCCAATCCGGGGCACTGGTGGCGTCCATTGCATCCCCCAGACACAAGGGCCCTCTTAGGTGGAGATGGGGGTTCCGAATTCAAGGGGTGCAGAAACAAAGGGGAGCACTTCCTGTTGACTCCCACCCTCTCTGATGGCCCACCAAAGCCAGGAGGGGGCGGGCGAACTCCCAGGCGTCCCCCATGGCGTCACTGTGTCCCGGGCCAATAGGCTGTGACGTGGCGGACGCGCGCAGGGGCTGCGGTGGGTGTCCACTCCAACCCGCACTCAGCCACTGCGTCCGCAGCATGAGCGTGCCCGGGCCCCGGCCCGCGGAGCCGGCCACGGCATCCGCGCCCTCCCCGCCGGGACTCGCGCCCCCGGAACCCCTCGGGGCCCTGCGCGCGCTGCTCCTGGCCACGGGCGGCGCGGGGGGCTCGTGGCCTCGCTGCGTCCTGCCGTTTGGCGCCCTGGCCATACTGGCTGGCGCAGCCGCCACGGCCATCACCTTCTCGTTGCGCGGACCCCTCCTGGACTTGGCCCAGGGCGCATCGCTGGCTGCGCTCGGCGGGGGCCTCGGGCTGCTGACCGCCGCCTTCCTGTGCTGGCGCGGGCGGAGGGCCGGGCGCGGCGGGCGGCGGGAGCTGGGGACGCCCTGAGCCCGCGCGCGAGGCCCCCTCCCAGCAAGGTCAAGGCGAGTGGGGCGCCGCCCCCCCTCCGGCTTGGCGGGGCCTGGCGCGCCGGTCGCCTAAGCCCCCTCCCACACCCCGCCTCAAACCGTTTCAGTCCTTGGTCCTCCCGATGTGGCCGGGTGGGGAGGTGGTGCTACGGGTCTTCCGCCCTCCCCTCTCCCCCGCCCCCAGCCACCCAGTGCTGCTCTGGCGCGCAGAGCTGATGGCGACTGCAGAGCGGGCCTGGCGGAGCGCGCGGCGGGAGGGAGCCCTCACGCGACCGGGGTCCCGCCTGCAGCGCGGGAGACGCGGTGGGGGGCGGTGTAGGGACGTGGACTGGGCGTGACCACCCCCGTGGGCGGGAGACGCAACCTGCTGTGTCTCCCCCGAGCTGTCTCCCGCGCTGGTTTGGAAGCCCCTCAATAAACGTCTGTGCAGTGTACGTGAACAAGTGGTGGCTTGCACTGTCTCTCGAGGGGCCGGGGGTCCTGGGGCCGGGCGGGGGATTCTTTGATCCGTCTCGCCTTCTAAGAGGGACCGACCTCCAGCCCCCTGCGGGCTTGGTGCTAGCAAGCCCCCCTGCCCCTCTCCCCAACAGGCCCGCAGCTGTCACTGGGGTGGGGGCCCTGGGGAGATGCAGGTGGGGGAAGGGGATTGTGGGAGGCTTGAGAGGCCCCTGTCAGGGGCTGGGGGTCTGTGGGGAGGGCCTCGGTGACTGGCACCATCTGGAGGCAGATGTGTGAGGGAGGGCTCAGCCGCAGCCTCCTCCCAGGGGAGCAGTGGGTGGGGCGCCTCCTCCCTGCTGACCCACCTACATCTCCAGCAGAAGGGCTGAGCCCTGGGCAGGCCACCGGACGTTCTGGACACGCCAGCCCGCTGCCCGCTGGGCTGGGGACAGAGAGGCTGCTGCCGCGGTCCTGTGGGGCTGGCAGCTGGGTTTCTCCGGGGCCTGCGCCCAGGCCCAGTGGGACCCCAGTGTCCCTGCCGGCTCCTCGCCACTGCCCTAGAGGGTGGACCTCAGCCCCCTCGCTCCCCCCAGAGCTCACTGTGGAAGAGGGTCACCAGGAAGGTGTTGGTTCTGAACTTGACCCATGCCAGAGTGGAGCGTAAACGCGTGCCAGACCCCTCCTCGCTGGCCTACTTGCTGTAAGGTCAGAGTCTCAGGTGAAGTCGAAGGGCAGGGCCCTGTGGCACCCCCATCTCCGTGCTTGCGGGCCGGCTGGAGTGCGTTAGGTGGTCCAGGAGCCCCGCCAGGGCCCCGTCGCCCGCCCTGCTGTTCCTGCTCCTCACGGTCAGCCCTCCTCCCTGCTCCGTCTCCTGGCGCTCTCTCCCAAACAGCAGATTCTGCTTCTCCCCCATCCTCTTCCTGTTGGTCCCTGGGGCACCTGTGGCCCCAACCAGGTTGGCAGCTCTGCCTGCACAGACACTCCTGAGCTACGGTCAGCCTCGGGCCCCGGCACGGTGCCCACCCCGAGCCCTCCCTCGGATGCTGGGCCTCCTCTGCCAGCGACCTACAGGTTCTCAGGAGCTGGGTGGGTGTGTCCACAGCTTTCCCTGGCCCTCGTGGCTGCGGCTGCCCCGTCCCCAGCTGGGCCTCTGCCTCAGTTTCCCGGCATGTACCTGCTGAGGCATGAGCCACTTGTAACCAGGCACTTCCAGAGGGTCAACCCACATCCCCTGCCTTCCACAAGTCCTCACCAGCATGCAAGGGGCCACCTGGCGGGCTGTACCCACCCCAGCTTCCATTTCCCTCCCGCCAGCTCCAACTGCCGGGCAGAGACACTGGGAGACCCAGCCGTGTTCTGGGGTAAGACTTTGGGCAAGGGATGGGCATTGTGGTATGACAACACCAGCATCCAAATGGAAGTGCCAGCCATGCAGCTCCCGGCCAAGGCACCTGGAGAAGCAGCAGAACGAGGCCCTACCACCCATGTGGGAAACCCACACGGAGCTCCAGCCTCCTGGCTGTGGCCTGGCCCAGCCCAGGCCATTGTAATCATTTCGGGGAATAAACCAGATCTCTCACTCTCTCTCTGCCTTTCAAATAAAATAAATAAATTTTTGAGAGAAAGAGAGACAGCGCAAGGCTTGGCCAGACCCCACTGGGCACGGTTGGCCTGATGCATTAGCTGTCCCAAGGCTGCCACGGAGACTCCAGTGTGTCCAGCTCCCCGCTGGGGCCTCCCAGCAGTTCCGCAGAGCCTGCCGGCGACACCGACAGCCACGCCACGCCATGCACTCAGCACACAGGGCTCTGGGACTCAGAATCAGACCTGCCCATATCCTGGGGGCTTTCACTGGCGCAGGCTGCTTGCTGCATTGAGGATGCCTCGGCCACCCAGGGTAGAACCCTCAGCCGCCCGGCCCGGCTGGCTGCCTCATGCAGGAGGCTGCCCGACCCCTGCCCTGCGCGTGGCAGAGCCCCAGGAGCAGTAAGGCCTGGCTCCAGGCCTGAGACCCGGCTGGGTGGTCCCCCACGGGCTGCAGGGTTGAGCCGCCCCCTCCAGACCCCTCCCGCCAACGCATTCCTGGCGCCCGGGCCCCTCCCCCGGCTCCAGGGCCTCCCAGCCCCCTCCCCCGCCGGCCCAGCCTGAGCCTGAATCTGCTTCTGATTCCGACTGGGCCCCCTCCTCTCTTCTCCCTCCTTCCCGGCCCGGGCAGCCCCGCCCCCGGCTGGGCCCAGGCCTGCGCCTGCTGCGCCCCCCACCCCCTCTTGGCACAGTTCGTCCGCCCTCACTGCAGCCGGGAGGAGGCGGCGGCCCCGGGCGCCCCAGGCCCCGCCCGCCCACGGCCCTTCCCGGGAGGCCGGGAGACCTGCTCGGCCCGGCCCTCGGTGGGTGAGTGCGAGCGCAGGGCGGCGGGTGGGGCCTCCGCGGGCGGAGGCACCGGGAGCGGGGTCGCAGCCTGTCATCGCCGCGGGCCCAGCGGGAGGACGCGCCAACATCCCCGCTGCTGCGCTCGGCCCGGGGCGCGCCCGCCGCCGCTCCCACCGCTGTGCCCGGGCTGGGGCCGCCCGGGGGCTTTGCACGCTCGGCACTGCGAGGCCGGCGGGCAGCGTCGTGGGACCCTGGCCGGCTGGCGCGCTCGCGGCGGCTCTGGCCATGCCCGGCTGGCCGTGGGGGCTGCTGCTGACCGCGGGCACGCTCTCGGCCGCGCTGAGCTCGGGGCCGCCGGCGTCCGCCGACCCCTGCCACGACGAGGGCGGCGCGCCCCGCGGCTGCGTGCCGGGCCTGGTGAACGCAGCCCTGGGCCGAGAGGCGCTGGCGTCCAGCACGTGCGGGCGTCCGGCCACTCGGGCCTGCGACGCCTCGGACCCGCGGCGGGCGCACCCCGCGGCGCTCCTGACCTCGCCAGGGGGCTCAGCAAGCCCCCTGTGCTGGCGCTCGGATGCGCTGACGCAGGCCCCCTTCAACGTGACCCTCACCGTGCCCCTGGGCAAGGCTTTCGAGCTGGTTTTCGTGAGCCTGCGCTTCTGTTCGGCTCCTCCAGCCTCCCTGGCCCTTCTCAAGTCGCAGGACCACGGCCGCAGCTGGGCCCCCCTGGGCTTCTTCTCTTCCCACTGTGGCCTGGATTACGGCCGGCCGCCTGCCGCCGCCCGCAGCCCTGCTGGCCCGGGGCCTGAAGCCCTGTGCTTCCCTGCACCCCAGGTGCAGCCCGATGGGGGTGGCCTCCTGGCCTTCAGCGTGCAGGACGGCAGCCCGGCAGGCCTGGACCTGGACAGCAGTCCCGTGCTGCAGGACTGGGTGACGGCTACCGACATCCGAGTGGTGCTCACAAGGCCTGCCAGGCCCGGGGACGCCGGGGACGCGGAGACCACCGCGCCCTACTCCTACTCGGCCACCGAGCTGCAAGTGGGCGGCCGCTGCAAGTGCAATGGGCACGCCTCGCGCTGCCTGCTGGACGCCCAGGGCCGCCTGACCTGTGACTGCCGGCACGGCACCGAGGGGCCCGACTGCGGCCGCTGCAAGCCCTTCTACTGCGACAGGCCGTGGCAGCGGGCCACAGCCCGGGAGGCCCACGCCTGCCTCGGTGAGGCCTGGGAGGGCGGCCTGGGGGACCTCGGGCCGGGCCGGCCTGCCCCTGACCCGTGCCTCCCCACAGCTTGCTCCTGCAACGGTCACGCCCGCCGCTGCCGCTTCAACATGGAGCTGTACCGGCTCTCGGGCCGCCGCAGCGGGGGCGTCTGCCTGAACTGCCGGCACAACACCGCCGGCCGCCACTGCCACTACTGCCGGGAGGGCTTCTACCGCGACCCGGGCCGGGCCCTGAGCGACCGGCGCGCCTGCAGAGGTGAGCCTGCCACCGGCCACCCACGCCCCCTGGTTTGCCCGAACCCCAGGCGGCTCCTGACCAGGTCCTGCCCGCGTCCGCCCTCAGCCTGTGACTGTCACCCGGTCGGTGCCGCCGGCAAAACCTGCAACCAGACCACAGGCCAGTGTCCCTGCAAGGACGGCGTCGCGGGCCTCACCTGCAACCGCTGTGCCCCCGGCTTCCAGCAGAGCCGCTCTCCGGTGGCACCCTGCGTCAGTGAGTGACCGTGCCCTGCCTCAGCCCCGGCCCGAGCCCCGCAGCTCCCTCCGCCCCAGCATCACAGGTCCCTGTACCGCCTTCTCCGCAGAGACTCCTGTCCCTGGCCCCACCCAAGAGAGCCGCCCCGTGGAGCCACAGGGTGAGCGGACACAGCACAGGGCCCGTCTGGGAGGAACCTGGCGGAGAGAGGGTGGAGCGGGGCGGGGGGGTGGGATCCGTGCCAGCCTTCGCCCACCCCTCCCCGCAGACTGCGACTCGCACTGCAGACCTTCCCGCGGCAGCTACCGCATCAGCCTGCGCAAGTTCTGCCGCAAGGACTACGGTAGGCTGCCCCCCACCCCGGCCCGCCTCCCGCCTCCCGCGCGGCCCCCGGGCTCCCCGCCTCCGGCGGCTGTCCCCGCGCCCCCCCTCCCCCGCCCCGCGGAGCCCTGCGCTCCTACCGCGGGCCGCCCCGTCTGACTCCGCCCCTCCCGCCCTCCCCGCAGCGGTGCAGGTGGCGGTGAGCGCGCGCGGGGAGGCGCGCGGCGCGTGGACGCGCTTCCCAGTGGCCGTGCTCGCCGTGTTCCGGAGCGGCGAGGAGCGAGCGCGGCGCGGGAGCAGCGCGCTGTGGGTGCCGACCCAGGACGCGGCCTGCGGCTGCCCGCACCTGCTACCGGGCCGCCGCTATCTGCTGCTGGGGGGCGGGCCGGGGGTCACGGCCGGAGCCGGGGGAGGCCGGGGCCCCGGGCTCAGCGCCGCCCGCGGAAGCCTCGTGCTACCCTGGAGGGACGCGTGGACGCGGCGCCTGCGGAGGCTGCAACGGCGCGAGCGGCGGGGGCGCTGCCGGGCGGCCTGAGCCCGCGAGCCGCGCTGGGCCTGGGCGGGGCCCCGCTGCGCGCCGGGGCGCCCGTTCCGCCCCTGCTGTCGCGGGTCCCCGAGTCCCCACTCGTGCGGCGTGCGTCGCCACCGGGGCCCTGCGCCGTCACCGCCGGCGCTTCCCTGGGCCCCGAGGGGATGTGCCCGACGCCGCGACACAGAGGCGCGCCGCGGCGACCCCGAAGGGCTGCGCGCGGGCTCCCTGGGCGGCCGAGACTCCCCCATGCCGTCTGCCGACCCCTCAGGGCCGAGGGCACACCCAGGGCCACTGTGAGCCAGCTCGCCCTCCCCCACGCACTGTGGTCCGACAGAGCGCGCGCTGGCCTCCCGCAGGCGCCGTGGCCACCGACTCCGCTGCCCACGGCCCGCAGGGGGCGCTGCGGCGCCTCCTCCCGCCCACCAGGACCGCTGCCTCTGTGCAGCTGCCCACGACCCTGTCCCCAGCTGCCTCTGCCCGTGACCCTGAGTCCAGTCTGGACCTCAGCCTGCCAGGGCTCCTCCGCGCCTCCCTCCCCCCGGAGCCCCTGCGCCCCTTGTCCGCCAGGTCGGGAGCGGCCCGGGAGGCACTCCGGAGGACGGCCATGCGAGCGCCCGGTCCTCGGACACCGCGGCCGCCGTCTCGGGCTCCCCGCGCGGGGCCCGGGGCTCCGCGGGCGCATGCTCCGGCCGCCGCCGCGCCTCAGCGCGCATGCCCAGAGCCGGGCCGGGCCGGGACCCGCGGGCGCGGCGGGGTGGGCAGCGCGGCGCGCGCTCGGCGGGGGCGGGGCCGCGTGCGCGCGTGCGCAGACGGCCGGGGCGCCGTCGTGCGGCGAGCGGAGCAGGCGGCGCGGCTCGCGGAGGTGGGTGTGCGGCGCGGTGCGGGGTGGAGAGGCGGGCGCCGGGCCGCGGGGCTGGGCGCGGCTGTCATCGCGAGGGGGTGGTGCCGGGGTCGCGGCGCGCGTCCCGGGCTGCGGGGCCTCTCCGCATTCGGGGTGCCCTGGCCTTGGCGCGAGTCGGGGGGCTCCGCCCCGGCCGCGGGGCGCGATGCGGGGGCCCTGGCGGCCGACGCCCCGCAGGGCGAAGCGGAGGAGGCGTCGCGGGAGCCGGCTGTGTGTCGCCCTCTCCCGGGGCTCTTTCCGCTCTCGCCCGGTCGGAAGTGCAGCAGATGTCCGCGCGGACCGGCCGCCCCTGTCACCCGTTACCTGCCCCAGGGTGGCGCCTGGGGGTCCCCCGCCCCGGAGCCCCTGCCGCCGCGCGCAGGTGCAGCTGCAGGCTAGAGCGGGCGCGGGCGGGGGCGCCACGGCCTGGTGACCAGGCTCGGGTCACTGCTCCATCGCAGTTGTGCCCTGGGCCTCTGGTCGAGGCTGAAGGTTGGTCCGAGGACCCGCGGGGTGGTGCGCAGGGCCAGCCGGGCCGCCGGGGTATCGCCCCCTGTGCCCGCGGGCAGCTGGCGGGGAGGGCCGTCCCGGGATTCGCAGGGCTGCGGCCGCTGCTCTGTGCCCAGCACACGTGCGCCATTGCTGCATTTCAGGGACCCCGGCTGGTAGAGACCGACCCAGATCGGAGGGGATGGGGAGGCTTCACCAAGGGGGAGCTGTCAGCCCTGGCCGACCCCGGGACCCCTCGGCCCTCCTCCTGCCTGGCGTGGGGGTGGGGTGGGGTGGGAGGTTCTTTCTGAGTGTTTTGAAAGGAGTCCCGGTGCTGTTGCCAGCAAGACGTGCCCTGGTGCGGATCTCATCGGGGTCGGGGTGACCTTGCCGCGTCGGCTGGGAGGGGTGAGCGTCTGGGGTGCGGACATAATCTAGTAATCCGGCAGGCTCTCCACAGCAGCCATTACATCCGGCCGGGTCTGCGTGTCCACCTGCAGGTGGGCCTCGGGCACCGAGCCGCTGCGTCATCCTTGCGGCCCGAGCCGGCCTGGGGCGACACACTTGAGTGTTGGCCTGAGTCTGGTCTAAGGCACATACAACAGCCAGGCAGGCAGTAAAAAAGCACTTAACAGTCCCGTTCAGCGTTCTCCCTGTCTGAGCGCGCCAGCTGTGTGTGACAGCTCTAAACACGGAGAAGCCCTGCCATCGAGGCAGCCGCTTCAAGTGTCGCCTTCCAAACCAAGATAAAATCGAAAAACAAAAACCAGCCTTGGGCTTTCTGCTGAGAACCAGTTTGAGTTCATGATTCAGTGACGTCCTCTGTCCTCGGCGTGCGTGTTTTTGTCACGTGAACCGGCGCTGTGACAGCGCAGTGCCGTGCGGGAGTTGGCCTCTGCCTGGCACAGGGCGGGCGAGAGGAGCCCTCCGGGCCGGGGGCAGCGTGTGCAGTGACAACGGTGGCTTGGGGGGGCCGCGGAAGAAGGAGTTAGGGAGCGGGGCTGACAGCGTTGGCCCCAAGTGTGACTTGTATTCTGAGTGGTGCAAGCCACAGAAGGGGCTCAGCTTTGTGAGTGACCTGGTCGCGGTGGGCGGCTGCCTGGGGCCACAGCACCCCCGGACGTGTAAGGACGCAGGAGGGTAAGACAGCAGGACCAGGGGCTCCCGGGCAGGGGGCAGGGCGGGCGTTGGCGGGGTTCCCCACTGCTCCCCACCCCCGGTCAGGAGCTGCCAGCATCCAGGCAGCAGGTGGGCAGCTGCGATCTGGAGCTGGGCCGTGTTCTGGGCGTTCGTGTGCCGTGGGTTGGGTCTTCCTGGGAGAGCCTGCGGACTGGCAGCAACACCGAACCCGGCAGGCCCCTGGGAGGTGGCAGCAGGCCGACGGCTCAGGGGGGGGGAGGGGCTGGGCCCTCCTGTCTGTGACAGATGGACTTTGCTTCTTGGGCTGAAGGGCGGGACTGGGCTGCCGCAGGTGTGCCTGGGGCCTCCTATCTCACGTGCCCCTTCCCCCTTTGGGGCCCTGGGTTGGTACCCCCAGGACGTCCTCCCAGGCACCCCTGTGGGAGCACAGGGCCTTGCAGCAGGTGGACCTTGGGAGCATTGGCGCAGTGTGGGGCCCCCGACCCGTGTTCCTCCCTGGGTGAGGAAAGGAGCCGGTGTGTCCCCAGCCAGACTGCCGAGTCTCTCCCGTGTCTCCCGGGGCAGGAGGTCCTGGTTGCAGGCCGTGCCTGGGCAGGGAAGTCCTCTCTGCATCTCCCCTGGGCGGCACCTGCTGGTGGTTACGCGGGTCTGACGGTGCCTTGCACACTCCCGGGTACCGCTCTCCGGTGGGTGACTGCCGGTGAAAGCCCTGGACTGCGTGGAGCGTGTGGCCTGTCCTGTCGCGCTCCCCCTGACCTCCCCTACCAGGCCCCTCCTGACAAGGGGCCCCCTGCCCCCGTCCCGGCACACCCGCGGGTGGCAGAGGGCTGAGGCTCGGGTGGGGCTCCTGCTCCCGGCACACCGGGGCGCTGTCCTTTCTCGGGGCCTCTGGGTCCTTGGAGCCTGCAGGGCCTGCGCTGACTGAGCCGAGTGGCTCCCGGGCGCCCAGCGGGTCCTGCCCTCCATGCTGTCCCAAGGAACCCGGGCCCCTCATGCTGTGGTACCCCGCTGAGCCAGTCTCCTCGTGGACCAGGGCCCCAGGGCCCGGCGCTTGCCAGTTGTAGCACCCACGCCTGAATCGGCATGATCGGTACCCCTGGCCTGAGGCAGGACTCACGGGAGCTGGGCGGGGCCTCGCACGCGGCACGCTGGCATGCAGGAAGCGTGGCTTGCATGCCTCCTGGAGTGGTGGGGTGCGCGTGACTGGGTGTGGGCGGCTCTCGTGCTGGGTCTGAAGGCGCTGGCCCAGGGCCTCCTGGGGGCAGAGCACACTCCTGCCAGGGCTGTCGTCCGGAGCCCAGAGAGAAAGATCCTGTGTTAACTGCAGCCCGGTCTGCGTGGCCCACACAGGGCTGTGGCAGCGGCGCCGCGTGGCTCTGGAGACCTGCATCTGAATCGGCAGGCGGGCCCGCCCCAGCCTTGGAGCCGTGACGAACACCTGTCGCACCTGGCACGTGCCCGCCTTTGTCTGCCCGGCACAGGGCCCACTATCAAGTTCCCCGGCAGCCGGCTGCACGGGCGTCACTGTGGAATGCTGGCACCGCTGACGCTCTGCACGGCGCTCCCCGTGCTTTTTCGGCCTTCAGAATTAAATTTCCCCCTCGGGCCCGAGTGGTTTGCCGTTGTCCTTGGTGTCTGCCTGTTTCCCGGCTCTGGGTTCCTCCTCCCTGGGGCGTATAGGGTGCCGAGCTGGGCAGATGAGCAGGGCATGGCCCCAGGTCCTGGAGGCGGAAATGGATTGGCAGGCTCAGCCCTGCCCCGGGGACGGGGGCGGGGGCGGGGAGGGACAGGCCATCCCTCTGAGTGGAGCGTGACCACTGCCCTGGGCACCAGCAGGAGAGGCGGGTCCAGGGAGGATCGTAGGTGGGAAGTCTGCACCGAGCGCCGTCGCCAAGGCACTCAGGAGACGTCTGGGCAGCGGCTGTAGGGGCCAGGCCATCCGCACCAGACGGTACCGGCCAGGAAGAGGGTGGACCCTTGCATGTCCCAGAGGACCTGGCCGGGAGCCGCAGAGCCAGGAGAGGTGAGGTGTGTGCGGAGTGGGCAGCCTCGTGCTCAGTAGGCGAGGCCCGAGGGTGTCCGGGGAGAGGCAGCCGGGGCGGAGGGGCCGGCGCTCCCGCCAGCGACCTGCCTGCAGGGCCGGGGAGGAATCTCGGTTTTCTGTCCCGCCGGGTTCGAGGCTGGAATGTGCAGCGGAGAACCTAGGTCCCCAGGAAGTGAGAACGAGGACCGAGAAGGGCATCAAGCCAAGCCCATGGCTGCGCGGGTCACAGAGGGCTGGCCGGAGAGAAGAGTGGAAGGGTGAAGCCGTGAGCCGTGAGCTGTGAGCCAGCACCGGGAACTGGAGAGGGTGCTGGCGGGCGGGCCAGGGAGGCCTGCCAGGCGGCGGCGGCTCACAAGCTGGCACCAGCAGGCCCACGGCGTGATTCCTCCCCGCCCAGGCTGCCGTCTGGTGCTTCAGCCTGGCTTCGGCTGCTGGCCCTGTTTCCAGGTGGCTGAGGTGGGAGGAGGGGCTGAGGCTTGGCTGGGCTGGGAGGTGGTCCCTGGGTCCCACGTGGGGGAGGGGAGTTTTGCCCCCTGAGCTCAGGGGCTGGGTTCCTGGG
>CM027397.1:35417178-35444169 GCA_015711505.1 Sylvilagus bachmani | reverse complement strand
GCGCGCACACCCACACCCGCACACACGAAGCCACCGCGGGCTGAGGCAGGGGCACAGCTGCCCCAGTCTGGGGAGCGGGAAGTGAAGCCGGACTCGGACTGAGAGCCGGGCTGACTCATGTGCCCCTGGTTCCTGCCCCACGGCCCCTGGGCAGGACACGGAAGCGGCTGCCCGGGGCAGGGTGCCTGGGGGAAGGCGGCGAGGCCTTGTGCGCAGGAGGCAGGCAGGTGGGCTTGTTCAGCGGGCACCCTGCCTGGAGGGTGGGCTTGTTCAGTGGGCAGCCCGCCTGGAGGGCCAGCTCTGCCCCCTTTGCGTCCCCGTCCCAGGAGCTGGGTTTGTTGTGCGTGTCAGGCTGAGGGGCAGGTGAACCTGGAGTTTTGCCCTGTGATTGGCTCGTGTTTGACCTCTGTAACTCTGCATTCGTACAACCCTCATGTAGTAATAAAAACTTTTAAACCAAGGAAGCCACTCTGGGCCTGGTTGGTTGGGATTTTTTGCTTTTTATTTTCTAGTTTATTTATTTGAAAGAGAAAGAGAGCCCCCCCATCTGCTGGTCCATGCCCCAGTGCCGTTCAGTCAGCCCAGGCCTCCCGGGCGGGGCGGAGGTACCCAGGGGCCTGTCCCCACTGCTGCCTCCCGGGGCATGCACCAGGGGCTGGAGCGGAGGTCAGCCCAGGTGCTCCGACCTGGGAGCCACACCTCTACTGCTGGGCTCCGCGCTGAACTGGAGGTCCTCACAGCCCTGGCTGCCCACCCAGAAGCAGCGGGCTCTCTGTTTGGGTGGGGGTTTGGGACAGAGGAAGGGGGGCTCCTTCTTGGTCTCCGGCTTGGTCCTCGGCCCAGGGTCCCTCTGGATCCCATGTGTCCCTGACCCCTGGGCCTGCTGCTCCCTGTGGGGACTTTGCACCTGGGGTGTCGTTGTAACACTCAGGGCAGCTGGGCGGCGCTGGTGCTCCTGGGAAGGAGCTGGCTCTTCTCCCTCTGGGGTCGTACCGGGGGTCAGTGGCAGTGGACTCACATGTGGGAGACCGTGCAGCGTGGCCAGGGCGACAGTGACCCCCACTGCCTCCTGGCCCAGGACAAGGCAGACTTACCAGGGGCCCCGCGGTCTCCTCCTCCTGGGGAGCAGGGGCCAACCTGGCCACGGGCTTGCCCAGGGGCACACGTTGAGGTCGGCTCCCTGTTACTCTCAGAAGGCCTGTTCAGGTTTCCCGTAGGGTAGCCCTGTGAAGGCAGGCTCCGTGGGTTTATGCCTGAAAACATTGAAAGCAAGAACTCAGATTTTTTAAAAATACTTATTTAATTATTTATTTGAAAGGCAGAGTTTGAGAGAGAGAGAGAGAGAGAAGATCTTCCATCTGCTGGTTCACTCCCCAAATGGCCACAACAGCCAGAGCTGGTCTGATCCGAAACCAGGAGCTTCTTCTGGGTCTCCCACGTCGGTACAGGGGCCCAAGGACTTGGGCCATCTTCCACTGCTCTCCCAGGCCATAGCAGGGAGCTGGATCGGAAGTGGAGCAGCTGGGACTCGAACTGGCGCCCATATGGGATGCAGGCACTGCAGGCAGCGGCTTTATCCTCTGAGCCACAGCGCTGGCCCTGGGACTCAGACACTTAAACTCATTTGCGTAGCAGCCCTGCTCACAGCAGCCGAGAGGCAGAAGCAGTGTGGGTGTCTGCACACAGATGGCCGGAACGTGGTCTGTCCACGCAGCCGGGGTTAGCGTCCACAAGAAGGGATTTCGACGCGGCCGCGGCAGTGGGGGCTTCGTTGTAAGGGAAAGGACAGATGCTGTGCGCCGCTCCCCAGGGCTGCGGGGCGGGGCCGGCAGGGGCCGAGGCTGCCCGGAATGGTTCACGTGCAGGATTCCCATCATGAGAACTTTGCTGTCCACAAACCTCAGCAGCCAGGTGTGTGCTGAAGCAAACGGTGGTTCTCTTGTCTGTCTGTTTTTAAGATTTGTTTATATGCCAGGCAGAGACAGAGAAAGCAAACATCTTTGACCGGCTGCTTCCCTCCCCACGGGCCCCCAACAGCCAGGAGCTCCACCCGGTCTCACGCTTGTGGCAGGGGCCCCAGCTGGTCTCACATGCATGGCAGGGGCTCCACCCGGTCTCACACACATGGCAGGAGATCCAGCTGGTCTCACGCTTGTGGCAGGGGCTCCAGCCGGTCTCACGCGTGTGGCAGGGGCTCCAGCCGGTCTCACACACATGGCAGGAGATCCAGCCGGTCTCACGCGTGTGGCAGGAGCTCCAGCCGGTCTCACACGCGTGGCAGGAGCTCCAGCTGAGTCTCACACGCGTGGTAGGAGCTCCAGCTGGTCTCACGCGTGTGGCAGGGGCCCCAGCCGGTCTCACGCGTGGCAGGGCTCAGGTACTTGTCATCCTCTGCTGCCTCCCGGTGTGTCAGCAGGGAGCTGGCTCAGAGTGGGCAGTGATGTGGGATGTGGAGCCCCGGGCAGCGGCTTAACTGGCAGCGCCGCAGCCCCCCACCTTCCGGTGGAAGGGAGAGTGGGGCCAGAGGGGGCCATTTTAGCAGAATTCATACATCCCTTATGTAATGAATTTTTTGCAAATTTCTGTAATTGTAATTTTTTTATTCGGTTATTTTTTTAAATGTATTCATTTATTTATCTGAAAGGCAGAGTTAGAGAGAGAGAGGAAGAGACAGAGAGAATCTTCCATCTGCCAGTTCACTCCCCAAATGGCTACAATGGCCAGGGCTGGGCTGAGCCAGGCCGAAGCCCGGAGCCTGGAGCTCCGTCCGGGTCTCCCAGGTGGGTGCAGCGGCCCAAGCACTTCAGCCATGTTCTGCTGCTTTCCCAGGTGCACTAGCAGGGAGCTGGACTGGAGCAGCTGGGGCTTGAACCGGTGCCCAGGTGGGATGCTGGTGCTGCAGGCAGGGTCTTTACCCGCTACACCACAGCGCCGCCCCCCGCCCTTAGTATTTTTAGTAGCACTGTCTTTCCTATTTTTCGGTGAATGTTCTAGATGCCAGAGAAGCCGGGACAGTCTGGTCCAAAACTCACCGAGGCAGTCCTGCCGTGTCTCAGGACACTCGTGGCATCGCAGGTGGGAAGGCTGTGTGGTACACAGCTGTGCCCGGGACAGCGGCCCCAGCCGAGGCAGGTGTACGGCTGCTGTGTCCAGACCTCACTGTCCCCATCCAGTGACCCTCACCCCGGCTCCGTGGCCCATCTCACCATTTCTTCTCTTGTTGTCTTTTTGTAAAATTTGTTTATTTTAGTAGAGAGGCACAGTTACAGAGAGAAAGGGAGAGACAGAGAGAGAAGCCTTTGGTCCACTGGTTCACTCCCCAGATGGCTGCCACAACCAGGCTGGGCCAGCCCAGAGCCAGAAGCTTGGAACCCCATCCGGGTCTCCCATGTGGGTGCCAGGGCCGAACCACCTGGGCCATCTTCCGCTGCATGGCAGGCACATGAGCAGGGAGCTGGACCAGAAGTGGAGCAGCTGGGACTTGAACCGGTGCCCATGTGGGATGCCGCACCGTGGCACCGGCCCGGGGATGGTGCCCTGAGCCGGTTGTGCCTCAGAACCTGGGTGATCCCTTCCGGCAGCTTCCTGCGCAGCCTCGGTCCAGGACTCAGGACGCCCGGGAGCGGCTGTGTATGTTACATGAGGGACCTTCTGTCGCTGCCTCGGAAGTTAACACGGGCAACAGGTGCACTAAAAATGTCTTCTACCCCTCCAGGGTGCAGGATGGCGGGCAGGTGTACAGAAAGCCCTCGGCGAGGGTGCTGGACGACCTAGCCGGACCCCACGGCCCCCGCCCCCGCCCGCCCAGGGCCCTCCTGACCTGGCCACACCAGGCGGTATGGACTCCCCCGGCTACAACTGCTTCGTGGACAGGGACAAGATGGACGCCGCCATCCAGGACCTGGGGCCCAAGGAGCTGAGCTGCACCGAGCTGCAGGGGCTGAAACAGCTGGCGCGCCAGGGCTACTGGGCCCAGAGCCACGCCCTGCGGGGCAAGGTGTACCAGCGCCTGATCCGCGCCGTCCCGTGCCGCACGGTCACGCCCGACGCCAGCGTCTACAGCGACGTCGTGGGCAAGATCGTGGGCAAACACAATGGTAGCAGCCTGCCGCTGCCCGAGTTCGTGGACAGCACGCAGGTGCCCAGCTACTGCCTGAACGCGCGGGGCGAGGGCGCCGTGCGCAAGGTCCTGCTGTGCATCGCCAACCAGTTCCCCGACATCTCCTTCTGCCCCGCGCTGCCCGCCGTGGTGGCACTGCTGCTGCACTACAGCCTGGACGAGGCCGAGTGCTTCGAGAAGGCCTGCCGCCTGCTGGCCTGCAACGAGCCCGGCCGCAGGCTCATCGACCAGAGCTTCCTGGCCTTCGAGTCCTCCTGCATGACCTTCGGCGACCTGGTGAGCAAGTACTGCCAGGCGGCGCACAGGCTCATGGTGGCCGTGTCGGAGGACGTGCTGCAGGTCTACGCCGACTGGCAGCGCTGGCTGTTCGGGGAGCTGCCCCTGAGCCACTTCGCCCGCGTCTTCGACGTCTTCCTGGTGGAAGGCTACAAGGTGCTGTACCGCGTGGCCCTGGCCATCCTGAAGCTCTTCCACAAGGCGCAGGCCGGGCAGCCGCTCGCGCCGGACAGCGTGAGGCAGGACATCCGGGCCTTCGTCAGGGACATCGCCCAGACCGCGTCCCCCGAGAAGCTGCTGGAGAAGGCCTTCGCCATCCGCCTCTTCTCCCGCAAGGAGATCCAGCTGCTGCAGCTGGCCAACGAGACGGCGCTCAAGCGGAAGGGCATCACCGTCAAGCAGAAGAGGTGGGCGGGGGCCCGGCGTGCGCCCACCGGCCCGGGCTGCCTCTGGCCGTGCGGGTGGGAGAACCTGGAGAGCAGGGCGGGCCTTCTGGGTGCAGGAAGAGGCGTTGGGAGTGAGGCCCCCGCCTGCCGTGGGAGCTGGCGCCAGAGCGTCGCTTCCACACGTGGCCCCTGCTCTGCCGCTGCAGCGAGGGCTCGTGGGGCAGCGGGGCGGGGATGGGTCCCCATGTGCCGGGACCATCTCAGCAGCTGGCCCCGCGGCCTCCTCGTGCCGGGCCGCAGGAACAGGCGTCTGGGCGCCGTCACTAACCTCTCCTTGTCTGTTTTATTTTTCTTCCTCTCCGTGTTCGTTGCTTCCTCCTGTTTCTCAGTGTCTCGCTTTCTAGAAGGTAGGTCTGAACTGCAACCGCACGCCCGGCCCCTCTGCCGGCTCGCTCCGTCTCCCTGCGCCCGGCCGACGCGCGTGCTGGCTTCGCGGTGCCGCCTCAGCCTGCCTGTCTGTCCGTCTGTCCGCTTACCTGTGTCTGCTGGTGCTTGGCTGGCCCCTGGCCCTCGACGTGCCAAAGCTGACTCACCTGTGCCCTGATTTCCCAGAAAAAAAAAAAAAAGCTGCTTTTGTCCGCAGCAGGCTGGGCGCTGCCCCCTCTCGGTCACGGGTTGGGAGGTGGGCCCGGGCCATGGCCGTCCCCAGTTCCTCCCTGCCCGGCTGCCGGAAGTGGGCCGTCCAGCTGGCTGAGTAGGAGACACGGTGCTGGGGGGTGGGGCGGCCGGGCCGAGGTCAGCTCAGGCTCTGAGCCCTCCCCGCGCTTCCCAGGCAGTTTGTGCACCTGGCCGTGCACGCGCAGAACTTCCGCTCGGAGATCGTCAGCGTGAAGGAGATGCGAGACCTCTGGTCCTGGGTGCCCGAGCGCTTCGCCCTGTGCCAGCCTCTGCTGCTCTTCTCCTCGCTGCAGCACGGGTACAGCCTGACCAGGTAGCGCCCCAGCTCTGCGGCACCGGCCCTGCCTTCCCCGCTCCGTTGGCCGCAGGCCTCGCCGGGCTGGTGGTCCCCAGGTGCACCCCCAGGGCAGCCGTGGCAGGCGGGGCCGGTGCTCTCCCAGCTCCCTCAAGCCTGGCCTGGCAGCCGGCCAGAGTGCTTCGGGCAGAGCTGGCCGTGTCCACAGACCCACGAGCGTTTTGGCACAGCCGGAGCTGCTTCCACAGCCCCTGCCAGGGCCGACGGCCAAGCGCTGGGCACCACGCTGGCCGCTGGCCGCCCTGCCCCCTCCGCCGTGCACCTGGCTTCCTGGGGCAGGGACCTGTACCCCTGGTTCCTGCTTCCCTGTGGCCTCTGGCCGGGGCTCTGCCCACGGGGCCATCTGCGGGGGGTGGGGGCAGGCCTGGGAAGGCCGAGAGCGGCCGCAATCAGGGGCCCGGGTGGGGCCCGGCCGGGGGCCAGCAGAGGTGCCGGGTGCACCGCCAGCCTGGCTGTGCTCTGGGCTCCAGGTTCTATCTGCAGTGTGACGGACACGAGCCCACCCTGCTGCTCATCAAGACCACACAGAAGGAGGTGAGCAGGGCCGGGCCAGGGTGTGGGCACGGGGAGGGGCCCTTCCTGGCGGAGCACGCCCACCCAAGCCCGCCCCGGCCGCCGCCCCGAGCTCACGCCGCAGCCCTGCCGCTTCTCCAGGTGTGCGGAGCGTACCTGTCCACAGACTGGAGCGAGAGAAATAAGTTTGGGGGCAAGCTGGGCTTCTTTGGGACCGGAGAGTGCTTTGTGTTCCGGGTAGGTGGGCTGCTGCGGCCCCTGGCTGCTCCCCGTCACCCTGTGTCCCGCTCCCCCCTTGCCCTGCAGGGAGACCTCCGCCCTTCCCCAGGACCCCTGGGACCCCCCGGACCCCTGGGACCCCCAGCCTCCTCGCTCACTGCTGCCCTGCGTGACTTGTGGGGTGAAGTGGGCCATGTTTCTGGGGGGCAGCAGGGGCCCAGGGACTCACACTGCCCCCCCCCAGCTGCAGCCCGAGGTGCAGCGCTACGAGTGGGTGGTCATCAAGCACCCGGAGCTGACCAAGCCGGCGCCCCTCACGCCCCCGGAGGCCGGCCCCACCCCCTCCCAACTCGCCCACGGCGCCCCCTCGGACCCGGCGGACCGGCTCTCGCCCTTCCTGGCCACCCGGCACTTCAACCTGCCCTCCAAGACCGAGTCCATGTTCATGGCCGGGGGCAGCGACTGCCTCATCGTCGGTGGGCGCCTGCTGCCCTGCCTGGGCTGGGAGAGAGGCGCGGCGCGTGGGCGGCAGAGGGGTGGAGCAGGTCCGGGGGCTTGGAGGGCGGAGGTCAGTCTGGGCCGGGGTGAGACTGGCCACACCCAGGCAGAGGGGCAGGGTGCACTGGGCGCGGGGAGGGGGCAGCTGAGCCACCCCCAGAGAGGGGGCAGAGGGGCGGCTGCTGACCGGAGCGTCCCGCAGGGGGTGGGGGCGGCCAGGCCCTCTACATCGACGGGGACCTGAACCGGGGCCGCACGGGCCACTGCGACACTTTCAACAACCAGCCCCTCTGCTCCGAGAACTTCCTGGTCGCTGCCGTGGAAGCCTGGGGCTTCCAGGACCCCGACATCCCGTGAGGGGCCTGCCCTGCAGGTGACTGGGCTTGGCGGCAGGGGTGCGCTGGGGCGGGCACCACTGCCTCTCCTGCTCTGGCTTGGCCTGGCCCAGGCCGCCCAGCCCCGCGGGGCCACCTTCCTCCCTGCTCGGGGCCCTGGCTCTCCTCCTTGAAGGCATCCTGTGTGCCAGGCCCTGGGCGGGGTCTGTGGCGACCCTGGCTGCTGGGCCAAGCGCGGGCCTGTGCTGCCCCCTTGTGGTGCCACGTGGAGTTGCTCCCTCCCCAAGTCCGGAGGGAACCCAGGGCCCTTGGGACTGCTCCTGGCCGGATCCCATTGCCACCTCCCACCCGGCCAACCCAAGGGTTCTGGGGGCTGGGTTTCTGGCGGTGTGTGGGGGGGTGTTTGTGCTCATCTCCACCCTTCCGCCCGGGGAGGGCCAGAGCCTGGAGGAAGGGGCTGGGGGGGGGGGTCATCGCGTGTCCTTGTGTTTCTGCAGAGCCAGGAGCTCCGTGAACCTTGCTGTGCACCCACACCTGCAGAGGTGCCCCGCGGAGGGCCCTGGGCTCCGTGTCCATGCCCCTGCCCAGAGAAGCCTGCGTCCTCCGCCCTCACCCCGCGAGGACAGCCCCGTGCTGTCCTGCAGTGCCCTGTGGTTTCTGTGGGGGGCCAGGTCTCCTTTGTCACGCTCGGACCCCTCAGTGTGGCCCTGCCCCCGCCTGCATGAGCCCAGGCCCTGCCCCTCTGGCTCCGTCCGCCTGAGTGTAAAGCCGTCTCACCAGGGCAGGCTGTCCAGCACTGCCCAGCACACTGCCTGAGAACCCTCCAGCTTTCCTCAGCTGGTCCTGAGGGTCTGGGTACCATGGTGGGGGATGGGCTCCTCCTACGCCACGTGTGCCCACCCTCCCCATCACCTCACCTCTGCGTGGGGTCTCGGGAGAGGGGGGTCCTGCCTGCCACCCCTTCCTCTGAGCCCCCACAGCCACAGCCCTCACCTGGGCCGCCCCCTGTGTGTGCATTGACTGTGGACATCTGGGTCTGCACCAGGCGGTGCCCCTGCCAGCCCATGGCCACGTCACCGCTGGAACACTGACGTCTGAAGAACGCGGGGTATGGAAGCCGACGGGTGCTGTCTGCCGGCCCACTGCAGACCCGGAGCTGGGCACGGCTGCCCGGCCTCACCAGGCCCCCTGGAGTCCAGGCCTGGAGAAGCAGTCGCTACTTAGTGGTGATTTCTACATCCTGTGTGACGTTCTTTGTGCACCTGTGAAATATTAGCTGTCTTTATTATCTTTTTCTTTTCTGTCAACCTAAAAGGTATGTGTAATTATTATCCGTTTTAAAGAAGACATTTTGTATCTGAAAGGCAGAGTGACAGTGGAGAGGTGATCTACCCATGGGTTCACTCCCCAGCGGCCCGTTTCCCGTGAGGGTGGCAGGGACCCAGCTCCCGGCCACCCCTGCTGCCTCCCAGGGTGCGCACCAGCAGGGAGCTGAGAGAGGCGGAGGCTGGGTGAGGGCGGCCCGGCCGCTGCGCCCAGCACCGTCCCCATCTTGATTTCGTGTTCTCACCGTTGTCCTCGTTATCTGCTACGAGGCGTTCCCACACAGACAGAACTCATTGCAATGGTCTGGTCCCAGCTGCTCCGCTTCTGGTCCAGCTTCCTGCTCACGCCTACAGATCAGTGGTGACGGCCCGAGTCCTGGGCCCTGCACCCACGTCGGAGACCTGAAGGGTCCGGCCCCTGGCCCCTGGCTCCAGCCTGGACCCGCGCTGTTCTGTGTGGCCCCTTGGCACGAGGGGAGTGAACCAATGGAAGGAAGACGTCTCCCTCTCTCCCTCACTCTGCCTTTCAAATAAATGAATCTTTTTTAAAAACAAGAAATTAGTCAAAGTTAGGAGAAATCGCATGAGTTACTGAGTTTATTTTAGAAAGGTTAAATGTTTATTTTTTTAAATTAAGCCTAATTTAAGCCAGTTTATTGAATTAAGGGAACTCATTAATGCAGAACCTATGCCTGTAGAGCTCCAGGAAATCGGGTTCTAGCTCGGGGAGTCCTTTCCACGGAGAATCTCACAGTTCCGGTTGTGGATTCCGGTTCCGCTGCTCCGGGCCCCCCATGCTTGGTTCTGCCAGGCTTTGGGCACCGGGAGGCCTCTCCGCGCTTGCCCGGCTCCGCCGGCCTGGACCCCCATAGTCTCCTTGGGAAGAAGGAAGTGCAGGGCCGGCCCTGGCGCCATGCCCCCTGCGCCGCCAGCGGCCCATGGGGCACTGCTTGCCCACTTCCTGCTATGGCCTGGGAAGGCGGCAGAGGATGGCCTGAGTGCTCGGGTCCCTGCACCCCCATGGGAGACCTGGAAGAAGCTCCTGGCTCCTGGGACAGCCTGGCCCAGCCTGGCCCAGCCTGGCCAGTGTGGCCATCTGGGGAGTGAAGCAGTGGATGAAAGCCCTCTCTCTCTCTCTCTAACTCTACCTTTCAATTAAATAAAAAATAAATCTTGGGGCCGGCACTGTGGCGCAGCGGGTAAAGCCGCTGCCTGTAGTGCCGGCATCCCATACGGGCGCCTGTTCAAGTCCCAGCTACCCTACTTCCGATCCAGCTCCCTGCTGTGGCCTGGGAAAGCAGTGGAAGATGGCCCAGGTCCTTGGGCCCCTGCACCCGTGTGGGAGACCCCGAGTAAGTTCCTGGCTCCTGGCTTCAGATCGGCACAGCTCCGGCCGTGGTGGCCATCAAGGGAGTGAACCAGCGGATGGAAGACCTCTCTGCCTCTGCTTCTCTGCAACTCTGCCTTTCAAATAAATAAATTAAAAAAATACATTGGTTCACTTTAAAAAAAATAAATATTTTTAAAAATCTTAAAAAATTATAAGAAAGAAAGGCATTTGGAACTTGAAAGAATTCACTTTTGCATTTGAAAGACAGAGAGCCTCTGTCTGCTGGTTCACCCCCGAGGCCAGCGATGGCTGGACCTGGGCCTCTGTGCGCCCCACGTGGGCGCGGGGCCGGCCGTGCGTTGGTGGGAAGCTGGTCAGAAGTGGCGCAGCCGGCACTTGAGCCCGAGCTGTGCTTTGACACTGACGCCAGCGTCACCAGCAGGGGCGTGCCGGTGCCTTGTTCTTAGTGTTTCCCTTCCGTGGCCTGAATGTCCCGCTTGCACGGAGAAGTTGGCACATGAAGCAGGGAGACCAGGCAGGCCGCACCACTAGCTTCCTGCCAATATCCTGGCAGCAAAAAAAGCATGCGAGTTTAAAAACACCTTTTCTGCTTTTTAATTGGAGTGACAGAAGCAGATTCCCACCGGCTGGTTCACTGCCCAAAGCCCACGGCACAGGGTCTCAGTGCACGGCTCCCACGTGCCGAGCCGGCACCCGCTGCCTCCCAGCAGGAGCTGGGACCAGGAGTGGAGCTGGGGGCGGTGAAGTCTGACAGCAGCTAAGCCCCCGGCTGCTCCACTTCCAGTCTAGCCACCTGCTGATGCGCCTGGGAAGGCAGCAGAAGACGGCCCAAGTGCTGGCCCCGGCACGCACGCGGGAGACCTGGATGGAGTTCCAGGTTCCTGGCTTTGGCCTGGCCCCGTCTTGGTCGTTGTGGCCATCTGGGGAGTGAACCAGTGGATGGAAGGTCCTTCTCTGTCTCCCTCTCTCGCTGTGACTCTGCCTTTCCAATAAATCAAATAAATCAAAATAAATCTCAGGAAGAAAGGTGTGTGGAGCTGGGACCCTGGACTTCTAGAACGTACTGTGCCGGTAAGCATCTCCGGGGTTTTTTGAATGTATTAAAAGACTGATTTATTCATCTGAAAGGCAGAATGACAGAAATCTTCCATCCACTGGTTTACTCCCAAAATGGCTACCCCAGCCTGGGCCAGCCCAGGAATTCGACCTGACTCTCACCTGGGCGGCAGGAGCTCCCAGGCACGTTACAGGGAGCGGGTTGCAGGCGGAGGGGCCGGCTGGAACCAGCACTCCCGCGCAGGGTGTGGCCGTCCCGGGCGGCTTTGTGAAATCCTCCAGCCTGGAGGTTTTTGTGGTCTTCGTTGTGTCGGTGTCAAATCGTGCTAAGGAGCAGTGGCCGCCTCGTGCGCACGCTGGCTTCTCAGCACCACAGCAGGACCGGTGGGGCAAAGCCAGCACACGCTTGCCTTGTGGACAGCTTCAGCCAGCATGCTGTCCGCCCGCGGGCCCACGCCCCGGCGCGGGGCACAGGGCTGGCCTCAGCGTGTGGAAGCTGCACCGTCCCCGCCTCACCCTCTCCGTGTCCTGCTGAAGCGCGCTGCCTGGGACGCCACATCCCGTGTGCGTGCCAGGGTCCTGGGCCCGGCTTGACCCTGACTCCAGCCTCCTGTGCAAGGCCACAAGTGTGGCTCAAGACCTTGGGTCCCTGCCACCTGCACAGGAGACCCGAATGGAGTTCGAGGCTCCCGGCTGCAGCCTGTGCGTCCCAGCTCTGGCTGTTGCAGGTGTTTGGGGACTGAACCAACAGAGGGAGCACCTCTCTCTGTCTGTCTCTCTCTTTCTCTCTCTCTCTGCCTTTCAAATAAAATGAAGGGAAAAAAATGTTACAGATTCCAAGACAAAGCCGTGTGAGTGCATCCCCCGTAGCTGGCTGTGAGCCGTGGTCTGTGCTGAGCCTCGGGCGCGTGAATGAATGTATTAAAAATACGCTGGTGCTTTGTGAGCAGCTGTGAAAAAGTGAACAGAAGTGACGTAGTGACCTGTTTGCCCGGTGTCAGTGTGAGTCCTAAATAAAGCACAAAGCACGCCGCCGTCTCACTGCGAAACACTGGCTCGGAACAAGCTCGGCGGGCGGGCGAGAGGAGGCGCTGGGCTGGGGCTGGGTCGCGCCGGCCGTGCACGGCAGGTGCCAGGGCCCTCTGCCTGGGGGAGCAGGTGCCTGGCCACTGACCTGCGGTCTTATTTCCTTTCCTTCCCAGTTCCGCCCCTGCTGAGCAAGGGAGGCACAGACGCCTCTGCCGGGAGTCACCGCCTGGAATCCCACCGGGCCCTCGGCACTCCGAGAGTGTTTCCTATGGGAGTCCACACGACCGACTCCCCTGATAGCTTGCGTTTTAATGGTGTGTCCGTATGAGGGGAGGGAAACCCAGGAGCCGCTGCAGAGGTCTGCTCCGTGTCCTTGGCTCCTCTTCCCAGGACTGGCCACCAGCTGGCACAGCCCGCCGCCTCCCACAGGCTGCCTGGGCAGCTCAGGAGGGCAGCGGTGCGGCCCCATGGGCTCTGGCTCTCCCGGGGTCTCTCTGGCCAGCAGGCCTTTGCACTCAGCTCACTGCCCAGCCCCCCAGCCCCCGCCCGGGCACACCTGGCACCGCAGGGTGAACAAAAGCCTGCAGGGGGCGCTGCCCGCACACCTGGTGCCCGTGCCCAGCTGGGGCTCTGACATGCGCCGGCCTGCCCTGCGGCAGCGGCCTTCGTGCGCCTGGACCACCAGTGACTGACATCAAGACGCCCAGGACGGCAAAGGCCAGGGCTGAGCGAGTGGGCAGGCCCTGGCGCTGGGCTGGGGGGCAGAGCGGCTTCACCCTGGGCCTGGTCTGACCCGGTGTCCCCGTGCTCGTCCGGCCCTGGAGCCGTCAGGAAGCTGCGTTGTCGTCCTGTTGTCTAAGCAGTGGGAGCCTGGGCTCCTGCAGACCTTGGGACGCGTCAGCTGACGGTCGGGCAGGTGGGCTCCTGGCTCCCGGCTTTGGCCTGGTCCCTGCCCGGTCGGCTTGCCCCTGAAACCCATGTGGGAGGCCCAGGCTCTTGCGGGTATTTGGGGAGTAAACCAAGAGATGGAACATTCTCTCCCTCTCTCTCTCTCTCTCTCCACCCTCCTCCCCTTGTCTTTATCCCTGCCTTTCGAGGAGATGAAAATAAACTTTTTTTAGAAAATAAACATAAACCTCTTTGGGGTGGGACTTGGCCGGGTGTTCAGGAGCCGTCACAGGTGATGGCGGCAGTGCCACGTGAGAACCTCGGGTTCTGTTCCCGGGTCCTGGCTCCAGCCTGGCCCAGCCCCCACTGTGGACGCTCTCGGGCTCTGCCTGTCAAACAGACACATAACCTAACAGCTAAGTGGTCAGAGCTCCGTCAGCCCCACCCCTCCCCTCAAACAGTGCAGCCCCCAGGCTGTCTGTGCCCGGTCTGCGGGCTTCCCGGTGTTCCCCACGCCGCTCCCTGCTGGGGACAGGTTTGCCCTCCACCCACTGGGCCCTCGGGGGCCTTCTTCCCTGGTCTCTGCCCTCGCCTGGATCTCTGAGAAGTGGCGCTGAGCCCGTCTCTCCCTCAGTCATGTGCTTCAGGGCCTCTGAGTGTCCCGAAGCCCCTCCTTCCCTGTGGCTGGAAATCCCCGCCTGCCGTGGCGTGGCGGTGACGGGCCGGGGGCTTGTGACCATGATTTCACGCAGGGGGAAGTAGCGGCGAGGGAGCAAGCAGAGTCCCATGCCATTCCCAGCTCAGATTCCACGCTGCCCGGGTGCTGCCCAGAGAGGGGGCGGTCAGGGGAAGGTGACCCAGGCCCTCCCTGTTCTGTCGCTGGTCACCGGATGCCCGCCGAGCCCCCGCCCAGACCGGCCTAGGCCCAGTGGCTGCAGTTTCAGTTCCACCAGTCGCCAGCCGGCTGACCCCGGGAGGGGCCCTTGGCCTGCCTAGAGCTGGTTCCTTGTGCACAAAATGAGGGCAGTGGTGAGGGAGGTGACGATCCCCCCCGGGAATAGGAACAGAGCCCAGGGACTCCCAGGAGGGCTTCTGGAGGAGGGGGCGAATCCCTAGGGAGGAGGGCAGAGGAGAGTTGGTGCTGACGGGGACACGGGACCGTGATGGAGCACCGGGGGGACTCCAGGCTAAAGATGCCAGTCAGGAGGGCCCTGTGGCTGCGGGGAGAGGGCTGGGCTGACCGGGGTGGCAGGCCGGGCGGGCTGGGGACTGCGACAAGGGCCAGGCCAGATGTCAAGGTAGCTGCAGTGGGCGGGGTGGGAGTGGAGCCGGCAGCCTGCCTGCACCCTCAGACACTAGAACTTAGGCAGAAAGCGAGGACGGCCAGAGGCACGGCGTTGGGATCCTGGGAGGGAAGCGGCTCCCTGGGGCAGCGCTCTGCCCCCCCTCCCCTCTCCCCACCCCCCAGGCGGCTACCCTGACCGGAGCCAGCCCCTTCTCCTTGGTCTGGGCTGCCCTGGCCCTGTACCCCACCTGCCGGCAGGTGTGTGGGCGGCACTGGGTGTTCCAGGGCAGTCCAGACTGGAAAGGTGCAGGCAGACAGGGACAAAGCCATGGTGAGGCCAGGGTCACCCCGGGGAAGGGCAGAGCCAGGGAGCCCTGTGCACCCCAGGGCCTGCTGTGGAGCCCAGCACCAGGCCTGGGCCTGTCCTTGCTCTTCCCGTGACCTCTGATGGACCAGGGAGGGAGCAGGCGAGCAGGGGTGGCTGCTGGGGGAGCAGAGGCCCCCTCGGACACCCTCACAGACGTCCCTCTGCTCAGAGGCATGGCCGGCACCTTGACCTTGGCAAGGGCAGGGAGCGGGGGAGTGAGGGTGGGTGAGGCAGTGGCAGTGGATCCCTCTTTGCAAAAGCCAGGGTCCAGCAGGAAGGCACGAGGTGGGTGAGGCTCCCAGCTGCCTCTGCTTTGCCACAGGTTGGCCCAGGCCACGTCTGCCGCCGCTGGTGCCAGAGGTGGCAGCCCTGGCCCAGACGAGAGGACCACTGTGCTCTGGTACGAAGGCAGATGGAACCGAGTCTGGTGGGAGGCCCAGGCCAGGGGTGGCAACCCCACCAGCACCCAGGCCACTCAAGGAGAGAGACCATGGGGTGGGAGGCTCGAAGGAGACCAAGGCGGGCCCAGGGGCAGCCTCCCAGGGCTCCTGGAGGTGGGGTGGGGACAGACAGGCAGAGCCAGCCGTGGGCACAAGGCAGCCACCCGGGGTCCTGGGAACGGCTGCCGGGGAACCGGCAGGCAGTACCAGTTTGGGGCTGGATTCCAGTCCAGGAGGGGGCCCTAAGGGCATGGGGGCTGCTGGGACAGGCAGGAGGCCCAGGACGCCCGCACACGCGCGGAGCTCCGGGACAGCTTCCTCAGCGGTGGTTTCCAGTCAGTCACGCACACCTCGGGGGGCAGGCACCCCCCGCCACCACCACCGAGGCGTGGGTGCGGACAGGGGCGACGTCGCCAGCAGCCGGGTCAGCGGGCGCGGTGCCTGGGACTGCAGGAGAGAGGGGAGGGGACCCAGGAAGACAGCAGGGCTGCAGCCAGAGGCTGGGGAGCCGCGGGCGGGTGGAGGCGGCGGTCGGCGCCCCGGCTTCTCTGCTCGCCCCAGAGGGGGCGAAGGGATCCGTAGCGAACCGAGGTCCAGCCTGGCGTCCGGGGGAGTCGGATCGTTGCTGGGCCAAGGCCGTGAGAACACAGACGCGCAAGGAGGCGCCGGGAATTCACGCCAGGAACGCGAAGAGAAGCGTCTGTCGGAACCGAACACCTGCGGGCTCCGCGCAGCCGCAGAGGGGGCGGGGCGATAAGAGGCCCCGCCCCGCATGCTAATCAGGCCCCGCCCCGGCCCGGCCCGGGGGCCGGACGAGCCCAACGCCGCAGGGTTCTGGGGGCCGGCGGCGCCCGGCCGCGGACCGGACCGCGGAGGCCGCGGCGGGGCGGGGCGGGGCAGGCGTCCGAGCCCGGGCGGGCGTGCGCCCGCGGCCCAGGCCCGGGGCGGTCGGCGGGGTCCCGGCGCCGTGGCTCCCCACCGGCGCGAAATGGCGCGGCCCCCAGGGGCGGGGCCCGGGTCATGTGACGCGGCCGCGGCCGCCATTTTGTTCTGCGGTGCTGGTATTTAGAGCGCAGCGGCTGACGAGCCGGGTCGCTCGCCCCGCCGGCTGTCCGTCTGCTCCTCGCCCGCCGCCCGCGCCCCCGCCTCGGCCCGCTCAGCTAGCCCCTCCCCACCCGCAGACATGTCCGAGGCCAAGAACAGCCCCGAGTATGCTCCGTTTTTCGCCGTCGTGGGCGCCTCGTCCGCCATGATCTTCAGCGGTGAGCGCCGCGGCAGGAGGGGGCCGGGGGCCGGGGGGTGCGCCCGCGGGGCTCGTGCCCGCAGCTCGCCGGGGGCCGGCGTGTGACGTCACTCCGACGCGTTCCCGAGCTGTCGCGGGCGCCGGGCTTCCCAGGACGGCGGGCGGGGGTCCCTGTCTGGCGAGAGGGGCGTGCGGGCTTGCCCAGGGTGCGGGTCCCGGGGTCCCTGTCCGCGGCTCTGCCCGCCGGGCCGCGTCCGTGCGGGGGCGGGGCGGCGGCAGCGCTGCCATCTTAGCCCCGGGAGGCGAGAGGAGCTGGGGTGGGGGCGCGGGGGGCGGCGCGCGGCGCTGCGCCTGCTCTGCGCGGCCCCGTTTGGGCGCAGGTGTGACATCACACCTCGGACAGCTCCCCGCCCCGGGCGCCCGGCGAGGCGGGGGCGGCCCCGGCGCTGCCCTGGCCGCAGGCCGCCTGTGCCCCCCCCCCGCGAGGCGCGGGTGGGTCTGGACCCGGGTCAGGTGCCTCGGTTTCCCAATCGTGCCGCCTGTATGGGCTGCTTGGGAAAGCCGAGTGGAGGGTCAGCGCCGGGAGGTGGGCGCGAGGGGGGCCCGGGGCGTGCGCCTCGGGCGGGAGTCTGGCCTCCTGGACCTGATGAATGGACGCGGAGTGAATGACCTTCCTCCTCCGCCCACCCCGGGGTGGGAGGCTGGGGGCCCTGCGCTTGAGGCTGGGCATACGTGGTCGGGAGTGTGAACCCCGGGAGCCAGGATGCTCTGTCGGAGCCCCTGTGGACTGGCCTGGCCTGGGCCGCCCCCCGAGGTTTTCGATTTCAGTGACCCTGCCCTGGCCCGCCCTGCCCCACCCTCCCGGTGCAGGTATGCGGAGGGTTTGAACTCCAAACAGCCTCTGCTGACAGTAAACACCTGGGGGCTGGGGGCTGGGGTTCTCCTGGGGCCTCCCTCTGCCTGGGCCTGTCGGCCGGCCATCACGGGATGCTGAGCGGGCCGCCCTTCCCAGCCTGCGGGGAGCAAGGGGCCATTTGTGGTGGGGCTGCTGTGGTCTGGACTGCCCCTCTCCCCCAGACAGCTCCTCAGGACCGACTGCTGGGCCGCCCCGCCCCAGCGCCTCTGGCAGTGCTGCCTTAGGCACACTTGGATGGGGTCTTCAGGGGCAGCCTGTCCAGGGGCCCGGCGCCCCGCCGCCTTCCGTACACAGCCTGCACGTGGTGCCTGTGCTGCGAGGCGTGGTTGAGGACAGGCGGCTGCTGGCTTCAGCTCCACTCCAGCTGCCCCAGGCCGACAGGCCTGCGGAGGCCAGGCTCTCTGGCCAGATGGACCGCCTCAGACCTGGCTTCTGCGGGCCTAGCCTAGGGGCCTCTCCAAGGCCCCCTGTCCGCCCGTGCGCTCAGGTGTCGCTGCCGGGCCGACTGCAGGCTCCAGCCCTTGGCCTGCCTCGCACAAGGCCCAGCCCCCGTCACATGCAGCTTCCCCTTCTGTCTTATGACCATCACCCTGTCGATGCCTCCATCACGTCTTCCACAGAGCTGTCACTGGCTCTCCTTCCACGTTCATGACTTCCTCCTTGTGGTGGGCACCCTGCACATGCTGGTGGTTCCGGAACTCCTGACTCCACTGCGGCCCCCTCAGGCCCACTGTTGGCTCCTGGTCGGGCCCAGGGCCCTCCTGGACGTCCACGGGCTGCCCAGGCCTGGGCCGCTGTTACCTCCTGTTGCTCTGTCTCCCCACCCACAACCACATGACGCTGCTTCCCTCCGGCGGGCCTGACACTTCCACCTCTCCCAGGATCCTCCCAGAGGGGTGTTGCGTTCCCCGTGCCTCACGCAGCCTGGGTGTGGGCAGCGCTGTGGGCCTGGGCCTGCCCCACGTCCGCCATGATGCTGAGTCCCAGGCTGAAGCTGCACGCCCAGTGTGGCGGGGCCTCTCTCCCCAGCCCCCCTTGCTGTGCGTGCCGGGCTCACCCTGGCCCCCTCAGCACCACCTCCCCGTCTCCTGGAAGTGCCGTGCGTGTAGGTCGCTGGGCTCTGAACCCCGGGACGGCACCGGCAGGGCACTGCTGTGGCCCAGGTGGACGATGGGGCGCAGAGGAATAGCTGCCAGCATCCCAGGTCCTCCCTGCCCCGGCCAGCAGCGGGCCTTCCTGATGGCCGGGGTGTTGGGAGGAGGCCACCTCCAGCCGCTCAGCAGACCCCCGGGAGCCCCAGAGGGCCCTCTGGGAGGGGGCAGCAAGCTGGGCCTGTCCCAGCAGGGTTGGTGGCTGGGCACCCCTGTCCTGGAGGTCAGCCTTGGCAGACCAGCTGCTCCCGGCCTGGGGCCACACCCTGGGAAGCTGGCAGGCCCACCACCTGGGCTGCAGAGATGTGAGCTCGGGCCTTCCCCGCCGCCGTCCTTGGGGCTTGGGGAACCAGAAACCACAAGGTTGCTGGGCCCCACCTGCCCTTCTCCTGAGGTCACAGGCAGTCGCCTGAGGCTCACCCGGAACAGGGCCAGGGTTCCACAGCCCAGCCAGAGGAAGAAACGGCGACCCCTGTGGCACTGTCCTGCGGGCTGCCTGCTGCCCGTCCCCCAGGGCCGTGTCCCCAGGTGGTCAGCGGGCAGCCCCGGGCTCACCCTGCCTCCTTCCCGCAGCCCTGGGTGCCGCCTACGGCACGGCCAAGAGCGGCACCGGCATCGCCGCCATGTCGGTGATGCGGCCCGAGATGATCATGAAGTCCATCATCCCGGTGGTCATGGCCGGCATCATCGCCATCTACGGCCTGGTGGTGGCGGTGCTCATCGCCAACTCCCTGAACGACGGCATCAGCCTCTACCGGTGAGTGCGGGGCTGGGCGTGCCCCCCGGCCCGCCGCCGGCCGCTGACCCGCTCTGTCCTCTCCTCCCTAGGAGTTTCCTGCAGCTGGGCGCGGGCCTGAGCGTGGGCCTGAGCGGCCTGGCAGCTGGCTTCGCCATCGGCATCGTGGGCGACGCCGGCGTGCGGGGCACTGCCCAGCAGCCGCGGCTGTTCGTGGGCATGATCCTGATCCTCATCTTCGCCGAGGTGCTGGGCCTCTACGGCCTCATCGTCGCCCTCATCCTGTCCACAAAGTAGCCCCTGCGCCCCCGCCCCCGTCCCAGAATGAACAGCCTGACCATGCACGGGCAGCCGCCCCTCACTAGTCGGTCTTGTAAATGCGCAGTGTCCTAGTGCCCCGTCCGTCGCCCCGCTCGCCCCCGCCCTGTGCTGTGGACATCTGGGCCGCGCGCCCCCATCCGCCCCGCCCTCGAGTGCTGTGTTTGAGGATGAATCGCAGTTGTCATTGCTCCTCACTGGATGTTTATTTATACGAGACCTGACCCGTTCATACGTCTGTGGAGCAGCCCTCGCCTCCCGACGCTGTAGTAGCCCCAGTAGAGTGTCGCCCCGTGGGTCCCGTGTGCCGAGCCTGGCGCGCCGGGGGCCGCGTGGCGCCGGCGCGGTGTCCAATAAAGCTCTCGGATGTGACTGGAGCCTGTGTCCTGGCCGCTCGTGTGGGCGCGGGGGCTGGGCGGGCCCGCGCAGCTGCGTCACGGCGCGGCGGCGGCCACGTGAGCCGCCGGGTCACGTGCGCGCGGCGGTCAGCTGAGGGTCACGTGGTGCGGCGGCCGCGGGGCTCGGGCGCCGCCCGCTCGCCGGCGGCCAGCGGCTCACCATGCGCGGCGGGCAGGGCGCGGCGCGGGCTCCGGTGCTCCAGTTCACCAACTGCCGCATCCTGCGCGGCGGGGCGCTGCTCAGGTGGGCGTGCGGGGCGCTCCGGGGGCGGGCCGGGGGCGGGCCGCGGGGCCGACGACGATGCCAGCGCCCGCCGCTCGGTCCCGGCCCGCAGGGAGGACCTGTGGGTGCGCGGGGGCCGCATCCTGGACCCCGAGAAGCTGTTCTTTGAGGAGCGGCGCGTGGCGGACGAGCAGCGGGACTGCGGAGGCCGCATCCTGGCGCCGGGCTTCATCGACGTGCAGATTAACGGTGCGGCCCGGGCGGGGCGCCGGGGCGCAGGCGGCCAGCCTCGAGCCCCGTGCGACCCCTTCCTTTCTGTGGCCGTAGGTGGATTTGGTGTGGATTTCTCTCAGGCCACGGAGGAGGCGGGTTCGGGGGTCTCCCTGGTGGCCCGGAGGATCCTGTCGCACGGCGTCACCTCCTTCTGCCCCACCCTGGTCACCTCTCCACCAGAGGTTTATCACAAGGTGAGGCCAGGCTCCCGGCCCTCCGGAAGGAGCCCGCCAGCCCCCTCGTGGTCAGTCTGTGCTCTCCCCCCCCCCCCACCCGGGGCACGGTAGGGGGACCTGGACCCCGCCCCACCCCGCAGGTCTCCCGGCCCCACCTGTGCTGGCTGAGCGCCCTCCTCTGCCCCCGCCCCACCCTCACCCCACAGCCCAGGGGTGACCGTCCCGTGGTCAGTCTGTGCTCCCCCCCCACCCCGGGCACGGTAGGGGGACCTGGACCCCGCTTCACCCGCCCCCCCGCCCCCCCCCCGCAGGTCTCCCGGCCCCACCTGTGCTGCCTGAGCGCCCTCCTCTGCCCCCGCCCCACCCTCACCCCGCGGCCTTCCCAGTTGCCACAGTGGGAGGCCTGGGCGAACTCCTCTTCCCCAGCCTGTCCAGGAATTGTGACTCAGTGGAATGAGCCTTGCAGAAAGGGCCGCTCCCTGGCTTCCCACGCGTGCTCACCCAGGCTCCTTGGCAGGGCCTTTTTGTTGGGGCTTTGTGGGTGGCCTGGGCACCCACAGCACAGCCGGGGGAGGTTTAGCGGACCACGGCCGAGGTGCTGGATCTGCTGCAGGACCGGGACTGGCTGCTCCCTTCCTGGGTGTGTGGACACAGCAGGGGGCTGGGGCTGGCGCGAGCTTCTGCCTGCACCTCGCCCGGCCGGCAGCCTGGGGACAGCCTTCTTCCTGCCTGAGCCCCGGCTTCCTCCAACCTCGAGCGCGGCCGGGCACACCGCCGGGCCGGTGCAGCCCCCTGGGTGCTGTAAAACAGGCCGCGTCAGCCTGGACGGGTCCAAGGCCCCAGCTCTGCCGCCACAGAGAAGTCCCAACCCAGCTCACCTTCCGGGTCTTTCCAGAGGGAGCTCCCGGGACCGGTGCCCGCCCCCACCCCCTGCATTCTCCTGCCTGCGCAGCCTGTCTCCCCGGGGCGCATTCCAGGCCTGCCCTCGCTGCACCCCCAGCTCTGCTGGAAGGCCTGGGCCTGCCCTGCCACTGCTTGCCGCCCCCACGCCGCCTCCGCTGCTGACCTCGCCCAGCTGGCACTGACTGCCGGCTGTTCTTCCCCGGCAGGTGGAACGTGAGCTTTCTCCCAGCACCTGTGCCGGTCCACGGACCTGGCAGAGCTGCCGTCAGCGCCTCCGGGTGGGGAGCTTGGGAGGCAGGGCCGCTTTGGAAGGGAAAATGGAATCCCAGCGGCGGCCCTGAGGCCAGAGGCTCCCTTGCTCGGCTTCCTCCCCCCACCACACAGCCGCCTCCCTGCCTTCCTCTGGGCCTGCGCAGGGCAGTGGAATCCCGCTGCTCCCCTGCGGGAGGATCTGCTCCTTTTCTGGGTCTCCCGGGGCCCTGCCTCTCGGGAGGCAGATCTTATCACCTTGTTCTTTGCTTCCTGGTCGGTTAGGAGCTCCGGCACCCGGCAGGGTGGCAGCCCCTGCACTTTGACCTCGGCAGCTGCTTCCCCTGCCTTTTTTTTTTTTTTAACTCTTCGGTTTACTTGGCTGTCCCCATGGCCTCCTGTGGTCGGGGTCACCTGTGGCTGAGCTGACCCGGCATCTGCCTGCCCACTGCCCTTGAAGCTGCGCTCAGCGCTCAGCGCTGCACGCCAGGAAGCTGGGGACGTTTCTCGGCCCCCTCCCTGTGGTGCTGATGAACTCGGCCCCCGGCTCTCTCACCTCTGCACACCTGAGTACCTGCCGATCGCGGAAGGAACCGTCTCTCTTGGAGCACTCAGCTCATGCACGCCGGGTGTTGCCAGTGTCATCATGCTGCCTGTGGTGCCCTCCAGGGCCAGACTGTCTAGGACGTGCGCTTGGCCTGGTCTCCTGGCTCCGAGCTCCTGCGTCTGCTGCTTGCCGGCTTCTGCCCTCATTCTGGGGTGGTTCACTCTCGGGGAGCTTCCTGGGGGCACGGGAGGTGGCAGGGACCTGAAGGTGTGGATCTGGGTCCCGGGCGTGGCTGGGTCGGAGGTCTGCCCAAGGAGACGTTTTTCTCCAGGCCACGCGGTGTTGTCTTCTCACTTCCAAGCTTGCTGACCCCCGGCCGTTTGTGAGGGCCTCTTTCCCCGCTCTGGAAGCTTGGGGTTGGTCCCGTGTTGACCTGCTCGCCTGGCTGCTGGGAAGCTGGCCTCCAGTTCGCGTCGTGGCTTTTCTTGAATTCCTTCTCTGAGGCTCTTGTACCCAGCCTCTGCACGCGTGGAATCCCGTGGCCGTCACTGGGCCCCACACCGGCGCTCAGTTGCTCCTCTGCCTCGGAGCCTCGCCCTGGCCTCCCTTTGCTGTCCTCCGGTTCCCCCTGGGTTTTCGCTCTGGTGCCTGTGTGCAGGAGGTGCTCTCTTACCCCTGAGCGTGTGTTCACCTGCTTGTTCCTTCTCATTCTTTCCCTTTTCTCAGTTTGATTATTTTTAAAGGTGGAGGGACAGAGAGAGGAGGAGAGACAGAGACATCTTCCATCTGCTGGTTCACTTCCCAGATGACTGCAGTAGCCAGGCAGGGGCAGGCCAGAGCTGGGAACCAGGGACTCCTTCCAGGTGTCTCGTGGGTGCAGGGGCCAAGCACTCAGGCCATCCTCCACGGCCTTCCAGGTGCATCAGCAGGGAGCAGGCTGCTGCCTGGGGACGGGTCTGCAGTGCGGGATGGTGGCCCGGCTGCTTTCTCCTAGTGTCGTCGTCTTGCTTCGTGGAAGGCAGGGCTCTAACTGCCCGGAGGGCGGCCGCGGTGCCGCGTCCCTGTGTCTGCTGGCTGCAAACTCATTTTCCTCTAGAAGCTTCCATGCTGCTCGGGAAACTTGGTAGTGTGCTCCGAGCACAGGCTGCCGGACCCCCCGCATCAGCCGGGTCCTTGGGCTGCTCAGATCTGCGTCTGGCAGAGGGAAGAGGCCTGGGCGGCCCCCTGCTGGGAAAGCCAGGACCGCTCCCCTCCTTGGTTTCCCTCTGGCCCTGAGAGATGGATTCTGCAGGCCGGCCACACAGCCCTGGAGAGGGGGCTCCAGGGGCCCAGCTGCTCTGCTGGAGTGGCTGGACAAGCTGCAGCACCCCCTTGTGCCAGCCCGAGGCACTGCCCGAGCCCGTCTCCTTCGGGGCTGCATTCTCCCGCACCCCTGTGTCCTACCCCCGAGTATGACTGCTTTTCGTCGTCCTCTGTGCCCCCGGAACTGAATCTCTTAAGAATCCCCTTCCTCGAGTTTGGGGTGGGCATGGCAGTGTGGCCCGGGTCGTCCAGCCTCCCCCTGACACTGCCACCTTCCTGCCCATGGCTCCCGCCACGCGTGGGCTGCCCCATATGCTGAGCCCTGTCCAGCTGTGCCGAGAGCGCCGCCCTGCAGGCAAGCTGTGTAGCCCGGGCCCTGTGGCTTCAAGCTGTTGCCTGGATGGGGCTGCCCTCAGTGCCCCCTCTCCTGGCCTCAGGGGAGGTCATCGGTGCCCCCGCTCCTGGTCTCAGGGGAGGTCATCGGTGCCCCTGCTCCTGGTCTCAGGGGAGGTCATTGGTGCCCCCGCTCCTGGTCTCAGGGGAGGTCATCGGTGCCCCCGCTCCTGGTCTCAGGGGAGGTCATTGGTGTCCCCTTTCCTGTTAGCTCTTCCCGTTCCAGACCACAAGTCTGGAATTTTCCATGGGATCTGCTTCCCTTACTGTTAGGGGGGGGTCTCCATTATTTTCTAACAGCCGAGGGGCGGCCTGGGACCTCTGCTGGTGGCTGCGCCCTGACCTCTGGGCTCTGGGCTGTGGGGGTGGAGCTTTAACAGCTGATTCCCCCCAGGTCCTTCCTCAGATCCCCGTGAAGAGTGGTGGTCCCCATGGGGCAGGGGTCCTCGGTGAGTGGCTGACTCCCCCCCACCCTGGGAGGCCCCGCCCTGCCCCAGATGCCCAGTTGGGGAGGGAGGGCGGGCACCAGGGCCAGGGTGAGGTTGCACACTGGGGGTGCCTGCCGGAGCCACCTCGCTCCCCTCCCCCAGGGGTGCACCTGGAGGGCCCATTCATCAGCCGGGAGAAGCGGGGTGCGCACCCCGAGGCCCACCTGCGCTCCTTTGAGGCGGACGGCTTCCACGATGTGCTGGCCACCTACGGGTCCCTGGACAACGTCCGCATCGTGACGCTGGCCCCTGAGCTGGGCCGCAGCCATGAAGTCATCCAGGCGCTGACGGCCCGTGGCATCTGCGTGTCCCTAGGTGAGCGGGTCTCAGTCTGTGCTCTGCTCCCCCCCCGCCCCGGGGGACCTGGATCCCTGCCTCATTTGCCCCCCCGCCCTGCATGTCCCTAGGTGGGGGGTCTGCCTCTGGCTCCCAGGACAGGTGTGGGGTCTGAGCCCAGGTCCCCCCACACAGGGCACTCAGTGGCCAACCTGCGGGCGGCAGAGGAAGCCGTGCGGAGCGGGGCCACCTTCATCACGCACCTCTTCAACGCCATGCTGCCCGTGAGTGTCACCCCGTCCTGGGCAGGGCTGGGGCCGGGCCCCGCTGCCGCTCAGCCACCCCCTCCCGTGGTCCTGCCAGTTCCATCACAGAGACCCCGGGATCGTGGGGCTCCTGACCAGTGACCAGCTGCCGCCTGGCCGCAGCATCTTCTACGGGATGATTGCCGACGGCACCCACACCAACCCTGCTGCTCTGCGCGTCGCCCACCGGGCCCATCCCCAGGGTGAGCTGCCCGGCGGGCTGGGCAGAAGGGAGGCCTGGGCTGGCCAGGTCCTGAGGCCCCTCCTCCCCCAGGACTGGTGCTGGTCACCGATGCCGTCCCTGCCCTGGGCCTGGGCAATGGCCGTCACACGCTAGGGCAGCAGGAGGTTGAAGTGGACGGGCTGACAGCCTATGTGGCAGGTGAGTGGGTGACAGAGGCCCCAGGCCCCCTCGCGGGAGGGAAGCCGCCCAGCCCCAGCCAGCACCCCCGGAGGCCCACATCCTCCAGAGCTTGGCCTTTCCACTCTCAAGGGACCACGACACTGAGTGGCAGCATAGCTCCGATGGACGCGTGTGTCCGGCACTTCCTGCAGGCCACGGGTCAGTGAGGGGCGTGCGCGTGAGCTGAGACTGGGGGGAGCGGCACCCTACAGGCGTCTGCCTGTGCGGGGGGAGTGTGGCCAGGGCCCTGCCCATGGAGCTCTCTCGGCTGAGAGGACAGTGAAGCCCCAGTACCCCCAAGGCCTGGTCAGGGTCTCTGGCGGACCACTGTCTTGGGTGGGAGGTGAGGTGGCTTACCCGGGTCCAGCACTGGTGTGAGCAGGTGGACGGGAGCAGGGGTGGAAGGGAGACGGCTGTGGCCGACATGGGCTTGTTGACGTGGCGGGGCGGAGGTGTTTCTCTGTGGACCCAGAGGAGCTGGAGTGACCCCGGGGGCACGAGCAGAGGGGCTCAGAGGGGCGCTGGTTAATCTCGCTGCACGAGGCGTGCCCAGCTCACGGTCGCTGCGCTTGGAGCAGGCTGCAGTGTGGAGTCAGCCCTGGAGGCTGCGTCCCTGCACCCCGCCCAGCTGCTCGGCCTGGAGAAGAGCAAGGGGAGCCTGGACTTCGGCGCTGATGCAGGTGCGGCCGGTGTGGGGGAGGGCACGGGGCCAGGTGAGTGGCAGCGCCTCAGCCCCCTGCTCCCAGCGCCGGTTCCAGGAGCCCTGCCAGGAGCCCTGCCGGCCTGTGAGGCTCAGGGGGTGGGGAGCCCCGTCCCCTCCTGACCACCTGGCTCTCCCCAGACTTCGTGGTGCTGGATGACACCCTCCACGTGCAGGCCACCTACATCTCGGGCGAGCTGGTGTGGCAGGCAGAGGAAGCCAGGCTGTGACCGTGACCGAGGAGGTTGGCGGGAGAGGGCCGGTGTGCGGGGAGCGGCTCTGGCCCTGCCACCGGGACGGCGCCCACTTGTGCAGCCACCCTGGCGGGGGCTTGGAGACCAGGCCCTGCGGGACCCTCCTTGTCTCGGCTGCTGCTTGCTGTGGCCCTGAGGCCCTCCTGGAGGGGGTCTGCAGGTGCGGGGGTGGCTGGAATGCAGCCCATCCACAGGCTCCCGGGAGCTGGAGGGGTGGCTGCAGTGCCTGGGGCGCGGCGCACAGGCTGGGGGTGGACAGGGAGTGTGGACAGAGGCAGCTGCTCTCTGGCGCCTGAGCTGATGGGGGCAGAGGGGAGGCCCGGAGCCCAGTTCTGAGTGCGGGGTCCAGGGCTCCGTCTCACCACCTTTCCCCCCGTGGGTAACCAAGATTCCATTCTCTCTGATGTCTTCTCTCCACTCCACCCCGCACTGTGCCTTGTGGCTCGCCCAGCCTCGGGTTCTCCCTGGCCTCACCTCTTCATACAGAAGGCCTGGGCACCTCCTGGCTCAGCGGACGGCTGGGAGCCTCCTCCACGCAGAGTCCTGGAGTGGGCCGCTCCTGCTGCCCACACTCACACAGTGCTAAGCGCAGGAGGGGTGGACACATCTCCCTGCC
>CM027397.1:35403186-35417078 GCA_015711505.1 Sylvilagus bachmani | reverse complement strand
ACTCCTGCCAGACGCTGGGGTCCCGCCCGCCTGCCCCGTTCCCCCTGGTGCCACCACACACTTCCTTCCGCTGCAGGGCAGGGAGAGGGGTCAGCCCGGGCCAGGCCTGGGCAGGGCGCTGGGCCTGTGCTGCGCGTCTGGGTTTGATTTGCAGGTCAGGAGAAAACTGGCAGTCCATTTTTAAAATTGTGATAAAATATATGTAACAAGATTTGCCATTTTGGTCATTTTTCAGTGTGTGGGTCAGTGTCGATTAGTAACACTTGTGCAACCATCCCCACCACCCTTTTCCGGAAATGAGACTGCCCCGCCCGCCCCTGGCACCGCCCTGCTGCGCCCTGGGCCAGCGACCCAGAGTCCAGGAGCTTGTGTCCCCTGGTTGTGGATGTCAGTGCGGCCAGGACAGGCCCAGGGGAAGGTGGCGCCAGGTGTCCTGAGTCACCGGCTTGAGAATCGGGTGGGATGCGGAGGAGGCCCGGCGGCGCTCCTAGCATCTCGGCCGTGTAGTCCTGCGCGTGGGTGGGAGGGGAGCGCTTCAGTGCTGGTGCGGGGACGGGTGCCCCCTGGTGGCCGCGCCGCAGATCACAGCTCCGCCCTGGAGGCGCTGGAGTTGAGCAGAGTGGGAGTGTTCGAGTCCCGGAGCTGAGCGGCCCGCGGCTGTTTTTACTCTTCCCTCCTTCGGGCCTCGTGGGCCGTGGGGTGATTCGGGCAGAAGGGGCTTGGAGACTGCGCGGTGCTCACGGTGAGGTCGGGCGGCCAGTATGGGCTGGCCTGGGAAGGACTGTGGCTGGGGGGGCTTCCCGAGGGCCAATCCTGATTGGCGTCGGGGAGGGTACTGCGGACGCCCAGGAGTGGGGCTGCTGCCCTCCAAACCTTGGAAGCCCGGCCGGCCCTTGTGCCACGCCCGCCCGCTCCCTCAGGCCTGCCCCAGCTCGGAGCTGGTTGGAGTTGGTGGGGAGTGTGGGTGGGCCCCACTGGGGATGGCCGTGGTGGGTGGAGCGAAGCGGCCTGCCCCCTCCCTGCCTGCAGAGGGCGCACTCCCAGGCCGACTGGCCGTTCTGTTCGGGGGTAGTGCGCTTTCTGTGTTAGCTGTGTCATGGAGATGACCAGAGCCCTGCGATCCGACACGTGGGCCGACTCCTTCCCTGACCCAGGCCTGGCCACGACAGGAGGCCGAGAGTGGGCTTTGTCACTCTGGTTCTGTGGTGTGGAGGTGGGAGAAGCTTTGTGACTGCCGCATTCCCCTTGGAGGGCAGGGGGCCGGCTGACTCCCCTTCATCTCTCAGGGACCTCGGTGAGTGGGCCAGGGCCTCTGGTTCATCCTGGCTATGCTGTGTGTGTGCTACAGAGAAACGGGTGTGGGGGAGAGATCTTCCCTCTGCTGGTTCAGTCCCCAAAAGGCCGTAATGGCCAGGGCTGGGCCAGGCTGAAACCAGGAGCTTCACCGAGGTCTCCCAGGTGGGTGCAGGGCCCAGGGACTCGGGCCGTCCTCTGCTCCCTCCCAGGTGCACCAGCGGGTGCTGGATCACACGTGGAGCGGCGGACGCTGCAACATGCCTGTATGGGATGTGGGCCCCTGCTCATGAGTGACCGCAGTGCCCCTTGCTCTAGGTGGGACACACAACCTCAGGGCGGCTGAGGGTGAGATCTCTGGGGAGGCTGATACTCGGCCCAGCTTACCCTGTGGACAGGCCCAGGGCCCACGGCCCAGTCCTGGAGGAGACGCCAGCTCCCTGGGGGTTTTCCGCCACGGGTGCCCTGACCAGCCTTTGGCGTTAGCCTGCTCTAGAGCGGGGCTGCTCGCCCTCACACCCACGTGTGTCTCCCGTCACACGGCACAGCTGATGAGGGAGCATGTCTGCCCAGGTGGTTGGAAACACACTGGCTCCCTTGGCTGTCCATCCCGCATCCATGCAGCCGCAGTCACACACAGAGGCAGGAGGGCAGGCTGGAGTCCACGGCTCCCTCTGCTCCCCCAGCCTGAGTGCCCACCTCCAGAGCCTTCTGAGCAACTGTGGGTCGAGGTGGAAGCCCACCATGTGCAGTTGCCCGGCTTTCTGACCAGGGCCTGCCCGTCTGCTTCTGTCTCCTAGTGCTGTGGGTGGCATCCTGGCTCTGGGCTTGGCCAGCTGTGGGAACCAGCCCCTCCCCTCGATGTCTAGTCCTGGGATTCAAACCCTTGTGTAGGCCCCTCCCACATTCCAGCAGGGTGGGGCATTCTCTGTGACCCAAGGCAATTTTAGAAGGGGCGGCCTAGCACTCCGGGGGTTGGGTACAGGAGACACTGGTTTGGGGCACGGGTGTGTGCTGTGTGTCTCCCCTCGCCCCCTCCCCCGATCACTTGCGCTAGGGAGAGGTAGTGGTGGCGTGAAGACAGACCACCCTGAAGGAGAGGCCCACGGGCCAGGAATGGAGGACTGGAGCCTCGGTGGAAGCTGCCCCTCCAGATGCCGCCCTGGCGGCACCCGATAGCAGCTGCCTGCGCGCCTCGTGCTGGTCCACCCAGCCCAGCTACTGGCCCCAGGAGCCAGGAGAGGATGCGTGTTGCTGGTTCGTGCGTCTGAGTTCAGGACGATTCGTTCCACAGCAGCAGATCCCCGATACCTGGCGGTGTGGCACGAGGCCTGCTCCCCAGCCTCGGGGTCCCGCTTTCCTCGTGTGGGGAGAGGCGGTGGGCAGCCCCTCCTGGGGTGCCTGTCCCTCCTGCCCTGCCCTGGGAGGAGTGTGACCTCACAGTGTCAGGCCTAGTCACTGGTCTACCTTGGGCCGTGGACAGGGCTCTGGGCCGGAGAGAGCGGGTGCAGTCCCTCTGCTCCTTCCAGGTCAGCTGCTGGTGAGCGTGCGGGGCCAGGTGAGCCCCTGTCCCCGTGCCCATCGTCCTGGCCCGGGATGGGGTGGGGGGTCTGCCTGGCCTGAGGGCTCCTGCCTGCCCCTCCCTCCTCCTCCTCGGGCTGCCCCGCCCCTGCTGCCCGCACAGCTGCCATCCGTGGGTGAAGGGCTCCTCCACCCGCTGCTCCCCGGGCTCTGACCTTGCCACTGACCTGTCCTCAGGCTTGGTCTCTGTGAATGGTTCTTTGTCAAGAACTACCTGGCGTGTTACTCAGCTTGTCATCGCCCTAGCGAGAGAGCTGACAGGCTCCTCCTGAAGCAGACAGGTCTGTGTCGGCTCTGGGTTCTGAGGTTCAAAGTCAGAGGATTCGGGGGTGGGCGCTGGGTCAGCCTCTGATGAGAGGTGGGGGAAGTGGAGTGGTGGTCCCTGTTCTGTTTCCGTGCCCGCCCCTCTCCTGAGGGCAGTGGCTCCAGAGACTGGGCCTCACACTAGCGCCTTGTCCCAAACCCTGAAATAGAGTTAGAGTCCTGCCCTCCCGTGCCCCTGGTGGCAACGGCCATTCAGGGGCAGGTGTCTGGGACAGCTGCGTCCCGGGTCAGGGAGCCTGGCTCGAGTCTTGGGGCTGCTCCACTTCCTCTGGGCTTCCTGCTGGTGCACACCTTGGGCCTGCACCCACAGGGGACCCCTGCATGGAGTGCCAGGCTCCTGGCTTCAGCCTGGCCAGCCCCAGCTGTTGTGGACCTTTTGCTCTTTCTCTGCTTTTCAAATGAAAAGTAAATAAATAGAAACTTAAAGAAATCACTTGGGGCATTTGCAGCCCACATCGGGGTCCCTGGGTTTGAGTCTCTCCTCTACTTCCGATTCTACTTCCTGCGGATGCGGATCCTGGAAGGCAGTAGGTCCCCACCACTCACACGGGAGATCTGGATTGGGTTCTAGCATCCTGGTTTCAGCCTGGCCCAACTAGGCTGTTGCAGGCATTTGAATGGTGAACCAGTAGGATGGAAAGTATCTGTCTCTACCTTTTAAATAAAAAATGAAAATAAAAATTTTAAAAACTCCTAAGAGCCCAGTCCATGCGATGGGCATTTAGCTTAGTGGTTGTGATTGCCATGTCCTGGTCCAGCACCGCGGCGCAGCCGGTGAAGCCACTGCCTGTGACACTGGCATCCTTATGGGCGCCGGCTCATGTCCCAGCTGCTCCTCTTCCGATCCAGCTCCCTGCTAATGGCCTGGGAAAGCACTGGAGGATGGCCCAAGTGCTTGGGCCCTGCACCCATGTGGGAGACCTGGAAACAGCTGGCCCCGTGCTGGCCGATGTGGCCATCTGGGAAGTGAACCGCAGGTTCCACGTTGGAGCGCCTGGGTGTGGCCCCCGCTGCAGCTCCGGCCTCCAGCCCCCTGCTGGAGCAGACCCTGGCAAGCAGCAGCGATGGCTCAGGATTTGGGTCCCTGCCACCTGTGTGGGAGACCCAGATTAATCACCTGGCCCCGGCCCCGCCTGTTGTGGATATTTGGGGAGCAAACAGATGGGGTTCCCGCCTCTAAAACCCGAAACAAAAGCAGTCCACCCGCAGTGGGAACGCTGGTCGCTGTGTGGCACCTCCTGCCCAGCCTTGGGTGCGCGTGGGGTTATCTGAAGCCATGCACTTGGCCTCTCGCTGCCTGCTTCTCTCACGCTCGTCCTCACGCTGGCTCCGTGGTAAAGCTGTGTGGCCATAGCCATCCTTGCCTTCTCGCTTTCCACTCATGAGTGAGAGCCGAGAGCTGCCAGAAGACCGGCCCTTGTGCCTGCTCTTCACCTGTCACGGAGGAGGGCAGGCAGCTCTGAGAGGCTGTAAGGGAAGGAGCGCTTCAGCCCTGCCCCTTTATACCCACACCCCTGGACCCTGCACGCCCACACCCCATGCCACAGCAGACGGCCCGGTCCCTGCACGCCCACACCCCATGCCACAGCTGATGGCCCGGTCCCTGCACGCCCACACCCCATGCCACAGCAGACGGCCCGGTCCCTGCACACCCACACCCCATGCCACAGCTGATGGCCCGGTCCCTGCACGCCCACACCCCATGCCACAGCAGACGGCCCGGTCCATGCACGCCCACACCCCATGCCACAGCAGAAGACTGGGGCTGGGCCAGGCTGAAGCCAGGAGCCAGGAACTCCACTGGGTCTCTCACTGGTGTCAGGGACCCATGTCTGCCGTCACCTGCTCCTCCCAGATGCTTTATCAGGAGGCTGGGTCAGAAGCAAGGAGTGGCCAGGGCTTGAACCAGGCACTCAGTCTAGGACGCAGGAGCCCCTCACGGCAACGGCACCCACTGTGCCGCAGCGCCTGCCCTATATCCTGGATGCCATCACCGTTTGTGGTCCTTACCGTTGCCTATCTGGTGGAAGAGGTGAGGATTCGGCTTTGCCAGCTCATCTCCCTGGTGACTGCTGCTGATGGCTGCCAGCGTCACTCAGAGCTGAGACACGGAGCTGGGTCGTGGGCAGGGATCCTGCATCGTTCCCGGCACAGCTGTTTTCCGGAGTTTTCCTGTCTCCTCTGTCAGCTTCCTGGTTCAACTCTGGTGAGAATCCACCGTTTTCTGTGTTTTGGGGCGTCCTCTGGAAGTCTGCTCTACTTGGGCCTGGGTGCTCCCAGCTGACAGCTCTGACCTTGGGATGGCTCTTCCCATCAATTTTAGGTTGTACCCCTTCCTGGCACTCCTGGGACCCCATTTAGCAGATTTCCTTCCTTCCTTTCGAGTCACAGAGAGGCAGAGAGAAAAAGAGAGCTCTTCCACCCACTGGTCACTCCAGACAGGTGCAGCAGCCAGGCCTGGGCCAGGCTGGAGCCAGCAGCCAGGAGCTCCATCCGGTTTCCCTTGTGAGTAGCAGGGGCCCAGGCTTGTGGGCTGTCTTCCACCACTTTCCCCAGGCCATTGGCAGGGAGATGGATTGGAAGCGGAGCAGCCAGGATACAAACAGCGCCCGTAAAGGATTCTGGCATTGTAGGCAAGCGACTTTACCCGCGAAGCCACGATGCCACGCCTGAGCATCTTTCTCCTACGGCTTGGTGACGCCCTAACACCGGAAGATTTGCTCTCTTCCTGCACGGTGCCGTGGTGCTGGGCTTCGACGAGGGTGGAGACTTCGGCGTTTTGTCCACTGATGAGACGAGATCGGGCGCGTTCAGGTGGTATGGCCGTAGACTGTCCACTGATGAATCGCCAGTGTGCACTCCAGTGCTTGGAGCCGAGGGGATGCAGGCAATGTAGTTGCATGGACAAGTCCTGGGACCTGTCCTCACTCCTGGGCCGCCTTCGTGTCTCCCTTTCCCTTGGACCTGTGTCTTCGTTCTTGGTTCATGTCCTTACGTGGTGAAGCACATTCTGCAGTAACTTTCTGAGAAAGGGTTGCGGGATACAGATCTACCTGTCTATCGACTTACCTGTCTGTATAAATAGAGATATCTTTCTTTCTTTCTTTATTTATTTAAAAAAATTTTTTGACAGGCAGAGTGGACAGTGTGAGAGAGAGAGACAGACAGAAAGGTCTTCCTTTTGCCGTTGGTTCACCCTCCAATGGCTGCCGCGGTCGGCACGCTGCAGCCGGTGTACCACGCTGATCCGAAGCCAGGAGCCAGGTGCTGCTCCTGGTCTCCCATGGGGTGTAGGGCCCAAGGACCTGGGCCATCCTCCACTGCCCTCCCGGGCCACAGCAGAGAGCTGGCCTGGAAGAGGGGCAACCGGGACTAGAACCCGGTGTGCTGGTGCTGCAGGAGAGGTATCTTTTTAAAGATTTATTTTATTTATTTGAAAGATAGAGTTAGAGAGAGACAGAGAGAGAGAGATATCTTCCATCTACTGGTTCACATCCCAAGTGGATGCAATGGCCAGAGCTGGGCCATTCTGGAGCCAGGAGCTGCTTCTGCATCTTCCACATGGGCGCAGGGCCCAAGTAGCTGGGCCTCCTCCACTGCTTTCCCAGGTGCACTAGCAGGGAGCTGGATCTGAAGTGGAGCAGCCGGGACTCGAACTGGTGTCCATATGCAATGCTGGCGCCACCGGTGGCAGCTTTACCTACTATGCCACAGCACTGGTCCATATATAGATGTCTATATCGTGCAATTTTACATGATTTCTTTATTTTTTCAAGTGACGGATAGCAAGAATGCAAGAGAAAGAGCGTTCCCATCCAGGAATTCACTACTGAGAGGTCCACAGCCTCCAGGGCTGGACCAGGCTGAAGCTGGAGCCACTAACTCCATCCAGGTCCCCCACGTGGGTGGCAGGGCCCCACCTGCTGCTTCCCAGGGCATGCGTTAGCAGGGAGCTGGCCCCAAGGGCCAGAGCCAGGGATAGAGCCCAGTGCTCTGACGTGCGACACGCTGCCTGAGTCCCCGTGTACATGTATGTCCCACGGGCAGTGTGTTGTCTGGCAAACGTCTTCACAGGTAAGACGCAGCAGAAACGGCATCTACTTCAGAGAGCTGTAATGAGAAGTAAGAGGCCGGCATTCAGGACAAACGAGAGGGTCGTGGGAAGGCAGTCGAGTGTGGAGGCGGAGAGGGGCAGCAGCGTCGGGCAGGGTCTGGTTTTGAGTCCCGTGCTCTGGGACCTACAAACTTGATGACCAAATATACACAAGTCACTGAAGCCTCGGTTTCCTGCTGCAACAGCGGGAATGAGGAGCTGGTGCAGTGGTGTAGTGGGCTGAGCCTCGCCTGTGGCACCGCCATCCCATGTGGGCGCAGGTTCGAGTCCCGGCCGTTCCACTTCTGACCCAGCTCCCTGCTAATGCGCCTGGGAACGCAGCAGAGGATGGCCCAAGTCCCTGGGCCCCTGCACCCATGTGGGAGACCTGGGAGAAGCTCCTGGCTTCGTCCTGGCCCAGCCCCAGCTATAGTGGTCATTTGGGGGGTGAACCAGTGGATAGAATTTCTCTCTCCCTGTCTCCCCATCTCTCTAATTCTACCTTTCATGTAAATAAATCAATCTTTTAAAAAGATTGATTTACTTATTCGGAAGTTAGAGTTACAGAGAGAGAGAGAGAGAGAGAGAGAGGTCTTCCATCCGCTCGCTCACTCCCCAGTTGGCCGCATCCCCAGCGGTGCGTCTGAGTTCCAGTTCTGACTCTGCTCCCACTTTCCGCTTCCTGCACGTGCACACTGGGAGGCAGCAGCTGCTGGCTCAGGTAGTTGGGTCCCTGGCGTACGTGGGGGACCTGACTGAATTCTAGGCTGCTGGCTTTGGCCTGGCCCAGAGTTCGCCGTGTCTCTGTCTCAGCCTCTTTAAAAGCAAATGGGGGCTGGCACTGCGGCTCACTAGGCTAATCCTCTACCTGTGGCGCTGGCACCCTGGGTTCTAGTCCTGGTTGGGGCGCTGGATTCTGTCCTGGTTGCCCCTCTTCCAGTCCAGCTCTCTGCTGTGGCCAGGGAGTGCAGTGGAGGATGGCCCAAGTGCTTGGGCCCAGGCACCCGCGTGGGAGACCCAGAAGAAGCTCCTGGCTCCTGGCTTCGGATTGGCGCAGCGCCGGCCGTAGCGGCCATTTGGGGGTGAACCAATGGAAGGAAGACCTTTCTCTCTCTCTCACTGTCTAACTCTGCCTGTCAAAAAAAAAAAAGGGGGGGGGGAGCCATTGTAATCCATAAGCTGTATTTTGGAAATTTATATTCTTTAAATAAAAGCTTTATAAAAAAAAAAAAGAAGCAAATGGGAATGAACAAGGCCTACTGCTCGGTGGCAAAAGCAGACAATTTATTGACGTGGGATCCCGTTGGCGGAGGAGGGCTGGTGTCTACCCCAAGCTTCCCCATGTGCCCTGAGGGCAAGAACGTGAACTGGACTGGCCTTCGTGGACCAGGGTCGGCAGGCTGGCAGTACGTGTTACACTTTGACCCGGCAATTCCAAAAGCTAAGGACCTATGCCGAGGAGGTAAGCATGCCAGGATTTCAGCACTGGGCCTTCGTTCACGAGGAATCATTGCAGTGCTTCTAGGCAGGAGCTTGACCCGGGCGAGGATCCGTAAACATTCATCCCGTCCTTAGGTGCTCCTCCAGTGTACTCCCCTGGTGCCCTCGGCGCTGAGGAAGACGGGGAGCCAATGGCAGGGCAGGCGCGAGGGACACCGGGGCGGGAGGAGCTCCTGCGGTAGGGGTTATACCTGCCTTTCTGTTGCTGCTGTTTGAGAGCAGCGTCTATGTACAGGAGACAGGGGGACGTGTGTTGGGGCCCCAGTCCCGGCCTGCGTGACCCTGGGCAAGTTCAAGGACTGTCCTGTGCCTCGGTTTCCTATATGAAATGCAGGGGAACGATATCAGCGCTGTGCCACAGTAGGTTATGCCACCACCTGCAGCCCCGTGTCTCATGTGTGCGCTGGTTCCAGTCCCAGCTGCTCCACTTCCGACCCAGCTCGCTGCTCTGGCCTAGGAAAGCAGTGGAAGATGCCCCAGGTCCTTGGGCCCCTGAACCTGCTTGGGAGACCCGGATGGCGCTTCTGGCTCCTGGCTTCGGATTGGTGCAGCTCTGGCCATTGCAACCAATTGGGGAGTGAACCATCGGATGGAAGACCCCTCTCACTATATCTGCTTCTCTAACTCTGCCTTTCAAATAAGTAAATAAATAAATCTTTTTAAAAAAGAGAAAGAGGCGTTAGGCCTGCACATTCCTCATGCAGAGAAATGTGGGTAAATGTTAGTGCCTGTTTTCTCTGATGTTCAGCAGTTCGTTCTGCCCACACAGATCCATTTATCATCTTATTCTTCTTTCTCTGTATTATCTACATTTTTATTTCATTTATTTATTTTTATGTTTTAAATTTGAAAGACAGTTCCAGAAAGACACAGAAACAGAAAGAGAGGTCTTCCATCCACTGGTTCACTCCCCAAAAGGCTGCAACAGCTGAAGCTGGGCCAATTCGAAGCCAGGAGCCAGGAGCTTCTTCTGGGTCTCCCACGCGGGTGCCGGGGCCTAAGGACTTGGGCCATCTTCCACTGCTTTTCCAGGCCATAGCAGAGAGCTGGATTGGAAGTGGAGCAGCTGGGACTCAAACTGGTGCCCACATGGGACCACGGTGCTGCGGGCTGGGGCTTTAACCTGCTGCGCCACAGTGCCATCTGCTCATTTATTTATTTTTAAGGATTTATTTGGAAGGGGAAGAGAGAGAGAGAGCGAGAGAGAGAGAGAGAGAGCGAGCTCTTCTATCCGCTGGTTCACTCCCTCAATGGCTGCAACAGCTGGGTCTGGTCCAAGATGAAGCCAGGAGCCAGGAACTCCGTTCAGGTCTCCCATGTGGGTGCAGGGGCTCAAGCAGTTGGGCCACGTCCACTGCCTTCCCAGGTGCATGAGCAGGGAGCTGGTTGGGAAGGGGAGCAGCCGGGTCTCTGACTGGCACTGTGACAAGGGATGCTGTGCCACAGCCTCTGCCCCCTACATTTTTATTTTGAAGATGGGGGGAGCAGTGCTGTGGCATAGTAGGTAAAGCCACTACCTGCAGTGCCAGCATCCTATGTGGACACTGGTTTGAGTCCTGGATGCTCCACTTCGATCTAGCTTCCTGTGATAGCCTGGGAAAGCAGTGGAAGATGGCCCAAGGCCTTGGGCCCCTGCACCCACATGGGAGACCTGGAAGAAGCTCCTGGCTCCTGGCTTTGGATCAGCACAGCTTCGGCTGTTGCAGCCAATTGGGGAGTGAACCAGCAGATGGAAAACCTCTCCCTCTGTCCCTTTCTGCCTCTCCTTCTCTGTAACTCTGCCTTTCAAATGAATAAATAAATTTAAAAAAAGATTTATTTATTTATTTGATTGTTTGACAGGTAGAGTTACAGACAGTGAGAGAGACGGAAAGAAAGGTCTTCCTTCCGTTGTTTCACTCCCCTAATGGCTGCCACGGCTGGAGCTGCGCCGATCCGAAGCCAGGAGCCAGGTGCTTCTTCCTGGTCTCCCATGCAGGTGCGGGGGCCCAAGCAGTTGGACCATCTTCCACTGCTGTCCCAGGCCACAGCAGAGCTGGACTGGAAGAGGAGCAGCCGGGACTAGAACTGGCACCCATATGGAATGCAGGCGCTGCAGGCAGAGAATTAACCTAGTGTGCCACAGCACTGGCCCCAAATAAATCAATCTTTAGAAAACAGTACACACAGTGGGGGTGTTTGGCCCGGTGGTGAAGACGCTGATTACAGCAGCCACATCCCGTATCGGAGTTCCGGCCCTACTCCTGACTTGAGCTTCTTGCCCGTGTAAACCCTGGGCTGCTGCAGCTGATGGCTCCAGCAGTTGGATCCCTGCCACCCATACTGGCTTCCGCCTTGCCCAGCCCCAGCCGCTGTAGGCACCTGGGGGCTAAACCAGTGACAGGGGGCTCTCTCTGCCTCCCAAATAAAGAAAAATTGAACTGTGTTGCTTTTGGAAATAGAAAAAAGGGTTATTTACAAATGTGCAAACCAGGGGTGTGTTGTGACGTAGCTGGTTAAGCCCCTGCCCGTGGCTGGCATCCCATATGAACACTGGTTCAAGTCCTGGCTGCTCCACTTCTGCTCCAGCTTCCTGCTAAAGGGCCTGGGAAGGCAGTGGAGGACTGCCCGAGTGCTTGGGCCCCTGCCACCTGTGCGGGACCAGATGAAGCTGCTGGGTCCTGCCTTTGGTCTGGCCCAAGCTTGGTCACTGCAGCCATTTGGGGTCAGCCCAGGAAGATCTCTCTGTCTCTGTCTCCCTCTCTGACTGCCTGTGGCCGGCGCTGTGGCGTAGCGGCAAAGCCACCGCCTGTGCCGCCAGCAGCCCATACGGGCGCTGGTTTGTATCCCCGCTGCTCCTCTTCTGCTCCTGCTCCCTGCTATGGCCTGGGGGAGGCAGCAGAAGGTGTCCTGGTGCTTGAGCCCCTGCACCCACAGGGGAGACCGGATGGAGCTCCTGGCTGCTGGCTTTGGCCTGGCTCAGCTCCAGCCGGTGTGGCCATGTGGGGAGAGAGCCAGCGGGTGGAAGGGAGATCTCTCTCTCTGTGTTTCAAATAAATAAGTAAATAAATCTTTTTTTTTTTTTTGAAGCAACGCACACACCCACACAGCAAACCTTCAGACAAAAAGAGGAAGGTGGGACCGTGGCACGCCAGCGTGAAGGTACTTACTGTAGCCGAACTGTGCACCTGACGGGGTCACATGGTCAGCTTCGTGTGTACCTGCCCCCGTAAAAATCCCTCCTGCCCAGCATGGGCGCCTGCAGCGAGCAAAGGAGCCCAGGACACGCTCAGGCATGGGTGTTCTGAGGGTGGCCCGGGGTGCCCGGGCGACGCGGGCCTGTTCCCTTCCGCAAACGCTTAGCATCTGGGAAACCACTGCCGGAGCAGGCTGCGGAGTCCGGGCCCCGGGCTCCAGCCCGGCCCCGCTGCCGCCTGGGGCCTGACTCTGGGCCCTGAGCCCCCGGGCCTCAGTTTCCCCGGCTGGGAGCTGGGGATGACAGCTAGCCACGCCCCGCCCCGCCCCGCTAGCTCCAGGATTGGCTGGCGCGGCGTCGCCCTTCCCTAGCGGGGCAGGGCCGCTCCCGTCAGTCGAGCCCTAACCCGGAAATGCGGCTCCGGGGGTCGGGGCGGGGTCCGCCCGGGAGCCGCGGAGCGACGACCGGCTCAGCCAATGGGCGTGGGCGGCGGCGGCGGCGCGGCGGAAGTCCTGCCCGGCGTCGCGCGGGGGCGGGGCGGTGCCGGGGGCGGCGGGCGGCGGGGCGGGCGCAGGATGAGGGCGGCCATTGCTGGGGCTCCGCCGCGGGGAAGAGGACGGTGAGGAGGCGCCGAGTAGCGCAGCGGGGCGGAGGAGGCTCCCGCGCCGACGGGGGCCCATGGCCAGGACCACCAGCCACTTGGTGAGTGCGCCGCGGCGGGCGGGGCGCTCCGGCCCGTTACACCACGGAGCGCGGCGGCCTCCCGGGACCGGCGAGGCGGGGCGGCCCGGGGTCCCGAGGGCCGGGCGGCGCCTTCACTGCGACGGCCGGGCCGGGGGCGGTCGGTTCCAGCCGGGCTCTCTCGGCCGCCGCGGGCAGCCCTGGCCCTGGCGGCGGCGGACGCCGGCCCGGCCGGGGGCGCTGACAGACGCGGAGGGCGGGGGAGGCCTGGAGGTGTCACCTGGCCGGGCGGGGTGGAAGTGCCTGGAAAGTTTGTTTTCGCGTCGGCGCAGCCTGGAGCCGAGCCTCTGGGGCTGCCTTTCCGTTCGCTCTCCCGAGGAGCCGCCCTAGGCCTCCGCCTGGAACGGGTTCCCAGCGCCTCCGCCTGCAGAAGGGGGCTAGTTCTTGGTGCGGGCACCTGATGCTCGCGGCCCCGCTAGCGAACGCTCGACCCGGGGCGGGGAGTGGGGAGGGTCTGGTCGCCCCTGCTTTCGCGGCCCCGCGCGAGGCAGTTGGATGCTTCTGTGGCCGGTGGCTGTGTTCCGTGCGGGGGGAAGCTGCTGGGAGGCCGGCCTTGCAGCATCGCGGAGGGGAAGTGAGCCTGACAGGTAGAGGGGACCCCGGGGCAGAAGAGCAGAACAGGCCACTTGTTTGTCGAGCGTTTCCGTTCTCCCCGCGTCCCTGGTGTCTGGATGTGTTCTGAGGCCTTGGGACGTGCGTGGAGTTTAGCCCTGTGTGCGCTGGGTGAGGGTAGGGTGTCAGCTTGCAGAGGAAGTCCGGGAGACGAAGGCAGGCCCGAGGCGTAGCTGGACGCTCGTCTGCCAGGCTAGGGCGCGCGGCAGCAGTTGCAGTCCCGGGGGGCCGGGGCCTGGCAGGGGCCCCTTTGCGTGGCCGAGGTAGGAGCCCGTGGCTGGGACAGCGCGCGGCTGCACTGGATTCCGTAACTGTGTCAGGAGGCCCTTGGACCTTCCGCGGCTCCTCCTTGGTGATCATTAAACCGAAGCCCTGCAGGCTGAGAAAGGGGTGGGGGTGTGCGCGTGTTGGGGCTGTGGCTGCGCCCCCGCGCCTGGCTGAGCTTACACAGGGCGCTGTGCAGGCTGAGAAAGGGGTGTGTGTGGGGGGTGTCCGAGTGTTGGGGGGCTGTGGCTGCACCCCGGCGCCTGGCAGAGGGAGCTTCCACACGGTGCTATGAGAAAGGGGTGTGTG
>CM027397.1:35350663-35402686 GCA_015711505.1 Sylvilagus bachmani | reverse complement strand
GGGGGGGTGTCCGAGTGTTGGGGGGCTGTGGCTGCGCCCCCGCGCCTGGCAGAGGGAGCTTCCGCACGGTGCTGTGCAGTGCCGGGGTGTGTGTGAGGCCTCCGTGGAACAGGGAGCACGGTGTTTCGCGGTGTTGTCATCCACATGATGGACTCTGACGTCTGCATTTTCTTCACGCGAGGCGGCGTGGCATCCCGTGAGCAGAAGTGGCCTTCCCGGTGAGGAAGTGAGCAGCAGGCTCCACGGCTTTGGCAGCTGGAGTCCCTGCGTCCCCGTGTGGAGAAGGCCATGTTTCCTGGCAGTGGTGCCGGACACTGCCTGCCCCAGGTGCACCTGAGGGGTCTGACGGGTCTGCACCGGCCTTCAGGGTGGCACTGCAGGCGTGTGGGAGACCAGCAGGGGGAGCAGTCTGAGCTCCTGCCTCCCCTGCTGGGAGTCCGAGGTGGGCCGGTCGGTTGCGGGTAGGTGCCTCCTGTGGTGTTGTGGGTGGTGTTGCTCCCCTTACACTGATGTGCTGAGGTGCAGAGGGGTTTGGCAGGGACCCCAGCGTGAGGACCGCTAGGGAGGGAGGGTGGGCAGCTCAGCCCGGCACTGTGTGTGGGGTGTGAGGAGTCCTCAGTGCATCTGCCCAGGGTGTCTCCCCGGGAATTGAGCCCCGCGGAGGCAGAATGGGTGTCTTGGCCTGCAAGGACAGTGCACGTGCGCCTCTGGGCAGATGGCTGAACTCTGTGACCCCTGGGGCCTGTGGCGGCCTCCTGCTGTCAGAAAGCAGCTGTCTGGAGAGCGGCTCCGACTCCTCTTTGAGGGCTGATAGTCTGGGTGAGGCTTGGGGTCCCTCTGGAAGAAGGAGCACGTCTCTGTGGGGTTAAGGGAGGAATTGGGGGTTAGGCGTGTTAGCCACGCTCTGGGCTTTTTGCGAGGCTGGCTCTGTCTGTTGGGGGAAAGCAGAGAGCGTCGGAAAAAGCGGCTTCTGGTTTTCTGGCAGCGCTCCCCCTGCCGTGGCTGGTGTGGTGTGGAGCAGGGTGCCCCCTGCCGTGGCTGGTGTGGTGTGGAGCAGGGTGCCCCCTGCCGTGGCTGGTGTGGTGTGGAGCAGGGTGCCCCGCCCAGTGACGCCGGCAGCCGTCTGCAAGCGAGTGGAGAGCAGAGGGTGAGTACTGCTACCCAGCTGGGGCTGAGGTCTGCTCTGCTCTTGGGTGTGTGTCGTGGAGAGGGGCCTGGACAAAGGCAGGTTGTGGAGAGGAGGAGCGGGCAGCTCCTTTTCTGTGGCTGGGCTGATGGTCGCTGGTGAGAGTTGGGGTTGGGCACGGGGTGGTGGCCTGGAGGCGTTGTAGGAATGAGGGGTGGACATGGCCAGTTCCTTCTGAGGTGATGTCTTTGGGGAGAGCGGTTCCCCAGCATGGCACTTTGTTTTCCGAAGGGATAGGATTAGGGCAGAGCCCATCTGCTTTTTCAGCTCAGCGGTTGCTCCGAGGAACAAGTGCTTCCGGGAAGGCCTCTCCCTCGGCAGCTGTGTGCTCCAGGCCTGCTGGTGGATGGCCGGTGGCGACGGGCTCGTTGCCCGCCGTGTGGAGGACAGGTTCAAGGGGCATTTCGCCAGGGAGGAACTGCTGCTGCGGCTCTGGACAAGGAGCGCTCAGGTCCCTTCAGTTGTCACTTGTTCAGTGTGAACCAGCCCTTTAACAATCGCTTGAATGTTGAGAACAGGCGATGTGTTCAGTCCACTGTGAGATCACAGGCAGGCTGTGTTTTTCAGGGGGTTGTGGGGAAAGTGTTCTGATGTGTTCTCAAGAGAGGAGAAAGGCTGCCTGGGTTCCCGATGGTTGTTGGGGTGTGACATGGGTGACACGTACGTGGTTGCACAAAGTCTGTTTCCAACCTCTCAGTCTAGGACATTTTCTTCTTAATCCAAGAGGGTCCAGGTGGTTTTGAATGTGTTAGGAGAACTAGCTCATTGCAAAGAAAGGACTTGTCCAGGCACTGAATCTCTTACCAGCGCACTTGATTCAGGATTCTGTTCGGACGGAGACATTAGTATAAGAGGCTCAGGACGTCCAGAGCTGACAGGACATAAAGGTGGGCCTTGGTGGCCCCTGCGGAAGAGATGAGTGTGTGCTTTCCATCTGGAGTTTGCCCAGGGGCCTGGTGGAGGTGGGTGTGGTGACGTCCTTTCTCCCCCAGGTAGGACCAGGTACCCTCTGTACCGGCCGCCAGGCTGGGGCCTGGCCCGTGTGCATTCCAGGTCAGCTTGCAGCCCTCGGGAGGGGGAGTGTTGAAGGCCTGTCTCGGTGTCAGGGACGTGCCTTGTGCAGGGCTGTATCCTCCCGGTGTTTGTGGGGCTGGAGGCCTCTGTACCTGCTGGCTCCCCAGAACTCACCTGTGCGCTGGTCGTTATTACAGGCCAGCTCTCCAGCCTGTTTTTCTCTCTGGAATTGATCTTGCAGTCAGGAGGGTTGCAGCTCCTGGTGACAGCTGTGTGTTGGAGTCTGTCAGAGGCTGATGTGGTTGGCAGGGAAGGCTTGAAGCCTCACTGACGTTCTCTGAGCTCACTTTCCACTTCTCCCTTTGTGTTCCTGGTGGCTGTGGACAGGACCTGCAGATGGCCCTTGGACTCTCTGACCTTGCTGCTGAGCCTGCAAGCCGTCTGGCTGTGGTCTCGGTCTAGCGTGGCCAGGGCCTCTGTCGCTGGCTCTGCAGGCAGCTGGGAGCTGCGCACTGTGGACTCGCCATCCTCATCCCTGCCCTTCCCCCTTTCCTGGGCACCTGCTTGTTGGGTCCCGGGTGCCTTGCCCCCTTCTCCTAGCCTGTTACTCTGCTCCTCACCTGTGGGGGCCCTGCCTCAGGTGCTGTGCCCTGGGCTCTCTTGTCCAGGATGTCCATGGCTGCCCTGTTCTCAGTGATTCTGTTTTCTCCTGCTCTTCCTCTCTGCCTGAAGAAATTTCCCTGGGTGGAAACCCCCCAGAGGTTGTCCAGCCTTTTCTGACCAATCCACTTCTTGGTGGCTGACTTTTCCCCCAGGCCTTTGGTCTGCGCTGGATTCTGTTACGTGTACTGTGTTCTATTGGTCTCAGACATGTTCTCTACCTTGCTAAGTCCTTATCTTTCTCAGCCTGGAGTCTCTAGTGACTTCGGTTCTTTTTCATGTTTTCTGCTCAGAGTTCTCATACCTGGGCTTCCTGTGGTATATTGGTCACATATCTGCTTGTCTTACCATTTTGAGTATTCAAAAACATGTCTGCGTCCTGCATCTGGCTTTCTCTAATTTCTTAAATTAGTCCTTTTTTTTTTTAAGATTTATTTATTTATTTGAAGGACAGAATGACAGAGGAAGATAGCGAGCTTCCATCTGCTGGTTCACTCCCCAAGAGGCCACAGGAGCCAGAAGCCCAGAACTGCAGACGAGCATCCCGAGTGAGTGGGAGGGCCGCCGTGCTCGGCGTCCTGGACTGCTTCAGCAGGGAGCTGGAGGAGAAGCAGCGCACCTGGGACTCCGACGGGCACTGACGAGGAGTGCTGGTGTTGCCGCTAAGCCTGCCGCAGCTGTTTTGTAGAAGTTTTGTTTATTTTATTCGAAAGTCATAGCAACAGGGAGATGCAGACACCTGGCTTCCCTCTGCTGGTTCATTCCCCAGGGCTGGGCCAGGCTGAAGCCAGGTTCCTGGAGCTCCACCCAGGTCTCCAGTGTGTTTGGTGGACTCAACTCTGGGCCATCGCCACTGCTTCCCAGGGTGCGCAGCGGCAGGGAGCTGGGTCTGAAGCAGAGCAGAATTGGAATCCATGTCGTCTAAAGTGAGATGGGGGTCCCAAGCAGAGTCTTGACTATATGCCACAATGCCAGTCCCTGTTGCCTATGTATTTGACAGGCAGAGAGAGAGAGGGAGGGGGAGAGATAGAAAACACACTCTGATCCAGTCACCAAATGCCTGCCGCAGCTGGGACTGAGTCGGGGCCAAAGCTGGGAGCTGGAAACCCGAGTGAGGCTTTCCCCGTGGGTGGCAGGCACTCAGCTTGGTATTAGGAAGCTGGATTGAGGAGCCACAGCTGGGCATCCAGCCTGAACTCTCTGATATGGGATGCAAACATCTGTAACCGCTAGGCCAAACCGTGCCTCTGGTGCTTGGTTAGTGCCAACAGGCAAGCCTTCCAAATGAGGATGGGCTCGAGTGGTTAAAAACATGACTCCTGCGCCGCCATGTTTACTGTGGAAGTATGATTTAAAAGGAGATAGCTCTTTCATTTGGTGTATTTTACTGCAATAAAAATATTTTAGAAAGTAGGTAGAAACACTTTGTGACTTTTCACAGCAAAGTGGATATACTTAATACCACTGACCCATACACTTAGAAATGCTGAAATGGGGGAGCCAGTGCCTGCAGTGCCCGTACCATAGGAGTGCTGATTCAAGTCCTGGCTGCTCTCTGAGACAGAAAAAGAAGTCTTCCATCTGCTGGTTCACTCCCTAAATGCCTGCAATAGCCGAGTCTAGACCAGACCAAAGCCAGGAGCTGGCCACTCCATTTAGGTCTCCTGTATAGGTGTCAGGGGCCCAAGCAGTTAGGTCATCTGCTGCTGCCTTTCCAGGCGTGTTAGGTGGGGGCTGAACTGGAAGAAGAGTAGCCAGGGCTTGGAGTGGTGCTCTGAGAAGGGATGTTGGCATCGCAAGACTGGGTTAGCTGCTGCTTTTTGTTTTGCTTTCTTTTTTGACTTCTGCCAAACCATTTGAAAGTAAGTTGCAGGTGTAGTGTTCACCGCAGGGTCTTTCAGAGGTGTCTTCTCACACGGCGGCCTCTGAGTTTCATTCTTCAGCTGCACAGTCGTTGTGGACATGCAGTGGCCCCTGAACCTTCTCCCGTTATGCACCACCATTCATATAGCTCTTCAGTTTCCTTTAATCTAGAACCGTTTCCTTGTGTCCCCCAACACCCCCCCCCACACACACTTTTTTTTTTTTTCTTCAGGATTTTTTTATTTGAAAGGCAGAGTTACAGAGAGGCAGAGGCTGAGAGATCTTCCATCTGCTGCTTCCCTTCCCAAATGGCCGTAAGGGCTGGAGCAGGATGGATCCAGAGCCAGGAGTCCGGAGCTTCCTTCTCCAGAGGGGGAAGAGTGCAGGGCCCAAGGACTCAGGCCGTCCTCCACTGCCTTCCCAGGCCACAGCAGAGAGCTGGATCATGGTGGAGCAGCTGGGACTTGAACTGGCACCAATATGGGATGCTAGCACTGCAGGCCATGGCTTTACCCACTATGCCACAGCACCAGCCCCTTTTTTCCTTTTATAGCTTTAGCTTTTATTTATTTATTTTTGATATGAGGTTAATTTTCATAGAATGTCCCACAGTCTGAATTCGTCTCATTGCTTCCTCACTAGATGAGATTCAGGCTGGGATTCATGGTGAGAATAGTGTGCTTCAGAGAGGGTGTTCTGGAGGTGACTCTTGTGCTCCAGGTTTATGGAGCAGTCGCAAGGACAGCAGGAGTTGCCAAGCACCCTGCACCTGGTTTCCTGTTACTGCTGTCTCACATTGCTGTTGTTTGTTTTGACAGATGGTGAACCAGTGTTCTTATAGGATAAGGTCTGTACTTGATTTAAAATTCCTCAGTGTTGCTTTCATTTATTTGAAAAGCACAGTGAGAGAGTACGGAAAGATCTTCCATCTGCTGTTTCATTCCTGAAATGTCCATGACAGCTAGGCTGGGCCAGGCTACAGGCAGAAGCCTGGAATTGCGTTGATTTCCCGTGTCGGTGTCAGAGACCCAAAGAGCATCACCCACTGCCTCCCAGGGTGCACGTCAGCAGGAACCTGGGTCAGAAGCTGATCAGGGACTTGAACCCAGGCACTCAAATAATGCGATGTGGGTGTTCCAAGTCATGAGGTATTTGTTTGGAAGTCAGAGTTACACAGAGGGAGAAACAGAGAGGGGAAGGGGTGGGGGGTGCGAGAGAAATATCTTCCATTTACTGTTTCATTTTCCAGATGACCACAGTAGCCAGAGCTGGTCTAGGCCGAAGCAAGGAGCTTCATTCAGGTCTACCACGTGGGTGGCAGGGCCTAAATACTTGAGCCATCCTCTGCTGCTTTTCCTAGGGTATAGCAGGGAGCTGGGTTGGAAGTGGAGCAGCCGGGACTTGAACCTGTGCTCGTGTGGGATGCTGGTGTCTGAGGCAGCAGCTTTCCCCGCTGTGCTACAATGCCAGCCCCACAAGTGGTATCTTTTTTTTTTTTTTTTGACAGGCAGAGTGGACAGTGAGAGACAGAGAGAAAGGTCTTCCTTTTGCCGTCGGTTCACCCTCCAATGGCCGCTGCAGCCGGCGTACCACGCCAATCCGAAGGCAGGAGGCAGGTGCTTCTCCTAGTCTCCCATGGGGTGCAGGGCCCAAGCACCTGGGCCATCCTCCACTGCACTCCTGGGCCACAGCAGAGAGCTGGCCTGGAAGAGGGGCAACCGGGACAGAATCCGGAGCCCCGACTGGGACTAGAACCCAGTGTGCTGGCGCCGCTAGGTGGAGGATTAGCCTATTGAGCCGCAGCGCCAGCAACAAGTGGTATCTTAACCACTGTGCCAAACACTTACTCCCATGAATCTGTGTTCTTTTTTTTTTTTTTTTTGACAGGCAGAGTGGACAGTGAGAGAGAGACACAGAGAGAAAGGTCTTCCTTTACCGTTGGTTCACCCTCCAATGGCCGCCGTGGCTGGCGCACCACGCTGATCCAAAGGCAGGAACCAGGTGCTTCTCCTGGTCTCCCATGGGGTGCAGGGCCCAAGCACCTGGGCCATCCTCCACTGCACTCCCGGGCCACAGCAGAGAGCTGGCCTGGAAGAGGGGCAACCAGGACAGAACCCAGTGTGCTGGCGCTGCAGGTGGAGGGTTAGCCTATTGAGCTGTGGCGCCGGCCCTTTTTTTTTTTTTTTTTTAAGAGATTTATATATATTTATTTGAAAGGCAGAGTTACAGAGAGCGAGCGAGAGAGGTCTTCCATCTGCTGGTTCACTCCCCAAATGGCTGCCACGGTCAGAGCTGGGCTGAGCCGAAGCCAAGAGCCAGGAGCTTCTTCTGGGTTTCCCATATGAGTACAAGGACCCAAGAGCTCGGGCCATCCTCTGCTGCTTTCCCAGGCCATAGTAGAGAGCTGGATTGGAGGTGAAGCAGTTGGGACTCGAACCACTGCCCATATTGGATGCTGGCACTGCAGGTGGCAGCTCTACCTGCTACGCTACAGCACTGCCTCCCCTCCCCCCCCCCCTTAAAGATTATTTATTTGAGAGGCAGAGTTAGAGAAGGAGAAACAGAAAGAGAGGTCTTCCATCCTCTGGTTCACTCCCCAGATGGCCACAATGACTGGGGCTGGGCCAGGACGAAGCCAGGAGACAGGAACTTCCTCCAGTTTTCCCATGTGGGTATAGGGCCCCAAGGACTTGGGCCATCCTCCACTGCTTTCCCAGGCTCATTAGCAGGCAGCTGGATAGTAAATGGAGCAGCTGGCAGTTGAACGTTGCCCATATGGCATGCTGATGCTGCAGGCTGTGGCTGTAACCTGCTGAGCCACAGCTCCAGCCCTGTGTTTTTTTGTTTTTGTTTTAAATATTGATTTATTTATTTGAAAGGCAGGATTACAGAGAGATAGAGTGAGAGATCTTCCATTACTGGTTCACTCCTCCAATGGCCAGGGCGGGGCCAGGCTGGGGCCAGGCTGAAGCCAGGGGCCTGGAACTCCATCTAGGGACCCAAATACTTGGGCCATCTTCGGCTGCCTTTGCTGGCACATTGGAAGACTTGAACCGGCACTCATATAGAATGCTGGTGTTGCAGGCGGTGGTGGCATAGCCTCCTGTGCCACAGCACCTGCCCTGTGAATCTGTCTTGGAGCGGGAGGTGTCTTGTGCGGGCCCCCTGACTGAAGGGTGATCTCAGGTGTGAGGAAGGCAGTGCTGGGCTGGCTGGACCCAGCTTGCACCCCCAGGAAGCTTGCCCAGAGCTGACCTGTTGCTGTGATGCCAGCACCTGCCCCTGCGTCAGCGCCGCACAGCCCAGCTTCTGTGACTGAGAGCTGTATCTTTGCCTCTGACATCGCACAGGCCCTGTCCTTGCGAGAGTGAGTGCATGGCCTGGCCTTATAGTTTTGGAGCTGCAGCTGGGGAAAAGTGGGTCAGACAGTTAATCCTGAGCCTAGCAGATGAATGGGGGTGCTCTTACACCTCTATAATCTGGAAATTTTTCTTTTTCTCTTTAGGACCTACCTGGCCTTTGACAGGCTTTATTTCAGAGCCATTGATTTTACCTAAAGTCCTTCTAGGGAAGTTTTGAGTCTTAAATGTTGGGTCAACTCGGGGGTGCAGAATTGGGTGTTGTGTATCTAGTGTCCTGAGCTGAGGCTCCCTGCGTTGGTGGTGAGGCCTGCCTGGACCACTGTCTGTACAGGACCCTACCCGAGTCCCTAACCTGTACAAGAGCCTTGTCTGGGAGGCGCCTTTGCAGGCAGCCACTCTGGGGATGTGGGAGCACCGTTTCTCTGAGCACTCTGTGGGGGAGATCGCTCTAGCGGCCCCCCTCCCCCAAAGCTGCTTTCCTCCGGTGGAGAAGCCTACTCTGGTGGTCTCTGCTGCTTTGGACAGTGTCTAACTAGGAGGGCTCTTCTGAGGCCTTGACTGTACTCTTCATTGCTGAGGTATCCCATGGTGGCACCAGGGGCACGTGTTCTGCACAACCACGACCAAGTGGGCCTCGCCCCATGGACCTCAGCCCTTGGGCTCCATGCAGCTCAGTGAGAGAATCCACCATCCTAGGGATGGGGAGGGAAGGAATAGGTCAGACCCATGTATGGGGCACTTCAGCAGGTAGTGCAACCTGGGCTTCCCCTTCGGGAACCATGGGAGGGCGGTCTTTGGGAGAGATGCCACAGTGCTGGCCTTGGAGCTTGGCTCTGGAGAGCCCCAGCAGCCAGACCCTGGGGGGCAGGGGAGTTCCCAAGCTTGGAAGCTAGACAGCTGCTCCTTGCTGGCCGTGCCGTGGTGGCCCTGCGTCCTACTTGAAGGTGAGCACAGCCGGCTTACACTTCTCCTCTAGTGCATGGAGCCACACTGGCGCCAGGCCAAGGGAGACACTGCGCCCAGTGCAGCCTCAGAAGCTCCTGGCACTGGCCGCTTGCTTTTTCCATCGTGAACTCATTTTCCTTCCTGCACTTTCTTTTCCTTGCATGCGACTTTTTTTTTCCATTGCTTAAAATTATAGTCTTCTACTGATTACATGTACATAGCTGGTTATTATCAGATACAGTTTTTAAAATGTACACCTAAATATAGATTTATTTGTGAGTACATTTTATTCTCATTAAAAAAAAAAAGATCTCATGATCTAAATTATGTTTTTTGGTTTGTTTGTTTGGTAAATCTTACCATACTCTCCTATAGGGACATGGCTGGTTGGGGCAGAAGGGGTGTGTATGGCTATTGGGGAATTGAGGAGAGGCAACCACTAGTAGATCTAGTTCCGTACTCCTTGCCTGAAGACTTCCTTGGGCAGAAAGAGACTTGTGTGGCGTGGTCGGGGGCAGCTGTGTGGTATTCAGCCCCTCTGTGAGCCCTGGGGGCTGATGGGAAACAGTGATCTGCTCAGCTGTGATAGGTGGTCCCCAAGGGGAGGGTAGCGCCCAGCAGAGGGTGGCCCTTTGTGGGGATGCTCCAGGGGGAGCGCAGCCACAAGCCAGGCCCCAGGGCTGACCAGTTGGGGACGAGCTCTCCTAAAGGGGAGGCCAGGGAGGCGGGGTGTGGAGAGTGCTGCCTGGCCACTTCACGGGGACCAGCAAGCCCAGCTGGCTTAGGCAGGGTGTGCTCACCAACTGCAGCTGGATTTTGCGTGGTGCCAAGTTTGTCTCCAAGCTTTGAAACCTTTTGAGTGATATCAACTACAAAAGCTGGTGGTATAAGTATTAGGAAATTCATATCATACTTTTTCTGTTAGTTTTTTTTTCCAAGTATAGTATTTTCCTTCAGTAGTTCAGTATTTTTCAGTGTTTTAATGTTGAACATTGACTCTGAGTCTTCTATTTATTTGAAAGGCAGAATTATGCAGAGAGACGGAAAGAGATCTTTTATCCACTGGATCATGCCCCAGATGGCCACAGTGGTTGGGGCTGGACCAGGCTGAAGTCAGGAATCTGGAACTTTGTCAAGGTCTCCAGTGTGGGTAGCAGGGACCTGGGCACTTGGGCCATCTTCCCTTGCCTTCCTAGTGTGTTAGCAGGGAGCTGGATCAGAAGTGGTGCAGCCAGGACTCAAACTGGTGCTCTGATATAGGATGCTGGCATTGCAGGCAATAACTTTTTTTTTTTTTTATTTGACAGGTAGAGTTATAGACAGTGAGAGAGAGAGACAGAGAGAAAGGTCTTCCTTCCGTTGGTTCATTCCCCAAACAGCCGCCACGGCCGGTGCTACCCCGATCCAAAGCCAGGAGCCAGGTGCTTCTTCCTGGTCTCCCATGCGGGTGCAGGGGCCCAAGCACTTGGGCCATTCCCCACTGCCCTCCTGGGCCACAGCAGAGAACTGGACTAGAAAAGGAGCAAGTGGGACTAGAACCCGGGATGCCGGCACCACAGGTGGAGGATTAACCAAGTGAGCCACAGCGCCGGCCTGCAGGCAGTGACTTAATCTGCACCACAATGCTGGCCCGTGAACTGGAAGCAAGCCTACTGCCCTGCTCTGCTCCCCGATTTCTACAGTTGGTGAGCCGTAGTTCATAGGTTTTAATACTTTGGAAGGAACTTTCCTGTCTACCCACTTGGAGACAGTGGAAACTGGGAGGGCTTCTTACGTATATACAGGGTCAGAGCTGGTGTGCAGTCTCACCTCCTTCCTGCTCAGACCACTGTCTGCAGGCACAGACACATTCTCTCTCTCACTTAAAGATTTTAAAATTTATTTTAGAGGCAGAGTTAGAGAGAGAGAGAGAGAGAGAGAGAGAGAGAGAGAGAGAGAATCTTCCTTCTGCTGGTTCACTCCCCAAATGGCTGCAATAGCCGGAGCTGGGACAGTCTGAAACCAGGAGCTTCTTGCGGGTCTCCCCCTTGGGTGCAAGGGCCTAAGTGCTTGAGCCATCCTCTGCTGCTCCCCCAGGCTCATTAGCAGGGAGTTGGATCAGGACTGGAGCAGGCAGGATTTAAAACAGTGCCAGTATGGGATGCCAGCTCTGCAAGGCCTTGGCTTTAACCTGCTGTGCCACAGTGCCAGGGGTGCTCGCTCGCTCTCTTGCTCTCTCTCTCTCTCTCTCTCTCTCTCTTTAAAGTCTCGCTTTATTTGGGGCTGGCACTGTGGCACAGCAGCTTAATGCCCTGGCCTGAAGCACTGGCATCCCACATGGGTGCCGGTTCAAGACCCAGCTGCCCCATTTCCAATCCAGCTCTCTGCTATGGCCTGGGAAAGCAGTAGAGGATGGCCCAAGTGCTTGGGTTCCTGCACCCACGTGGGAGACCCGGAGGAGGCTCCTGGCTCCTGGCTTCTGATTGGTGCAGCTTCGGCCATTGTGGCCAACTGGGGAGTGAACCATTGGATGGAAGACACCCACCCCCTTTCTCTCTGTGTAACTCTTTCAAATAAATAAATATTTTTAAAAAAAAGATTGCTTTATTTGTTTCGAAGGTAGAGTTACAGGGTGGGGAGAGGGAGGGGATCTTTCATCCTCTGGTTCACTCCCCAAATACCCTCAATGGTTAAGGCTGGGCTAAGCCAGAGCCAGGAGCCAGGAGCCAGGAGCTTTTTCTAGACCTCCCGTGTAGGTGCAGGGGCCTAAGGACTTGGGCCACCTGCTGCTGCTTTCCCAGGAGCATCAGTAGGGAGCTGGATTGGATGTGGAGCAGTCAGGACTCGAATCGATGCCCATTTGGGATGCTAGCATTGCAGGAGGAAGCTTAACCCATTGTGCCACAATGCTGGCCCCAAGCATGGATATGCTAAAGACAGTGCAGGGACAGTGACAGTGACAGAACTGGTTTCTTTTTCTCTTCTCTTCTCTTCTCTTCTCTTCTCTTCTCTTCTCTTCTCTTCTCTTCTCTTCTCTTCTCTTCTCTTCTTTTCCTCCCTCCCTCCCTCCCTTCCTCCCTCCCTCCCTCCCTCCCTCCCTTCCTCCCTTCCTTGAAAGGCAGAGAGAAAAGAGAGAGATCTTCATGTGCTGGTTTATTCTCCAGATGGCCACAATAGCCAGGGCCGGGTCAGTCCAGACAGGATCCAGGAACTCCACCAGGGTCTCCTGTGTGGGTGGCAGGAACTCAAGCACTTGGCCATCATCTGCTGCCTCCCCGGTGCATTAGCAGGGAGCTGGATCAGAAGCAGAAGCAGCTGGGAGTTGGACGAGCACTCTAGTGTGGAGCATCGGCATTCCAAGCTGCAGCTTAACCTGATGCGGCACAACCGTGGTCCTTTCTTTTCTTGGGGGGGTGAGGGGAGATCTTAATCTGGTTCATTGCCCAGGTACCCCTGACAGTGGGAGCCAGGTTCTCCTACAGGTGACTGGGACCCAAGTACTTGAGCCGTCCTCTGCTGCCTGCTAAGGTGTGCATTATCAGGAAGCTGGGGCGGTAGCAGAGCTGGGACTGGAACTCAGGCACCCTGAAACGGAGTGCAGGCATCTAAGTAGCACCTTAACTGCTGTACCACAGGCTAGCCCCAACAGAACTGGTTTCTGATGAGAGGCAGGATTTGGAGGTGGCCTCTCTGGTCCAGTCTCCTTTGCCATTTGCTGGGTCTCTTCAGCGCAGAACGTGGATTTGTATCAGTTACCTGGCCTTTGTGAAAGTGGGTGGTCAGTTTTGATACCTTCTTAGCTTTTTTTCCTTTCAGGCGAAGCTACAGTGTTGTTAATTGTTTGGAGATCTTTGGAGTCACAGACTGACTGGGGAGCTGTTACTTTGTTTGAGCCTTTTCCGGGACTCTGTGCTTCTAGCCAGAGCTTAGAGGACAGGGGGTCTCGGGAAGGGCCTGGCTTGCCTTCCCCAGCATTCCCTGAGCTGGTGCTGTGCTCGCCTTTCAGCAGAGGGGCAGTCAGGAAGGCAGGGTGTGCTGGGAATGAAGACCAGGGCTGGCAGAGCAGGAAGACACCTTTAGGGACACGTCGTCGCCGTCTTTTTTTTTTTTTTTTAAGATTTATTCTATTTATTTGAAAGAGTTACAGAGAGGGAGGTAGGTCTTCCATCCACTGGTTCACTCCCCAGGTGGCCGCAACCACCGGAGCTGTGCCAATCTGAAGCCAGGAGCCAGGAGCTTCCTCTAGGTCTCCCATGCGGGTGCAGGGGCCCAAGGATTTGGGTCATCTTCTACTACTTTCCCAGGCCACAGCAGAGAGCTGGATTGGAAGAGGAGCAGCCGGGACTCGAACTGGTGCCCATATGGGCTGCCGGCACTGCAGGCCAGGGCTTTAACCCACTGCGCCACAGTTCCGGCGCCAGGGGACATGTCTTCTGACAGTTGATATTTGGGGCTGTGGGCTCGTGTGCCCTAAAGCCTGGAGCCCCCCTGGGCCCCTGGCCTGGAAGTGCTTGGAGCTGGTGATAAGAAGTCAAGTCCCGGACTGGCCTAGCACCCTCCCTTTCCTTGTTTCTGATAGCTAAGTTAGTGACTGGCGCAGATGCAGGTGAATGTCATCCTCTGATAGACCTGCTGTGTGGAGTTCTCAGTCAGCCACTGAAGTTGGGAGAGTCTCTGTGTCTCCTAAGAACTCTGTTGCAGATTTGCAGATTAGGAGCCCAGGAAGGGAGAAGTCTGCTTCTGGAGCCTCTTCATGTGTGAGGCAGCCCCATGGGTGAACCTGCGGCAGAGGCGTTCCAGCCAGATGCTTTATTCATTCTACTAGTGGTATTTTTTTATTTACTTGAAATCAGAGTTACACAGAGAGGGAGGAGATAGAGTGATCTGTCTTCCCTAGTTCACTCCCCAGATGGCAGCAGTGATCTGGCCAAAGCCAGGACCTTCTGGGTCTCCTTCACTGGTGGCAGGGGCCCATCCTCCACTGCCTTTCCCTGGCCATTCGTAGGGATCTGAGTTAGAAGTGGAGCAGGCAGGACCTGAGCCGGCACGCTTACGGGATACGTCAGGCTTTGCCTGCTATGCCACAGTGCTGGTCCCTGAGTAAAGCTTTGAAGTGCAGTGTGTATCCATTCTGAAAAATTTTTTAAACAGCTTTAAAAAAAAAAAAAAGATTTGTTTAAAAGGTAGAGTGAAAGAGGGGAAGGGAGGGAGACGCAGAGAGAGAGCGAGATCAATCTTGCATTGTTGGTTTACTCCCCAAATGGCCAGAAAAACTGGATCTTGGACCAGGCTGAAGCCAGGGGCTCGGAACTCCATGTGAGTCTTCACAGGTGGTGGGGGCCCAGATACTTGAGCTATCACCTTCTGACTCCCATGAGGAGCATTTGCAGGTAGCTGCATCAGAAGTGGGGCATCCAGCACGCAAACTTGCCCATTTGGGATGCCTCCCTGCTTTGTGGGGACACCCCCCCCCCCCCAGCATCTTCAATTGTAATTCTTTCTTCCCTCCAGGTAACTCTCATCCTGATTGTAATGTTAATCAAATTAATGGTACTTTAGGCCCTTCAGAGTTCAGGAAGCAAGCACAGGGTGGGTCCTTGGGAACCTGCCTGGAAGCTGCCCATCCTCTCACCTTCCTGGACCTAACAGACAGCTGACTCCCCTTTCCACAAGGTTGGGACAAGTGACTGCCAGCCTTCTGTGGGTCAGGTCCCTGTAGGTCAGTGGTCAAGAGCTGTTGTGGACAGAGTGTTGGGAGCATGAAGACCTGGGATCCTCTCCTGCCATGAGGTCTGTGTGTGAGCTGCGCGCTAGACTCCACAAAGCGAGCTCTCGAAGGTACACTGGTTGTCCCAGTGGATGGTGTCCAGCAGTCCTCTCAGGGTGGGCCCATGCTGTCAGTCCCGCTTTGTAGAAGACTAAGTTATGGCTCAGAGAGCCTGACTTCCCCGTGGATAAATTGCAAACTTAGACTTTAGGCCTGTTTTTTTTTTTTTTTTTTTTTTGACAGGCAGAGTGGACAGTGAGAGAGAGAGAGAGACAGAGAGAGAGGTCTTCCTTTGCTGTTGGTTCACCCTCCAATGGCCGCCGTGGCCGGCGCGCTGCGGCCGGCGCACCGCACTGATCCGATGGCAGGAGCCAGGTGCCTCTCCTGGTCTCCCATGGGGTGCAGGGCCCAAGCACTTGGGCCATCCTCCACTGCACTCCCGGGCCACAGCAGAGGGCTGAAGGCTGGTTGTTTACTTTGCTGTTACTTCCTGGTCCAAGCCTCTGGCTGACAAGTAGCGGTGCTCCCCTGATAGGCCCTGCCTCTGCCTGGCCTTGTGGGACTTTCTGGGATGAGAGTTCTTATTAGTGGCACAGGTGACCTGAGAGCAGTGTCCTTTTGAGGATGAGCTGGTTGGATTTGGTGGCAGCCTCCCACAACTTTTGTGCAGGGGCCTAGAGGGAGGTAGTCCTGCTTGCTGGATTTGCTAGTGTGTGTGTGTGTGTGTGTGTGTGTGTGTGTGTGGTGTATCTGTTGCAGCATATTCCCATGCTCCAGGACTCCAGAGCACACTTGGACACTTAAGACCTATATAGTATTTTGGGTTTGGGATCTTTGCCTTGCTGAAATGTTGAGCTGTGTGACAGCATCTTGGCATAGAAAGCTCTGGTTTCCATTTGATTTCTTTCCCGTGTCAGGGATCCCTTCCTGCAGTTTTCTGTTCTCAGAGTTAGAGCCAAGCCTCCTGCTTCAGTAGGTGGTTGGTGAAGCTCTGTGCAGAGATGAGTCAGCAGTGTGTGGGGCATGGCAGGCTTCAGTGTGGTCCGGAAGGCTCATTTTATTGTATGACGCTCCTTGGTCAGAAACAGCTGGTGTGTTTTGTGTGTGATTAGTCGTAGAAGTAACTTCAGCTTGCTCCGAAGATGAGCTCACTCAGTCTTCATGCGAGGCTGGGCATAACGTTCTTCTCCCTGGCTTTCAGATGAAGAGTCTGAGTCACAGACAGGTAACAGAGCCTGTCAGGGTCCAGCAGCTGGTGAGCAGCGGAGTGCAGGTTTTCTCGTGGAACCTGTACCCCATCTGTCTGCTGTGGCCTAAGTTTAGACAGTTCAGTAACTGATGGGGAAGCTGTTGGGTCTATGTGTTCTGGTGACTTAGTGGACTCAGATTCTTCCTCAGTAGATTTATAGGGGGAAAAGCCACTGGAGAGCTAAGCCAGCTGGGCTCTGTGGCACAGTGAGTTAAGTTCCTGCTTGTGGTGCTGGGTGCCCTGTGCCGGCATCGCATATTGGAGTACTGGTTTGTATCCTAACTGTTCCTGTCCTGCTGACACACCTGGGAAGGCCGTGAATGCTGGCTCCAGTGCTGGGGTTCCTCTGCCCATGCAGGAAACCCGCATGGAGCTCCTGTCTCCTGGCTTCTACCTGGCCCAGTCTCAGCCGTTACAGGCATTTGGGAGTCTCCCTCTTTCTCTGTGTCTCCTCTCTTTGTCACTCTGCCTTTGAGTAAATACATAAATCTCAACATAGAAAGCAGTAGGACCCAGCGCTAGGCCCAGCGGGTTAAGCAGCTGCTTGTGACAGCACCAGTGTCCCACACAGGAGTGCCTGTCTGAGTTCCAGCTACTCCGCTTCCTGTCCCGCTTCCTGCGGTGGCCTGGGAAAGCAGCAGAGGATGGCCCCAGTGCAGAGCTGGGCGTGGAGCTCCTGGCTTCAGCCTGGCTCTGCCCTGCTTGCTGCAGCCATGTGGGGAGTGAACCAGCAGGTGGAAGATGCAGTCACTTATTCTCCCCTCCCCCTCAGATGTCTGTCTGTCTCTCTGACGCTGTCCGTCTCAAACACACAAATAAATACATATTTAAAGAAAAAAGAGCCAGGGTACATTTATGTAATCTAGTTGCAGTTGCTCCAGTATTTAAGTGTGTAGAGAGCAGCAGTCTCCTCCTGAGGGTCAAAGACTTTCTTGTACCGGCCCTGAGTCTCTAGCCTCCAGCTTCCCTAGGTCACTCTTTATATAGCATCTCTGCTTAACTTGTACTCTTTCCTTCTTAGTGAGACAAAGATACACAGGATCTGAGAACCCCCTCTCTCCACATCTGAGCCCCTTGCCTTCCTGGTACTGACCCATGGGTCTTGTGTTTAGTTGTAAGCCTAGAAGTTTTGGGGTAGGTTCTCAGTTGGCATTTGCTAGGGGAAACATGGATCAACCACTTGTTACTGTGTTGCTGTCAGAGTCCTTTAAACCACACTCTAAAGTAAAGGAGAAAAAACCCACGATTCCTCTGAACTATTCTGGAGAAGAAAGTGCCTCTTCTGAAGAGTCCCATCCCTGGTGTGGGCCCAGCCACCCGGGGCATCAGGCTGCAGCTTCTCTCTCTCTTTTTCTCTAAGATTTATTTATTTACTTGAAAGTCAGAGTTAAACACAGAGAGAAGGAGAGACAGAGAGCGAGGGAGAGTGAGAGGTCTTCCATCCGCTGGTTCACTCCCCAGATGGCTGTAACTGTACTGATCCAGAGCCAGGAGCCAGGATCTTCTTCTGGGTCTCCCACACGGGTACAAGGGCCCAAGACTTGGGCCATCTTCTACTGCTTTCTCAGGCCATACCAGAGAGCTGGATTGGAAGTGGAGAGGCTGGGTCTCAAACCGGCGCCCATATGGGATGCTGGCACTGCAGGTGGCGACTTTACCTGCTAAGCCACAGTGCCGGCCCCTGCAGCTTCTCTTTGGGATGCTTGCAGCGTCCTCCTGAAGCTGGCTGAGTCACAAGTCCTCTCTATCTCCCCATCTGGCCCATGCAAGGCTGGCCTGACCAGGTGATTAAGGACTGTGAGGTGTGCCTCAAAAACATAGGGCTCTGCATTTTAAAAATATAAGCTTCAGTCTACCTGGAAATTAGTCCCAAAGAGTTAGTGAAAGTGTTGTGTGTGGCTTTGGAAGACCTGAGACAGCTGCTGTGCCAGAATTTATAGGAGGTGGGAAGGAACTCTGTGGGCCATTTGTTTTGTTTTGACCCTAAATTCATTTGTCAATCAAATGTTTGTTACATTAAATTTTGAATGTTGGACACTGGCCATGTGGATACTGGCATTTTTCTAAACACTCTCATCAGTGACTGAGATATACTGCTTACTTCAGTTGAGCCTTTAGCTGGTAGATATGAAAATGTCATTAGATCAGAAAATAATTTTCTCTTGAGAGTTTCAACTAGCAGGAGGAGACTGCTGAACTTGAAGTCAAAGAAGTTGAAGCTCTTACGTTCTTAAATAGAAATTATATGAAATTGAAGACTTCAGAAAATGCTGTTTATGAATAGGCTTTATTATTTTTTTTGAAAAGATTTAGTTTTTTGAAGTACAGAGCAACAGAGATCTGTCTATATCTGTCTGTCTATCTATCTATCTGTCTGTCTGTCTGTCTTCCATTCTCTGGTTCACTCCTCAAAATGCTGCAACAGTCAGGTTTGGGCCAGGCTGAAGCAAAGAGCCAGGAAGTCCGTTGGGTCTCGTGTATGGGTGGCAGGGAACCAAGTACTTCAACTGTTATCTGTTGTATTCCCAGGGAACTGGATTTAAGCAGAGCAACTGGGATTCAAGCTGTTGCGCCAGAGTTTTTATGAGTTCATGTAGAAGTCAGTCATTTAAATCTCCGATGTGGAGCAATGATGGGATTCTCACTAGAACCCCCAGCACCTGCTCTGGAACAGCACATGGACCTCCTGCTCATGCAGTTGGCATGAAACTGAAAGCAGGAGCAGAGATGCCTGTTAGGAGGGTCGTGGTGAACACACACATACACACACCCACACACAAGCAGGAGCAGATTCCTGTTAGGAGGGTGGTGGTGAGCACACACACACACACACACACACACAAGCAGGAGCAGATTCCTGTTAGGAGGGTGGTGGTGAACACACACACACACAAGCAGGAGCAGATTCCTGTTAGGAGGGTGGTGGTGAGCACACACATACACACACACACACACACAAGCAGGAGCAGATTCCTGTTAGGAGGGTAGTGGTGAGCACACACACACACACACACACACACAAGCAGGAGCAGATTCCTGTTAGGAGGGTGGTGGTGAGCACACACGCACACACACACACAAGCAGGAGCAGATTCCTGTTAGGAGGGTGGTGGTGAACACACACACACACACAAGCAGGAGCAGAGATGCCTGTTAGGAGGGTCGTGGTGAACACAAACACACACACACACACACAAGCAGGAGCAGATTCCTGTTAGGAGGGTGGTGGTGAACACACATACACACACACACAAGCAGGAGCAGATTCCTGTTAGGAGGGTGCAGGTGAGCACGCACACGCACACGCACACACATATGCAGGCTTTGGGTGTGGATGGTGCAGATTCTCCTAGGCGAATCAGCTGCCTTGCGTCCTCCCCTCACTTTCACACAAGAGGCCTTGGGCACGCGTCCCCTTCAGCAGCACTGCACTTGCAGCAGCTGCACAGGAGACAGGAGTGGACAGCAGGGCCCCAGCCCGAAGGAGAGATGGGGATGGATATGGAAAGGAGGGTACTGGACCTGGAGAAAGGGAGTCCTGGTGGCCATGGGTGTGAGGCTTGGCAGGCCACTGCCCCCAGTCTTCTCCTTTTGTGTATGGAAGCCACAGGTGAGATCATAACTGGGGGGGAGGGGGTTCATGGTAACGCTGCACCTGTGGGATGGGCGGAGGGTGGGACTCTATTCTGTTAGGGAGGGCGTGGGTGGTAGACCAGCACATGCTGGGTTTTGTTGATTTATATTTCTCCAGGGATTTCAATTCAGAAGCTATCGAGTAACCAAAAGTATTTACTTACCATAGTTTTGGGTCACCAAGAGTATGACAAACTGATTGGGCTGTGGAGTGAATGACTCCCTGGCCTGGAGTAGGCTGGGCTCTCTGGCAGCCTCCATGGGCCAGCAGCTGAGCGCTCAGAGCCTGCAGGACCCCCTCCCAGCATCTAGGCCACCAGGCAGCACGTGTCCTCCACATCCTGGCAGTTTCAGAGTGCTGTTTACACAGTTCAATCACCACCTAAACATGCTACAAAGGATGTTTTACCGGCTGTAGTACAAAACATCTTAGATTTTCCCACTGGAAGAAGGCTCTCTTAACTCAGGCTTCTTGTTTCACAACTGATGCCTAAAAATACTATAAGGGTAATATTGCAATTATAATTCTCTTGAACTGCAACATTCAGTAACTCTTTAAAATATGGCAGCAGACTACTGCTGCCTTGGGAATGCAAGAGCACTGTGTTGACCTTAAGTCACCGCCTGCCAGGGAGGGGCCCTGAGAAGTGCTTGGCTGCTGTGCTGTGGCTGAGGCAGGAAGGAAATTGTGGAATTCCACGAAGGCGGAAGACTGCTGGTGGACAGGTCCTGGTATCTGCGTGTCTAGGGCTGTGTGTGACAGCTTGGGCCTGGAGCGCTTGGTTTGGCTGGCACTGGGCCAGATTACGGAGATGCCTCCTATCTTATGCTCCTGTGCCTGGAAGTAACCAGAGGGTGCTAGAAGTGGCCCCGGAAGTATTTTGGGTGTTCATGTCCCTACCTGCTAGCACCTAGGGGCTCTGTGTGGAGGGGACTGCGCTTGGTTACACTGAACTGCTCTGAGTTGAGTTGCTGCTGTCCCCGGCCTTTGCCCTGACTGGCTCTCTGCTGGGAAGGCTTTCCCCAGACATCCTAGGGACTTCTGCACCTGAGTCTTTGCTCAGATGTCACTTTCCCAGAAAGAGCTTCTCTGATAGAGTTTGGGAAACACCCCCATTCAGATAGGACCACCCTCGTTGCCTCCTGTTTGCTCTCGCAGTCCTGCCCCATCTCTGCGTCTTACCCCAGCTTTGTGGTGGCCTGAGCTTAGCTCTGTTCTTTGCTGTGTCTGCAGTGCAGGGAACTGTGCAGGGCTTGTAGTGGGTGCTCACTGGACGTTGTGGTCTTGAGGAGCTGCATTTTCTGAATGGAGGCTGCTGTGGGGGTTACTGGGAAAGAAACTCTGCTGTTTCCCACAACACACATGATAGGAAGCACGTGAGTCTGTGTGTCTGCTTCATGTTGTCGGTCATTGCCCTTCCTTCCTTCCTTCCTTCCTTCCTTCCTTCCTTCCTTCCTTCCTTCCTTCCTTCCTTCCTCCCTTCCTTCCTTCCTTCCTTCCCTCCTTCCATTTATTTATTTATTTGAAAGGCAAAGTAACAGAGAGGCAGAGAGAGGTCTTCCATCTGTTGGATTTATTTATTTGCTTATTTATTTGAAAGGCAGAGTAACGGAGAGGCAGAGAGAGGTCTTCCATCTGCTGGTTCACTCGTGGAATGGCTGCAAAGGCCAGAGCTGACCTGGAGCCTCTTCCAGGTCTCCCTTGCAGGTGCAGACTTGGCCGTCCTCCACTGCTTTCCCTGGCTGTAGCAGAGAGCTGGATCGGAAGTGGAGCAGCTGGGACTCGAGCCAGCGCCCACATGGATGCTGGCACCGCAGGCAGTGGCTCTACCTGCTTTGCCACAGGGCTGGCCCCCTGTCATTACCCTTTCAAAAATCCGGAATTCTTTGTACACTTGGATGTCACTTCAAAATCGTTGGTTTTCATTGCTGATTCCTGAAGGCCACTGTGTTTTGAATTTGAGACTTTAGCAGCAAATGAACTTTAAGATGTGTTTTGCCTTTTTAGCTGTTGATACATTTTGCTTTCTGAACTAGACTGTGGCCCTGCCCTCACCGTGCTAAGCTGTTGTCACTCTGTTGGACCAGGGCTGCAGCCATCTGCTGCTCTGTCTGGGTCCTTGGGCAGCTTAGCCCTGGCTTCAGAACAGCCTGAGGTCTGCCGTGGATCCTTCCAGCACTCACCCATGTCCGGCTCCACTTGACGAGGTTCTCTGATGGGATGTGAGCTGTCATGGCCAGGGGCCCACATCTCCCAGCCTCACCAGCAGACCAGTCATGTTGGATGAGGAATTGGTGAAGGATGCAGTTAATTTACCTCCGTTAAGAAACTTTGATGAGGGGCCGGTGCTGTGGCGTAGCAGGTAAAGCCGCCACCTACAGTGCCGGTATCCCACGTGGGCGCTGCTGGTTCTAGTCTTGGCAGCTCCACTTCTGATCCAGCTCTCTGCTGTGGCCTGGGAAAGCAGTAGAAGATGGTCCAAGTGCTTGGGCCCCTGCACCCGTGTGGGAGACCCAGAAGAAGCGCCTGGCTTGGGATCAGCACAGCTTAGTGAACCAGCAGATGGAAGACCTCTCTTTGTGCCTCTGGCTCGCTCTCTCTCTCTCTCTCTGTTACTCTGCCTTTCAAATAAATAAATCTTTAAAAAAAAAAAAAAAGAAAATTCGATGAGCAAAATGAGTGAATGTGTTGTGATAACAGAAAAACTGGCTTTGCAGAGTGCGGTATGCTCACAGCGATTGCTCTGTGCTTAGTTGTATGGAGTGGATAAGCTCAAGGTTCCAGGCTTCCCCGATCCCTCTCGGACCCTGGACACAGGGTTGCTAGGTGAATAGCACAACTGTGACTGTGGACAGGGCTGGAGAGGTTCCTGAAGGGGAAGGCACACGGAGTCAGTGGCCATGTCCTGGAGGTGCTGCCCCCACAGGTGTCTTCTCCCTGTCCATCCTGCTTGGCATAGACCACTTCAGACACACTGCATCTCATTGGTTTGCACTTTCGAGGTCAATGATGTTACCGACTTTTTTTTCTTTTTAAAGATTCATTTAGGCCGGCGCCGTGGCTCAACAGGCTAATCCTCCGCCTTGCGGCGCCGGCACACCGGGTTCTAGTCCCGTTTGGGGCGCCGGAGTCTGTCCCGGTTGCCCCTCTTCCAGGCCAGCTCTCTGCTGTGGCCCGGGAGTGCAGTGCAGGATGGCCCAAGTGCTTGGGCCCTGCACCCCATGGGAGATCAGGAGAAGCACCTGGCTCCTGGCTCCTGCCATCGGATGAGTGCGGTGCGCCAGCCGCGGCGGCCATTGGAGGGTGAACCGACGGCAAAGGAAGACCTTTCTCTCTGTCTCTCTCTCACTGTCCACTCTGCCTGTCAAAAAAAAAAAAAAAAAAGATTCATTTATTTTCTTTGAAAGAGAGAGTTTGCTCTCACATCTGTTTGTTCACTCCCCAAATGCTCTCAACAGCTAGGGCTGGACCAGGCCAAAACCAGGAGCAGGTGTTTCATCCAGGTCTCCCATGTGGGTGCAGGAGCCCAGGGAGCTGGATCAGAATCGGAGCAGTGGCGCTTGAACCGGTGCCCATACTGGGTGCTGGGATTGCAGCCAGTAGTTAACCTGCTATGCCACAATGCCAGCCCCCACTGACCTTTTTTTTTTTTTCATTTTTAAAAAGATTTAATTTAATGAACATAAATTTCCAAAGTACAGCTTATAGATTACAATAGCTTCCTCCCCCCATAACTTCCCTCCCACCCACAACACTCCCCTCTCCCACTCCCTCTCCCCTTCCATTCACATCAAGATTAATTTTCTTTTTTCTTTTTTTTAAATTTTTTTTTTGACAGGCAGAGTGGACAGTGAGAGACAGACAGAGAGAAAGGTCTTCCTTTTGCCGTCGGTTCACTCTCCAGTGGTCGCCACAGCCGGTGCACTGCGGCCGGCGCACCGTGCTGATCTGATGGCAGGAGCCAGGTGCTGCTCCTGGTCTCCCATGGGGTGCAGGGCCCAAGCACTTGGGCCATCCTCCACTGCACTCCCGGGCCACAGCAGAGGGCTGGCCTGGAAGAGGGGCAACCGGGACAGACTCCAGCACCCCGACTGGGACTAGAACCCGGTGTGCTGGCGCCATAAGGCGGAGGATTAGCCTGTTGAGCCACGGTGCCGGAAGATTAATTTTCAATTATCTTTATATACAGAAGATCAATTTAGCATATATTAAGTAAAGATTTCAACAGTTTGCACCCACACAGAAACACAAAGTGTAAAATAATATTTGAGTTCTAGTTATAGCATTAATTAAACACCTAAGAATAATTGTGTATTAATTACAGAGTTCAACCAGTAGTTTTAAGTAGAACATAAAAAATACTAAAAGGGTAAAGTAATAAGTTCTTTTTTTTCCTTTTTTTTGTTATACAGTTATTTTTTTATTTAATAAATGTGAGTTTACAAAGTACAACTTTTGTATTGTTGTGGCTCCCCCCGACCATTTTTAAAGATCAGTGAGCAGTAGGTGCGTTCATGTTTACAGATGGTAAACCTGGCTGAAACATTCCTCTCTGCCAGGCTCTGGGAAGCGTATGAAGCATAGGGTTCCTCTCACTTTTGTCTCAGTCGTAGTTCATAGATGCCCTCGAATACTTAGAGTCTGAGAACATAACCGTGGCATTAACTGGGGCTTTACTGTCCCTTTCCCTGCTGCTGGGGGCTGGGGTCCTCCTGGGAAAGGTGATTCCCTTGCAGCAGTCAGCTGCACGCTCCCCGGCTGTGGGCCAGATGGATGCAGCCTGCATTTCTGGCATTGCAGTTTTTTGTCTGGTCCTGTTCCCATTCTGCAGCAGCTTGTTGTAACATGAAGAAACAGCGGTCAGACCAGGTTCCTACGTGAGCTTTTCATCACTGTTCAGTGTTTGAGAGTTTCTTAGGGGGAAAAAAATCTTTTTTTTAAATAAAGATTTATTTGTTTATTTGAAAGTCAGAGTTACACAGAAAGAGGAGAGGCAGAGAGAGAGAGAGAGAGGTCTTCCACCTGATGGTTCACTCCCCAGTAGGCCGCAACGGCCGGAGCTGCACTGATCCTAAGTAGGAGCCAGGAGCGTCTTCTGGTCTCCCACGTGGGTGCAGGGGCCCAAGGACTTGGGCCACCTTCCAGTATTTCCCCAGGCCACAGCAGAGAGCTGGATCAGAAGTGGATCAGCAGGCCAGGGCAGGAACCCACTGCACCACAGCGCTGGGCCCAAAAAAAGAATCTTAAATCAGAAATTACTGAGTATAACTGTGCAGCAAGCAATGTCAAAGGCTGGCCTTTGGAAACAGCATCGTCCAGCAGAGTCCAGCCAAAGCCAGTGTTGCGGCCAGCTGAGCCAGCAGTCCTACACACTGAGAAAGAAGGGCTGGTGCCTGGCGGTGTTTCCTGGCTGTGGGTCCTGTGGGTCTTCCGGTGGCAGCTGTTCTCCTCCAGGCATGGCATCCTGACAGCCTCACAGAGGGGCGTTTGGAGCAGGGGCTCGCTGCTGCTGGCCCTGGAGCGCTGGGCTCTCCCTTCCTCTTATCCGGACATGCCCTCAGCTTTCACAGCTCTGCTTCCTCCAGCTACCCATGTCCTCTCTTCCTGGATCCTGCCAGGTTCTCCCAGGGTTGAGTCTGTGCAGGGTTGAGTTGGGTTCTGCCCTGACTCAGTATTAACTTAAATCACAAGCCTGTGTTTGGGGCATTGCAGACTGCCTAAACTGTGGGGCTTGGTGCTTGGTTTTCCCAGACACAGCAGTAGGATGTTTTTATTCCCACCTTTTTCAGGCTGGTTAGTTGTTCACCCTCCCTGCGGACCCCAGCTTCCCATGCCCCTGCCTTGGGGCCACATCCTTCTTTGTGGGGGCATCCTGCTGACTGGAGGGTGTTTAGCAGAGCCCTTGCTTGGCCCACTTGATGCCAACAGCACTTTGTTCCTCCCCCCGTTGGGACATTGCCCAGTGTCCTGGGGAGCGGGTAATGTCCTGATGGAGGGCCTCTGTGTGTCGGTCCTATGTTCCTGACCCTGGCAGCTTGTCGGCGATGGTGTTGGTTGTGGCTGCATCCCTGCTGGCTGAGCCTCTGTGCTCCTGTGCCTGGTACCTCGCAGGAGGAGCTCCATGTGGAAGCTGTCACTGAGCGCCACTGTGACTGACTGGCCAGTTGTGGACCTCGCACTTAACCGCTCGTGGCTGGATACATGCCCTCGTCTTGGGGGAAGATCTGCAGTAGATCTGGGTTGACCAGATGGGACTGGATCTGGCACAGTCTGGGCTGACAGACTGGATGCTTCAGTTCTGTGGTGAAGGTGGCCAGCTGAACTGCCGTCTCAGTGGCTGTCTTTTGACTGGATTGTGTCTCACTCTGCTACCCTAACAGCACAAGAAACTACGAGACACACTGTCCTCCCATGCGGTGCTCCGCTGACCTGGGCGTCTTCTCTGGCCTTCACCCTCTCCGTATGCGGATGGGTGCTGAAGAGACAGTGGGCAGGGTTTGTCCATAGGGATGCTCCGCTTCCTCCCGGGTTGGTGTATCCCAGGGGCTGCCCGGTAGTAGAGGTTCTGTTGGGCCAGGTTGAGCTCTGATGAGATATCCCAGTAGTTTCGAGTGAGCCCACAGTCTGGCCAGCATCTGCCACAGTGCTGGGAGCTGAGACCACGTGGCCGGGTTGGTGCCTGGACGAGAGCTCACACTTTCTGGAGCCAGTGCTCTCTTTTCAGAAACATTTCAGGAGATGTTTGTTGTAATCGTGAAAGCAACTTTGATAGAAAGAAAAGAATACTCCCTACGACACCAAAACCTTGTCATGCTTGGTCTTACAGTTGTCTGGTTAGGAAGTTTGAAGTGAGAGAAAAACTTGAATTTTTCTTTGTGAGCTCCTGAATTCAGTCTGAGCATTCCTTGCTGTTTTATGTCCTTTCAAGGGTCATTTGCTACCAGGGTGTCTGTCCCCAGAACACCCACTTTGGTCAAGGACGTGTGGCCCGTTTCTTCAGGGCTCCTTTGCCTCCTGGTGACGTGGGTGCCTGCTGCCTGTGGGCCCTGTCTGCCCTGTGGGAACGTCCTTGTTGCTCTTGGACAGTGCGTACACTGCAGACAGCACTGAGGTCCTGTCTGCCACAAAGAAGCCCAGAATGTCTGTGTGACAGCTGCGCAGGCACCTCTGCCCACCAGCGTTGGTGGAGAAGCCTGTTGGTGTACAGTTGTGCCAGGTTTGTGAATCAGCCTGTCACGTTCTGCTACTTCAGAAGTGGATGTATGTTTGCGATGTTGCTCAGTAGTTTGCCTGTCAGTGTTTGAGGGGCAGCAGCGCGTTCCTTTGGATCTTTGATTACATGGAAGCTTCTCTGGCAAGCTGAGCCCTGCACACCCCTTGGTGCTGTTTTGCAGGGCCTGTGCTTGTGCCTGGCTGTGACTGTGAGGTCAGGATTGGACCTGACCTCTCGCCTGGTAGAGAAGCAGTATCGCCACTGTCCTGTGTGCGCCTGCGTGGTCTCCCTGAGTCTTGCCTGGCAGGCAGTGGGTGGGTGCACAGTGAATTTAGGAGTGCCTGGAAACATGACTGAATTGGTCTTTGTTCCACACGTGGGGATGAGCGTGACCGAGACAGGTGCTATCCTCCCCTCTACAGGTGTGGCCAGGGCAGTGTGCAGCCATGCTGTGGTACCTGGGTCTGCTCAGGATGAAGTGTGGGCTCCTCTGCCTCCTGTCCCTCAGCTGTGTCCTTGTAGGCTGGAGGTAGCTCCCTACATGGCGCTAGTTGCCCCTGTTGCTCTGTCCAGGAGCCTTGTGAAATGTGCACAGGGCTCCACTCTACAAGCCCATTCCCAGTGTTCTGACCGGTCCTAGGAGGATGGTCCAGGCTGATTGCAGAACTAGCTGGCCTCAGGCCTGATGGTCACACCTTCTTCCTGTTCACCACTGCCTCTGAAGACAGAAAGTTCTCGCTCATCTCCAGGGGCAGAGTTGTTGTGTTATGTCCTAGGCTTTGGTTATAGGGAGACATCATTGAGGTACTGACTGGACCCCAGAATTCTGGGTCACCCTTAGTTCCTCTTGTGAAATGGAGCATTTGTGGGTTCTGTAGGGATCACTTGACTTAGTGCTGGGCATTAGGGACTTTCCGGATACCAACAGCTTCCTGAGGTTAATGGTACATCTTGCGTGCCTGCTCCAGCTGCACGTTCTGTGTTGCTGCCACATTTGCCCCATGTGCTGGCGACCCTGGGAGCGTGTGTGGTTGCTCACTCAGGAAGTTTTTAGTCACTGAGCATTCAGGCTGATTGGAGTTCATGGCCTTCCCACTGCATCCGTGAGGCCGAGTGCTCCAGGACCCAAGCCACAGCTACTGCTCTGCCTGCCAAGCCAGCTGCCTGGGCACCTGAGTGGGATTCCTCCCAAGAGGTGACTCAGCCCGCCTTTTCACCTGCACAAAGCTTGCACCCTTCGCCTTCAAACTGTGTTTAGCTTGAGTTCTTTGGGGAGGGTGAGGTGGTGGGGGGATGCTAAGATTCTAGTAAATATGTGGCTGGATGCACAAATCCATGATCCCGCTGTTTGAACACTCCGTTTTCATTGTGTCATTTTCTTCTCATTTTCTGTGTAGGTATAGTGTTTGTAACATTCCTCCACTGTTAGTATTCATTATTCATTTCATCTTGCACTTTGTTGTACATGTATCTCTCTCTTTCTCTCTCTCTCTCTTTTTTTTTGAAAAATTACTTATTTGAAAGGCAGAGTTAGAGAGAGACAGAGACAGAGATCGACCGACCTTGCATCCACTGGTTTACTCCCCAAATGGCCCAAAACAGCCAGGGCTGGGTCAGGCCAAAGCCAGGACCATGGAACACCATCTGTGTCTCCCACACGGGTGTAGGCACCCAAGTATTGGGCCATCTTCTGCTTCTTTCCCAGACGCATTAGCAGAGAGCTGGATTGGAAGTGGAACAGTGGGTACTCAAACTGGTGCTGATATAAAATGCCAGCATTGCCGATGGCCTGATCCACTGTGCCACAATGCCAGCCCCATATTTCACCTTATAATTAGAAGTAATTTCAGGGGCTGGCGCTGTGGCGCAGCAGGTTAACGCCCTGGCCTGAAGCACCGACATTCCATATGGGCGCCAGTTCGAGACCCGGCTGCTCCACTTCTGACCCAGCTCTCTCCTGTGGCCTGGGAAAGCAGTACAAGATGGCCCAAGTGCTTAGCCCCCTGTACCCGTGTGGGAGACTTGGAAGAAGCTCCTGGCTCCTGGCTCCGGATCAGTGCAGCCAACTGGGGAGTGAACCAGTGGATAAAGACCTCTCTCTCTCTGCCTCTCCTCTGTGTAACTCTGACTTTCAAATACATAAATAATTCTTTAAAAGAAATTCCTGGAGAATGGGATTAAAAGGAAGTATACTTAAAAAAAAACAAGTAATTTCGAATTTATAGAAGTTATAAGAAGATTCCAGCATACCCTCAAGGCTGCATCAGCAGTTGCCTTAACTTTGTGACCTTGTTCTCACGGCCCTTTGGTCTGTCTTGAAGGGCTGCACAGTATTCCTGTACATGAGACAGCCTGGTCTGCTTAGATCTCTGCAGCGAGCATCTCCAATCTCTTGTAAGCTTCTGCTGTAATCCTCAAACTGCAGTGAGTGTTATAGTGTGGCTTTAAATACAACTGAACCATTCTCTCAACTGAGTTTCTAGGAGAGAGCCGAGGAGTAATTATTCTGTGTCCGAGGGTCTTTCTGTATGCGGCACACCTGCTAGAATTTGAGTTTTCCTTTATATTTAGCTTATTAAACTTTATACCTGCTAAAGATTTTATTGAGCATTTAACCCATTAGCACACTAGAAAATGAACACTTGCACATTTTATTGATCAGATCTTTGAGGTATTTATTACAAAGTTAATTGGTCATATTTCATTGACACTGTGTGTTTCATTGCCTATTTATTTATAAAAGACCTATTTATTTATTTATTTGAAGGAGCAACAGAGGGAAAGGGAGAGACAAAGATCTTCTGTCAGCTGGCTTACTCCCCAGATGACTGTAACAGGCAGGTTTGGCCAGACTGAAGCTCCATACTGTTCTCCCACATGGGTGGCACGGGCCCGAGTACTTGGTCCGTCTTCTCCTGCCTTCACAAGCGGCAGCTCTGCCTGCTGCACTACCACCATGGCCCCGTTTTTATGCATTTGAAAAATGTTTATTTTAAAATTTATTTTCACCTACTTGAGTGGCAGGACCCCCACACAGATAGAAGCAGAAAGATCTCTCACCTGCCACATGGTTCCCAGACGCCCTCCACAGCCAGGGCTGGGCCAGGCTGAGCCTAGCAGGCTGTGACTCCATCTGGGCCTCCCACAAGTGGGGGGTCACGCTCTGTCTCCTGGGATGCCTCAGCAGGAAGCTGCATTGAAAGCTGAGTAGCTGGGCCTCCCGGAGCTCTGATAAGGGATGTCAGCATTGCAGGTGACAGTTTAACTCAGTGAGCTACAAGGCCTGTCCCTGTATATATTTTTATTCCTTGCCTGGAGTTAGGGTGGTCTTACCAGACTTGTAAGAAATAGAGGCCTGCATTCTCCAGCTATGGTTCAGGTGCAGAGTTATTTGATGCTGGCTCCTTGGTTGGAAGAGAAGATGAGTTGTGTCTTCTGGGGTGACCCTGCCCGAGACTGCCTGCTGGGCTGGGGTCCTGCATGCAGCCAAGGCTCACTCCGCACTCTGGGGCTTCCCAGCTGTCTGCCGGTTCTTGCTGCCTCCCCTTTCCATCCCTGTGTTTGTCTTGTTTGGGTCTCAGGATGTATATCCAGATGAGCTTTTGTCTTTGTTACACATTTTGCCATCTCAAGGTGAGTATCTCTTAGCTCTGTGTCTGAGCTGTCACCCACTGCACACTGTCGGTTCTGTGTGCCCACCTTTCTCTTCTCTTAGCTTAGTGTCTGAGCTGTCATCCACTGCACACTGTCGGTTCTGTGTCCCCACCTTTCTTTTCTCTTAGCTTAGCGTCTCAGCCATCATCCACTGCACACTGTCGGTGGCTGTGTCCCTCCCTCCCTCCCTCCCTCCCTCCCTCCCTTCCTTCCTTCCTTCCTTCCTTCCTTCCTTCCTTCCTTCCTTCCTTTCTTTTTTAAAGCTTTATTTATTTATTTGAAAGTCAGAGTTACACACGGTGGGGGAGGAGTCTTCCATCTGCTGGTTCACTCCGCAATTGGCCGCGATGGCCAGAGCTGTGCCAATCCACAGCCAGGAGCCAGGATCTTCTTCCAGGTCTCTCATGTGGGTGCAGGGGCCCAAGACTTGGGCCATCTTCTGCTTCCGCAGGCCATAGCAGAGAGCTGGATTGGAAGTGGAGCAGTTGGGTCTTGAACCGGCGCCCATATGGGATGCTGATGCTTCAGGCCAGGGCATTAACCTGCTGCTCCACAGTGCTGGCCCTGCCCACCTTTTTTTTTCTTGGTATAGTTTCTTCTTTTCCAAAATTCTGACTTCTTCCTAGTTTTCTATGTGTATCCTGCCCTGTTTACGTGGAGAAGGAAAATCCTTATCCATGCTTTTAACATGTACAGCAGGATACATGTACAGCAGCTCTTCAGAGCCACACTCTTGTTTATTTGAATGAATGAATTTGAATTTGAATTAATAAAATTAAGCATTCCATTGTGTTCAACTTTTCATTTTTATTTATATATATATTTTTTTCTTGCTACCTTTGGGTATCATTACAGATTCTTGAGTTTTCCCTTTTTCACGTATCTAATGGCTGTGCTTGACCGCTGATGGCCCCTTAAAGCCAGTGGAGGGAGCTCCTTCTTTTCTGACCGTTGTGGCCCTGGGGCCATATTGAGACGCGGGGCCGGTGCTCTGCTGTGTTCTTGAGCGGAGGTAGTGTTGCACACCAGCAACCTGGGTGCCCCGAGTTCATTTCTGTTGTTCTACCCCGGTGTGTTGGTGGGCGAGCCCGGGCTGCTGAGAACACGCCAAGGGCAGAGCTGGAGAATGGCTGTGGTGGCTGTGGGCACAACTTTGACAAGTCGCAGTTTAGCTTTGAGTACTGTGCTGTCCTTTCCTGGCCCAAGTCCTTGGGCCCCTGCACTGGCATGGGAGACGCGGAGGAAGCTCCTGGCTCCTGGCTTCGGATCTGCCCAGCTCCGGCCCTTGCAGACTTGCTCGTCTGTTTTTGCAGAACCTCATCTCTGTTGTGTTCCTATGCACCTCGTTGACAGCCGCTCTGTAGTCACTTTGTTGACATTGCCAAATTGCTCTCCAGAAACATTCTAACAGCAATACCGGTGTTTGGTGCCAGCTGCATCGTATGTGTGTGCTTGTTTACCCTACCCTTGCCAGCATTGAGTGTCTCTGTGTGTTGTAAAAACACTTAATCATCGCTCTTATCGATTCATCCCCATAATTAAACATGTACACTGCAGCCTCATTGCTTTAATTTGGCCTGACTGGGGGAGGAGGGCAGGAGTTGGTTGGAGACTGTGCGGTGCTGAAGAGCAGGGTGGGGGGCAGTGGAGGCTGTGGTTTGCCAGGCACGGTAGCAGGATGCACGGGCGGTTACCTGCACTTGGCAGTGTCAGTTCAGTTTGAGTCTTACCTCTCTTCTGTGTCCACCAGTATGACGCCGTCCCCATCCAGTCCAGCGTGGTGTTATGTTCCTGCCCATCCCCATCCATGGTGAGAACCCAGACTGAGTCCAGCACAGCCCCTGGCATCCCCAGCGGTGGCAGCAGGCAGAGCCCCACCATGGAGGGCACCACAGCCGAGGCCCGGCCCAGTGCCAACTCCCTGCAGCATGCTGCCCAGCCACCACCACAGCCTCGGAAGAAACGGCCTGAAGACTTCAAATTTGGGAAGATTCTGGGTGAAGGCTCCTTCTCAACCGTAAGTATTTGCTGCTGCCATCGAACCTGCCACGGTGCTGGGAGCAGAAGACTCAGGCCCAAGCTGTGTTCGTCCTGCAGGTGGTCCCAGGCCCTCCTGGATGCTCCTGGGCTTGAAGGCTCAGAGGAGTGTGAGAAAACAGCACAGCCTGATTTTGGAGATGAAGCCTTAAAAAGCATTTCTTAGTATTTTATGGTTCTTTAAAACATGTGATTAATTCCGTTCTAAGCTGGCATCAGCAAGCCACCTGCAGTACCCTGGTCCCGCTGGCTAGGCCCTAGGAAGCTTTCTGCTCCTGAGGTTGAAAGTCAGTGTCTGCACTCGCATCTCCTCACAGTGCTGGTAACATTTAACGATGGTTTTCATTTCTTTTTTTTCCTGGGCGTCTGCCAGTCTCGTAGCCCGCACACTCTGTGTCTTCAGTTTCGTATCATCACAGAGCTGTCGGCTCACACGCGTGAGATTTCCGCATCTTGTGTTTCTTCCTCTTGAGGCAAAGAAATGAAGGTTCGCAGCCGTGGCCCCTTGCTGAGGCAGAGCGAAGCCGCGGTGGCTGTGGCCACGTCTTGACCAGCTCTGAGGGCTGCATACGTCCCCCACACTGGCTCAGGGCTGCAGCCCCAGTCTGCCTCTGAAACAGCAGATTTCTGCTGTGGTCCGAGCTGGGGCTGCTCTGGGGTGGCCCTGGAGGCACCTCCCTGCGAGAGTTCCTGAATAACTAGTCTTTCTTGCCTGGCCTTCGTGAAGAAACCATGTGTGCAAGTCGTATTCCTTTTCTCTTTTTTACATTTATGAAATATTTATTTCTTAAAGATTTATTTGAAAGGCAAAGTGACAATGAGAGAGGGAAAGACAGACACGGAGGGAGATCTGTAATCTGCTGGTTCACTCCCCAAAGTGGCTGTAAGAGCTGGGCCTGCGAGCTGAAGCCAGGAGCCAGAAGCTCAGTTGCATCTCCCACTTGGGTGGCAGGGGCCCGAGGACTTGAGTCGTCATCTGCTGCTTCCCAGGCACACGAGCAGGAAGCTGGGTCAGAGGTGGAGAGCGCCTGTGGCTCAAACTGGGCACTCAGTCTGGAATGTGGGTATCCCACACAGCCCAGGAGACACTGTAAGACATGAAGAACTCAAAACATTATGGTTCACCCGTATTCTCAACGTCTTATTTAATGTTAACTTTTGCTGCCCTTAAACCTTTAAAAAAAAACCTTTTTTTGGTTGTGTTTGAGAGGCAGAGTGACAGAGATAGATTGCTTCCATCGGCTGGTCTACTCCCCAGATGCCCACAGCAGGTTGAAACCGGGATCCGGGGCTCCTATGTGGGTGGTGGAACTTAATTACTTTAGCCATCACTGTTGTCTCCCAGGGTCTGTCTGCATTAGTAGGGAGCTGGAGTCGAGCCAGACCGGGGATCCACCCACGTGCTTCAGCAGTGTTAACTGCCCCCTAGATTTTGTGTAGCAGCAACTTTTATGAAAGAATTTTGTATAAACGAAAGGATTGTACCCTCGTTTTAAAAAGCCTTCTACCATGAGGTTAGCCCCTAGTAGTTCTGGTACTCACAAATCCTTCCAGAAGGAAGAAACTTCTCTTGAAAGAAGCCTGGGTGTGCTGTGCTGTTATTGACCATAGTCCAGTCAAGGAATAATTCTCTTTTAACCTGGCTGGTAAGCGAGGTAGATGATGCAGCTGTCATTCCCATCAGCCCCTGCTTTTTGAACCTAGGCGCAGAGCCACCAGCTCCTTCCTGGGGCCTTGGGAACCTGCAGCCCTGGTCTCGGGTTCTGTGTGGTACTCAGTTCTTTCTCACCATTCCTGAGATGGGGACCACGTGGCATGAGGTTTGCAGGGCTGGGGAAAAACACAGCGCAGCTACAAGACTGGGCAGGGTCTCGACGTGGCAGAGCCTGATGCTGGTGCATGAGAGCTGGGAGGATGGGTGAGGTCCCGCTTAGCCTGGCTGTTGCCCTGGGTGATGTGAAGATAAACACCTGCCTTGGGATAGCACAGGGATGATGGAAGCACCTCCTTAGAAGAGATCCCAGGAAGCATGAGCACTGGAGAACAGTTCTTCCTCACCTTCCCACTTGAGTAGTGAGCGTTGCAGAAGGACGTGCGTGCCTTGCCACTGCCCCTCACGCCCCTGTAGCTGAGAGCCGTCCTCAGGAAAGGTCTCCGGGGTCTTTGCACTGGAGTGTGTGTGATCTGACGTTGCTCTTGATAACTGCAGTGCTATTCCACGTTCACTTCTAGTGAGTTCTGTAAAGAATACTTCATGGGGTTAACTCCCAGCCCGGGCCAGCTGATCCCAGCACTTTGGCCTCCTGAGATCTTCCCACCAGGTTCAAGTCATGGTGATCCCTTGCAGGTTTCTTCCAAGATGCCTTGGCCTGCACTGGGAGATGGGGCCTTCCAGTGTCAGAGCTGCCCACAGCATGTCCTGTGCTCAGCTGGGAGCCCTTTGGGTGTTTTCAGCTTGGTGCTCAGCTATGCCAGGTTTTGCTTGTGCAGAATGGTCCTTTCCGTGTTGGCGATGCCACTCTGGAGGGCCCTGTCCCTGAAGGGAGTCTCAGTCAGACGCTCAGATGTGCTGGGGGAGGGCCTCCAGGGAAGGTGACCGGCTCCTTTGCATGGGGCTCTGGGAGGCTTCGTTGCAGGGCCTGCGGTTCCCATGCTGTTCACAGTCGTGACTGTATTTATAGTGTCTGACTTTGTCAAAAAGTGAAATGTGTGGTAACAATTAGTCCAAATCCAGGGCAGCTTTGTGCAGTGGCCATATCCTAGAAGGATGTGCTCTTGAGGTTATTTTTTAAAGAAGTTCCTAGGGGCCGGTGCTGTGGTGTAGCGGGTAAAGCCGCTGCCTGCAGTGCCGGCATCCCATGTGGGCGCTAGTTCATGTCCTGGCCGCTCCTCTTCCGATCCAGCTCTCTGCTATGGCCTGGGAAAGCAGTAGAAGATGGCTCAACTCCTTGGGCCCCTGCACTGGCATGGGAGACGTGGAGGAAGCTCCTGGCTCCTGGCTTCGGATCTGCCCAGCTCCGGCCCTTGCAGCCATTTGGGGAGTGAACCAGCGTGGATAGAAGTCGTCTCCCTCTCTCTCTGCCTCTGTGTCTCTGCCTTTCAAATAAATAAATAAAAATCTTTAAAAAATAAATAATGAAGTTCCTAGCGCCCACATGTGGTGGTGGTTGCTGTCACTCTGCTCTCCGTGGTGGGTGTGCAGGGCTCCTGCATTTACACTTCCACTGTGTCACGAGCACTATTGGCGGCTGATGAAGAACCTTCTAAAAACAAGAGACGTTCATGTTTGCTGTTAACGATTGGAACACAGTAACATGCATATTGAATGTCAGCTGTGTTTATTAGGAAGGGGCCAGAAGTTGTCAGTGTAACTGCACACTGCAGGTGGGCTGGGGGCCTGCATGGTGTTACGGTGGGACCTGTGAGACGGTGGCCTGGTTATTACAGTATCTTTCTTCCTTTCTGTCCTCCCTAAACCCCAAACCAGGTTGTCCTGGCTCGAGAACTGGCAACCTCCAGAGAGTATGCTAGTAAGTACTGACTCAGTGAGCTGTGTCTGGGGTGAGGGAAGCCCAGCTGTGCACGAGCCTGGGTGGCAGGGCCCCGAGGTGTCTGCGCTGCCTCGAGGGTTCAGATGCCACGAAGCTGGGATGTACGATGTTGGAGAACTTCAGTTGGTACCAGTTCCCTTTATGAGCTGTGTGTGTGTAGTATTTTTGCCTTTTCCGATTGTAGTAACTCACTTCTCTCTCGCCTTAAGTTAAAATCCTGGAGAAACGGCATATTATAAAAGAGAACAAGGTTCCATATGTGACCAGAGAGCGGGATGTGATGTCGCGCCTGGATCACCCCTTCTTTGTTAAGCTTTACTTCACTTTTCAGGACGACGAAAAGCTCTGTATCCTTTGTGTGGTCAGCGCCGTCTGCGTCACAGGGGTCACCCTCTTGCTTGGAGCAAAAGGCACAGTGCGATTCCCGTCCCTGCTGCCCTGGGACTCCTGGGCAGGACAGCCTCAGAGGCAGGAGCCAGTGGTGCCAGTGCAGGGCTGAGGCTTGCGAACCTCAGGGGAGGTTAAGGGGAGCCCACAGGACAGCGTTGAGGCGCTTCTGATAGGCGGTGCATTAGGGGGTTGCTATTTATGATTCTGCCCCCCCCCAGTGTCTTTGGAGGACCGGTCACTGCCACATCCCGTGCTCAGATGCAGCAGGGCCCTGCGCTGCAGCAGTGGTCCTGGGCCTCTGGAGGGCCTGGATTCCTCTGGCCCCTTCAGCCCTGGTGTGTGTCTGGGGGGAAAGGATGTGTCTGCTGGGCGTTGGAGGAGTCCAGAGAGTGACGCGGGGGAGCCTGAGCCGCTGGCTGTCCACCCCTCCTCTGGTGCCCGTTTAGCTCCTTGCTCCCCAGAACTGTCCACGCTGCTTCTCCAGCAGAGGCTGTGGCCCTCCCTTGCTCCGCTGACCTTGCATGGAGCCCTGTGGCATTGTCTTGTTGCCGTGGGCCGTAACTTGCGTGCCTAGCTCACCTCAGGCCTTTAGCCTGGCTGGTGAGCCGGGGTTCTTGACCCGCTGCTCTTTCCACCAGCTGCTCCCTCCCTGCACCTTCCAGGGAGGGTGCCTGTCGCTCTCTGTGGCAGCTTTGCTTCTCCACCCCCTCCCTCCCCTCCCCTCCCCCCCCTCCCCTCCCCTCCCCTCCCCTCCCCTCCCTTCCCCTTCCCATTTTTGACAGGCAGAGTGGGCAGTGAGAGAGAGAGAGACAGAGAGAAAGGTCTTCCCTTTGCTGTTGGTTCACCCTCTAATGGCCGCCACGGCCGGCGTGCTGCGGCCAGCGCACCGCGCTGATCCGAAGCCAGGAGCCAGGTGCTTCTCCTGGTCTCCCATGTGGGTGCAGGGCCCAAGGACTTGGGCCATCCTCCACTGCATTCCCGTACCATAGCAGAGAGCTGGCCTGGAAGAGGGGCAACCGGGACAGAATCTGGCGCCCCGACTGGGACTAGAACCTGGTGTGCCGGCGCCGCAAGGCGGAGGATTAGCCTGTTGAGCCGCGGTGCGGGCTCTTTCTTTCTTTTCTTCCTTCCTTCCTTTCTCTTCTTCTTCTTCTTCTTTTTTTTTTTTTAAAGATTTATTTATTTGTTTGAAAGGAAGAGAGAATCTTTCATCTGCTGGTTTACTCCTCAGATGGCTGCAATGAGTGGGCTAGGCCAGGCCGAAGCTGGGAGTCAGGACTCTATCCCGGTCTCCCACATGAGAGGCAGAGGCCCAAGCATTCCTCTGCCTTCCCAAGCACATTAACAAGGAGCTGGATTAGAAATGGAACTTGAATTGGTGCTCTTATGGGATACCAGTGTCACAGGTGGTAGCTTAACCCACTGTACCACAGCGCCAGCTCCCCGGCCTCCGCTCTCGGCCCCTTCACTGCAGGGCAGGGCAGTGCTGAGGGGTAGGGGAGACTGTCTCCTTGGAGCTCACCCTTCGGTGCGGGAGTTAGAGGTGCACAGAGTATCCTGGAACACAGCAGGTTGCAAGAGGCACCTCCCGCAGTGGGAAGGCTGGAGCAGCGTGTCTGGACACGGGGAAGGGACCGCTGGGCGGTAGCCTTCGTGGTGGAGTGTGAGGGCCAGCTGGAAGTCCTCATCTTGAGCCACGGGCCTGACCCCAGCTCTGTGTTTTCACGGAGCGTGGTGGGAGAATGGGGCCCCCACTGCCTCTTGCTACCATGTTCCTAGCTGGAGCCAGGATGTGGCAGTGGGGCTGGACAGGAGAGGGCAGTTGGGCAGCTCCGGGGTGCTCACCGTCCCTCAGAGGCTGGGGTACAGCGGTGTTTGTTACTGAGCTGGGTTGGCATTTAATGTCCCTTCTGGTGCTGGCTGTGCAAAGGCCACTGCCAGCGAAGCTCCAGTTTGTCAGGGGCTGGCTGCCCTCCTGTGCCCCCCTACCCCCTGAGGGTAGAGCCTGAGCTCCCCACACACAAAGCTGGCACAAGCAGGGGCCACCTCAGCATTGTGGGGTGTTGCCAGGGAGCTTGGAGGCTGTGGACCTGGAGACTGTGGGATCGCATGGTTTCAGAGGGAGGGTGCTAATGTCCAGCCAGACACCACACAGCCTGGCGTTGGCCAGAGGATCTGTCCCTTGCAAGCTCTAGAAGTGGCCAGTTACCCAGGGACGGGGTCAAGCAGGAGGGAGAGGTGAGACAGCATGGACAGAGCCATCCTTCCTGGAGGTTTGGTTTGGAGAGGAGCACAGGGTGTCTGAGAGCCTTGGGCAGGCAGTCTGGGGTGAAGATTTGTTTTTGTCTAACACGTGCATCAGGGCCCTGCCTGCTGTATTCCAGTGTCATTCTGTGTCCATTCCGTTGTCCCCCCGTCTGCGTTGTCCCCCCGTCTGCTGCTCATTCAGCAGCCATCAGTGCCCCTTGATGCTGTGTTCTGTGTCTTCCTTCTCCCAGGCTGCCTCTGTGTCTACGTTGTCTTGCCCTGGGGCCCCTGTGACCGTGAGCCTGTTTGTGCCCATGGGGTCTGGCCTGTGCTTCCTGCAGAGCTGTTGGCACGTACTTGACTTCATGTTTTCCCAGGGCGCGGGTGGGAGTGGCCATCTCCATGCAGAGAGAGAGACTGTGGGTATTCATTGGGTAGCCCGTTGCCCTTGATTACGAATACAAATTCCAAGGTGCCACTCGCCTGCCACAGGAGTAGGACCTGGGCTCCTGCCCCACTCAGAGTCTTTGGTGTGCGCTGTGTTGAGAAACAGGAGGAGGAACCCTTTGTGTGCAGGGTGCCCAGCTGTGTGCTGTCCTCCTCTCAGCTGTCACTGCAGTGCAGCAGGGGGAGTGGGTGGTCGCGTGCGTTCATTGACCTGTCACTGCCCTCCAGGGACTACAGGCAAACCCCCAACCTCAAAGACAGGTGAGGTAAGGTGGAGCATGGGGACATCCCACAGCAGCCTGAGAACAGGCACCAGGCTCAGTGCCTGCTCCCAGGACGGGAGCTGAGCGGGGTGAGGCCAGGCGCAGGCCCACCTCCCTTCCTGGAATGCATTGCCTATTGGACCACCAGAGCCTCAGTAGCCAGGGGCCTTCTCCTCTGGCCTGGGGAAGGCAGCTGTGGTAGCTTGGCTGTGTGGTGGTCTTCCTTCACTTCCCACTGAGGCCAGCGTATGCCTGCTTGTCCTTGGAGAGCGCAGGGACGGAATCACCACTGCATGCTTCAGGGGGCTGGGCCTGGGCCTGTCCTGCCTTGGCTTAGTCTTTCTGGGCAGGTTGGTTGTGTGCTTCCCCCCGGAACTCCTGGTCTGTGGGAGTGTGCAGCCTGCCCTTCTCACTGGCCCACAAGGGAGATGGAGAGCTTTGAGAACTCAGAGGGCACCGATGAAGTCTGACAAGTTCATCCGGGATGAGAGAGCCAGTAGGCTAGAGCAGTAATGGAGCAGTGATCTTGGGCATCCCCTGTGCTCAGTCCCTACAGCCAGGCAGAGAGCTGTGTGTCTGGTGAGGAAGGCAGGAGCCAGGGAATGGTGATATGGAGTGAGACAGCTCGCCACGTCTGACGGTCAGATCTTCAGTGGTGAGGCTCTGGCCGGGATGAGGGCCTGTGCTGGCAGCTGCATGGCCTGTGCCAGCAAGGCGCTCATGATGGAGATGCTGGGTGAGGAGGCTCAGGGCACGGGGATGGGGTGAGGTGAGGAAGGCCTGGCTGAGACCCTGTGCATTCTCCAAGGAGAGGATTGGTTTTTGTTTCAGGTTCCTCAAACAAATGTTGAACTTTGTCCAGGGTGAGAGGACCTTGCGTTCCTTTTCCCTCTGGGTTTGTCCTCACTGTCCTGAGGCTTCCAGCCCCTTCCTTGGTGGTAGGAGGCAGTGCTTTGGGACAACACGGAGTGGAGCAGCCTGACACCCAGGCATGAACTGCCTTCCCCATCCTGAGAGCTGCTGCTCAGGGCCAGCTGGGACTTGGGGCCCTGTGTCCTGGGCTGCTGGGACAGATAAGTACCTGGAAATGTCTGATAACAGGCACAGGTGTCCTGTGTCCCTGGGGAGAAAGCGTTACATGGGGTCCGTTGCTTGTCTTAAATCCTCTCGGTAAAAAACAAACGCAGTGCAGTGTAGTGGTCCTGGGAGGGAGGAGAAGAGGTTGTCCTTGACATCTTTCCCCAGTGAGCGCCTTACAAATAGATGAGTTGAGGAGTTGATAAAATGGCTTTTCTTATAAAAATGTGCATTGTCTATGGAAGGAGCGTTCATATAAGGAGTAGGTGGGCCGCGAGTGTGCGTGGAGGTGTGGAGAGCCTCAGGCGAGTTTAGTGGTGCGGGCCCAGCACTTGCAGTGTATTGGAGGCCTCCTGTCCGCCCTCCTGAGGCCACTGCTTTGCAGCCTGCACACATGTGTCTGCTGTCTGTGCACTTGCAGCTGCACACGTGTGTGTGTTGTACACGGGTGGCCTGGGCTGTGGGTCTGATAGTCGTTTCTCGTGGTGCCCTCTCTTGATGCCTTTGCTGTGGTCCAGGGGCAATCCAAGCTGAGAGTTGCTGTCCACTCTTCCAGGGACTGAGTCATTGTGTTCCTGGTCAGGAGCCCCATCCTGGTGCCAGGTCTCAGAGCCAGCCTGGAATTCCTGTCAGACCCAGGGGCCCAAGATCTGACTCCAAAAAGGGTGACTGTCTTGGGACACGAGTACCTGCCCTTTGCATTTATTTGGAAAAACAATTTTTGTTGGGTTGTTAAGGCTAGTGCTTAAAAATGGCTTTTATACTCTTCCTTAACTGTGTAATAATCAGATTTTGGTCTTAGTTATGCCAAAAATGGAGAACTACTTAAATACATTCGCAAAATCGGTTCCTTTGATGAGACCTGTACGCGATTTTACACTGCCGAGATTGTGTGTGCTTTAGAGTACTTGCATGGCAAGGGCGTCATCCACAGGTAACCGGGGACGCCGTGGGCGGCCTTGGCAAGAGTCACTTCGGTAACTAGGCAGGACTGTTGGGCTTGTTGCCGCCATCGATGTCGTCACTGGGGTTGGCTCCCTCTGGGGTCTGCTCTGGTTGACTTCATGGAAGGTGGGACCTAGATGCCAGGTGGTGGTGCCTCGCTATGAGAGCCGAGGAGGGAGATGCCAGCCCCTTGCAGGCTCCTGGCTGAGCCGAAACTCACCTATAAATATCAAAGCAGATGGGCCAAGTGTCTTTCCTGCCGAGCTAACAGGTCCTTCAGCTTCTTGATCGATACTTTTATTTTGTCACTTGTAGCTGTTGTGTGTACTTATTTCTGGTGTTTTTTTTCTGAGAAAGCCAAATTGGAAATGTGTATAAGCCCTTTGTTTTATGAGCTGAAAGTGACAGATTGCACTTCAGTGTGGAGTTTACAAGACGGTAGGAGTGGTCGTGAAGTGGCGTGACTTGACCGTCCTTTTGTTCTTGGACTTGAGACTGAGCTCTTGGTTGTGAGGTGTGGAGATGCACCACTCCTCAGATTGCTTCGTTTCAGCCAAGTTTAGAGTATGTAGTGAGCCTCCTTTTGAAGCGTTTCATTTCCAGTGTGAAATTCTTTTGCAGGGACCTTAAACCAGAGAACATCCTGTTGAATGAAGACATGCATATCCAGATCACAGACTTCGGAACAGCAAAGGTGTTGTCTCCAGCAAGCAAGCAAGGTGTGTGAGCGCTGTGGACCACGCGCAGCCCCTTGGAAGTGGTCTGCCTTGTGTTGTCCTCCTTGCTGATGGGTCTGTGAGGCCTTTGCTGCGCTTAGACAGATGTTGGGCTGTGACAGCCATGGCCCTGCTGTGGCTGTGGATTCTGCTTAGGGATCCCAGACACTGTGTGCTTGGCCTTGTGGGTGGAGGGAGGGAGGTCTCTGAGTGCCGTGAGTGCCCCATGGCTCTTCCTGCCCAGTCTACTTCCTAGATGGTCTGGCTGCCATGTTGTATCCAGTTACAAGTGCATGGGGCATGGGGTTGGTGTGGTCAGCTCCCGCTGCAGTGCAAGCACCAAGGTGGTCCCCAGGGGGAGCTTGTTCCTGAACCTTAGTGCCATCTGGTGTGTGCAACCTCTCTGCTGGCCCAAGCACTCTGATTTTAGGGAGGTTTTAGAAAATGGCAGAATGAGTGTGAGTTTACGGTTGGCCAAGTGCATGTTGACAGCCATAAAACCCCCAACCCCTGCTCCTTTGTAATGTGTCCCGTATTGGCTTGTGTTGTGATGAATCCATTAGCTGGCCTGGCTGTCTTAGCAGCTGGGGAGATCTTACTGAATGGGAATCATGGACTCTGAGGATGTGGGGCTGGTGTTTAATGTGGGAAGTGAAGTTGGTGTGTAGTTATTAAGCAGTCTTGAAAGCGCATGGTGGTCCTGAGGCGAGTGTAGTTACTGAGGCTGTGCGAGGCCTCTGTGCAGTGCTCCGGGCTCTGGGCCTGCACCGGGGCACCTGTGAGAGAAAACCGCTGATAGAAGGTGCCAGCCAGACGAGTCTGTACTCCGGCTGGGAGTGAGTGTGAGTTTGTTGGTGGAAGAAGGGTTCAGACAGATGTTTCTCATGCTGCAGCTGTTCATGCAAAGAAGGGGAGCCAGGAACACAGGGCATGGCGGCTCTGGCTTGGTCCCTGCACCCACAGCGAGTGGGTTCATGACAGCTAGAGAGGAGTATGGTTGGGATGGGTAGATGGGAGTTGATTTCAGGCAAGTGAGTTATGTCTACACAGTGTGCTGTCAAGTCGCTGGCTGGTACCTGACTGGGTCCTCCTGACACCTCCCAATGCTTGTTCCACTGCACTGAGCCTTCCTCTCCTTCCCTAGGGCCTTGCCAGCCCTGGTTTTCCTACTGAGTTTTGTTTTTAATGTTTGCTTCACTTTACTTGAAAGGCAGAGTGTGTGAGAGAGATCTTCCATCTGCTCGTTTACTTCCAGGGCTGTTCCAGGTTGAAACGAGGAGCATGGAATCTCATTTGGGTCTCCCACATGGGTGGCAGGGACCCAAGTATTTGGACCACCATTCGTTGCCTTTGCAGGCCCAGTAACAGGAAGCTGCGTAGGAAGTGGAGCAGCTGGGACTGGAACTGGCCCTCTGATATGGGATGTCAGCCTTGCACAAGGTGGCTTCGCCTGCTACACTGTGTTGCCAGCCCTGTGTACTGTTTAAAGTAGTCCAGACTCTTAGAATTTATTCCTGCTTAGGTATGGTTGCCCCAGGAGATCTCGAGAACTTAAAGGAGAACAAGGCCCATCAGGTGCACTGCATGTCACACCACCCTCCTGAGGAGGCTCTGTCCTGTTGTCCTGGACCTGTCCCAGTGAGTCTGGCAGTCCCCCAGTCTGAGGGACATGATGGCTGGATTGGGACATCTGCTGAGAGACTTGTTACCAGAGAGGGTTCTGAGTCCTTGCCTCACCCAAGGTGCCCCTAGCTGTGTCCTTCCCGGGGCAGCTGGATCCTAGGGACGGTGGATCCTGGGGTCGGTGGATCCTAGGGACGGCGTGTCCTAGGGACGGTGGGTCCCAGGGACAGTGGGTCCCAGGGATGGTGGCTCCTAGGGACGGTGGATCCTAGGGACGGTGGCTCCTAGGGACAGTGGCTCATAAGGATGGTGGCCCTCATCTTTGGCTATGGCCCTGGTTTTGCCCTCTTTTTGAGACTCTTGGTGGAACTTGGGGTGAGTTGGAGGTTCATATTTGGGGTTTGTTTCTGGAAACTGCTAAACTGTGCAGGCTTTCTGGAGTGTGGAGACTCCAGCAGCTAAACAGGAGGAAGAGAGAGCCTGCAGGTGTGGGTGGGCAGCCGGCAGAGCGGGAGGGCTCCGGCTGCAGCACACCTCAGGTAGCTGCCATGTCCCTTCCTGCAGTGCTGTGGAGTTTTTTTTTTTTTTTTTTTTTAAAGGCTTATTTATTTTATTTGAAAAGCAGAATTACAGAGAGGAGAGACGAGAGAGAGATCTTCCACCTGCTGGCTCACTTTCCACGTAGCTGCAATGGCCAGGGGCTGGGCCAGGCCAAAGCAAAGAACCCAAAGCTTCTTCTGGGTCTCTCACATGAGTGTAGAACCCCAAGCACTTGGGCCATCTTCTGTTACTTTCCCAGGCGCACTAGTGGCGAGCTGAAACAGAAGTGGAGCTGCTGGATCTGGAACCAGCACCCATATGGGTTGTTGGCAGTGCAGGCGGAGGCTTAACCTGCTACGCCACAGTGTCAATCCCAGTGCTGCGGATTTAACCTTGTCACCACTCTTTTTTTTTTTTTTTAAAGATTTATTTATTTGAAAGAGTTACACAGAGAGAGAAGGAGAGGCAGAGAGAGAGAGAGAGAGAAAAAGAGAGAGGTCCTCCATCCACTTGTTCACTCCTCAACTGGCTGCAGTGGCCGGAGCAGCACCAATCTGGAGCCAGGAGCCAAGAGCTTCTTCCGTGTTTCCCTTGCGAGTGCAGGGGCCCAAGGACTTGGGCCATCTTCTACTGCTTTCCCAGACCACGGCAGAGACCTGGATCAGGAGTGGAGAAGCCGCATCTTGAGCCGGCGCCCATATGGGATGCCAGCACCAGGCAGTGGCCCCACCCACTGTGCCACAGTGCCGGCCCCCCTTGCCACCACTCTTGCAGGGACAGGACCACCCGCCAGCAGGACAGAGAGGAGCCATCTTTCACATGGCATCTTTCAGTGGAGTTTGTGTGGCAGAGAGTGCTTGTGCTCACCACCACGTGAGTCTTCCTTCCCTGATGGGACGTCAGTGTCTCGTCAGTGTTGTTCCGGTTTAGGCATGGCTTTGATGCACCGATGGTTTTTATTGTTTTTTTTTTTTCCCATACAGAATAACTGCTGATTATTTTTTCAATTCACACCAAACCTGTGACCTGATTCAAAACACCATCAATTTGCTTTTCCCTGTAAATAGTTCTATACATGTTGTGAAAATATAAAGTTTCAGGGCTGGCACTGTGGTGTAGCAGGTGGGGCTGCCACCTGCAGAGCTGGCATCCCATATGGACACCAGTTTAGGACCCGGCTGCTCCACTTCCGATCCAGCTCTCTGCTGTGGCCTGGGAGATCAGTGGAAGATGGCCCAAGTCCTTGGGCCCCTGCACCAGTGTGGAAGACCGGAGGAGGCTCCTGACTTCTAGCTTCAGATCAGCCCAGCTGTGGCTGTTGTGGCCATCTGGGGAGTGGACCAGTGGATGGAAGGCCTCTCTCTCTCTGCCTCTGGCTCTCTGTGGCTCTGCCTTTCAAATAAATTTTAAAAATATATTAAAGTTTCTTTTGAAACACATAACCACAATACCATATGATTTCTGCACATAAAAATTAACAGTGATTGCTTGATACCTGAAAATAATCGGTGTTTTTCTTTTCTTTCTTTTTTTTTTTTCTTAATTTATTTATTTGAGAGGTAGAGTTAAAGACAGAGAGAGAGATAGAGAGAGAGGTCTTCCATCCTCTGCGTCACCCCTCAAATGGCTGTAGTTCCCGGAGCTGGGCCAATCCGAAGTCAGGAACTTCTTCCAGGTGTCTCACGTGGGTGCAGGGGCCCAAGCACCTGGGCCATCTTCCACTGCTTTCTCAGGCCACAGCAGAGAGCTGGACTGGAAGAAGATCAGGGATGCTGACTCTGCCCACGGAGACTTAGCCCACTGCACCACAGCACTGGCCCCAAGTTTTGTTTTTTTTAACACTTATTGATTGAAAAGGCAGAGTTGCAGAGAAAGAAAGAGAAGAGAGGGAGGCACAGAGAGATCAAGATCTTGTATCCATTGATTCATTCCCCAATTACTGCAATGGCCAGGGTTGGGCCAGGCTGAAGCCGGAAGCCTGGAACTCCATCCAGGTCTCCCACTTGGGTGCAGGGGCCCAAGCACTTGGGCCATCTTCCACTGCTATCCCAGGCCGTAGCAGAGAGCTGGATCGAAAGAGGAACAGCCGGGACTAGAACCAGCGCCCATGTGGGATGCTGGCGCTTCAGGCCAGGGCTTTAACATGTTGTGTCACAGCGCCAGCCCCTGAAGAGTATTCTTTAAAGAGAAATTTCCCCGTGGTGTGTGTTTGGTTAACCAGTGGTATCATTTTATTTATTTATTTATTTGTTGTTTGACAGGTAGAGTTACAGACAGTGAGAGAGACAGAGAAAGGCCTTCCTTAGGAAAATAGCCTTGCAGTTCCTCAGTAGGAAACACAGGTGATGTAAGGTTCAGCATTTGCACTGCTTGGCTTTCTACGAAAGAAGTGAAGAGAGATGTTCACACCAGATTTCATATAAGGATGTTGATAGCACTATTCACGAAAGCTAAAAAGTTTATCTGTTCAGCAGATGAGAATGGATAACAAATTGTGGTCAGCCATAGACCTGTGTGACGAGGTGGGTGGACCTACAATCCTGGTGCTTGGCGACAGCTGAGATGAATGTGGATTGCTGTGTCAGGGTTCTCCATGGAGAACCAGTAGATGTGTAGATGGGTAAATGAGTGCGGGTGTAGGTGTAAGGACGGGATTTCCTGGAGCCGTTGACTCCCCCAGTTTTGGAGCCTGAGCAGTCCCAGGACAGGCTGCCTGCAAGCTGCACACCTGGTGTGTAACTAGTGCGCCTCAGCCCGTGTGGGAACCAGGGAAGGCGGTGGCCTGCGAGCTGGAGCGGGTGCTGGTGGGTACACGTGCTGGATCCCAAGACCTGAGAGTCTGGGGTTCTGACACCCAGAGCAGGAGGTCATCTGCAGAGGGAGGGAGAGAATTGCCTTTCCTCTGCTTTTTGTTCACCTGGGCCTCGGCAGTGCACCTGCCTACACCGAGAGCGGAGTCTTCCCCACTCAGTCCAGCTCACGCGTCAGGCTCCTCTTGGAACACCTCACGGACGCACCCAGAAGACGCTTCCATTGTTCTCCTGGCATTCGTTGCTCCAGTCAAATTGACAACTACAGTTAACCACAACTGAATGGAGGGTGTAGCTCATTGAAGGATCTGCCGCCCCTTCAACTTGAGCATGCTTCTGTTGATTTAGATCTTTAATTTCTGTCAAAAATGTCCTACAGTTTTTAGAATGGTTTATATTTCTTTTGTTAACTCTATTTCTAAATACTTTTATTATATTGTCCATAGGACTTTTCCTTAATTGCGTTTTCAGATTGTTCATGGTGAGTGTATTAGAATCCACACTTGTGGAGTTGGTTCAAGGGTTGCAGCAATGAGTTCTCAGTGGATTTCTCAGCACTGCTTACACAGAGGACCATGCTCCCCAGTTTACACAGAGGACCATGCTCTCCAGTTTACACAGAGGACCATGCTCTCCAGTTTACACAGAGGACCATGCTGTGGTCGGAACTAGTGTTAGTTTTCCTTTTCCAACCTGGATGCCTTTTATTTTGTTTTCTTGCTTAATAACCCCGGCTAAGGCCTCTAGTATGATGCTGAACAGGGTAGCAAGAGTGAGCACCCTTACCCTGTGCCTGGTCTTTGGGAAAGCTCTAGGTCTTCACTGTTGGGTGTGATGTTGGCTGTGAGTTTAGTACATTCCCTGTGTCAGACTGAGGGTCGTGATGTTGGCTGTGGGTTTATTTTTATTCTATTTTATTATTTGATTTTATTTATTGTTTGAAAGTCAGGGTTACACAGAGAGGAGAGGCAGAGAACGTGTGAGAGAGGTCTTCCTTCTGATTCACTCCCCAGTTGGCTGCAATAGCCAGAGCTGCACTGATTTAAGCCAGGAGCCAGGAGCTTCTTCCAGGTCTCCCAGACTGTTGCAGGGGCCCAAGGACTTGGGCCATCTTCTACTGCTTTCCCAGGCCATAGCAGAGAGCTGGATCGGAAGTGGCGCAGCCAGGTCTCGAACCGACACCCATATGGAATGCCAGAGCGTTAACCCACTGCACCACAGCGCCAGCCCCCATGAATTGACTTTTTGTGTGTTGAACCAACCTTGCAATCATGGGACCAATCCTGCTTGAGGCGCCTGCTGCTTTGAGCAAGTTACTGCACAGGGTTTGCAAGTCCTGTGTGCTTGGCAGTCCTGTGTTGTGGAGTACGCTCTGTGCTTCAGCTGTGGGTCTGTAGGTAACACAGCAGTCTGTACCCTTGACACTTAAGGAACGTGAGTGTCTGGAGAATCAGGGTCATGTCTTCAGCTGCTTCCTTGCAGATTAGGTTGGTGGTACCAGGGTGGTCCTTGATCCAGGGCACAGTGCCATTTCTATGAACCACTAGTTTAGTTCTTTTTTGACACGATGCCAAAGTGTCTCAGGGAGGCTGCTCACTAAAGATGGAAGCTATTTGGGTGCACAGTCTTAGATGGTCACAGTACATGGTCAGGCAGGTCCCATTGGTTTGGACTTTGCATGGTGAGGCTGGAGGATGGCATGGTGGAGGGAGTGTGGAAGAGGGGTTACATGGAACTCAGGAAGCAGAGAGCCCTTGGCTGAGCCCAGTTCAGGTTCTCTGACCAGTCCCTCACCAGGACTACCTTCTGAGGGCAGTAACTCCAAGGAGCTAAGGACCTCTGCTTAGGCACACTTCCTCAATACCTTGTGGATTGTTTGTTCTCTCTCTCGCTTGCTCTCTAAAGATTTATTTATTTGAAAGGCAGAGTGACAGAGACATAGACACTCTCTCTCTCTCTCACAAACACACACACACAGATCAGTTCATATATTGATCTTAAATGTGCATTACAGGAGCTGGCACTGTGGCATAGCGGGTAAAGTCGCAGCCTGCAGTGCTGACATCCCATATGGGCACCAGTTCGAGACCTGGCTGCTCCACTTTTGATCCAGCTCTCTGCTGTGGCCTGGGAAAGCAGTGGAGGATAGCCCAAGTCCTTGGGCCCCTACACCAGTGTGGGAGACCTAGAGGAGGCTCCTGGCTCCTGGCTTTGGATCGGCGCAGCTCCGGCCATTGCAGCCAGTTGGGGAATAAAGCAGCGGATGGAAGACCTCTCTCTCTCTCTCTGCCTCTTCCTCTCTTTCAGTAGCTCTGACTTTCAAATAAATGAATAAATCTTCAAAACAAAATGCTCACAAACAGTCATGGTGGATCAGGCTGAAGCCAGGAGCTGGAACTCCTACATGAGTGGCAGGAGTCCCAATGCTTGAGCTAACACTGTTGCCTCCTGGGTTGATCAGCAGGGCGCCGGAGCAGTAGTAGTTCAGCTGGGACTCTACCTGGCACGTGGGTATGTGATGCGGGGTCACAAGTGGAGGCTTAACCTACTTTGTCACAGCACCTGCCCCAGTTTCCACTGTCTTGGACTAACGAGAACTTGGGATTTCACCGTCTAAACAAGTTTCATAGCCAATTTTTTTTTTTTTTAGATTTATTTATTTATTTGAAAGAGTCACAAAGAGAAGGAGAGTCAGAGAGAGAAAGAAAGTCCTCCAGCTGCTGGTTCACTCCCCAATTGGCCACGATGGCCAGAGCTGAGCTGCTCAGGAGCCAAGTGCCTCCTCCAGGTTTCCCATGCAAGTGCAGGGGCCCAGTGACTTGGGCCATCTTCTACTGCTTTCCCAGGCCATAGCAGAGAGCTGAATTGGAAGTGGAGCAGCTGGGACTCAAACCAGCGCCAACATGGGATGCCAGCACTGCAGGCAGTGGCTTTATCTGCTAAGCCACAGCACTGGCCCCTCGGAGCCAAATCTTGTTCAAACTGCCGCAGCCACCTTGAGAGTAGAGGCAGCAGTGCAGCCTGAGCCCCCAAGCTCTGGGTAGTCCTGTCATCTGGGCAGCAGCCTGGAGGAGCACAGTGGCAGTGGATGGTTCGGGGCCTGAGCTTTCAGTGGGTGGAGATTTGAAGCCAGGAGCCAGGTGCTTCCTTCTGGGTCTCCCATGTGGGTGCAGGGGCCCAAGGTCTTGGGCCATCTTCTACTGCTTTCCCAGGTCGCAGCAAAGAGCTGGATTGGAAGAGGAGCAGCCAGGAGTAGAACCGGCGCCTATAAGGGATGTCGGTGCCACAGGCCTCTGGAGGATTAACCTACTGCACCATGGCGCCAGCCCCTGGTCTACTTCTGATCTAGTTCTGTCTATGGCCTGGTAAAGCAAAACTAGATGGTCCAAGCGCTTGGGCCCCTGCATTCACATGGGAGACCTGGAAGAAGCTCCAGGCTCTTGGCTTTGGAACCCCCCAGCTCTGGCTGTTGTGGCCATCTGGGGAGTGAACCAGCAGATGATAGGCCTCTCTCTCCCTCTCTCTGTAACTCTTTCAATAAATAAAAAGTCTAAAAAATAGTAAATGTATTTCTAGACATTTTTAATAATGCCATCACAAAGTGGAAGTCATGAAAGTAACTGAGCAGCAGAGAAGGAGTACTGGAGCAGGCGAGCACCAGTGGCAGTGCCGTTTGACCATGTTGTGGCGGCCGTGTCCTGATGTTGTCCTGCCATCCCCTCACTGTCTCGTGTCTGTCCTTCAGGGCCAGGGTCACTGTGTAGAAACGAGTGTCTGAGGCAGGGCATCTCCAGTGCGTGTGACTTGATGTTCATGAGAAAGTCGCTCCCCAGAAGTCAGCCGTTCCTCATCCCTGTCAGAAGTCCTGCGTCTGTGTCCCCAAGTCCCTGCTACTCTGTTTTCTTCATTTTCTCATTGCCGGTTTGATGGGCTGTCATACTTTAATTTGCATTTCTTTGGTTCTTTGTGTGGTCAGATGACTTCAGTTGTTTTTGGCTCTTGGTTTGGTTTCTTGTCTTTCAGGAGTCTCCTTTTTGGTAGCATCGTTCAGGGTCCTGACTAGCTTCAAATGCAGCCATGTTCCCCCCCTCTTTTAAAAAAAGATTTGTCTGTCTGTCTGTCTACCTACCTACCTATTTATTTATTTTTGAAAGAATACGGAGAGATTTCCCATCTACTGGTTCACTCCTCATGTGGTCGCAACATCTGGCTCTAGGCCAGGCCAAAGCCATGAGCTTCATTCACTTCTCTCATGTGGGTGGTAGGGGCCCAGACACTTGGGCCATCCCCTGTTGCTTTTCCCTGGCCATTAACAGGGACCTGGATCGGAAGTAGAGCAGCTGGGACAAAAGTTGGGCCCATATGGGATGCCGGCATCATAGGTGGCAGCTTTACCTGCTACCCCACAGCACCATGTCCAGCCGTTGTCTTTACATGAAAATGGTTTACTGAAGGGAGCATTTACAGGCCTGGGTCTTTGCAGTGGGATTGTGAGCATCCCTCGTCCCAACCCTTGGGAGCAGGTGGGTCAGGCAGTGCAGGGTGCCCATGGCTGCTGTGTAGAGGCCTGGGCAGCCTGTGCTGTGGGGCTGCTCCTTCTATCAGGCTGTGTGGCAGCTGATAGATTTATTGGGGCTGTGGGCTGACATGGGCATCTCCAAGGATGAGGGGGTCCAGAGGGTCTTGGCTCTCAATCTTGTGTCTTCCGGGAACTGTGGGGCCTTGTGTAGCGTGAGTCAGGACTGGAGGCAGCATGCCTGCGTGTTGCTCCCTTTGGGGGCCTGTAGCTCCTGAGGGTCATCTGTAGCTCCCGAGGGTCATCTGTAGCTCCTGAGGGTCATCTGTAGCTCC
>CM027397.1:35243337-35342235 GCA_015711505.1 Sylvilagus bachmani | reverse complement strand
GTCTAAAAGCCTGGCCTCACTGACTTGGTCGCCCTCCAGAGTCAGACTCCTCATGTTGCTGGCTTGTTGTGAGTTAGATGGTTGGTGCTCAGCGTGTGGGCACTGTGGGGAATCTCTGGGAAGAGAGCTCCGTGTAGCAGACTTCTCATCGAGTCAGGCTGGCAGAAGCTGCCACCTTGGAAAGGGTCTCCCTGCGTGGGCGGGGTTGACCGTGCCCTCTGCAGCAGGAAGGAGCTTGGCCTAGCGGCACTTCTGTGGCTCCCAGTGTGCTGTGTTTGCTCACTACTAGTGTGGCGTCTGTCCCTGGACTCGGGCTGGAGCTCCTTGGGGGAAGGGTCAGCGTTGGTCTAGGAGAATGGAATGTTTCTTGCTCCAGCCTCGGGCTCCGTCAGACCCACACCCCGCCTGGCCTTGGTCTGACCTGAGTGCCACTGAGGGAGGGCACAAGGAGTGGGCCAGAGCACAGGGAGCTTGCCAGGTGGAGGGGTGGTCAGCAGGACAGTGGCTATGGCTGTGAGGGAGGGGGGTGGCCCTGCTTGGTCCTGAAGTTAGCACTGACTGATGGGGTGTGCCCTTGGGCCAATTTCTCAGCCTCAGTTTCCCCGTGTTAGAAATGGGGACAGTAGTAACAGCCACTTCAGTGGCTTTGCAGGCCAGGGCCTGTGCAGACAGTCTTATGCCAGCAGAGCATAAGATAAGTACTCTCTCTCTGGCAGCAGAGTGCCTGGGGACTGTCTGGAGTTTCTCCTGGTGGGAACAGCAAGGTAGGGCAGAGTGGGGCTGGGTGGCGTGAGCTGTTGGGCACCGGGACCTGTATGGGTGAGGCTGGCCTTGTAGGAGCTAGGACAGGTGCACTGTATTCTCATCTCTGCCTTTGCTAGTGGCATCTTGTCTTCTCCCTTGTCCGGCTCTGGCAAGGCTCAGGCTTGGGCCTGCACCTGTCCAAGAGTCAGTGCTGGTGGATCTTCAACCCTGTTGCCTGCCAGCAGCCCCAAAGCGACTGGCACATCTATAAGATTCCATTTTCTTTTTCTTTAAGGTTTATATTATCTTTTTTTTTTTTTTTGACAGGCAGAGTTAGACAGTGAGAGAGAGACAGAGAGAAAGGTCTTCCTTTGCCATTGGTTCACCCCCCAAGTCACCGCTTCGGTTGGCATGTTGTGGCCGGTGTGCTGTGCCGATCCGAAGCCAGGAGCCAGGTGCTTCTCCTGGTCTCCCATGGGGTGCAGGGCCCAAGCACTTGGGCCATCCTCCACTGCACTCCCAGGCCACAGCAGAGAGCTGGCCTGGAAGAGGGGCAACCGGGACAGAACCGGCGCCCCGACCGGGACTAGAACCCGGAATGCCGGCGCCACAGGCGGAGGATTAGCCTAGTGAGCCGCAGCGCCGGCCTATCTTATTTATTTGATAGGCATAGTGACTTAGAGAGAGGGAGAGGCAAAGAGAGAAAGAGATCTTCCATTTGCTGGTTCACTCCATAAATGGCCGCAATGGCTGGGGCTGGGCCAGGCGGAAACCAGGAACCTGGAATTCCATCAGGGTCTCCTATGTGGGTGCAGGGGCTCAAGTACTTGGGCCATCCTCCACTGCTTTCCCAGGAGCATCAGCAGGGAGCTGGATGGGAAGTGGAGCAGCCGGAACTCGAACCCAGTGCGGCTTATCCTGCTGCACCACAGCACTGGCCCTGAGTGATTGCATTTTCTGTGTCAATGCTAGTTTGCAGTTTTCTTGAGTATAACAGGCAACTTGTGTTCATATCAAGTCCGGTCTTTGCTGAGGTAAGAAGGAAGACTTTTTTCAAACTTGACTACAGGTGATAACTTCGAGATTCATAGTGCCTCCCACAGAGTCAGGAGCATGGGCTACAGGATCCATAGCACACTCGTGCCAAGTGTGGTTGGCCTGCTGGCCTGGCCCGAGCTGCGGTCATGCCTCTGCACTGACACGTTGGACATGCTCTGGTCGCTTCTCTCTCTAGCAGTCCCACTCCATGGGAGCAGCATGAAGACTTGCAAGACTGGCAGGTCTCATGCTACTCTTGCCTGCTGGTGCCACACTTACTGAGGGTTCTAGGGCCCCTCTGGGAGGTGAAAACTGGAGTTTAGCTCCTCTTTTGCCCCTTTTCCCACTGGAAAGGAGCCCAGACTAAGCAGGACCCAGGCCTGCCTCAGTTTGGTGGCCAGATACCCAGAGGAGCAGGGTCAGAGCTGCCCCACCCTCCCCAGGGGGAAATAGCATGCCCCCCCCCAGGGGGGCAGTGGGAGGAGTGTGTGTCTGGCCTGTGGAGGCAGAGTGTGGGGGGCAGTGGGAGGAGTGTGTGTCTGGCCTGTGGAGGCACAGTGTGGGGGCAGTTAGTGTGTGTCTGGCTGTAGCTCACATCAAGGTGCTCTGTGCTCTTTCTGCAGTATGATAACCTCCTGAGCCAGTTTGGCTGCATGCAGGTGTCGTCGTCATCCTCCTCGCACTCCCTGTCTGCAGCAGACGCCGGCCTGCCCCAGAGGTCGGGCAGCAACATAGAGCAGTACATCCATGACTTGGACACTAATTCTTTTGAACTGGACTTGCAGTTTTCCGAAGAGGAGAAGAAGTTGCTACTGGAGAAGCAGGCTGGTGGAAACCCCTGGTAAGGTCCCCAGACCTCAGCAGCAGTCTGCTTAGGAAGGTGTGGCCTGCGGGACAGTGAGACAGCCCAGTGCCTGTGGGTCAACCCTGCTCCCACTTCCCCAGCTGCCTCCAGTGCTCCAGAAGGAAGTGGGTGTTGAGGGCAGTGGCCCCAGGCTTGAGGGCTCTGGGGACTTTGTGCTCCGCTCACAGACCAGGTGATTGGACGTTCCCAGTGAGCGTGCAGAGCCACTGCTGCCACCTCAGAGACACTGGGCTTCCCTGAGGTCTGTCTGCCGGGAGTCGTCATCTTCACCTCACCTCTCTCGCAGCCCTGGGGGTGTCCCGTGTTTGGGCACGTGCCCCTCAGGACGGCTGGTGATCTGGACCAGCAGTGCCGGGAATCTGTGTTTCTTGGTGGGCTTGGCTGCCCCTCATTGTTTTGATGCCCTAAAAAGGGGCTCTTACAAATTTTCATTTTTGTTTATTATTTGGATGATTGAGTGATGGAGAGACAGAGGTTTTCCATCTGCTGGTTCACTCCCAAAATGCCTGCCACAGCCAGCGCTGGGCCAGGAGCTCCAGCTGGGTCTTGAGTGTGAGTGGCAGGGACCCACGCCCTGGAGGAGTTAGTGCTGCCTCTCAGGTTATATGTGAGCAGGACGCTGGCTCAGAATCAGAGGCAGGATCCAAACCCATGCACTGCGACACGAGATGTGGCTGTCACGGTACTCACCCCGTTTTCTTTCTTCCTGGGAAAACATCTTAGATGGTCGTTGGCTATTTGTGTAATTTTGCTTGTATAAATAATCCATTTTAGAGGCATAGACACACACGATCTTCTGTCTACCAGTGCACATCCTAAATGCTTGAGCCAGTGGCCTGGGATAGGCTGAAATAGGGAGGCCGTCGCTCACGTCGGGTCACCTCTGTGAGTGGCAGGAACCCAAATGCCTCAGCCACCACTTGCTGCCTTCCAGGGTGTGCAGGAAGCTGGGCTTGGGAGCCAGGACTCGGGTCAGGTGCTCTAATAAGGGTGGAGGCATTTCAGGGCACCGTGAATGCTGCACCCGATGCCCACCCCCTGTTTTACATCCTCTCTAAATGGAATTTAAGAGACATACATAGGCATAGAGAAGAAATATTTTGCAGATGTTTTCTTTAGTGTGCTGCACTTCCGCTGGGGAGTTGCAGATTCTGACGCACCCTACTCCATCCCTGTCCCTGCGGTAGGTCTTCCATCTCCTCTGGTTGGCGAGGGCGTCTCCACTGCGGCCTTTGTACCTGAAGCTTTGTGTGTTCTGTGCTTCCACCCTGCGTGTAGCAGGGAAGCACCAGGGTTCTGGGGGGTCTTGGGGACAGACCTGTAGGATAGGATGGAATAAGGCAGGAGGGGCGGTGCGCAGGACTTAGGGAACTTAGCGGGGAGGGGATGAGCACTCAGCTACACCCCCACTAAGGATGAAGAAGGAAGTCACGTGTGGAGATGAGCATTTCATGTAGAAAAAGTGAGCATTATTTTACAATTCTGGGAGTTTATATTTGTTCTTGAACTTAAGTTTCCTAATGTGAGTACGTACTGAGCAGGAGGAGAGGATTTTGGTCAAAACAAATGGAGCAGAACTGGGCACAGCCTCCGGGGCCGTGTGCACAGTGGGGCAGCTGTCTGTCTAGCTGTGAGGGCTGCAGCCCTTCTGAAGGCACCATTGCCTCTCTGGCCTGCACTGGTGCTGAGTGGGCAGAGAACGTAGGCATCCAGTCAAGACAGGTTTCTACAATGAGATCCAGTCAGAACACTTTTTTACGATGAGATCCTTCATGTGTTCTGTCCTGAAGAACAGCAGTGCTCGGTGTGTGGCCACAGAGACCATTAGGGCAGCAGTGTGTGACAGTACTGAGCTGTGGCTCCTGTACTCTCTGTCTGTCTCTCTCCTAGGACACAGGGTTGTCCAGCAGTGTGTGTGACAGTACTGAGCTGTGGCTCCTGTACTCTCTGTCTGTCTCTCTCCTAGGACACAGGGTTGTCTAGCAGTGTGTGTGACAGTACTGAGCTGTGGCTCCTGTACTCTCTGTCTCTCCTAGGACACAGGGTTGTCCAGCAGTGTGTGTGACAGTACTGAGCTGTGGCTCCTGTACTCTGTCTCTCCTAGGACACAGGGTTGTCTAGTAGCTACCTGCTGCAGCGTGGGCCCTGTCATTTTCACGTCTGATGGGATATGTCTTCTCTTGTCTTTTCTAGAATTTTCTCAAGTTGATTTTTGATATGAAAATGTGAATTTCTAGGAATTAATAAGTTTGTTCTCAGTATTGCTACACCACTTCACCAACAATTCTCAGTTAAACATGCTGTGATCTCTGTGACTGTCTCCAGTCGGTCATTACATTGAAATCGTGATGTTGTTTTCTTGGCCTGTGTGTTAATAGGAGCACAAGAGTCGGTGCACTTTGTGGGCTTCCCTTCCAATCATTTCTTTTTAATTTATTTTTTATTTATTTGAAAGGCACAGAGAGGGAGAGACAGAGAGATCTTCCATTCACTGGTTTATTTCTTTTTGAAAGGAAGAGTGACAGAGAGATTGATTTTTTTTTTTATTTTGACAGGCAGAGTGGACAGTGAGAGGGAGACAGAGAGAAAGGTCTTCCTTTGCCGTTGGTTCACCCTCCAATGGCCGCCGTGGCTGGCGCGCTGCGGCCGGCGCACCACGCTGATCCTAAGGCAGGAGCAGGTGCTTCTCCTGGTCTCCCATGGGGTGCAGGGCCCAAGCACTTGGGCCATACTCCACTGCACTCCCGGGCCACAGCAGAGGGCTGGCCTGGAAGAGGGGCAACCGGGACAGAATCCGGCGCCCCGACCGGGACTAGAACCCAGTGTGCCGGCGCCACAAGGCGGAGGATTAGCCTAGTAGTAAGCCGTGGCGCCGGCCTTTTTTTTTTTTTAAGATTTTATTTATTTATTTGAGAGGTAGAGTTACAGACAGAGGGAGAAACCTAGAGAAAGTTCTTCTGTCCATTGGTTCATTCCCCAAATGGCCCAACGGTTGAAGCTGCGCTGATCCAAAGCCAGGAGCCAGTTGCTTCTTCCTGGTCTCCCATGTGGGTGCAGGGGCCCAAGGACTTGGGCCATCCTCTGTTGCTTTCCCAGGCCACAGCAGAGAGCTGGATCGGAAGAGGAGCAGCCGGGACTAGAACCGGTGCCCATATGGGATGCTGTGGCTGCAGGCGGAGGATTAACCTACTGCGCCACAGCGCCAGCCTCAGATTGATCTTTCATTTCCTGATTCATCCCCTAAATGCCTACAATAGCCTGGCTGTGGAGCTGGCCCTGTGATGCGTGAGCAGGGGCCTATAGTGGTGTCTTAACCTTTGCACCAAATGACCACCGTGGAGTACTGTTTGAGTCTCATGAACCCTTGTTCTCATTTGGAGCCATGGTGGCAGAGGTGCTGGTGTCAGAACACGGTTGGGGAGGTGGCGCCGTGGCTTAGCAGGTGAGGCTGCCACCTGCAGTGCTAGAATTCCATATGGGTGCCGGTTCGAGTCCCGGATTCTCCACTTCTGATCCAGCTCTCTGCTATGGCGTAGGAAAGCAGTAGAAGATGGCCCAGGTCCTTGGGCCCCTGCACCCACGTGGGAGACCTGGAAGAAGCTCCTGGCTCCTGGCTTGGAATCGGCACATCTCTGGCCATTGCATCCAATTGGGGAATGAACCAGCAGATGGAAGACCTCTCTCTGCCTCTCTGTAACTCTGCCTTTCAAATAAATAATTAAAACTTAAAAAAAAAAAACCACAATTGGAGCTGCAGTGCCAGGTGACCTGAGTTCTGTGGAGCCGTGTGCTTGTCAGATGTGATGGCTTTTGTTGACGTCTGTGTGGTGGCATGGGAGTTGGGGATGGGCACTTGGGCTGCTAGCCCAGGTGTTGCTGGCCGTTCGCCCTCCTCAGGGAACCCCAGACAGCGTGGCCATATGGCCAGCACTTCTCTTGAACGTGCTAGGAACGAGCTTGTCACTTGGTCACTTCCAGGAAGACAACGGGTGGTGTTTGTCATTACTAAAATTGAAATCTGTTGGTGAAAATCGCAATTTTGGTAGACATGTTCCATCACTGTGAGCTTGACGTCTCCCCTGGGCTCGTCCTTGAGGAGCACAGCGGTAACGACAGTGACCCTTTGCAGGACAGGCGAGCCTCTTCCAGGTGGCACGTGCGAGGCGTGCGAGGCTGTGAACTGTGGCGAGGAGAGTGCAGGTAGCCTGACTGAGCTCAGTTCACTGCATCTGAAGGCTTCCGATTCTGCATCACAGCTCATCTCCATGAAGCTGCTGCTTAGTCTTGGTGCTTGTTAAAGATCGTTTGCAGAATCCCCTCACGGCCAGTGCTTCTGGCCAGGTGTTTCCTTCATGCCTCTCAGGTGGAGCAGGTCGCACAGAGCCGCTGCAAGGCACATGGGAGAGGCCAGCTCCCCGCTTGAGCTGCATCTTAGAGTTTTGTAGAGTGGCCGGTGAAGCTGCCGCCTGCGGTGCCGGCATCCCAATGGGCACTGGTTTGAGTCCCGGCTGCTCCACTTCCGATCCAGCTCTCTGCTGTGGCCTGGGAAAGCAGTAGAAGATGGCCCAAGTGCTTAGGCTCCTGCACCCGCATGGGAGGCCTGAAAGAAGCTCCTGGCTCCTGACTTCAGATAGGCTCCGCTCTGGCTGTTGCTGCCATTTGGGGAGTGAACCAGCAGATGGAAGACACCTCTCTCTCACTCTCTCTCTCTCTGCCTCTCTGTAGCTTTGCCTTTCAAATAAATAAATAAATGTTTAAAAATAGTTTTGCATAATGCTCAACAGTGCCATACTTCCTTTAAATAATTGTCTTTGGAAAATTTTCTTAAAATTTTTTTTGTTTTTTCTTAAAAAATATTTATACTAATATGTAATGGGTTTACTTTTTAAAAAAGTTTTTATCTGTCTTAATTATTTGAAAAGCAGAGACACAGACACACCTCTCAGCTGCTGGTTCTCTCCCCAGATGCCTGCTACAGCTGACGCTGGGCAGTCTGGGTCTCACACCTGGGTGGCAGGGACCCATGCCACCTCCCAGGGTGTGCCTTAGCGCGAAGCTGGAACTGGGAGTGGAGCCAGGACTCGAACCCAGGCCCTTGGGTGTGAGCTATGAGTCGTCCCAAGCAACAGCTTAACCACTGTGCCAAATGCTTCCCGTATTTTTTTTTTTTAATTTATTTGACAGGTAAAGTTGAACGATGAGAGAGACAGAAAGGTCTTCTTTCATTTGGTTCACTTCTCAAATGGCCGTTACGGCCAGCGCTGAGCCGATCAGGAGCCAGGAGCCTCCTCCTGGTCTCCCATGCGGGTTCAGGGACCCAAGCACCGGGGCCATCCTCCACTGCCCTCCCGGGCCACAGCAGAGAGCTGGACTGGAAGAGGAGCAACCGGGACTAGAACCTGGCACCCATATGGATGCCAGTGTCGCAGGCGGAGGATTAACCAAGTGAGCCACAGCACTGCCCCCCCCATTGTTTGTTAATGAATTAAATATTTGGAAATGTCTCTCTCAGTTTTCCATATGGCATATATCAATTGTTGTGACCCAGAGAAAGGAAAGTTCTTTGGTGTCTTCCATGAAGTTTAGGAGTGTGAAGGGCTCCTGAAGGTGGACAGTGGAGGACTGGCCCTGTAGAGCAGGTCAGCGGCCAGCGCCCGTCCCCACTGCGGTGGCCCTCCAGCACATGCGCTCACACTCACTGCACTCTGGGGTTGGGACCTTGCGTGTGGCCTGAGCTTGCTTGGGCATCTCAGGCTCAGGTACTGGAAAATGTCTTCTCAGGGTCTGGGTGGGGTAAGACAAGGGCACCCTGGCTTTGGACTTGGTGACAGTTCCACGTGGTTACCCCGTGTGCGCTGACGGGTGAGCCATAGGCCCTCGTCCGCACGGTGGTGGTGAGCAGTTGCCAGGTGGGAAGCCCGTCTGTGCTGGAGTAGCAGATGTGGCTCTGAGTCTTCCACCCATGAGGAAGCCAGGACGAAGCCAGCGTGAGGCATTTCTTCAGGAGTGGACACTGACGACGTCAGAGTGAGGATGTGTGACGTACCAGAAGATCAGTAACCAGTGGCCGTTTATAAGCTAATTGGTTAATTAACCAGGCGAGTGGCCACGATGTTGGCAGCAGCACGGAGCCTGTCGATCTCTCCCTGCAGTCACAGGGGAGCCGGTCTGCTCCCTGCGTGCAGCGAGCCTGTGCCGCTTACCCTCTTGCCGAGCTGCAGTTCTCTGTCTTGCTTTTTTCTTCCTTAGGCTGAATTTGCAGAACGGAAGTTGCCTCTGAGTACAGATTCCCAAGTCACTGTTTTGGTGAGGCCTCCTTCAGGCCCGGGGCCTGGTGCAAGCGCCGTAGCGCTCTGAGCCCCAGGAGGACAGCTGACAAGGGCTGGATTCCAGTCCTTAGGTTACGGCCGCTGACAGCCTCCCATTTCTTCTTTGGAAGTTTTTTTCTTGCTCAGTTTTCTGTTGAGCCGCTCGACCCTGGGCGGCCCTTGGCTGCCCCTGCGTGGTGTTGGGTCCTTTGTGGGCTGTTTGCTCAGGGTCTTTCCAGCCTGTTCTCTGGATCACGTTGTTCTCAGATGATGGTCGCTGCTCTGTGTTTGACTTTGGCTTTCATCTTGGAAGGTGACCCTCTCTTGTAGGTTGAGCAGTATCCCATTATCTTCCTGTGGTTCCCTTGCTTGATTTAATGTCTTAAACCACTGGTGCATTGTGGAAGTGATGAACATAACAACACCAGGAGGGTGCCTCTTTTTTTTTTTTTTTTTTTTTTTAAGATTTATTTATTTATTTGAAAAGCAGAGTTACAGAGTGGTCTTCCATTTGCTGGTTCACTCCCCAAATGGCCACAATGGCTGGAGCTGGGCCTATCCAAAGCCAGGAACCAGGAGCTTCCTCTGGGTCTCTCATGCGGGTGCAGGAGCCCAAGGACCTGGGCCATCTTCTACTGCTTTCCCAGGCCATAGCAGAGAGCTGGACTGGAAGTGGAGCAGATGGGACTCAAACCAGCACCCATGTGCGATGCCAGCACTGCAGGTGGCGGCTTTCCCAGCTATGCCTCATTGCTGGCCCTGAGGGCTCCTTTTTCTGACCTGTATGGCGAATTTGCCTGGCCATTAGAATTTGGTGGCCCCAGCCCAGCAGCCAGTGAGAACTTGAACCAGCCTATGCTTAGAGGGACCCTCTGCCTCCCATGTGGACCACCTCCCTATATGAGGTAATTCCTATGTCATTTGTGATTATTTACTTGACATTATGTTCCTGTGAAACAGGGCTAATGGTTAGAATGGGCTTTGTGGTTTTATTCCACATATTTTTGTGCTTTGTACTTCCTTTAGTAAAAACCAAATTTTTGAAAACTCGTTTATTTGAGAGCAGAGAGAGCATGGTCTTCCTTCTACTGGTTCGCTCCCCAAACACCTGCAGTGGCCGAGGGGGCTAGAGCTGGGAGCCAGGAAATCATTCCAGGTCTCCCAGGTGGGTGGCAGGAGCCTGGTTACTGGGACCATCACTGCTGCCTCCTGGCACCTGCGTGATGGGTGTTGAGACCTGACCAGGCAAGCCCAGTTGGTTCTGCAGCTCAGGCCCTGGGCTGGTCAGGTTAAGCTAGGTGGGCGGATCTGGTTCTACCAGCTGAGCTAGTCTTGGGCTAAGTGCTCTGGGCCCTCAGGGTGTGTGTTAGCAGGAAGCTGGAGTCGGGAGCCAGAGCAGGGGATTGAATTTGGGAACTGTGATGGGAGAGGAGGCTCTACCCACCCCTGCTTTGTGCTTTCTGCTCTTCAGCGTGTCCTCATCCTTCTCTTTTGCACACATCTCCTTGCTGGTTTTCCCTCACAGTTCAGCGTCGTGTGAATGAGTATGCATGTGCGCACGTGTGCCTTCAGACCTCTGAGAGGTGAATGGTGTTTGTCCTCCTGTGGGCCACAGTGCTGTTCTTGTTCAGAACCCGGCTTGTGTCCTGCAGGCAGGTGCTGGTGCTGAGCCTTTGGGGGGGGTCCAGCTGAGCCGGTCCTGTCTGTGCACAGACGTTAGCAGGTGCTTGCACTGCCTCTCAAGCCTTTTCGGATTCAAACACGGGTTTCCATAGTAGAGCCTCGATCAGGAATTTCAGTCAGAGGAGACAGGACACAAACCAGTAACTTAATTTTAATCAGGTGAGCTGCTGCAGCCTGTTAGCTCTCAGTATTTGCTGGTGACGTGTGTAAGCCAGACTCTTCCAAATTCCTCCACGAAGCCACGCCCAACTCAGCTCTCCCGGGGGTTGTGACTTTGAGCTGCTCGGTGGGCCCTGAGCGCTACACCAGTCTTGGCCTCGGGAAACAACTCAAGGACTGTGATGTGTGTGTTGCCTGTTCCACTCTGCGGCGGCGTCTCCCACCACCTGCTCCTGCCATGGAGGCACTGCCCGCAGAGAGGTGCCAGCAGGCACTGTTCCACTCTGTAGACTCTGGCCCCACCGCAGATGGGAGGCTCTGTAGGGGGCTGGGTGCTTGGGCTGGGCTCCCCTTGGGGTTTGCCGTGCTGTGTAAGAGGTGGGGGGGCAGTGGCCGTGGGACTCGGGCAGGGGTGCAGTTTCTGAAGGCAGAGCTTTGGAGCACGTCTGCCTGTGGCGCTTGACACTCAGTGGTTCTTGTTTTCTTCTTTTCGTAGGCATCAATTTGTAGAAAATAATTTAATACTAAAAATGGGTCCAGTGGATAAGCGAAAGGTGAGTTGGGGCCCTGCCCTTGGCAGAGGAGCCTGTCTCCCTGCGGCTGCCCTGGGGTCCCTCCTTCCTTGGGCTCTGGGCGAACTTGCTGCCTGCGCTGCCCCTCCTCTGCAGAGCCTGGAGCCCGCGGGGCGGGGCGGGGCGGGGCCACACCGGCGCGTGAGTATAGGCAGGCCTGCAGCCCTGTGGCTGGCCCAGCAGCCTGGCTGGTGATTTCTACACGAGGCTGGGCCCATTTTCGCAGTTCCTGCTGTGTTGAGGAGGCCATGTCTCGTTGCAAGTGGGGTTTGTTTTTGTTTTTGTTTTTAAACACCTTAGTTTTATTTCTTGTTAGGTTTTGTGTGTTGGGTGGGTTACTCACGTCAGAACACATGAGACTCAGCTGACACAGGCCCTGCCCAGGCCTGGGCACCTCACTGCCAGCTAGACCCCCTGTGACCTTCTCTGGCCAAGCAGCAGGCCCGAGCCTCTGTGTGTGTGTCCACAGTTGCTCACAGGAGCTGTGCTGGGCCTGGGTGAGAGGACAGCGACTCGGGGACCGTCGAGGCCCGAGGACTGCCACAGACGCTGCCAGCCCCACTCCCGTGCCTTCCTAAAACAGGGCCTTTCTTTTGTGTCAGGGTTTATTTGCGCGACGAAGACAGTTGCTGCTCACAGAAGGGCCACATTTATATTACGTGGATCCTGTCAACAAAGTCCTGAAAGGTGAAATCCCATGGTCGCCGGAGCTCCGGCCAGAGGCCAAGAATTTTAAAACCTTCTTTGTGCACACGGTGAGTCAGCTGCCGAGGGACGGCAGTCACCCCTGGGCTTTGGCTCGGGGCAGTCGTCTGCCTTTTCCCTACGTCCCTGCATCCCTGCATTCACAGCCTGGCTCAGGGGAGCTGCCCCTGTGCCTCCATCTGGGAGACCCGGGCGGTGAGTCATTTGCCTGTGTGTTTAATTTCTGCGCAGATACGGGTAAAGAACAGTGCCCTGCCCGTGTGCTTCGGGAGGCTCTGCAGTGGCTGGCAGCAGGCCAGGGGTTTCCCCTTGCAGGCGCAGGCTGGGCAGGGCGCGGTGAGGCTGCGAGGGCACCGACCGGCTCTTTGTTTGCAGCCCAACAGGACGTATTACCTGATGGACCCGAGCGGCAACGCACATAAGTGGTGCAGGAAGATTCAGGAGGTCTGGAGGCAGCGCTACCAGAGCCACCCGGACGCCGCTGTGCAGTGACAGGGCCTGCGGCCGGGCTGCCCTTCGCTGCCAGGACACGTGCCCCAGCGCGGCTCGGCCGCCTCCCGGGACGCTTCCAGACCACCTGCCAGCCTCTCAAGGGGATGCCGACGGCGGGAACCTTGCAGCTTTTTTATTTAAAAGAAAAGAAGAAAAAAAATATCCAACCACACAAAGAACAAAATCAACAACTGAGAAGGAATTCAGGGTCGCTCTGCTTGCTCTCGTGCACTGTGGAGGCTCCCACGCGCCCTCATGCCCTGGGGACCAGCTCCGTGCACGGCAGCCACGTTCCCGGCCGGATTGGTGAACAGACGCAGCGCCTCCGGCTTCTCTTAGCGGCAGTCAGGATGCACACCGCACCCCCTCTTCCCACGCCGACCCGGGCTGCTGCTGCTGTGGCTGAGAGCACAGATGTGGCCTTGATCCTTTCTGCCCCTCCCAGATCATCACAGAGCCCCTCACCTGGGAGCTGCCCCGTGCCTCTGCCGGGTGGTCCCCAGCCCTCTGTGGGCGCAGGGCTTTGCTTTCGTGTGTGTGTTCAGCTTCTTGCATCCCTCGCATGTGGCCCTAGAGGTGTTGTTGGGCTCCTCTCACACCCCTGGCAGGATCTCTGTGGTCCCTGCTGTCGGTTGGGCAGGCAGGTTCTTGAGGTACCATCTAGAGCAGGCTGCTCCAGGTGGGTGGTACTGAGAGTGCCCATTTTCCTCATCCTGTGGCACGGTGTTGGACTCTAGGGCTAGAGAGGGTGCTGTCCCATGTGGGCCTGACTAGTGTCCAGCTGGGTCACTGCACACGAGGTGCAAGCCTGTCCCCTGCACAGGGGAGGCCAGCAGGTTCTGCAGAGGGTTCAACCAGAGTAGATGACCCAGTGCCTGGTATGGAGGGGTGAGGCCTGGGCCCTTCCTAGGAGTCTCTGGGAAGGCTTAATGAGCAGGCCTCCTGGACTGGCCACAGGAGGCCAAGAGAGAACCCTAGTATTGGCCCGGGGTGCTTCACAGTCCCCTGCGGACGGCACTGGGGTGCCAGGCACCCAGCATCATGCGCGCCCTGTTCCTGTTGTGGTTAAATATTTCTCAGCTCACTCAGTTTTTACATCTCCATGTTGACAATGCAGAAGCCTGCTTGTGCTGCCAGGCCGTCTAGTCCCATCAGGGTGAAACTTGCCTGGAACATTGTTTCTCACCATCGCACAGGAGACAAGAACGCCTGGCGTCCCCTGCCGGCTTTAGGGCCATCCCCGTGGGGCCCTTGGTGAGGGGCCTGCTCTGACACTGATGCCTTGGGTGCATCTGCCCTGGGCTTCTCGGCAGGGAGAGCTGCTGAGGACCTGGCGTGGCTTCGTTGTCTCTCTCCTTCCCTAGGTTGTCCTGGAGGGCAGCCCTGGGCTGCTGAGGAGAGGAGCAGGTGCCGCGGCTTCCCAGGCCGCTCATGGGAGCGCTGACTCATGGGTCCCCGGGAGCACCCAGCCTCGTCGTTTCTGACTTCCACAAAGGCAGCCGCAGGGGTCGTCACGGAAGGTTCTGCCCGACTCCCAGCTCTTGTCTGTCGGGCCCAAGTTGAGAGGAAAGTTGATACCAAGGGTGGCTTTTTGAGAACTAGGGGCTTGGGAGGGAGCAGAGGCGCCCCCAGGCTTTCCAGCCGTGTCTGCCTGGGTCTTGTCCAACTGTGTGTGAGCTGTGCACCAGCTGGATTGTGTGGAAGCCTCACCTGCCCCTGTGTGCCCCTGGGAGCAGGCCACCAAGGGCCCAGGACAGGGCCCAGGGCCGTGACTGGAGGCCCAGCTCCTCCCTGGCTCTTGAAAAGGCTTTCCTGTGCCCGGCGAGCCCCACACGGCCGATTCTTAGGAATCTGTTCAGGCGCACCTCCCTGTCGTTTTCCCGTCTCAGAATGCCCTGTGTCTGTGTGCAAGTGGCGGCGTTCCCACCCAGGAACACCCAGGAAGCTGCCGCCCCCGGGCCTTTGCCGAAAAGGCCACAGCTTTCACGAGAGCACTTGGCCAGCTCCTCGGGGGGAGTCTGGTTGCATTCTTCCCTCTGGGTAGCGCCACTACCTCCTGAGCTTCACCCGGAAACCACAGAGGCGAGCTGACAGCTGAAGTGACAGCCCCGCCTGTGCTGGCGACGGCTGAGCCCTTCTCGGGCCGCTCTTCCTCAGAACCCCCCTCTCCCAGCTTCTGTGTGCATTTGCAGGGTCCGTGCATATGTTCTTTCTGAGCTCTTCTCACTTCTACCCAGCCACCCGTAAGGCCTTGGCCGGCACACAGGTGCCTTACACTATGAGTAGACATGGACATGTGGACATACGAGTATGGATCAGTCCAAGATGAGAAAGCAGTGCCCTGTAGTCTGACGGGTCAGGAGCCGGCAAGGACATGTGTCCAGGCGAGAGCACACCTCCCGGCCCCTCCTCAGAGGAAACTGGTCGCGGCGGCTGTCACAGCCCACTGTGCCTTGCCTCTCCCCAGGGACACAGAGGAAGCCGGGGTGGGAGTTGCTTCCTCCCCTCTTTCTGTGGCCCGGCCAGGGCGGTGACCCCCGTGTGGAGCACGGAGCTGCTGGAGTTGATCCCACACTTGTTAAATGTGTGCTCTGAGAAAGGTAGCTCGTGTTGCCATGCCAAAGCTGATGGGGACTTCACCTCTGCCTGCCCCTTTGGGCCACTTCTGTGTTATTTGTGGCCTGTGCCTGAAGGAATTATGGAAATAGCCCCAGCCAGCACACGGGCTAATTCTGTCCTCTCTGAAAAGTGACATCTGGGTTTGCTTTTGTTTTTTGTCCACCGTGGGCTGCACACCCAGGGAAGGCCCCTGTGGACGCTGGGTCTGCAGCCTGCCCCTCCCTGCCCCACGCGTTTGTCTGCTGAGCTGAACTGGGACACACAGCTTGTACCCTTTCCATCAGGCTTCTCTCACAAGCTTGTCTCCAGCGTCTTCCCGCAGCAGGACCCACTCTCGGAAGACGGCTTCTGATTCCCATGGAGCTGATGGCTGTACATTTAACCGTGCCGACCTGCCCACACCCCTGTGAAACACTCAGATGGTTCCTTGTTGAAGTAACGCTGTGATGAATGTGCTTACAGACCTCGGGTTTTCACTCCTGTTTTCCCGCCCCTCGGTGCCTAGAAGTGGTATTTTTGGGTCAAAGAGTTTGTTCATTTCAAAGATGCTGCTCTCTCCTTGGACGCTTAGATGCCCAGAGTTCTGGAACAGAACCCCTTAGTTGTATCCGACAGATTCTGAACAGATGCTTTCTGATCAGCTGTGTGTTCCAAAGAATGTCTCAGCAAGACCGCGTTCCGTTCATGCTAAGGTGACGGCGCCCCTGCAGACGCACCCGGGACGGGCTTTCCTGGAGCCGGCTCCCTCTGCTCGGTGCGGAACCCTGGCAGGCTTGCATGTTGGTTCTCTTCCACCCTTGCTGCTGTGGCTTTCCAGGGCTTGGCGGTGTCTCCCAATCCTGTACTTTGTGTTCACAACGGTACTGAATTTGCATCTGCGCAGTCAGCAGAGAGAAAGTGTTGAACTGACCTCGCCGTGTGCTTGGTGGGTGACTTGTAATGAAGTTCATAGCCTCAGAAAGTGCACTGGGCCGTTTGGAATCCGTAGCAGAGCCAAGGCCCCACTGGAAACCGCGTGGATGATGGGGTTTTACAGACGTGCATTTGTGTCCCTCCCCCCAGAAGGTGCCTGGTTGAGGACAGCACGGTCAGGCTTTCTCCAGCTGGTGTGGCTTCCAGGCCGCCCCCCACCCCCTGCCCACGGTGTTGCAGGCACCACCCCAGTTTGGTTGCATCGTTTATTTCTCCACATTAGCTGAGGCCCGTTGATTGCGTGAGATTCTTGAAGGCACCATGCTCAGTGCTGGTCGACTCCCTTGGCGCCTGGAGCCCCTTTTGCCGCTGACCCACAGACCTCAGCGCCTGCTGCTGCTTGGAGAGCGGTGTGCAGACGCTGTGCCCTTGGAGAAGTCACCACACTTTGCATTGTGTCCTTTCAAACCTAACGTGAACTGACGCTGACTCTACACACAAGCGCCCAGAGTCCGGGCAGGCGTCACTCCCCAGCCTCTGGGGAGGAGGCGGATTCCAGCAGGGAGCAGAGGTGCACGGTGGGGAGCCGGGTGCGCCCGCATGGATGCCTGCACTCATTTCCTTGGAGATGAAGAAACGCCAGAATACACTCAGACACCTTTTTGCCAAGGGCAGACCGTTGGCCCAGGCTGTCCCAACTTCTGGCTCAGTGAGCATGAACAGGCCGTTCTGCTGGTGAAAGCCCCTATGACGTTGGCAACAACTTAGCAACGTGGCGGGGTGACCAGTGGCGTGCCAGCGGTCCCTCCGGTCAGTGGCAGGCGGTCAGAACACGTGTAATATTCTCTACCTGGTCTGTAGCTGTAACTGTGATGTACAGGCAAAGCAAAAATTTTTAAGAAGTATGAAAACAAATAATGCAATGATATTAGGATTTACACTTTTGTATTTTTATTCTTATATAAGGTTATTTGCCGGCTATTGTTGGCCTCTAGTTCAGTCTGTTATTTAAATTCTAATATATGAATTATTTGGATTGAATTCATGTTCGGGGCCACGTTGTTGTATGTATTGATGTACAGCCTTGAATGTGAATAATTATTGTAAACTATATTTTACAACCTTTTTTTTCCCCCTGGCTTTATTATATAAATTTTCTATTTGGTCAATGATTTAATCATCATAATTTAATGAGTCTGTTTATTCTTTCTTTCAAATATTTGTGCTGTAGATGTAGTTACTGGATGATGAATTTTCCTCGTATGCTCGGTAGTCTTGTAATAAAAAGCATGTAGCGTGTAGCCGTCCGCTGGCGTGCCTCTTCCTTGGGGCGGGGGCCGGGCCCCGACCCACAGCCTGCGGCCGCGCGAGCCCGCCAACTCGGCTCCGGACCACGCGCGCGCCGCGGCCGGAAGCGGGTACGGCCGGCTGCTTTTCCGGACCGGAACTTCCGCCTCCTGCGTGACGCCGCGGAGGGCGCTTTAGGAAGGCGGACCTGTGGGCGGGACGGAGCGCGGAGGACACTATTAAAGGCCGAACGCTTCCGGTGGAGGTGCGCTGTGGCGGGGCTTGCTGGGATCATGGCGGAGAATCACTGTGAGCTGCTGCCGCCGGCCCCGGGCGGCCTCGGGGCGGGGCTGGGAGGCGGCCTGTGCCGCCGCTGCAGCGCGGGGCTCGGCCCCCTAGCTCAGCGGCCCAGCTGCGTGTCCAAGTGGGTCCGGCTCAACGTCGGCGGCACCTATTTCCTCACCACCCGGCAGACGCTGTGCCGGGACCCGAAGTCCTTCCTGTACCGCCTGTGCCAGGCCGACCCCGACCTGGACTCGGACAAGGTGAGGGCCCGCGGGCCAGGGCGGCCGGGCCCCGCCTCACACCGCCACCCCGCCCCCGCCCGGGCGGGGGCGGCCCGGAGCCCCCAGACCCGCCGCCCGGGCGCCTCTCCCTCTCCGGGTCTCCTGGCGGGGAGCGCGGAGCCCTCGCGTTGTCTCGTCTTCTCGCGTCCCGGACGCTCTGCCGGCGCGGGAGTGGACACGCGTGGCCTGCCCTCCCTGGTGACTTGCATTTAGCGAGTTGGCGCCCCAGCCCCTCGAGGCGCGGAGGCGACGGTGCTGCGGTCGCGGGCGGGGGGCCTTGGCCAGAGCTGCTTCCCGAGGTCGGCTGCCTGCCTTCGCAGGGGGGCCGCGCCCTGCATGGTTGGCGGCTTCTAGTCGGCTGGGTTCGAACGCGCACGGGGCTGTGCAGGTGGCGCTGGGCGCGGGCTGCGGGAGACATCTGCGGAGTGTGGTCGCCTGCCTCCTCTAGGCAGCGCCCGGGTCTCCTGCGCCTTGCCAGCCTGGCGCTCGCCACGCGGGTGGCTTCCCGGAGACACTGGGACCCCTCTGAAGGTGCAGGAGCCTGGCAGAGACCGGGGTTAGCGTGGCGCCGCCGGACAGCAGCAGACCCTCGGCCGTGGGTGCGGGTTCGGGCCGGGGCCCTGCTGCGACCCAGCCGAGTGCTCGCGGCTCGGGGACAGAGGCGGCTCCTCCACGGTGTGGGCGAGCGCTCTACTCCTGGTTTCGCTCTCCGGGGTCACTCCCTGGCCTTTCTGCAAGTGCTCCTGTGTGGTGAAGATCGTCGGGTTTTAAATTGCCCTTGGGTCAGTGCCTGTGCTTTTCGCGCTGCCCGTGTGTCTGTTTCACCGTCTCTCAAGACTGTAAAAATCAGCTTTACTCCGGCAGGAACCCTCCGTGGGGCGGTCCTTAGTCTGCAAGGTTGTATCTCTGTTAGAGTTGCTTTTTCCCCCCATTCTTGTCCATTTAACCAGTTTGGTTTCCAGATGGTAAAACCGAAGTTCAGGACCAGGTGGCGCCGTGGGCGGTGGTGAGGAAGGGTCAGTCTCCCTCGCGGGGACTGCGGAGGGAGCGGGGTGCTGAGGTGAGGAGACGCGGCTGTGCTGATGGGAGCCTCCCCGGAGCTCCTGCAGGATCATTGGATCCCGAGTGGGCAGAGGCGGGGTGGGAGGCCGTTAATGACAGCGCAGAAGACAAACAGGATGTTGAATCAGGACGGAGGACCTCAGGCCTGCGCTAATGGAAGGACACCTGGCAGGTACCGCGACCCGGTGGCGGCGTGCCACTGGGAACCGGGTGCAGATTTGAGGGGGAGCCCCACAAAGGCCGGGGGTCACTGTAGGAGAGCTGAGTGGGGCTCGAGGGTGGGGAGCGCACACAGGTCCCACGCCTGCCTTGACCCTGCAGACCCCCACTCTCCCACACACGCCCTGGGCCCACTCCAGGCCACGCGGCCTTGATGCTCGCTCTGCATGGCTGGCGTGTGGATTCTCGCTTCCTCCCGGCCTTCCTCTCCTCCCGAACTGCCGAGCACGCCAAGAGCTTTGTCAAGGCCTTGCATTGGTCTTGCTGGGCCCGGGCATCGGGAACGGGGCAGCTGGTTCTGGGAGCACCGCCGTGCTGCGCCTGCTGGGGCTCTCCTGCCTGGGGGTCGTGTCTGAGCCAGCTCTGTGGACCATGAACAGGGCCGCGGTCCCAGCTCCGGGGCTGCAGCTGCAGCGGTGCCAGCTGAGTCTGTGAAGATGGAGTGGGCACACGTGATGGTGGCAGGTTTGGGGGAGTTGTGTAGAGGCAGCTTGGCTGGAGGACAGGTGGTGACCGAGGAAGTGGCACGTCGTGCTCCGTGTCGCCGACTCGGAAGTGAAAAGTGCTCTTGTCCCCTGCCCGCCAGCGCCCTGCGTGCCGGGGAGAGTTGCGAGGGCCCAGTGTGCATCTGCGAGTGGGTGTCGGGCACGGATGCGCTTTGTTTCACACTTGCGAGGATGTGGCTGTCCCTGTGTTCTGAGCCTGCTTGGGGTCGGGCTGGTTTTCCCAGGGCCCGTGGTCGCCGTGGTGTCAGGCGCCTCCTGGGAAAGCCTCGAGACCTGAGCCAGGCCGAGGAACTGGGCCTTTCTGGGATGTGGGACTTGGCCTGCAGCCGTCCTCTCCCTGAGTGTCTGAGGGACACAGTTCCCTTCTGCCTTGGGCCACGCGTGTCTCGCGGTGCCCACGGCGGGTGTGTGGCTGACGCTGCTCTGCACAGGCAACCCAGACAGTGAGGTTTAGACAGCAGAAGGAGGGGTGAAAAGATAGTGGACGTCTGCCGCGTGCTTTCAGAGTGCCCTCAGAGGGTGCCGTGGCGTTGGCGTCAGGGTGGGGAGGGGAGCTGCTGGGTGCCTCACCTTGGCTGCACACTCAGCCAGGAGTCATGGCTGCCATCCTGGGAGTCGACTCTGCCTGGCGCTGTTGGGGTGGGTGTCTGGGCCAGGGTCCCCGCAGGCTGCCCCCGTCCTGTGCTTGAGTGGGCAGTTCTCCGTGGACTGCAGAGGGCCCGGAAGAGTCCATGCTGAGTTCGGTGGGATGGAGCCTTTTCCTGGTAGTAGATTAGACTTAGGGCTCGAGAAGCCTGCGTTGAACTCTGCTGTGTGGCCTGGGATAGGTGGACGGGCCTGTCTGAGCTTCAGCTTCTAAAGCTAAGGCGGTGCCCCCTCGCGGAGTGCAGTAGGGCCCTTGTGTGTTTCTGTTGGAGTTTGTCGGTTATGCACACTCATCTCCGTACACCTCTGACGCTGGGTGGGCAGCTGCATCGTGTGGACAGAGTAGTCCCCTTGCTTCACCTGCCACCCTCTGTCTCCCCTCCCTGGAGTCGCTGGACACCAGAGGCCAGCCCCCAAGGGGGACGCCTTTGGGCCTTCGGGCCACAGTTGCTATGCGTGTTGGGGCAGTCACAGGTGTCTGGGAGGCGTCCCTGTCTGTGTGGTCTCATTCTGGAGGTGTCTTGCTGCCCAGCAGTGGGGCCCCCCCGATCCTTGGCCGGCTGGGGAGGGGTCTGTGCCACTCCTCGCTGCCACTGGCCACAGGAGTGCTGGGAAGTGCTGCGAGGGACGAGGGCTGGTGCTGTGGGGCTGCCATGAGGACAGCTGGTGGCGAGTGCCTGGGCACTGCACGGCACCGGCGAGCACCCTGGCTGGGCATCGTGCCAGCGTGGAGGGACTCAGACCTGGGCCAGGAGGGGGCCTCACCGCGAGGCGGAGGCGCGTTGTTTCTTGGATGCCGGCAGTCCGTGGTGCCCACACCCTCACACCAGCACCACGGGGTTTGTAGGTTTTCTGCACCCTGAGTGTCCCTAAGGACAGAGCCGCCTGAGACGTTCAGCAGATGGACATCCCCTGCCTTGTGACAGCAGCCCGCGCAAGTGGCCTGTGGCCCTGCCTGCGACGTCCCCTCTTAGAAGGAGGCCCGGGGCTGCCTTGGGGTGCGGTGTAGCTGGTGAAGTCGCTCCTGCAAAGCAAGCAGTGTGCTGTGGAGCGGGCCTTGGCACTGCTGGGAGCCCTGGGAGCACGTCTGAGAAGCCCAGTGTCCCGGCACGAGTCCACTCCACAACGTGCCCTGCTGAGCTTTGCCTGAGTCACGGAGACCACTCGCTGCTGAAATTCTAGTTTTTCAGCTGCACCCAGTGGGGCGTCCGGGGCCGCGGGAGGGCTGTATGATCTGGAGCCCCTGCTGCCCTTCATTCCCCGTGCGCTGGGCAGGGCCGGTGTCTAGGTGCACACGGGGCAGTGTGGACGCTCCCTTGGGAAGAGGCAGGAGGCCTGGGTGAGGCCAAGGTGGTTGGGAGGAGCTCACAGGGCTGGGAGCTGCAGCCGGGGTCCCCGGGCCTGGAGTTCCCGCCCCGCTCTGCAGATCCAGGAGCTGGCCCGTGGGGCTCAGTGACCTCATTTATAATTGGTGACGTCTGAGGCCTCTTCTGGGTCAGGGAGATGACAGATCAGTACAAAGTGGAGGTGAAAGTTTAAGTGCAAATTTGAAATAAAGTGACTTGAAGTGGATCATGCCAGAATAACAACTATTTTTAATTGGGGTGATGACAGATTTTGACACACAGAAAGTTCTGTGTGTTTGGGTTTCAGCGGGGAGCTTGCTTGTAGAATGTATTTCCTCTGGGCTCAGGCCTTGTCTCCCGCGGCCCACAGGCCTGATGTTTCTGGGCACAGGGAGGGGCTGAGAGGAGCTGAGCACAGGTGTCCGTGAAGCGTGTGTGACCCCAGTGAGACGTGTCCAGTCGTTTCCGTGTAGGCCCTTGCCTGAGAGCCCAGCTCTACACCCTCATTCTTTGCTGCCAATTTCAAGACCCAGGGGGGAACGGGCGGCCATGTGGGGTGGGGGAGCTGTTGCCCAGAGGCTGATGGTGGGCACAGTGGCCCAGCTCTTACCTCTGAGTGATCCTGTGTTAGCCACGAACATGGACTCAGGAGGCTCTGCTGGACTCGGGAGGCTGGCTTGGCAGCTGCTGATCAGGGTTCCTTGCGCCCCACCCTTGCCCGCTAGCTACCCTCGAGACACATCTGCAGGCCCCTCTTCTGTGTGACCAGGCTGCTAGCTGAGGCCTGGAAGTGGCCCTCCCCACCTGCTGACTCAGGGCCCTCCATCAGCTTCAAGACTGGTGCCCCCATGGGCCCAGGTGGCCCACCCTTCCGGCGTGTGAGTTGATGAGGGCTCAGGTGGTGGGGCTTGGCTCTCATTAAACGCTCAAGAGCCGAGTCCGGTCAGTCCTTTTCTTGTGCCTTTGAACCAGCACCACTACAAGTAGGTCAGATGCCAGTTGAGCGAGCAGCGGGGACAGCCAGGGAGGGAAAGGGATGGTCGAGAAAGCGGTCTTAACTCCGCCTCTTTGACAAGACCCAGTGTGCCCCACTGCAGACGTGGAGCACATGTTTGTTACATAAATCACAGGAAGGACAGCGGAGACGGGGAGGGCTGTGGGCTCCTGGCTGCCTCTGTGGTCTGCCTGGGCACAGGAGCCCCGTGAGCTCGCCCTCCCACGTGGCACAGACTCCTGGAACATGGTGAGTCGCGGGGCTGTGCCCTAGTTGGCCCTGTGTCCCGGGAGAGTCCTCTGGCAGCGTCCGTGTAAGCATGAGCCCCTCATCCCGAGTGCCGGATGCTTTCTGAGTTCCTCTTCTGTGTTTTTCTTCATCTGTGCGTTAAGATGGCGGGCCCCCAGCTCCATCCCTCACACTAGGACCTGAAGTGTCGAGGCCCCCGGCTCCTGTGCCCAGTGCACCCTGCAGCTCCGTCCTAGAGGGCAAGGCAGGGTGCAAGTGAGCATCAGGCCGTGGGGCACGATGCCCTCTCTGGGCACATCTTGTAGATGTGCAAGCTCAGGAAGAGCCTGGTGAAGACAGGTGCTTCAGAAGGCCCCGCGTCCCTTCCAGACCCCACTGTCTCCTCCAGGGCCCGCTCTCCCGTCCAGGACCTACTGTTCCCTCCAGGCCTCATTGTCCCCTCCAGGCCCTGCTCTCCCATCCAGGCTCCGCTGTGCCCTCCAGGCCCCGCTCTCACGTCCTGGCCCCTCTGCCCAGGCCTGCTGCCCTGCTTAGGAAACCAGCCTGCATTTTAGAAATCTTCCTTTATTTTCATTTTATTTGGAAGACAGAGAGGGAGAAAGAGAAGGAAGGCAGGAGGGAAACGGAGAGAGGGTCTACTGAGTCACTCACCAAATGGCCACCTGGCCTGGGCTGGACCAGGTCAAAGGCAGGAGCCTGGAGCGTCACCCAGGAACTTAGACCATCACTCTGGAGTTGGGAGCAGAGCCAGGACTTGAATCCAGGAACTCTGATATGGGATGTAGGCCTCCCAAGCATCACCTTAACTACTGCACTAAACACGCCGTCCCCACCCCCCACTCTCTGGGTCTGGTATAAAAAAAATCTGCTTTACTTTTTGAAAAATTAGTTATTGATTCGAAAGGCAGAATGACAGAGAGAGGGAGACCGAAATCTTCCATCTGTTTGGTTCACTCTTCACGTGGCTGCAACAGCCACATCTGGTCCAGGCTGCAGCTGGGTAACTCCATCCTGATCCAAGTACTTGGACCACCTCCGCCTTCCCAGGCAGGTCAGCAGGGAGCCGGGACTGAAGCGAGCACTCTGCCAGAGCATGCCAGTTCCTCAAGCAGCGGTTTAGCCTGCTGTGCCACGATGCCAGCCCCTCAGAATGAGTTTATTTAAGAGACGGAGAGACCAGAGTGAGCGCCTGTCAGCTGCTGGACTGCTCAGATGCCTGCAGTGGCTAGGACTGGACTGGGACCAGAGCCAAGAGCTAAGAACTCAGCCCGGTCTCCACAGGGGTGGCGGGGGCCCCGGTGCTTGAACTGTCACATGCTGCCTCCCAGGGTGCGCGTTAGCGGGAAGTGCAGCCAGGAGCCGCAGTGGGGACTGAACGCAGGCTCTGATGTAGGATAGGCCTTGGCCTAGTTTCAGATGAAGCCCATCTGATCAAGGAATCCTCGAGAATCAGGCCAGAGGTGCCGCAGAGGGAGCAGCCTGCCCAAGGCCTTTTGCATCCCAGCCTCCATTGGCTGCCTCCGCTGGGTCCATCAGCTCCGGAGGCCTCGGGGGAGGCCCGGGGAGGGCTGTACTACTTCACCTGGGGAAGCAGCGCCAGCCTCAAGCTCGGGAGTTGTGCTGTGTGGGAGGAGCGTGGTGTGGTGGGGGTCCAGGCTGAGGCCCACTCTTGGAGGTTGGGCCGAGCAGTGGTCAGTCTGGAGTGGCCCATTCAGCTGGGTTGGGTCTTGGGGTGGCTTCCTGGAGGGTCTTTTTTGTGTCAAGATGGATTTTTCAGGCAAGCCATGAACTGTTGGAACTTACCTGCGGTGGGCTGGGAGCCTGGCTCTCGGCATTGGTGCCGTCCTGGTCCCCGCCTGGACGGAGGCTGGGCATGCTGACTGCTGGGCTTGGGCTCCCTCTGCCAGCTCTGCGGCCAGAGTGTGTGCCTTCCTATCCCTTGGAATCTTTTAAAAATATGTGTTTTTGTTTGAATGGTAGACAGAGGAAATCTCCCACCCACTGGTTCACTCCTTGAATCCTGCAGCAGCTACAGAGCCAGGAGCTCAGCGCTCGGCAGACACCCAAGCACTCAGGCTGTGACCTGCTGCCCCCAGGTGTGTGTTAGCAGAAGGCTGGCTCTCGGCAGGGACTCTGGCATGGGGTGTGCACATCCCCAGTGGCACTTGGGCTACTGCTCCACACGCAACCCCTCGAGATGAATGTCTGCAGGTGCATGGGGAGCTGAGGCCCAGCCAGGCCTGCTCCCCTGCCCGGTGCTGCCCTGGGTGGCAGGGGGTGCCGCTCCTCCCCTCTTCCTCGGTGCCCTCACAGCGGACTAGAGGTATCTGTGGGCCCCACACGCTGTCGCTCTGGGCAGTGTCAGCAGAGGTGTTCAAAGGCTGCCTGGCTCCCAGTAGGGTTAGCGAGAGCATTGTGGACTCTTAGGAGTCTCTGGGAGGCTGCGACTCAGCTGGGTGCAGGTGGCAGTTCCTATGAGGTGACTGGGCTTCGGGCTCCCAAGCCACTGGCTGCAGGTTGAATCCGGCGGGAAGGCTCCAGGGTCGCTTCCCCGCGCTCCCCCTTGGCTGTTGGCCGGTCTTAGGCACTGGGTCTCATCCCTCTGTGGGGAGCCCCAGCCCTGGGGATGAGAGAATGTGGGGCGGGTTCCAGGCCACCACGGTGAGAAACTCATGCTATGGCCGAGGCCTCACTTTGGGCTCTGGGCACACCGACTGTGAAAAGCTGTGTGTCCAGCTTCAGCTGTGTCCTGGGCTGAGAGGCCAGGTGGGAGCAAGGGTCCCTGCAAAGCAGCCAGTGGGAAGGCCAGCTCCCAGAGCTGCCCGCAGCCCGTGAGCACCCTGGCGTGCCCGAGGGAGGCCACAGGCCGGGGTCCTGCCTCTGGCTTCCTGGCTTGCAGCTCCCTTTCCGTCCCTGCTTCCCTGTACCAGTGGTGTGCTGTAAGTGCCGCTTCCTCCCAGCAGGATGCCTGGCTTGTATCATTGCAAAGGTCTTTGCTGCCCAGGCTGTGCCGCGGGGGTGCGGAACCACCGGCGGTTAGACGTGGGCCAGGGGAATGGCCTGCCTCCAGCCGGGAGCTGACTGTGCCCCTCCGTCTAAGGACTGAGGCTAGACCCTTAGGTCTCAGCGTGCATGTCGAGGGAGACTTCCTGGGCGGAGAAGAGCCCTGGCCCTCTAGTCTTTCCTTCTTGACCCTCCCTGGGCCGTGGAGAAGCAGCTGTGAGTAACTCCGGTGCTTGGCTGCATACAGATGTTTCAGGCTGTGGGGGAGGGGTGCCAGCCTTTCCTCTGGACTTCAGCCTTTGTGGGCACATGGAGCTGCCTGCGTGGGACAGGACGGTGCAGAAGCTGGCCTGGGAGTCCACGGGGTTGGGAGAAAGGTCGGGGGCAGGGCAGGGCCCCTGCGGGTTCCCTTCAGGAACAGGTGGTGCTGGGAGGGGCAGCCTGATGTCCTGGAAGGTGCTTGCTCAGATGGGGACGTCTGGGGCCGGGACTCTGTCCTGGGGTGGAGCAGGGCGTGGGGCCCTGCAGAGGGCAGAGCGGAGGTGCGGGCGACCAGCAGCCCTGCATGTCTGAGCTTGGCTTGTCTTTTTGACCTGAGAACTCAAAGCAGGTTCTTGGAGATCTTTGGCGAGGACTTGGGCAGAGCCCTTGGCAGCGGCAGACTGTCCTCCTCACAGTGCGGCCACAGGCGTGGCCGTGGGGCCAGGGCTGCCTCCCTGCTGAGGCCTCACGGAACTGTCTTCCGGTCAGGGAAGTGGTGTCCAGCCCGGCTGGAGTCCGCGTCCCCCCCTTGCTGAGGAGCTGGGACCTCGGCGCACACTGCCCCACCCCGGGCATGCGTGAGTGAGAGGCTGGGTGGGGGGCTGCCTGCCCGGGCTATCCCACTCCTCATCAGTGTGTCAGCTGCTCACACGGAGGTCCCGGGCCCTGCCGGGCTCAGCCTTAATCAGACGGACAGCCAGTCGGGGAGCCCCAGGCTCCTCCGGTGCCCCGTGCCCCTGAGAACCGCTGACCACGTGGCGAGGATTCCCCTGGTGGTAAGCAGGTCCAGGACGCCCTACACCAGAGCCCAGGCTCCTGCTTTGCTGGGTGTGCTGACGCAGCTCCACCCCAGGCGTGGGCCTGTTGGCTGGATGGTCTCAGAGCCAGTGAGCAGGGCCCAGGGAGGGGTCTGTGTTAGCCCACTTATGGGCTTTCTCAGAAATTTCCAGAGCTATGAGCAGAGTGGCCTGTCTCTCAACGTCTCACCTCAGAGTAAATGAGGTTATCCTGATACAGACGAAACCGGGACAGCTGGTAGGGGCTCCCTAAGGGGCCACAAGGGTGGCCTGGTGTCAATCCAGAGGCGGCCATCGCTGCTTCAGCCATCACAGGCTACAGGGCCCGGGGTCTCCTGTCCGGGACTCAGGTGTTGTGTTCTTTGCAGGATGAAACAGGTGCCTATTTAATCGACAGAGACCCCACCTACTTCGGGCCTGTGCTGAACTACTTGAGGCACGGGAAGCTGGTCATCAACAAGGACCTTGCGGAGGAAGGTGAGCTGATGCGGTGTGGTCGGGGCACTGGGGCCCTGGGTGCCAGGGACCCTTGTCCCCCTGCTTCCTCAGAGACCTGCAAGCCTCTGGGAGACCCGAGCCCATCACCATGCTCCCTGGCACGGGCTGCTTGGTGGGCTTCCTGTTTCAGGAGAAGCCGGCGTATTTGGGGCTTCTCCTGTGGGAGGCCGCCCTGCACGATTGCTTGGGCCCCAGTGTTGTGGGTGCGCCGTGGTGTCTCACAGATCTGGGGGTCTGCTGTATTTCACAGACGGCTTGAGAGAGGCGGGCACCTGGGCACCCTCCCTGAGCTCTGCCCTCCACGCCTTTCCCTGGGCTGATGCCCACGAGCACCTGTGTCCTGGAATTGTCTGTCAGGGAGGCCCAGGCGGGTTCTGGGCACCTTCGTGCGGGCAGGGCTTCGTCTGTGCGAGTGATGTTGCCTCTCTCCAGGCGTGTCCTCGTCTCCTGGCTTCACATAGGCCCTGGGTCCCAGCTCAGAGATGGAGACGCGGGCTCTGCTCTGCACCCTGAGCAGCCGCCCACCTAGCGGCAGCATCTGCCCTACCTAGAGCAGTCTGTCACACACATCCACACGCGCCACACACGTTGCTGGGAGCAGCCTTCCTCTCATCTGTGGGGCTGGACATTCGGGAACCACCTCATGCCACTGCCTGTTGCATGTGTGATTTGCCTAGAAACGAGTACCAGACACAGACCAGGCCCCTCTGCCGCACGGTGCCGCCGCCACCACCGGGAGCTGGAAGTAACTTGGCAGGAGCAGGTCGCTGGAGGGAGGGTGTGCCCTGTCGCCTGTGCGCTGGGCCAAAGCTTCTGGTGCTGTGCTCGCTGGCAGGCACCGGAGTGGCAGGCACCTGGTGATGTTTTCCGTGTCACCGTGCCCTGAGCTGTCACCTCCTAGACACGTCTCCCCTGGGGGCTGAAGACTTGAGTTGTGCTCATGAGGCAAAGCCCTGAGAACCTGTTCAGAATTCTGAGAGGCTTGGGGTCCTCCTCAGGAGGAGCCCTGGAGCTGGGAGCGACCCCTCTCCCTACCCCCGTCTTTGAATAGAGGCACAGAGTGCGGGTGGGACAGGTGCACAGGGCCAGCAGGCGCAGCCTCGTGTGTCCTGGCCTGGGGGAGGACGCGGCGTGTTGCAAGCATGCTATGGACTCAGCAGCTGTTCCGCACCCCCGGGCCACCTGGAAGGACGCTCTGGCCCTCACTGTCAGGCCAGTGGCCTCATCTGGGGTATGGATGAGCTCTGAGGACAGCAGCGGTTCGGGGTGCGGGTCGGGAGGGAGGCAGGTGTGAAGTGCTTGGCCTCAGGAAAGTCACAGTTCCTTCTCTGTATTGCAGGGGTCTTGGAGGAAGCAGAGTTTTACAATATCACCTCACTAATAAAGCTTGTAAAGGATAAAATTAGAGAACGAGACAGCAAAACGTCACAGGTGAGGCGAATGGCTGATCAGCAGGAGGTTCCTATCCTGGGGGTGTGTAGGTGCCCTACCCAGGAGGCCTCTGGACGGAGCTCCCCACTCCTCTAGTGCCTGTCAGGCTGTTCCTAGGGGGCCTGTCCAGTGAGCGGATGGATGCTTCTCACGGAGGGAGGCAGTGAGGGGGCTGAGGAGGGTCTCTGATGGGAGGACTTTTTTGTTTGTGTTTTTTTATAGGCAGAGTGGACAGTGAGAGAGAGACAGAGAGAAAGGTCTTCCTTTGCCGTTGGTTCACCCTCCAATGGCTGCCGTGGCCGGCGCATTACGCTGGTCCAAAGGCAGGAGCCAGGTGCTTCTCCTGGTCTCCCATGGGGTGCAGGGCCCAAGCACTTGGGCCATCCTCCACTGCACTCCCAGGCCACAGCAGAGAGCTGGCCTGGAAGAGGGGCAACCGGGACAGAATCCGGTGCCCCGACCGGAACTAGAACCCGGTGTGCCAGGGCCGCAAGACGGAGGATTAGCCTAGTGAGCCACAGTGCTGGCAAGGAAGACTGTTTCAGGCCAGGTGTAGCCAGTGCATAAGACCTCCTGGGGGTGGGGGTGGGGGGAGGAGCAGGCGGGGCCGGGAATAACCCTGTGCAGGTGCAGGGAGGACCCTGTGCAAGTGCAGGGAGGAGGACCCTGTGCAGTGCGGGAGGACCCTGTGTAGGTGCGGGAGGAGGACCCTGTGCAGGTGCAGGGAGGACCCTGTGCAGGTGCAGGGAGGAGGACCCTGTGCAGGTGCAGGGAGGAGGACCCTGTGCAGGTGCAGGGAGGACCCTGTGTAGGTGCAGGGAGGAGGACCCTGTGCAGGTGCAGGGAGGACCCTGTGCAGGTGCACGGAGGAGGACCCTGTGCAGTGCGGGAGGACCCTGTGCAGGTGCAGGGAGGAGGACCCTGTGCAGGTGCAGGGAGGACCCTGTGCAGGTGCGGGAGGACCCTGTGCAGGTGCGGGAGGACCCTGTGCAGGTGCAGGGAGGACCCTGTGCAGGTGCAGGGAGGAGGACCCTGTGCAGGTGCAGAGGACCCTGTGCAGGTGCAGGGAGGACCCTGTGCAGGTGCAGGGAGGAGGACCCTGTGCAGGTGCAGGGAGGAGGACCCTGTGCAGGTGCGGGAGGACCCTGTGCAGGTCAGGGAGGAGGACCGGGCTCTGCTCGAGGCAACTTGAGGAAGCTCTCTGTGGTGCCTGTGCCCTGGTCAGCAGTGGGACTGGGCCAGGGCTGGTACTGGCCACGAGGGCTTCAGAGCATTGTTCTTGGCCCTGTGCTGGCACAACCAACGCCTCTTCAGGTCTCAAACCCCCTCCCCCGTCCTTATCAGGCGCCTGACAGCCCCAAGCCCAAGCCCTTTCCATGTGCGGGGACTCGTGGAGAGTTCGTGCACTTCTGTAGCTGAGCAGCCCCCCACCTCCTGCTGGAGGCTTTCACTGTCTGCTCCGTGTGCTCTTGGTCGCACATCGGTTTGCCTGTCCCCGCCGCCGCAGTGACAGCTGTGACCCTCCCTCCCTGCCTCCGTCTGACCCCCAGTGCAGACGGAGGTGGGGGAGACGTGGCCCCGTGGGACGAGTCGCGGCCTGAGCTTCTGGAGCCCACAGCCTCCTGCCACGCCTCCCGTGGTGCTCCCCGTTGCCCTGTGTCCGGTGTGTGGGAGCCAGGTGTTCTGGTTCCGCCTGGGGCAGGGGCTGTCTGGGCTGCCGTGCCCATAGACAGATTTTTGACCTGCCTGCCCTCTTGGGGCCGGGGCCTTTTCCTTTCCCAGGCAGTGCACCGCACGATGTTCCGCGTTCACATCCAGCCACAGGTGCTCTGGGATTTCAGGAGCATGAGTCATTGTATTTGGGAATTTAGAAATAGAAATATTTTGGAGGCGGAGACGGAGCAGCAACAGCAGCTGTTGCAGGCGGTGTGTTTGCTGGTGGGTGGCTCAAGGTTGTTCTGGGCACCCCGACCTGAGCTGCCAGACGGGGTGTGCAGGGCGGGGGTGCAGCCGGTCTCACCTGTGGCCACTGTTGCAGGTGCCCGTGAAGCACGTGTACCGCGTGCTCCAGTGTCAGGAGGAGGAGCTCACGCAGATGGTGTCCACCATGTCTGACGGCTGGAAGTTTGAGCAGGTGAGGGGCCGGCCACCCCCTGTGCTGACAGAGGCCTGCCTGTCACGCAGCTGAACTTTTAATTACAAGGGATCTGGGTCCTCAGGGCTGGGGCCCCAGGGACCAGGGAGGAGGCTCCTGCTGTGGGGGCAGGGTTCGTGCAGTACTGAGACTTCCCCAGATGGCACCTGTGCCCCACTCCGGCCCTCCCCCGGCTCCTCCTCCCTCCCCCGCCTCCCTGACCCATTCTGCGGCAGCGGCTGGTCTCTTGTTTCGTCTGTCGTGTGTGTGTGTGTGTGTGTGTGTGTGTGTGTGTGTGTGTGTGTGTTGGGATGGATGTTCCAGGCCTATCCTTGCCTGGTGGTGCAGGGCTAGTGTCCTGCTGGTCTCTGCAGCTCCCAGGGGCTGAGGGGCAGCTAACGAGTGCCCAGGGGTCAGCTGAGGCCTCGTCTGAGCTGCAGTTTTCTCGCGCTCTGACCCTGTCCTTCTTCCCGCTGGTGACAGGAAGCTGCCACTGCCAGTTCTGGATCTGTGAACTGGGTCATCTTTGTTTGGAATTTAGTGCCTTGTGGCACCCTCAGCTGGAGCTGAGGGTGGAGGGGTGGAAGAGAGCCTCCTGCCACGTGCATAGGTGTCCCCTCCCGGGACTGGCGTTGGGCTGAACCTAGCCCCCTGGGTGGGTCCCAAGTCAAAGCGAATGGGCTTCCCCCCTCGACTCTGGCCTGCCTGGCACATCCTCCCTAGGGACCTCCCCTCCGCAGAGCCCGTCGTGCTGCGTCAGGAAGACGCGCTCGCCTTCCTTGCAGGCTCGGCTGACCCACGCTTGACTGCTGTGCGCCAGGAGCTCTGGGCCCTGCAGAGACCTGGCTGAGCCCACAGTCCCCTAGCGGTCAGACAGGGCCAGATCAGGATTGCCTTGTGAGAACACAGGACCCCTGGCACCTGTCCCGCCACTCCTCTGCCCAAGGCCAGCACCCCTGCCATCTTCCTTACTGGGGGGACCACTCCCCACCACTACACGTGACAGTGGTCTCTAGTGCTGCCCTCTGTCCTGACCCCTTATCCCCTGCATCGGGGGGCGAAGGGAGCAGTTTTCTTTTGGTAGGTTTTGTTTTGCATTTAGAAGCAGAGAAGAACCCCGTTGCTCCCGACTGGAGTGGGCAGCATGGTGTGCCTGATGACCCCAGGCCCTCTTGGAACAGCTGCGTGTGTGCCTGTGGTCATTTCAACTCTGTTTCTCCATCAAATGCTGTTCAAACCACGGCTGGGCCCCCAGCCTCCCTTCCACTGCCCTGGGCCTGGTCCTTGAGTGACCCGACTTGAGCCCTGCAGGGGCCCTGCTCCCCTCAGAAGGCTCTGCTAACAGCCAGTACGGACGAGCTGAGCACCAGGCGGCTCCCGCCCTCCCCTCCCCCGGGGCACAGAGCCTGTCCTGGCATGTTGTGCAGTTAGAGCCACACAGGTGTGCGGGCACGTGCTCCTCTGAGGGTTCGGGGCTTGTTTTCTGCCAGTTCGTTAAAGTCCCTTGGCTGGAGCCTCAGCCTCTGCGCACGTAGGCGGCCTCTGCCTGGGCTCCGCCCCGGTGGGCAGGGCAGGCCCATGCACCTGTCACTCAGAGGTGGCTTCTTTCCAGCTGGTCAGCATCGGCTCCTCTTACAACTACGGAAACGAGGACCAGGCCGAGTTCCTCTGTGTGGTATCCAAGGAGCTGCACAACACCCCGTACGGCACAGCCAGCGAGCCCAGCGAGAAGGCCAAGGTGAGTGATGGCCGGGGCAGCGCTGACCGCAAGGTGTGGGAGACTTTTCTTCCCGGACTCACCCCCTCCCCTCCACGTATTTATTTGAAAGGCAAAGACAGGAAGATCTCCATCTACTGGTTCACTCCCCACATGACCATGACAGCTGGGGCTGGACCGTGCTGAAGCCAGGAGCCGAGAACTCCGTCTGGGTTGCCCATGTGAGTGGCAGGTACTCAAGTACTTGAGCCATCTGCTGCTGCTTCCTAGGGAGTCAGATCAGAAGTGGAGTAGCCAGGCTGCCGCTGTGGCATAGCGGGTAAAGCTGCCCCTGTGGCTCTGGCATCCCATATGGGCACCAGTGGGAGTCCCAGATGCCCCCACTTCTGATCCAGCTCCCTACTAATGTGCCTGAGAAAGCAGTGGAAGATGGTCTAAGTCCTTGGGCCCCTGCACCTGCGTGGGAGACTCAAAGAAGCTCCTGGTCCTGGCTTCAGTCTGGCCCAGCTCTGTTGTGACCATATGGGGAGTGAACCAGTGAGTGAAAGGTTCTCTGTCTCTCTCCACTCTGCCTTTCAAATAAATAAATAAATCTTTAAAAAAAAAAAAAAAAGGCCGGCGCCGTGGCTCAACAGGCTAATCCTCCGCCTTGTGGCGCCGGCACACCGGGCTCTAGTCCCGGTCGGGGCACCGGATTCTGTCCTGGTTGCCCCTCTTCCAGGCCAGCCCTCTGCTGTGGCCCGGGAGTGCAGTGGAGGATGGCCCAAGTGCTTGGGCCCTGCACCCCATGGGAGATCAGGAAAAAGCACCTAGCACCTGGCTCCTGCCATCGGATGAGCACGGTACGCCGGCCGCAGCGCGCTGGCTGCAGCAGCCATTGGAGGGTAAACCAACGGCAAAGGAAGACCTTTCTCTCTGTCTCTCTCTCTCACTGTCCACTCTGCCTGTCAAAAAAAAAAAAAACAGGAGCTAGGACACGAGTCCCCACTCTGATGTGGGATGTGCTGAACCCACTGAATCACCACACCCACCCCAGGTCTCATCACTCCTTGCCTGTCCAGGTCCCTGGGTGACTCGGCTTCCCTGTGGTACCTGCCTGACTCGGGACAGTCTCCCAGCCCACACAGCACGGTTCTCCGGAAGTGTCCTCCAGGCTTCTGGTGTTAAGGAACCCACGGTCCCAGGCAGCCTCTCATGCATGGAGAGTTCAGGGTGGGGGGCATTAGTGGCAAGCTTCAGGCACGTGACTTGTGCCACTGCGGCCTGGCCTGGGAGCCTCGCCTGCCGTGTAGAGGGTGGCCACCGCGTGTGGTCAGCCTCACAGGGGCCGCACAGACCCGTGGCACGCCAGTCTTGACCGAGTGTAGGGAGTGCCCTGCTGTGTTTATCCCAGATCAACTGTGTGGCCTGTGGGGTCAAGACCCGGATGGCATCTCCTCTGGCACGTTAAGGACAGACGTGTCCACTGTTGGCCGGGGCTGCTTCTGTCCAGCAGCACTCCCAGACCTTAGAGCTACGACTAGGGACCCCTGGACTCGTGGTCCTTGGAGAACCAGGAAGATGGGGACAGGGCCTGGGGCAGCCAGCACTGGGAGTGGCCCTGGAGAAGTCCTAGGGCGTGGCCACAGGGTGTTTTGGGAGGGTGTAGAAGGAGGTCAGGATGGGGGCGGGGGTGGGGGCTTAATGACAGCACTGTCCAGAGACTCCTGCTGGACCTCCCTCTTGGACAGTGGCCTCCAGTTGGCCACCAGCCCACGTTGTCTTTGGAGACGTGGCTTGGGAAGAGAGGTGTGGCCATGCTCACTGGGGGTGTTACCGTGCTGTGAGGTCATTTGTGCCTTTGCCAGGGCGCAGAGCCCCCTGCACCCAGGTTCTGATCCCCACAGGGCATAGGATGGCACTGGGCAGGTGACGCCATGATGCTGGTCTGTGTGCTGGGCTGCGTGTGGCCCCCCTTGAGTGTGGGGTCTATAAGGCAGCTCTGCCTCCCTGAGAGCCCCTGAGCCAGTCCCAAGGAGGCCCCGTTTCTCTCCCTTGCAACAAGGCTCTCGTTTGAATTGTTTATTCTTAAAAAAAAAAAAAAAAGATTTATTTGTTTGAAAGGCCAGTTGGAGAGGCAGAGAGAGAGCAGTCTTTCCATCCACTGGTTCACTCCCCAGTGGCCAGAGCTGTGCCGATCTGAAGCCAGAAGCTTCCTCCGGGTCTCCCGTAAGGGTGCAGGGGCCCAAGCACTTGGGCAGTCTTCCACTGCTTTCCCGGGCCATAGCAGAGAGCTAGATCGAAAGAGGAGCAGCTGAGTCTTGAACCGGTGCCCATATGGGATACCGGCTCTGCAGGCGGCAGCTTTACCCACTTTGCCACAGCGCCCGCCCCCAAACTGTTTATTCTTAAAATTGTATTTTTTATTTTATTTTCTGAAAGACTTATTTACTGAAAGGGATAGTTACAGAGAGGCAGAGAGAGAAGTCTGCTGGTTCACTCCCCATATGGCCGCAACGGCCAGAACTGGGTCAAACCAAAGCCAGGAGCCAAGGACTTGGGCCACCTTCCCAGGCCGTAGCAGAGAGTTGGATCAGAAGTAGTGCAGCCAGGACTCGAACCGCATCCATCTGCCGGCTCTGCAGGCGGAGGCTTTAGCCACTACGCCACAGTGCCAGCCTCCCTAAGAGTTTTTATTTGGTTTTCGTGAGTGCACTCTCCTTACTGGTTTCTCCCGGGAGCTTTACTGCCGCAAGAAACACACTGCGCCCAGGCAGCTAGAATGGGCCCAGGGTTGCTTTGCTGTGGAAAATGCTGCCCTGTCTCTCCAGAACACCTGGCTGTGAAGTGGGGTGGCCCGGGCCCTGCAGCCACAGGAGCGCCTGTGGCCCTGGCACCGCCTGACTTGAGCAGGGCCGCCTATGAGGGCAGCTGTGTCTGTGGCTGCCCCATCCATGCTGAACCTTGACCCCTGTGTCCCTTGAACACTGGCTGGTCCCCTGGGAGCGAGGGAAGTCGAGGCCCCCACAACTGCAGTGGGTGCGGTGGGTGCTCCCTGGCCTGCCTCACTGCACTCCAGCACTTGGTGTGAGGACTCGGGGCCCCCGGGCAGTGCTGCAGGGTCCCTGGTTATTCCATAGCAGTGAAGGGGGCTAGAGGTGAGCGTGGCGGGCACAGGTGCAGAGGCCAGGCTGTCCGTCCTGGCTCTGTGTGACAGCACGTCAGTCAGGGAGGCCTGCTCAGGTGCCCAGAGGTTGCATCCTGGGAGCCAAGGCAGAGGCTGGGCCCCTTTTGGGTGGGACCAGCTCGGGAACTGTAGATCAGGCTGCCTGCCACAGGGGCCCCACACCTTTGGGAGGTAATCGGAGCATCCCCCAGCCCTGTGCTTTCCTTCTGGGGTAACCCTGTGGGCGTCCCTCACGCCTGCACGAGGCTGACGGCCGTGTCTTCTTCTCCCCTTGCTGCACCTGTACTCCGGCCAGAGTGACGACGAGGAGACGGGGCACCAAGGGAATGCCTCAGATTAAGTGTAAAGGTCATGGTGAGCTCTCGGCCTTGAGATTGCCCCACGCACCTTCATCTCCTCGACCCTGCGACCTTATTAGCCTCCTTGACCCTGCGACCTTAGTTGGCCCCACCCTCGGCCTTCCCCATGTGTCCGTCCATCCTGTGTCCATGGTTGATGAGAGGCCTGTGTGCTCAGTGCCAGCTGTGGGTCCCCGGAGGGCAGGGCACTGCTCCGTATCATGTTCCCTCCATGGATGCCACAGGCAGGAGTGTGGGGCACTTGCACAAGTGTCCCAGAGCGTCCAGCAGGTGGACGTGCAGGCAGCTCCCGGGACCAGGCATGGTGCGCACTCGAGTGCCCCCGTGTCCATTGTGGGTAGGCTGCGGGCTCAGCGGTGGTCAGGGCCGTGCAGCAGATGCTGGGGCCGATCTTGGGCAACAGAGCCCTGCTCTGCTCTCGGCAGGCTGGGGCCTCCTTCCAACTGCCCTGCCAGACGGCCCCTCGGCTCCCAGCATCCCTCAGTCCCTGCCTCAGCTGGCCCAGGGCTCAGGTTGTCTGTGTGCTAGAACCTGGCTGTGTCTGTGGTAGCTGGGGTCGCTTGGCCGGGCCCTCGTGAGGAAACGGCCAGGCCACCTCAGGTGCACTTACAGTCCTCTGCCCTGGGAGGAGCGCACAGCTTAGAGGGGAACAAGGAGGCACCCGGCCAGCAAAGAGCAGGGTGGAGCTGGCAGCGCAGGCTGCGTGGCCTGGGGGCCAGCTGCCGGTTTGTCCACACCTGAGCAGAGTGGCTTTGCTTGTGTGCTGGTTGGTTGTTCTACTGATTCTGTTAGTGGCTGCATAACACCCTCAGTTTTGCCTCTTGACCCACAAAGCCTAAAATACTTAATACCTGATCCTAGAAAACAAGTTCGCAAGAACTCCATTGGCCTCTTAAACTTTCCCAGTAGCTATGTTGCAGTGGAAAAGAAAGGTAGAGCCTTCACCCTGTGCACTCAGGGCACAGCTAACACCCAGCTGCCTGCTCCTCCCTCCCCCTGAGGCCCGACTCAGGCGTGGGGTTGGTTTCCTGGCCACCTTGTTCAGGACCACCTGGACAGGCTCTGCAGCCAGGTGGGCTGTGAGCTGACCCCACCCAGGGCCTTGTGGGATCCATGGGGATGCAGGAGAGCCACACCTGCCACCAGGGGTGGGGTGGTCAGCTGCAGATGCCAGGAACTGGGCCAGCAGGTGCCACCCAGCATCCCCTCCCGTGATGGGGTCTGGGCTGAGGGGGATCAGCGGCACCGTGTGCACTAGGGCAGCTCTGGACTTCCCTGGACGGTAGCCTTGCCGGCCCTTCAGCTGGTCTCTGGTTGGATTCAGCCTCCCTGTGGAAGGTGCCTGGATGGCACACACCCCCAGCTTGGTCTGGGGCCAGCAGTGCTGCCCAGCCTCTGGGAAGAGAAGAATGCTATCAGGAGAGGTCGCCACGCTCTCACTCCCCCAGGATGGACACGAGCTGCATCTGTGACACCTCCACAGTTTAGCTCTGCCCGTGACCCCTCCCTACACGCTGGCCCATAGCTCAGCGGTCACAGGACCTGCGGAGCAGGCCGCCCCGCCTGGAGAGGCCTCCTGAAACCCTGAAGCATGGGCAGGTGCTGTGGGCGGCTCTGCCTGTGGACAGGGGACTCCAGTGAACATGGCCGTCCCGTGGGCAACTCTGAACAGCCTCAGGGCCGGCTCTCCCCACCAGTGAGGGGCCTTGGGCAGGGTGCCCACTGCAGTGCCCTCACCTGGTGCTGGGCAGTCTGTGTGCAGGGTCATGGAGGTCACTGCTGGATGACCCCAGAGAGATCTGCCAGCCCCAGGTTCCCAGCCAGGAGAGGCAGGGCTGTTGCCTGGCCCTCGGGCTGCCCCAGGCTCGCTGGGGCTCAGCTTAGTGGTTTGCCAGGGTTCGTCTGGGGGTGCACAGATGATTCTGGGGAGTGCCAGGGAGGGTGCCCTGAGGGCGGACTCCAGAGCAGGGTGGGCACAGTGGCCAGGGGCACTGGCGAGGGTCTGAGTCCATGCTGGCCACGGCAGGGAGGGCCTGGCGGAGGTGCAGGACGTGGGGCAGCTGAGGGACTGGGGCTGGCCCCCCAGTGGCCCTGCCACACAGGGAGAGCAGCACAGGGCGAGGGACTCTGGGAGGAGAGGGATCCTGGGCCTCCCCGAGGAGGTCCCGGGGAACAGAGGCCGCTCTGCTGGGCCTCGGACGGGGCTGGAGTGGGAAACGACACCCTGCCTGGGCCCTGGAACTGGGCCTTGTCCTTGGACCCCGGCCGGCAGCTGGGGCCCTTGGGGTCTGTGCCTGTGTCTCTGGGACCAGGCGTTTGGTCAGGGCCTCCTGTCCAGCACCGGAGTCCTCATTCTGTGCATCTGGTGTTTTCCAGATTTTGCAAGAACGAGGTTCAAGGATGTGAGACTCGGTATTGACAGCTGAAGAAATGATTTACTTTTTCCCAAGATGCAATGAGCCGCCATGTCCAGGAAGCTTGGCCGTGAGAAGAAATCTGCTTTTGATCGTTTTTCTAGAGATCTGGGTGTGAATCCTTTTTTGCCTCTGAGGTGGGTGGTGAGAGACGGCCCAGCTGTCCAAGGCCGGGCCTCACCGCAGGGAGGCGGCACGGTGGCCGTCTGCGGGAGCCTCGCTCTGGTCCACGTGCCGGGTGGCACTGAGGCAGAGTGTTCCTGACCAGCCTTGTGACCCTGGAGACCCTGTCGAGGATGGCGTTCTTGGTGCTACACACAGTCTGGGGCAGACAGCCTGGGCCTCGCGGCAGGACGTGGTGGCGGCCGTGGGGGTCTGGGTGCCGGCTCTCACCGCTAGGGCACTGGGGCTTGTCTCCAGGCACCATCCGTCTCTCAACCTCGGCAGAGGCTCCTGACAGGAGGTGGCCTCCGTGTCGTCACTACTTCCGGGTGTGCGCCCTGCGCCCGGCCTCGCTCAGAGCCAGGCCCGAGCAGCCCCAGGCTTCTCGGTTTGTTTCCCAGGCGAGAGAACTTGGCACTCCTTCTTTTCAGGTGTGGATAGACTGCCCAGTGTTTGTGCTCTTCAGAGACGCCTGAGGGTGTGGCCCCGTTGTGGACTGATGTGTGGAGCGCTTGGATGGGAGGCGGGAGTTGGGCCTGGCCGCCCCACCTGTGGGCTCCCGGGGAGCCGGCGCCCACCAGTGCCTTTGTCGCCTGGGAGGGAGGTTGGGGTGGCTGCTGGAGCCAGGGCTCCGGTCACGTTTACAGCGCGTCCCCGTCTCGCGCCCACTCTCGTTTCTTGGTGTAACTATGCAGTTCTCTCATGTTTCTGGGATGTTTGCGACTTAACACAGCCCGCACGGGCTCCGCCCACCCGACGTGACGGTGGAGCTGCTGGGACCCCTTGCAGGCTGCTCCCACGTGCTTTGAAGACAGCCCTCTCCTGGCACGCTCTGCTCCTGGCCTGTGGCTCCCGGGCGGGCTGCACACCCTGACCCTGGGCGAGTCGAGCGCTGACCCCGCCCCGTCAGATGCTCTGAAGACTTCTGCCAGCAGCCTCGTTCCCAGGTCTCCAGCGTCTGGGACTGACCTCCTCCTGTTCTAAGGTCTCTTGAATGGTGTTAATGTTTGGCTTAAACCATTTATACTGCTCTTTTTAGAGGTGGACTAGACCCCTGGATGGCCGTGTCCTGCCCGGGGGAGCCCCGGGAGGAAGTTGGCCCTGGTGTTGGGGGTGTCCTGCCTGGGAGACGCTGGCTGCTTAGCATTGTTTGATTTGTGACCTTGACATAATAGATAATAGGCTTGTGGTTTTGTTTTTTTTTAATTTAAAGACATTAAGACTTAATTCACTAAAGTTTATTCTGAGGGGATATTTATACTTTTGTACTTTTTTAGGTATCCGTATTGTATCAGCTGACCGTTTAATGCCTAAGTTTCCCCTGGAAATAGCAAATAAATTGTGTATTTATGAAAGAGCTCAGCGGCTGTTGGCGGCGTCCACTGCACCGAGAGGCCGCTGCCCAGCCTGGGGCTGCTGCTTGTTTGGGACCGCCTCTTAGCTTGGACAGGGGCCAGGATGGAGCCAGGTGTCCTTGTGTGTCCAGCAGGGGCTGGGGACCTGGTGAATTTGCGCTCGCACGCCCCCACCGCTCTGGGCAGGCCCCATGGACACCTGCCAGCTTCCTGCTGCCATCACACTCCCTCTCCTGGAGGCAGGAGACCTCATGGAGAGTCACTGTCCACCTCTCGGGCCTCTACCTTGGCCCGAAGCGCCTGCCTTGAACTCGGGGAAGTGCCCCCAGCTCGGGCTCCCCCTGGCGGCTGCTCTGTGGAAGCCCAGCCCCTGGCTCCCTGCCTTGTCCACGTGGTTTCCAGGTGTGACTCCAGGGCCCTGGTGTGGGCTCAGAGCCAGTGGGAGCTGGAGGACCCCAGATTCTGTTCTGCTCCAAGAGATCAGGGTCTGCAGCTGCCTAGTGCCAGCCAGGGGCTTAGATGTGTCTCGGGTTCCTTGGCCAGGCAGAGCTGCAGGCACGCAGAGGCCTCCATGGGGTGCCCCTGGCCAAGCCCGTAGCCCTTCTTCTGTCTGCAGAGATCAGGAGGGAGTCAGCGTCCAGTCCAGACCCTGAGGCTGAGGCCCACAAGGAGCCCTGCCTGCCCGTGAGCTCCAGACAGACCTGTGCTCTGCGGTGTCTGGGGAGGGGCAAGGGTCAGCGTCAGAGCAGCTCTTGGCTCCCGGACAGGGCTCGAGCAGTGCAGGCTCCCCACATGGCCCCCGCTGCTGGGCTTTTTGCAGAACCCATGGCTGGAACCTCCCAGGGGGCTGCAGGAACCTCTCCCCTTCCCACCAGCAGGGGCTCACAGAGGTGGGGGCAGGGGCTGACTGGTGCCCAGTGCCCCTCTGTTCCCAGAGTGCCAAGGTGCTGTCTCATCACATGGGTGGGCATCCATGATGGGAACAAGGCCACCCAGCATCTCTGGACAGAAAGAAACCACAGACGGCAGTGCTGGCTCACCACCGCACAGGGCAGTGGGGGGGGGGGGTCCCTGGGTTTGGGGGCTCCTCTTCTCACATCTCCCACCTGTCTCACCTTTGAGCACCTGGGGCGTGGCCATGGCATCAGGTAAGGGCCATTCAGTCCTGAGACCTTGCCCCGCCCACCTGGCAGATGGCTCTGAGCTGTGTCCCCGGCCAGGGCGGGAGAGGGAGCCTGGCATCCTTGGCTGTCACCCTCCCCACACTGAGCTCCGCGTGAACTGGCAACTGCTCGAAACAAGCCGGTCTCCCTTTTACATGCTTGTCTCTGGAGGAAATGTTCCCTTGTCCTGCACTCGTCTGCTTGTGCAGCGTCTGTCCTGGGGCTGGGCTGGGGGCCGTGTGCCCTGCGGCCCTGTGCTGTGACAGTAGCCAGCGTCCCCGCGGGGAGCCCTGCGGTGCTGGATGAGCCCTGTGTGTACCTGGTGACCCCAGCAGGACGCTCAGCAGACCTGTGCCTGTAGCAAGAGCAAGGCCCAGTCCCTGTGGTCTGCAGGAGCCAGCTTCGTCCTGGCTTCCCGCCACACGGGTGACAGGCCAGCCTTCGAGAGGCGCAGGGCTGTCCAGTGCCTGTCAGGATGGCCTGGAGCTTTTCCTGGGACAGCCCTCAGGACCCATGACCTGAGCTGGGGAAGGTCCCTGGGATAGGGCTGATCCTGAAAAGGCGGAGAGCACCAGCGACGGGGAGTCGAGAGGACCCAGTGTCCCTCGCTGTCCCCGGCTGGTCCCCAGCAGGTGCCTGTCTGCATTTTCCTGGCCCGTGCATGCTCATACGTGGGCATGGTGATAGCAGTGCATGCATGCCCAGACCCCCACGCTGCTGTGGACTCCCTAGGGTGCTGCTCCTGGCTGGGGCTGGGGCCCCAGCACAGTACCGACTGCACATAGGGTGGTTCCCGTGCTTTGTAGAGGAGTCTGGGGCGAGTGGGGGACCTACAGAGGAGGCCGTGCCCTCGACCCATGGCCATGCACAGCCCTGCTGCCTCCTGTGTGGGTCTTGTCTGTGGCCATGCCAGCACGGGGTGGCAGCAGGGATCTGGGGTGGTGACGTCCTGGCCTGGATGTGCCTCCACAGCTCCCTGCCCCCCCATGGCGCCTCCCCCCACCCTGAGCCTCAGCCGCCACCCCCCAGGTCTCCCAAGGGTTGCAGCCGGCCGCTGATCCTGAGCTGGGCTTTATACTGGAGGTGGACATAAATAAAAAGAACGGTCTGGGAGAGAGGTGGGCAGGAGCTATGTACAAACATACACCATGGGCCTGGCCCCAGCCTGGGCAGCTCACAGGGCGGCCAGCAGTACCGTGAGGCCTAGCAGGACTGCGTGGGCCGCCAGGCAGGGCGCGACATTCCGGCCCACAGGCTGCTGGCCCCGGCGGTCTCCCTTCTGGCCGCCCGACCTCGCCGGCTGGAACTGCAGATCTGGAATGATCCGACGGATCCAGGCGTGGTGGGAAGTGACCCGCACGTAGACGCCTGGGCGGTTCCGGCGGGCGCAGCCCTCGCCCCAGCTGATTACCCCGGCCTGCAGCCACGATTGGCCCACGAGGCACACCAGAGGGCCTCCTGAGTCGCCCTGTCGGGGGAGAGTGGAGAACAGGGCCCCATCAGAGTCACCGGAGCACAGGTGACCCACAGCTGGCCGCTGCAGGTACCTCGTCTGCACTCCTCACTGCCGACCTGCCTGGCACCCAGCTCACGCTGGCCCCTCTTCTTGATGGGGTCAGACTGTCCACCTCTACCCCAGCCCACCAGCCGCTGGGGCTGTGCCTTTTCAAGCCAGTTCCCTGGCAGAGTGCAGCGCCCGCACACTGGGGCCCGGGGTCAGGACCGGGCTCCCTGCCGGCCGTGCCCAGCCTACCTTGCAGGCGTCCTTCCTCCCCTCGGCAAAGCCGGCACACAGCATGTCGTCCTCGATGGTCTTGGGCTGGAAGCCAGCCTCGGCGTCCTTGCTGTACAGCAGGTTGCACTTGGGGGTGTCGATGATGGGCACCGCGAGCTTCTGCAGGATCCGGGGGTTGGGCAGGCGGTCTGGGGGAGGGGTGGAGCGGCCTGCAGCCCAGCACAGCTCGGCCACAGAGCCATGGCTCTGTGCCGGCCAGGGTGTGCGTGTTCCCACCTCTTCTGGCTCGGGGCTTCGTGGGACCAAATCCCTTCTTCCCGCCTCCCGAACACCAGACTGGGCTCCCCCATGGCCCTTGCAGTCTGCTGTGCGTCCCCCACCCCTGCCCCACCGTGCGTGCCGATGTCGACTGAGAGACGTAATTGGGCAGCACACAGCCCCTGAGCTGCTGGGACTTTGGGCGTGCCCCCCGTCCTCTGCTGACCCTGTCCCCTTACCTTGCTCACTGGGGCTGCCCCAGCCGGTGACCCAGCAGTTCGTCCCCGTCTCAAAGACCACCGAGGAGTCGGGCACACATACCGGGAGGATGTGGCTGGTGAAGGTCACGGGCTCCGCCAGCTCTACCAGGGCCAGGTCAGCGCTGGAGGCCATGCCCTGGTACAGGGGGTTGCTCTCCACCCGCCGCACCCGGGCGTACTGGGCGTGGGGCCCCGGCTGCACCAGCTGCCGTGCACCCAGCAGCACCCAGTAGAGGGATGTGTCCGAGGTGCTGGTGGGAGAGGGCAGAGGGTTGGCATGGAGGGATCCCAGCTCTGTGCAGAGGGGGAAGGGGTGTGTGCTCCCCTGGCCTGCCACAGTGGCAGGCGCCCCTGGATTCTCTTCCAGGGGCCACTCCTAGGGGTGTGGAAGGCCTGACTACCTGCCTTCAGTCCCCAGCCCCTCCCAGGCAAGTCCCACAGCATGTTCTCTGTGACTCAGTTTTGCCATCTGTGAAATGGAACAGTAACGCCTCCCACCCCCACAGGCCTGTGGGGAGAAAGGAGTTCTTGTGGACATGAGGGGTGGGATTCGGAAGAACCCCACTGGTGAGAGGCGAGAGGGCCTCGGGCCACGTGGCTCGGAACCCGCGGTGGGCGACCTCCAGGCCTCCTAACAGCACGGAGCTGCTGCTTGGAGGTGTGCGTGGCAGGAGCCCACGGCGTGAGCAGGGCAGGGCCGAGGTGGGCCCCTCCTGGCTGGCAGGAGCAGTGACTGCAGCCGGAACTGCCCAGGGGAGGCTCTGGCCGGGCAGGCTGCCCGCAGGTCGGGGGGGGGGGGGCACCGCCTGCCTGCGGGCGCTGTCCACGGTGCTGACCGGGCCAACTCACTCGGGGAAGCAGTGCGCGGCCGTCAGGACCCACTGCTCTGAGATGAGGCTGCCGCCGCAGAAGTGGCTCCCGTTGCGCTGGATGCTGACCTGCCAGGGCCACTCGCCGTCCAGGGCGTCCTGGCCGCCCACCATCCTGTTCAGCATCCTGGGGCGCCCACAGGCTGGAGGAACACAGCGGGGGGGGGGGCGCTGGCTGAGGCCTGGCTGCATGGTTCTGGCCCCACACACCGGCTCCCACCCATGAGAGCGTGGAGGCCTGGGCCCAGGGTCAGTGTCTGATGCAGGCCCTGGCACAGGAGGGCTCCTGGGGAGGGTGGCTGCTGTGTCAGGCCCCCGCATGAGAGAGGTAACCCCACGGGCACTGTCGATGGGGGGGGGGCTCAGACCCTGCCCTCCCAGCTCCTCCATGGCGTCCCTGGTGACGTGCACATCCCCTCTGGCTCTCGGCCAGTCCAGCTCGGCTTCCGAGCTGTCCCCAGCCCTGCCCAGGGCCCAGCTTACCTCTGGATGTCTTGGCCTCCTGAGTCCCTGGGAGGGAGAGGGTTGATCAGGGAACCATGCTGAAGCCCAGAGCTGCCACTCTGCATCCCACCCTGCTGGTCAGTGCAGCCCCCACCCTGGCCCCTGCCTCCTGGCAGGAGAGGCCAGTGACCGCCTGCTCCCTGGGCCTGGCTCTGCAATGCCCACAGGCCCAGGCCCGTAGGCAGGAGCTGGTCTGCTAGGACAGGTGGGTGGGCAGACTCCTGGGGAGGGGGCTTGGGGCAGGCGACTCCCTCCCCGGTCCTGCAGGCCTCTGCCTCCTCGCCCCTCCCGCACCTCTGACTGGAAGCTTTGGGGGAGTTGGCAGGGTCCAGGCTGAGCTGTGCACCGCCGTGGGGCCCAGGGTCCCTGAGATCCTCCCTGCCAGACATCCGGGCCCAGGGACAGCTCCCAGAGCCACCTGGGGGAGGATGTGGAGGGGGGGATTAGTGAGGTGGGGGCAGGAAGAGGAGGCTGAGAAGGCTCAGGGCTTGCCTGGGAACTGCATCGGTGGCCAGGGTGACGGGAGGCTTCTTCCCGGCCCCCACCTGGGCCAGTGTCCTGCAGCCACACTCAGTCTCACCCATGACCTGGGCTGCTTGCAGAGTGCAGCTTCTGTTCCCACACAGGGCAGACAGCACACGGTACACACTGTACACGTGCTACATACACAGCACATACCACCTACACATACAGTACACGGCATACACCACCTGCACATACAGTACACACAGCACACACCACCTACACATACAGTACACGGCATACACCACCTGCACATACAGTACACACAGCACACACCACCTACACATACAGTACACGGCATACACCACCTGCACATAGCACACGGAACACTGCACACGTGCTACACACAGCACACACCACCTACACATACAGTACACGGCATACACCACCTGCACATAGCACACGGAACACTGCACATGTGCTACACACATGGAACATACCACTTGCATGCCACACATCACCTACATGCTACACAGATGGTACACACCACATGCTACACACAGCACATACCACCTACATGCTACATACCATGTACACACACGGCACACACCAATACATGCTAGACACAGCACATGGTACACACTGCACACGTGCTACATGCACAGCACATGCCACCTACATGCAGTAAATACATGGCATACAGCACATACCACGTGCATGTAACTACACACAGCACATACACAGGACACGGCACACACACGTATACCCTTTGCTCCAGTCTCAGACCCTAATCCAGATCAAGGCTGGATGGCAATGCTGCCACCCCAGGAAGTCCTCCCGACTGGCACGTCCACCTTGGGTGCCTCCTCGTCCCTCCTGAGCCCGGTCCACCTCACAGGCCAGGTGCTGTTTAAAGACCTGGTGCCCAAGGTCAGGGAGTGGGTGGGGGATGGCGTGCGCAGGGCTGTGGGCTGATCCCAATGGGTGTGCAGAGCTGGGACCCCGGGGAGACTTCCTGTGGGAGGCGGGCCCTGGCTAAGCCTCAGGTTCTAGGAGGGAGCAGCCGGGGCTGGGCCTCCCTGGGCAGGCGGTGAGGGTGGCCTCCAGCAGTCCAGGCTCTGCTCACAGCCATCTGTGGCCCCAAGCAGGTCACCCTGGGCACTGTGGCAGGGAACCTGTGGGAAGCCGGCCAGGGACAGCCATGCAGGGCTGGGGCCCTGCACCCTCCTGCCTCCGAGATGGGGAATGAGGAAGCCTGTATCCCTGGCCCGGCCCCGGCCGAGGGTGACCTGGCCCAGCCCTGAGAGGTGACCTGAGGACAGGGAAGTGCGGTGGCTGCCAGGCTGGCCAAGCTGGCCCAGGAATGCGGGAGGGTGTCCCTGGCAGAGGGCACCTGCTTTGCAGGGAGGGGCCTGACACATGCTGTCCCTGGGCTAGGCCCCTGTAGCCTGCACCCCTCGCCCCCCACTCTGCTGGGCCCCGCCAGCCCCTCAGGGCTCCCGGGTGTATCCCTGGCCCAGCTGACTGCCGTCCAGGCGTCCAGAGCCCAGGCCAGGTTCACAGCCTGCGCCCTCGGAGCCCCGGGTCTGGGTCCAGGAGCTGGCAGCAGGTGTGATGAGACCAGTGAGGAGCCTGCGCTCCAAGCTTGCTGTGATGCCCGAGTTCTGTGCCGCAGGGTCCTCTCAGGCCTGCGCCCTCCCCACGCTGGGCCCCCAGGTGGGACACGAGACCCTTCCTCCCTGCCCTGGGGACCCCACCACCTGCAGCCAGGAGCCTGGTCCAGGGAGCAGGGCCCGGGCAGGGCAGAGGGGCCCCTCCAGGGAGGCGTCGGCAGCTCCTGCACCTGCCTCACCCGGGACTCACCAAACAGCAGCAGGAGGAGCAGCGCCGTGGCCGGGGGCCACCTCATGTCCATGGGCCTGGCTGGGGGCACCGGGTGGGGGGCGGCGGCGGCGGTGGCTTGGGAAGCACTGGCGAGGCGCAGGGCTCCATGAAGTGGGGTTTTATCCTGGAGGTGGGTGTCGGCTCGGCTATGCCGCCCAACCCGTCAGCCCGGCCTGCCCAGCTCCTTTCCAGCGGGAAGGAGGCTCCCCAGAACCCAGCTCCTCGGTGACCTGGCCCTGAACCCCCTGAACCCCACACTGCCCGGGTGGCTGGTGCCAGGACGCAGGGCCCGCGCGCGGGGTCCTTCGCTGAGTCCCCTGCTCGTGCCTAGTTTCAGTGACCTGGACCCGGGGGCCGTCGGGCGGGGCCGAGGGTCCCGCAGGCCCCGGCGCCTCGCAGCCCTCGTCCAGCAGAAGACCTCGGCCCTCCGACCGCGCGCCCAGGTGGGCCCGAGCCCCGCTGAGCCAGGGCAGGGGCGGGGCGGAAGCCGGTTCCGGGAAGGCCCTGGGCGCGGCCCGCCGGCTCCCGAACGTGCGGCCGCGCGGAAGCAGCTCCGGCTGCGGGAAGAAGTTATTTGGAACACGGGACTGACGTCAGAGTCGGGGTCGCGGCGCGGGACCTGCAGCCCCCACCGAGCCCAGGTGGGCGCACGCTACTCCGGTTCCCGGACGCTCGGGGCGCGCCGTCCTGCCCCCTGGCGTCCGCGGAGAGCAGCGCGGGGTTTCGGGGGACCCGGAGGGGGCGGGGCGTCCCGGCCCAGGCCCCGCCCCCCGGCTGGGGTCCGGTCCGGGGGTCCCGCGCGCGTTCGCGGCAGGCGAAGGGCGGCCCCCGAGGGCTGGACGGGGCGAATGGCCGGGGCTCGGCACCTGGCTCCAATCCTGCCCCCGGCTTCCTGCCCTCCAGGCCCTGGGAGCCGGGATGGCGGCTCAGGTAGTGGGGTTCCTGCCACCTGCCTGCGAGACCGCGAGGGAGCGCCCAGCTCCGGCTTTGGCCCAGTCGTTGGGGGTATTTGGGGAGTGAACCAGCGACAGGGAGCTCTCTCTTTCTCTCAAATCAATCAATTAAAAATAAAATAGTTAGAAATTCTGCAAGAAATGTGGCCTAAAATGCTACTGGATCAGGACAGCCCGGCCCTGCAGATGGGGTGGAGCTCACAGACCGGTGGCCGGGGAGGGAACAGGCGCAGCCTCGTCAGCACCCTGTTGGGGGAGGCTAGTGGTGGGGCCCAGGGTCAGCCCCCGTGGGCCCAGCACTGGCCCCGCGTGCAGTCTGTGGCTTCAACTCCGGGAGCCCCTACGGGAAGCCTCTCCAGTCCTAAATACGGAAAAGCATTTTGGCGCAAAGTGTTAGTGGCCCAGCTGTTTGTAAAAATAAATTACCCAGGAGGGGCCTGCGTGGGGGCGCAGTGAGCGACGCTGCTGCCTGTGATGCCCCCAACCCACTCATGCACTGGTTTCGGCCCCAGCCACTCCACTGACGCAGCTCCCTGCTGTGGCCTGGGAGAGCAGCGAGGACGGCCCAGTGCCTCGCCCCTCACCCACATGGGAGGCCCAGATGGCTTTGGCCAGGCCCAGACCCTACTGTCGCGGCCATCAGGGGAGTGAACCAGCAGATGGAAGATCTGTGTCTGTCTCCCCTCTCCCTGTAACTCTGCCTTCCAAATAAATTTTAAAAAATTATTTATTTGGAAGGCAGAGTTACAGAGAGAGGTAGAGACAGAGAGGGAGGTCTTCCATCCGCTGGTTCACTCCCCAGATGGCCACAACAGCCAGAGCTAAGCTGGTCCAAAGCCAGGAGCCAGGAGCTTCTTCTGGGTCTCCCATGTGGGTGCAGAGGCCCAAGGGCTTGGGCCATGTTCTACTGCTTTCCCAGGCCACAGCAGAGAGCTGGATCAGAAAAGGAGCAGGCGGGACTAGAACTGGTGCCCATATGGGATGCTGGCGCTGCAGGCCAGGGCGTTACAACATCACGCCATAGCACCGGCCCCTCAAATAAATTATTTTTAAAATATTAGCAGGGCAGAGGAAAGAGCTCATCTGTGGAGGACGTTTTTGCTTCCTGAGGTCAGCGATGGCCATTTGGCCTCGGCCAGTATGGGACAGACTTTGTCACCGGCGCCGGGGCTGCCACCAGCGGCTGCACCATCCCCTCTGGCTGGCAGGTCCCTGGGGCTTCCTCCCCTCTCCTCCGGGGGCTGCCCGTCTGGCCCGGTTCACTGCACTGCAGTTCAAGTGTGCAGAGGTCTGTGTTTGGTGCCCACTCCTGCGTTCCCGGCATCTCACGCCGGTCCTGCAGAGTACAAGACGGGCTCCACACCCCTCCGCGCTACCCTGCCCGGGGATCGGGCAGACTTGCGGAACCGTATCCACCTTGAAAATGCTCCCAGGAGCAGCTGGGCCACAAACCTGTGCATTTCCTTCAAGGGCAGGTGGCAGGTCGCAGCCTGCCTTGGCAGTGGTGACTCCGTGTGCCAGGCATGCGGGCGCCGGCTTCTGGCTCTTCCTGGAGGAGCTGCCACTAGGAGGACCGGGACTCCTCCCTGCCCTGATTCGCTCAGGCTGGTCACGTGGCCTCCCACGGGGCCACGGGGCTGTTTGGTAACAACGGAGGGAGGGGCCCTGGCCAGCGAGAAGCAGTCGCCACTGCAGTCCCGGTCGACAGGTCTCGCCGGATGCCCGAGCCGCCCCTGCACCGCGCACTGCAGGGATGCGGGGACGGACAGTCCTGGGGTGAGGGACGCCGAGACCCCAACCTCCCGGCCTCCTCCTAACCTGAAGCGTCCCCTCAGGGGTGTCCACCAGGACAAGCCACAAGTGGAGAGCGAGGGAGCAGACCCAGGACAGAGGGACTCAAGTGGGAGAAAGCAAATGCAGTTCCCAGGGTGACGGCAGGGACTTGGGAGCAGCTGGCCCGGCTGCGGGGAAAGGGGGGAGCAAGAGGCGTGAGGGGTGGCCCCCGCCGGGGCAGCCTCAGGTACCAGCCGCAGTGCCCGCCCCACGAGGCCTGGCCAGGACCCCCGAGGGCTCTGTCCTGTGGCGCCAGGATCTTGTGGAGTAGATGCACGCAGGTGCGGACGTGGTGCCCGTGGCACAGCGGTGGCAGCCACAGCCCCACGCGCAGTCATGGCTCCAGATTCTGCAATCCAGCCGGGTGCAGCTGCTGATTCCTGCCGCGCGGCGAGCGGAGCTCAGCCTCCATGCGAGTGCTGCGTCCTGACACCCAGCCCCACTCCCCGGGCTCTCGGCTCTGCTGAGTCACCCATCCTTTGCCGGTAGCTTTCTCAGCTGTTTCCTGTCTGCAGAAAGTTGGAGCAGGCCTTGTGGCTCAGCAGGGTAAGCCACCCCTTGCAACGCCAGCATCCATGTCAGAGCACTGGTTCAAGTCCAGCTCCCTGCTAATGCACCCGGGAAAGCAGTGGAAGTCGGCCCAAGTGCTTGGGCCCCTGCACCCTCATGGGAGACCAGGAAGAAGTCCCAGGCACCTGCCTTCAGTCTGGCCCAGCTCTGGGCTGTTGTGGCCATCTGGGGAGTGAACCAGTGGTTGAAACATTCTCTCTCTCTCTCTCTCAAAAGGAGTATTTATTTATTTATTTATTTGAAAGGCAGAGTTACAGAGAGGCAGAGACAGACACACACATAGAGAGAGAGAGAGAGAGAGGTCTTCCATCTGCTGGCTTGCTCCCCAGAGGGTTGCAATGGCCAGAGCTGATCTGAAGCCAGGAGTTCTTCCTGGTCTCCCACACAGGTGCAGGGGCCCAAGCACTTGGGCATCCTCCACTGCTTCCCCAGGCCACAGCAGAGAGCTGGATCGAAAGTGGAGCAGCTGGGACTAGAACCGGCGCCCATATGGGATGCCGGCATTGCAGGCGGCAGCTTTACCCACTGAGCCACAATGCCGGCCCCAAAACATCTCTTTGTCTATGTCTATGTCTGTCTATGTCTATGTCTATATGTCTATGTCTGTCTATGTCTATAATGTCTAGATCCATATGTCTATGTCTATAATGTCTAGATCCATATGTCTATGTCTGTCTATGTCTGTCTATATGTCTATGTCTATGTCTAATGTCTATGTCTATAATGTCTAGGTCCATATGTCTATGTCTATGTCCATCTCTATCTCTCTCCCTCCCTGCCACTCTGCCTTTCAAATAAATAAATAAATAAATACTAAAGCTTTCCAAAGTGGAAATCCTCAAGTGTGTGTATGTGTGTGTGTATATGTGTGTATGTGCATATGTGTGTATGTGTGTGTGTATGTGCGTATGTGTGTGTATATACGTGTGTGTATATGTGTGTATGTGGGTGTGGGTGTGTATGTGTGTATGTGCGTATGTGTGTGTATATATGTGTGTGCATATGTGTGTATGTGTGTGTATATATGTGTATGTGTGTATGTGGGTGTGGGTGTGTATGTGTGTATGTGCGAGAAACAGCTCAGGCCAGGGGCATCGCCAGGGCCAGCTGCATGAGCACCGGGCAGGCCCTTTCCTTTCCTGCCCGTACTTGGCCGACGGGCCGGGTGCCCATGAGTGCTGTCTGCACGGCGGTTCCAGGAGCCCGTGGGGAGGAGAGGGCTTGGAGAGGCCGACCTCACACCCAGCTGAGGAGCGGGGACGCAGCCTCCGCCTGCAGCCACCCCGTCCCTCTAAAAACCCTTCTTGCTGGCTTCCTGGGAGGCAACGAGCTTATTTCAGATCCAGGCAGCTTCTTGAAACAAACCCTTGCCTCTTACCGACTGGTGAATCCGCTGTCCAGTGGCGAGCAACAAGAGCCTGATGATTTTTTTTTGACAGGCAGAGTGGACAGTGAGAGAGACAGAGAAAGGTCTTCCTTTTTCTGTTGGTTCACCCCCCCCAATGGCCGCCGCGCTGATCCGAAGCCAGGAGCCAGGTGCTTCTCCTGGTCTCCCATGGGGTGCAGGGCCCAAGCACCTGGGCCATCCTCCACTGCACTCCCGGGCCACAGCAGAGAGCTGGCCTGGAAGAGGGGCAACCGGGACAGACTCCGGCGCCCCGACCGGGACTAGAACCCGGTGTGCCGGCGCCCAGGTGGAGGATTAGCCTGTTGAGCCGCGGCGCCAGCATGGCCCAATGATTTTGCCCGGTAAGTTGGGCAACATGACTTGCACCTGAGAGCCCAGTTTAGCCCCTAATTTCCTCCGAGCGTCGCGTCCCTCCTGTGCTGGCCCTGGACAAACAGGGAGACAGGTGCTCCCCGGGCTCCCAGGGGCCCGCCCTCTGTCCTCTGCGGCTACTGTGACCCCGGGGTGTGCGGGGAGGCAAAGCCGTGGCTTCTTGCCGGTGCCAGTGTCGGTGGGGCAATGTTCCCGCCACGGCCGACTGCAGGCCAAGGCGACGCCACGGGCGGGGCGGCTGGAAGCGAAGCAGCCGTGTAATAACGTCACAGTGCACGTTAAAAATCCAAGCCTACATTAGGAAGGGATGAGTGTCCTGTATCTCCTACCGTTGCTTTTAATGTTCTTGTACGTTTACTAAGTCGTGTTCGACGTTGCCTGTGATATTCTCTGGAAAAAATTCCTGAAAACCTAGTGTCACGGCCATCCCTCGCACGGCCACGAGGGGGCGGCAGACCCGAGCCAATACTCGGCGGGGACCCGAGGGGAGACCCCGGGCGCAGCCGCCCCGCCTTTCCGCGCCAAGGACAACGGGGCCACGCTTCCTCGGCAGAGGGGCGGCGGAAGGGGTCTGGGGGCGCAGAGAAGCCCCGCCCCACCAGGGTCCAGCTCTGATCTGGAACACCCAAAGCCGGGCCGCAGGTCCCGGAGTCCGCGCAGGCGCACACCAGAGACAGCGCGACCTCCTGCCCGGCAGCCTCTGCGGGCCGGAAGTCGGCCCAGCCGACCTTCCCGGCATCCCCCGCGCGGCGACGAGACTTCCGGGTATCCCGAGCCGGAGCGGAGACGGGTTCCTCAGCGGGCGGTCAGTGGGTTTCCCCTCGCACGGAGCCCGGCGGGCCCAGGACGGAGACTTCCTCCCGGGTCAGCTGGAGGCCACGGCGCCTGGGGCGATGCAGGCTGGGAGCCAGGCCGGGCTTCCTGCGCGGTTGGCCCCGGGTCGTGAGGCCCCGTCGTGTGGGGGCCTCGCCGGGGCGGGGGCAGAGCGGAAGCCCTGCGGCGTGGGGATCCAGGCGGAGGGGCCTTGTGCGGAGCGTGGCTGGCCGAGGGCCATGTTGGTTTTGGAAGAAGCTGTGAGCAGAGGCCAGCGTTGTGCGAGGGGCTGCGGTCAGGCCTCCGCCCCGTGCAGTGGCGCTGGTTCGAGCCCGGCTGCTGCACGTGCTTGGGCCCCTGCCCCCAGGTGGGAGACGGAGTGCCGGCCTCTGGTTCCGGCCTGGCCCACAGGTGGCCATTTCATTCTGTCTCCTGGGTCGCAGGGAGGTGAGGATTTTCGTGTCGGGCTGTGTCCACGAAGCTCAGCTCAGCGTAAAGCCGCAGCTCCACCGCGCGGCCGCGTGTTGACGTCGATGCTGGGGACTGATCAGGGCCTTAGAACGGCCGTGTGGGGCTGGCCCCCCGCCCAGTGGGTTCATCCCGAATGAGCACCCGTGTTCGAGTCCCGGCGGCTCCACTTCCGATCCAGCTCCTGCTAATGCGCCTGGGAAGGCAGCAGAGGGCGCCCCAGGTGCTGGAGCCCTGCACCCACGTGGGAGACCCGGATGGAGCTCCTGGCTTAGGCCTGGCCAGTGCAGCCTCTTGGGGTGGGGTGGGGTGAAGATCTGTCTCCCTCTCTCTGTAACTCTGCCTTTTAAATAAATAAGTCTTTAGAAAGTACTGGCGGTTGGCCGGCGCCGTGGCTCACTAGGCTAATCCTCCGCCTTGCGGCGCCGGCACACCGGGTTCTAGTCCCAGTCGGGGCGCCGGATTCTGTCCCAGTTGCTCCTCTTCCAGGCCAGCTCTCTGCTGTGGCCCGGGAGTGCAGTGGAGGATGGCCCAAGTGCTTGGGCCCTGCACCCCATGGGAGACCAGGAGAAGCACCTGGCTCCTGGCTTCAGATCAGCGCAGTGCACCAGCCGCGGCAGCCATTGGAGGGTGAACCAACGGCAAAGGAAGACCTTTCTCTCTGTCTCTCTCTCTCACTGTCCACTCTGCCTGTCAAAAAACCCCTGCGGGAGGCCACGATCACGGGAGGCTGGGAAAACAGCAGAAAAGACGGCGACATTCACAAGTGCCCAGCTGGGGGGGTCGGGCCTGTCCAGACCAGTTCTGCCCTGACCTTTGTCGTTAGCCACCAGTTTTGTTTTTTCAAATATATGACATTTGTCTGTCTCTTTTTTGAAGATGTATTTATTTATTTGAAAGTCAGAGTTACACAGAGAGAGGTCTTCCATCCAATGGTTCACTCCCCAGTTGGCCGCAATGGCCGGAGCTTGCTGATCTGAAGCCAGGAGCCAGGTCTCTCTCGTGGGTGCAGGGGCTCAAGCTTTCTCAGGCCACAGCAGAGAGCTGGACCGGAAGTGGAGCAGCCGGGACTAAAACTGGTGCTCATATGGGATGCCGGCACAGGCTGCGGTGGCTTTAATTGCTACACCACAGCACCGGCCCCAGTGAGATCTTCCATCTACTTGGTCACTCCCACAGTGGCTGCAATGGCCGGAGCTGGGCCAGTCTGGAGCCAGGAGCTTCTGGTTCTCCCGTGTGTGTACAGGAGTCCACAGACTTGGGCCATTTTCCACTGCCGACCCAGGTGCATTAGGAGGGAGCTGGAGTGGAAGTGGAGCAGCTGGGGCTTGAACTGGCGCCCGTAGGGGATGCGGGTGTCACAGGCGGTGGCTTTACCTGCTGCACCGTGTTGGCCCTTGAAATTGGTGCTACGACAAGATGAGGGGAAACTATTTGAAAACATCCCAAGAACAAAGGCACAGAGAGCCCCAGGAGTCAGGTCTGCTGGGCCAGGCACCTCTCCCCAGGAAGGGCACCCCCGGCGGGCGGTGGGCCTGGCGGGGAAGCCATGGGGGGGCTCCCACATGCCACCTTCCTGCTCACGCGTTGCCCTCGGAGGCCGTGGTGATGCTCGCGGACCTGGGCCCTGGCACTTCCTAGGAAACCTGGACGGAGCTCCTGGCTTTGGCCTGGCGCAGCCCTGGCTGTTGGCGTTTTCGGAATGAGCCAGTGTGCGGAAGTCCTCTCTCCCCTCCCCCCTCTCCCTTCCCCGCCCCTATATGCCTTCAAATAAATATATAATTAAAATTAAGAAACACAAGTAAAACGTTTCTATCAAAAGAAAAACAGAAACCCCACAATTCCTGTGTCTTCACGAAACGGAGACTGCTCAGCCAGTTCTAAGCCGGCAGACACATTGGAATGAAGACCTGAGTGGGAGAAATGGCATCCCGAGGTGGGCTCTGACGCGAAGTTTCCCCGTTCCCAGCAAGCGAACAGTCCCGTCCTGCGTGCGTGCGGGCTCCAGGATCCCAAGGGAGGATGCGGTGGGACAGACAGCGCCCTGCGGGGACGCCAAACTGCACAGCTGAGAGGCGGTGGTCGCTAAGCCAGAGGGCCAGTGTGCAGAGGCGGTGGGGAGGGGCCCGCAGCGCGGATCTCCCGAGCCCGGCCCTTGGGGAGGTGTGTGGCTGATGGCCATCAGGGTTTGTGCCGGAGCCAGTGGCAGGGCCGGCATCTGCTCCCAGACAGATGTGGGTGGGAGTGGACGGAGGAGCCAGCACCACTCCCGCGCCTGTGCTGTTTTCCAAGATGGGGAAGCCCCAGGGGTGTCCGGATCTGGGGGACCCCCTAGGAGCTCTAGCAGGGAAATCCAGATCGCCCCAGCTCCCAGATCATGGCTGGAAGAGCCGCGGGAGTGGAGCACGCAGAGGCGACCGCAGGGGACTCCGCCTCTCCGCCCCGGGCTGGAGAAATCCAGCCGCTCGGACTTCCCCGCAGCAAGGAGGAGGGACGTGGGGGACGTGGCCACCCTGCGGGGGAGGCCAGAGCTGGTCTCTCAGCTGCCTCTCCCGGCAGGCCTGACGCAGCTGCCCAGGGCGCCGGGGGCTGGGCCACGCAGCGCAGATGCCCACGACGGCAGATTCGGGCTCCGCACAGCGCCCACCTCTGGAGCCCAACTGTGGCCCCTGGCTCTGCAGCCCCCGAGAGGCAGCTGCTTCCACCCGGCGCCCCTCAGACCCCAGGGGCAGGTGGATAGCCGGGCTGTGACCTCTGACGTGAGGGCTCCCAGGTCCTGCCCCCTGGGCTGAGTCATGGCTGAGTCACCTGGAGCAGGAGGAGCTGCCCGGGCTGGCAGTGGTGTCCAGGGAGCCGGCTCACCCTGCCGCCTCTTCCCGCTGGCCGCCTCCCCAGCCCCACTCTTCCCAGCAGGTGGCTCTGGCTCCGTCCCTGCCCTTCCCACTTCCGGGTGGCCAGGGAAGCAGGTGCCGCAGCCGGGCTCTGGGCTGGGTGTGCCTGGGGGCTCCGGGGCTGCTGCCCTGTAGCCTTCGCTATGCGATTTCACAGGGGCTGTGGCTCCCTGCCCTCGTCAGAGGCGGCCGGGCCCCAGCAGGCGGTAGAACAGTCTGTCCACCAACCGGAGGAAGCCCCGGGCAGCAGGCGGAGGTCCTGCCCCCGTGGCCAGCCCAGGGATGTTGCTGTGGGGTTGCCTGCTTCCCCTCTGGAGACTCCCAACCCAGGACCGAGAGGGCGTTTTCCCAGGAGAGCGACAGTCCACAGGGACAGTGGGACTCTGGGAACCCAGCCCCAGCCGTTGCTTCCGGGGAGGGAGAGGCTGGAGAGGAACCCGGAGCAGCTGGGAGGCAGGGAGGCAGGAAGTCCCCGGAAGCCGCTGCGGGAGAGGCACTGGGAAGGGCCAGGGCCGTGGGCAGCAGCAGGTGCCCGAGGGTCTCGGTGGGCGGGGAGGGACAGCCGTGCTCGCATCCCAGACGCCAGACCCCTGCGGCCCTGTTCTGTGTACCTGGGCCCTGGACAGCAGCACTGGCCGGGCTGAATCCGGCAGGTGCGGGTTAGGAAAGGGGACAGGGCAGGCGCGGGCCCTAGGGTGTGCAGAGCTGGGCCGGGAGGGGGCTCAACCCTTTTTTTTTTTCTTGACAGGCAGAGTTAGACAGTAAGAGAGAGACAGAGAGAAAGGTCTTCCTTCTGTTGGTTCACCCCCCAAATGGCTGCTACGGCCTGCGCTGCACCGATCCGAAGCCAGGAGCCAGGTGCTTCCTTCTGGTCTCCCATGCGGGTGCAGGGCCCAAGCACCTGGGCCATCCTCCACTGCACTCCCGGGCCACAGCAGAGAGCTGGACTGGAAGAGGAGCAGCCGGGACTAGAACCTGGGGTGCCAGCACTGCAGGCGGAGGATTAGCCTAGTGAGCCACGGCATCGGCCTCAACCTTTTTTTGAGGGCAAGGTTGTTGTAAGAGGAAACCGGGGTCCCGGGGCAGCCCTGAAGCCGCCCACCAGGAAGCCAGCACCCCATTTGAGAGTGCCTGGTTCAAGAATCAGCTTCTTGCTGTGAGCACCCTGGGGGGCGGCGGTGATGGCTGGAGCACTTGGGCCCCCGCCGCACACGTGGGACACCCAGGTGGAGTTCCAGGCTCCTGGCTTTGGTCTGGCCCAGCCCCAGCTGTTGTGGGCATTTGGGGAGTGAACCACTAGATGGGAGATATATTCATTTTCTCTCTCCCCCCATCCTCCCTCCCCTTTCTCAGAAATAAAATGATTAATTTTTATAAAGACGGTGAAAACAGGATTCCGGGTGCTGGGGTGGGGATGGGTCCAGACTGGCCTGGGGAGGGGCTGCTCCTGGCTCTGAAGGGAGGAGAGGACTGGGGTGGGTCAGCAGCGAGGTCTCCGCTGGCCCTCCTGAGCGCCTCTAGAAACACAGCGGCGGAGCTTTGGGCAGCACTGAGAGGGGTACAGTGGACATGGCCTCCAAGGGCCCCTGGCCAGTGGAGGTCAGGCGGGCTGAGGGCCCGGCGGGGTCCCAAGGAGCAGGCCGCTGGGGCAGCTGGGAGAGGAAAGGTGACCCTGGGGGGACGGGCAGGTGCTCCTGTGTCCCCAGGACAACCAGGCCAGGTTCATCGCTACCTGCAGATAAATACGGCCCGGCCGGTGGCTCCCTACTCCCCAGCCGCCTCCCACGCCACCAGGACCAGTAAATGGAGGCCCAGGGTGGAGGAGGGGCTGCTGCTCTGCCTCAGCCCCACCCTCGGAGAGCAGGGCCACCCTCTCAGGCCCCGGGTCTCTGGCGTGGGCCCAGGGCAGTGGCCGGTGACATGGTGGGGGCGGGATGCCGATGTTTCATAAAAACACGGGAATCCAGACTTTTTTCCTTTTTGGTTGTTTATCATTTTAACCATTTTTTAAAAATTAAAAAAAAAAAACTTTTAAGATGTACTTTATTTGAAAGAGTTAGGGAGAAACAGATCTTTCATCACCTGCTTCACTCCCCAGATGGCTGCAACGGCCGGGGATGGACCAGGCCTGAGCCAGGAGCTTCATCCGGGTCTCCCACATGGGTGCAGGGACCCAAGCACTTGGGCCATCTTCCACTGCTTTCCCAGGTGCATCAACAGGGAGCTGGATCAGAAAAGGAGCAGCTGGGACTCCATCCAGTGCCCATATGGAACGCCAGCACTGCAGGCCAGGGCGTTAACCCACTGTGCCACAGCATCGGCCCCAGTGCCGGCATTTTTAATGGTTATTTGATAGGCAGAGAAGCAGACAAAGACTGGGAGGGAGCTTCCATCTACTGGCTCATTGTCCAAATGCCCACAACAGTCAGGGCTGGGCCAGACAGAAGCCAGGAGCCCAGAACTCACTCCAGGCCATTGTCTGTTGCCTGCCAGGGTGTGCATTAGCAGGAAGCGGGATCGGAAGTGGAGCGGGAACTGAAACCAGGTGCTCTGATGCGGGGTGGGGGTGTCTGAACTGCTAGGCCCCGTCACCATTTTTCAGTGTGCTGGTCAGTGGTCAGTGAGGGTATTAAAAATGGTTGTGGAATAGTGGATTAAAAGATACGTTTTCTGTTGTTGTTTTTAAAGATTTGTTTGAAAGCCAGAGTGACAGGAAGAGAGAGAGAGAGAGAGAGTCAGTCTTCCATCGCTGGTTCACTCCCGGATGCCTGTAACAGCCAAGGGCCGGACCTGGCTGAAGCCAGGAGCGAGGAACTTGAGGGTGTTCCCGGGACAAGGGATGTACACGTCGGGTGTCTTTGGCCCTGCCTGGGGAGACCCTCCCCACCGCCCCCTGGGTGTCCAGTGTCCAGGGTCTAGAATTGAAAGTCCCCAGTCCACCAGTGCCCCAGTCACTTTACCATCTGCCAGCTCCAGCCACGCGGCTCCAGGACTTCTCCCTCCAGCTGCACCTGCCGGGGCCTCTGGAGGGCCCCCTGGCGGCCCCCATGTCCCAGAGGCCTCAGCTCTGGGAGCCGTTGGCTAGGGTTTGCAGCCCCTCCCCAGGCCTTCCCGCTGAGGCATTCCCCAGAGACCACATCCCCCGCCAGACTGCGAGGGGCTTTGTGTCACCTGGATCTCGGCCAAGGCGCACAGCAGCGGGACAGGCGGTGCTCCTGGTGTGTCCACCACGACACGGCAGCCCCCCCGGGCCAGCGCTGACCCAGGGCCAGGGTCTTGTTTTCTTTGGTCCTTCTGGGGCTCGGCCCGGCCCTCAGCGCCGAGCCCACGGTTGCCCGGGAACGGCCGCCCCCTTCTGAACGTGTCGGCCACTCCCAGGCCCACGTGGGAGTTTGCACCCCCACTGCTGCTGAGTCACTGGGCTCTGCCTCCGTGCACGTGGACGGCAGGGCCGCGGTGCAGTGGGTGGCGGGGTGGGCAGCGTGCCGGGTCTTGCACAGGTGTCCGCTGCGGGTCTGGCGTGTGGGAGGCCCTCGGTAAACATTCGGTCATGCCAGGGTCTCCGCCCCCTGCCCTCCACACCCTGGGCCCCTCCCCAGGCCTTCACCGGTCACCTCTTCTCCCTGGGGCGCCCTCCCGGGTGACACCCCAGGGAAGCGAGCCAGGTCCTGGGGAAGGCAGGAGAGCAGTGACACAGGAAACTGGCCGGAGCCCGGGGAGAGCCGGGGGCTTGGGCGCCCGTCTGCCACGTTTGGTTTTGTTCAGCAAACCCCAGACCCCGAGGAGCTCCTGCCTCCAGACCCACCCTCCCGCAGGCAGCTCCTTGTCCCCCTGCCTCCCACCCCCAGGGAGGTGTGGCACCCAGCAGGGGCTCAATAAGTCAGGGCCGCCCTGCGTGGGTGCCTCCCGCAGCGACACCGCGTCCCTGGGTGGGAGGAAAGGGGTCTTGGTGCAGGCCCAGGCTGGGACACGTGACTCTCTCCACGTCACTGCCCAGAGGCCACCTGCAGATACGTGAACTCTGACCTAGAGCCGGGCACCCGTGTACCAGCAGGTCATGCTGCCACCCTCCGGCCCGAGCAGCTGGGCCACTGGGGGCCCGGGCAGGCTCTGCACAGCTCGCAGGGGCAGCGCCCGGAGCGGCCGAGGGGAGGGTGCCGTGTGCCATGGCCCACGCTGTCCTCCCTCGGCAGGCTGTGCGGCGCGGCTCACTGGCCGCCCTCCCCTCCCGTCTTCTGCGTGTGGCCGAGGCTCCTTTCCGGGGCAGTCTCTCTGGGGCCACCCCTGGGCGATGAGGACAGTGACACATCCCCTGCCTGAGCTCCTCTGTCTCAGCCGATAGCTTGAACCAGGAGCAGGGTCGTGGGCACTCCGCCAGCTGGGGGCTTGGGCAGAGTGGGAGCAGCGGTCTCCCGCCGTCTTCACCCCTGGGGCCACAGCGTGGGCCTCCTTGCAGTTTGCAGGTGGAAGGACAGAGCCCCAGGGCTGTTGGGAGGGCAGCACGTGCTCCGTTGTGGGCACTGCTCTGATTGTGCAAGGATCCCGCTCAACATCCAGCCAGGGCGACCACCACGGCCCACCCCTGGGCTCCCCACGAGGGACTCGCAGCCCCAGCCTCTCCCAGCTGCCAGCAGGCAGCTCCCAATCCCAGAGCCCAGGTGAGGAGGTGGCCTCGTGGCCTTGTGTCCGAGCAATGGCCACAGGCGGAACCCCGCCTACAGGGACAGCAGGAAGGTGGCCGGAGGCCTCTGTGGCCCTGACACTGGCTTCTGGGGCCGGGGGTTAATGGGAGCCCGTCCTGGGCCAGCCCATCGCCCTCCACCCTGCACTCCAGATTTGAGGCCTCTCTGGGCCCCACAGCCCCTTCCTCTCAAGGCCTCAGCAAGAACGCTGGCCCCAGTCCTCTGCTCACCCCTGCAGCCCCCAGAGCCCAAGCCAGGGTCTCAGCCCCCATAACGGCTCATTTCCTCCCCACGCCCCGCCCCCTCCCGTGACCCACGGTCTGGGTGGCCCTGACTGAGCCACCCGGGGGACTGGTCCGACGGCATTCCGCCTCCCGGATAAAACCGGAGGCCACCGTGGGGAACCCTACAACCTTGCCACCTGCCAGGCCTGTCCCAGCCGGCACAGCCCCCAGGTCCCGGCTGGGCCTGCCTCCCCGCCGGCCATGGTGGTTTCTAGAAGCCTCCGAGCCCTGGCTGGGGGCTGTCTCGGGCTCTTCGCATCTCTCCTGCTCCTGATGTCCGCTGGTGAGTCCTGGGAGCCCGTTCCCTCCCTCCTCGTGCCCGGCCTGGCGTCCGGGCTCTGCTGTGCCCACGGTCTGCTTGCCTTTTTGTTCTCTCTCGGTGTCTGTGTGTCCTCCACAGCAGGTAGGCGAGCGCTCAGTACCCACTGTCTCCCCCCACCCCTGCTCCAGCATGGGCAGCTCGGGCCACACGTCCAGTTCTGGGGCCAAAGGTCACGGGGAGGGTGCAACCCCGGGGCTAGGATCCAGGGGAAGAACCCCCACTTCCCACTCCTACCCTCCCAGGAGGCACAGAGTGGGGTACAGGCTGGACAGAGGCCAGCAGACTGCCGGGGGCTCCAGGAAGCAGTGCCCGGAGACTGAAGGGGGCCCAGGAGTGAGCCCCCTGGGGAGGACCCCTGGGTGCTGGGGCAGGGGCTCCTCCCCACTGCTGGCCTGACCCTCTGTCCTCCTGCCCTCAGCTGCCCTCCAGGCTGCAGGGATCCCTGGTGAGTGGGTGTTGGGCTGGCTGCCTGGGGTGGGGGCAGCAGCAGTGCAGGTCAGGGAGGGAGGGAGGCCAAGTGGGGCGGGGGATGAGGGCGGGGGCAGCAGGGTGGACAGAGCTCCTGGCTCAGGCTGGAGGGTGGAGGGCAGGCTGTGGCACAGGAGGCTGGAGGAGGGCGCTGTGCCTCCCCCCGCCAGAGCCCCCCGCCTGTGGCAAGCGCCAGCAGCTGAACCGGATCGTGGGCGGCCAGGACAGCGTGGACGCAGAGTGGCCGTGGGTCGTGAGCATCCAGAGAAACGGCACCCACCACTGCGCGGGCTCCCTACTCAGCAGCCGCTGGGTGGTCACCGCTGCCCACTGCTTCAAGGGGTACGTGTGGCCACGGCTCCCAGACCCGGGACTTCTGGGCTTCTGGCCAGTCTTGCGTCCCCCCCACCCCCAGGCCTCCCGCCGGAGACCCTTCCCGGCTGACCTCCCGCTTCTCTTGCAGCCATCTGAGCAAGCTGCCCCTGTTCTCCGTGCTGCTGGGGGCCTGGCAGCTAGGGAACCCCGGCCCACGGTCGCAGGAGGTGGGCGTGGCCTGGGCGCTGCCCCACCCCGTGTACTCCTGGAAGGAAGGGGCCCGAGCGGACATCGCGCTGGTGCGCCTGGAGCGGCCCGTGCAGTTCTCCGAGCGAGTGCTGCCCATCTGCTTGCCGGACTCCTCCGTGCACCTCCCCGCCGGCACCGACTGCTGGATCGCAGGCTGGGGTAGCATCCACGAAGGAGGTGGGGCTTCCCCGGGGGCGGGGCCGGGGCGGGGCTCTGAGACAGACTCCCTGACTGCAGGTCGTTCTGAGGCAGCAGGAGAATCAGGGACTGGCGGGGGAGGCACCTGTGGGGGCCAAGCTGGGTAAGGGTGAATAGGAAAACGGCCCCAAGAGTGCCAAGTGGGAACGGGCACCCCTTGGTGGTGGAAGGCCATAATTGCGGGCAAAGTTCCCAGGAGCTAGTGCTGCTCCCCATTTGTAGAATAGGTCTTAGGTCTGGAGGCTTGGGACCACCGTCTGGAGCACAGGCCAGGTCAAATCAGGCGCGAGGCTGACGGGCAGCAGGAGAAAGATGACAGACAGAGACTGGGCCGCGGACAAGGAGCAAAGACCTTCCCCAGGGATCGGACACTGACGGAGACGTGCTTTGTCGCTGTCCCCATGCTGGGTACAGTAGCACCAGTGGCAGGAAGGGCTGGGCATGGGTCCTCACCGTGGTGGGCGTGGGAGAGCTTGCTCGGGACGCAGAGGCACAGGCCACCCTCATCTCTGCACCCGGTGCGTCCAGAGGCGACTGGGGATTCAGGTTTTCCGAAAGCATCTTGGGAGAGCCCAGATGGACTCTGTCCACTGGCCGTGCAGAAGCGCTGCTGCGGGGAGCCGAGGATAGCAGCCCCCTGAGGGGCACCCAGGACGGGAGACCCCCCGCCCTGACCCTCTCCTCCTGGCTCCCAGTGCCCCTGCCCCACCCGCAGACCCTGCAGAAGCTGAAGGTGCCCATCATCGACTCAGACATCTGCAGCCACCTGTACTGGCGGGGAGCCGGGCAGGGCGCCATCACGGAAGACATGCTGTGCGCAGGCTACCTGGAGGGGGAGAGGGACGCCTGCCTGGTGAGCACCCCCTCTGCCCACACCCGCGGAAGCTCTGAGCTTGCTTGCCGTCGGGAGGGGTCCTCGTGTCTGAGCCACCAGGGCATCTCTGTGGTGCTCAGCACCCCACTCCGCTGGCCCCGCTTGGACAAGCCCTCCCTCTGCAGCCCAACCCATCTGTCAGAGAGCACCCACACCGGCGCTCCTCGCTGCTTGCCACGCCAGCCCGGGAGGCGCGGGCCTCGTGGTGGGCCTGGGGGCTTCAAGTTAGGAAGGAGAAATGAGCTCCCGGGAAGGGGGCGTCTGCCCACTGCCTTCCCGCCGTAGGTCCCTGACCACGCCCGCTCCAATCCCACAGGGTGACTCCGGGGGCCCCCTGATGTGCCAGGTGGACGACGCCTGGCTGCTCGCCGGCATCATCAGCTGGGGAGAGGGCTGCGCGGAGCGCGACCGGCCGGGCGTCTACACCAGCCTCCTTGCCCACCGCTCCTGGGTGCAGAGGTTCGTGCAGCGGGTGCAGCTTCGCGGGTCCGGGAACTCCATCCGCGCTCGGCGGTAACCACTCTGGCCGCCTCCGGGGGTGCCCACGAGCCGGCTCGGAACAGCGTCGGGGCGGAGCCTTTGCCGGCCCCGCCCCTGGCTCCAGGCCCCGCCCCGAACCGGGCGGGCCTTTGTGTATATAGATGTTTATGATTTTTACAGTTATTTGTAACCCTGCACGCATATCTTATTTATTCCTCCTATTCAATAGATTATTTATTCTCCAGTCCTTGTCTTTTCTCATGTCTCTTGGGTCCAGTTAGGGAAAAAAACGGGGATTCTGAGGTTGGCCTGGCCAGGGACCCAGGTGTCCCGCACACTGGGGGCTGCTGCTCACCCCTGGCTGCCCCTGGGCTCTCTGCACACTGGGGGCTGCTGCTCACCCCTGGCTGCCCCTGGGCTCTCTTCTTCCTGACCCTGGTTTCTGGCCTGGGGCTTGCCCTGTGCTCCATACCCGTTCCCCACACGGTGCTGCCTGAGCCCCTGCCTGGTGGATTGCCCTGGCCATCTCCCCCCCAGGTTCACTCCCGGCTTCCCCATGCCCACCGCTGGGATGCAGGAGCCGTGGGTGGGCACCGTCGGGTTCGAGCCTGGTTCCCGGGAGCTGACTGCGCCCTCCCCGGCTGACTCCGCCCCAGTCAGCACCTGCGCCCCAGGCGATGTGTACCAGGTGGGAGGGGTCTGCCCGGCCTCCTGCTGGCTTGGGGCTCCAGGTGAATCCCCAGCCATCTCCTCCAGCAGCCCCGGCCCAGCCGCCCGGGGGGCCGGAGCTTCCAGCTGCCACCATGGTGACCGGGCGGCGGGCTGGGGGATTCACCTGAGGCCCTGGTGCTGCCACACAGGCGAGTGTGGCCGCTTCGGCGGCCGAGGGAGGCAGGGCGGTGTGTGCTCTGCATTGCTATCAGGTCGAGGTAAACGTGGCGGGTTGTTTTTATTAAAAAATAAACAAACAACCCGAGCTGGCCTGCTCATCCCGGAAGCGGCCTGGGAGTGACCGGTGACTCAGCTGTGTCTGCCGCAGCTGCCCAGCGCAGTCTCCACGGGGATCCGCCCTTGCGACCCAGCACCTTGTCTCCCCGCCACTCCCCTCGGCCCCCAGCTCCTCTCTCCCCTCCCTCTCTCCCCTCTCTCTCTCCACTCCCTCTCCAGTCCTGGGGTCTCTGCCTGTAGCCGGACCCCTCCCCTTCCTGTCTCCCACCTTCTTTCCTTCCGTTTCTGGTCCTACTTCCGCTGCCTGAGCCTCAGCATCTCCCACACACGTGTCCATCTCTTCACCTTCCCCCCCTGCCCACAAACGGCGGCTGAGACCACACGTGTCCATCTCTTCACACACACACACACACACACACACCACAGAACGCGGCTGAGACCACACGTGTCCATCTCTTTACACCCGTAAAAGGCGGCTGGGGAGTCACCTCCCCAGGGAGGGAGCCTTCCCCCGTGGAGAGGGTGCAGCCCTCGTGGTCACCCCAGCCCCAGGCCTTGCTCCCCGGTCGCAGCCTGGCCCAGGCACTCGGCCCAGATGTAGCTTCTTCAGGCCCCCAGTGAGCGCCACCTCAGGCAGCAGGTGGAGGTCCCTGGCGGGGGAGCCTGGCCGGCCGCACCCCCGGCCAGCGCTGTGGGCGCAGACCTCTGACTCAGCGGCACCCTCCCAGCCCCGCAGAGTGCTCCCGGCCTCCCAGGGCAGGGTGGGGACCTGCAGCCTTAGTGACGATGTCCCTGGCCACTGTCTTCGCTGCAGGCTGCGAGGTCTGGCCTCTGCTGCCCACTCCTTCCTCACATCACTAACCCTGGGGGGACTTTCCCTCCCCGCCCGCCCTCACTCCTCTGCACTCTGCACCTGGACTAACCGGACAAACACGCACGGGTGCATGTGACTCCCCTTGGGGACAGGCTCCCGGGGCCGGCTAAGCCAAGGCCTATTCCAGCCCCTTTGCTGGAACACACTCCACCGTCCTCGCCCCAGGCAGCAGAGGGCGAGCGATGAGGAGCTGGCGGCGCCAACAGCACACCTGCCAGCACGGCTCCCCCTCCAGCACAGAGCTGGCTGCAGGCTGCAGACGCCTGGCTCCAACGTGCGCCAGGCACCAGGACGGTGGGGGGGTTCCAAAACAGGGGGTACGGGCGGAAGTGGCTGGTCCTCCAGCCCCGCCCCAAGCTCCGCCCCTATCCCAGAAAAGAACCCTGGCTCTTGCACGTTGTGGGGAATGGGGTGCCACTGGGCTGGTTCTGCGTGAGAAGATTCTGGATGGGATAGCGCCCCTCAGCGCAGCAGCCCCACGGGCAGAGTTGGGGTGCTTCTTTCGAGGGGTGAGGGCTGGTGCAGGGCCAGAGTGAATGTCCCCAGGAGTCGGGGTTTGGGGTGGGGCTGCAGCGCACCTGTAGTCTCCAGGAAGGTGTGGTGGTGCCGCATGCCAGGTGTGGCTCAGCTGTGGGGGCGTGGGCCTCCTGCGGCTGACTGGGCGGGGCCGGTGGCAGCTCGAAGCCCCACATCTCCCCATCTGCACTTCCTCTCGCGTGGACACACCGAGTCCAGCTGGGGGTCTCTCCCACAACGACCCCGCCCTACTTTGTGCCTCCTGCTGGCAGTGTTGAGTGGGAAGTTGTGTGTGCGTACAGCTGCTGTGGGCAGGAGCGGGCGGCTGGGAAGCAGCCGGCATCCTCACGTCTGCACAGCTGGGCCCAGCTTCCCCAGGAAGGCTCTCTGGGGGAATCCTCTCTGCCAGTTTTGTCCAGGTGGGTGGGGGGTAGGAAGACCTGCATCCCATTCCCTTATAAACCCCAGGGTGAATGTAGCCATGAGCTCGGTGCCTGAGACGCCCACCAGCCTATCAGGGGCATTTCTCTCGGCTCAGCTCTCTCCTCTTTGTTCCGAGGCGCCCGCCAGGCCGGTGGGTGCGTTCTTTCCATCAGGGTGACCTTGCTTTCCAGGTCTGGAGGGGTGCGCGTTCCCCTCCTCTGACAGATGCCCTACCCCATTGAACCTTGCTACTTTGCTTCCACTCTCATATTCTTTCTTGCACGCATCTGCTAACACACATAAGTAGGTAAAAGTCCATCCAGGCCACCCACAGGGGTTGGCAGGGACCCAACCATGTGGACCTTCACCTGCTGCCTCCCAGGGTGTAGTTAGCAGGAAGCCGGGTCAGAAGCAGAGGAGCCAGGAGCCAACGTGGATGTCTCAATGGCACCTTCACCAGTGCCCCGCCACCTGCCACTCTTCTTTTGGGCCATTTGTCCTTTATTCCCAACATCTGGATTTACTGATCGGATCCCGCACTTTCTCTAACAGGAGGCGCTGTCTTGGTTTCTTATAGATCAGTAGTTATTTCTGGAGAGAAATTCAGGGTTGATTTTTCCAGAAAAGTCTTCCATCGGAGGCACACACGTGTGACGGTTCATCGCCCTTGGCTGATGAAGAGTGAAGACTACATGCACTCACGAGCTGCCAACTCGCTGATTCTCCCTCATTTATGAACTGGGATTCTTCCTTAGAGGAAGTTTTCATCACGGAGTTGATTATCCTTGACATAACGGGTCACTGCCATGAGCTCTTCCCTGTAGCGTCTTCATGCACTCGAGCTTATGCTTACGCGATGCATTTCAGTCGACTGGAGCTGGGAGGAGGTTCTTCCAGCCACTCCAGAGCGGGGACCTCCCTGAGCAGAGGGAGGCTCCAGGTTGGGCTTCAAGCCCAGGTGGGTGCAAGGGGGTCCAGTTCACAGAAACCCGGTCTTATTTGAACAGTGGGGATTTTATACAAAGAATTGTTAACCAGGTCAAAGGTGTTCACCGGTAACCCAAAAAGGGAAAAGAGGGTTTTTTCCCAGTGAGCCAGCAACTATAGTAAGAAGCTATGACCCCACAGGCTGGGCCACCCAGGGAAGAGGCCAGCATTGTCCAGACATGGAGACGGCGGCCCTGTGGGGCGCCTGGGACTTCAGATGGAAGCTGGCTGTGCTGCCTTTTTTTTTTTTTTTAATATTTATTTATTTATTTTCTTGAGAAGTAGAATTACAGAGAGAAGGAGAGACAGCGAGAAAAGTCTTCCATCCGCTGGTTCACTCCCCAAATGGTCACAATGGCTGGATGCCAGGAGCCAGGAAGGAGCCTCTTCGGGGTCTCCCCTGGGGTGCAGGGGCCCAGGGACTTGGGCCGTCCTCTGCTGCTTTCCCAGGTGCATTAGCAGGGAGCTGGATTGGAAGTGGAGCAGCCGGGACTAGAACCGGCACCCACATGGGATATCAGCGCCGCAGACCGCAGCGGCTTCTTGTCCTGCTTACGGGAGCTAGGGTAGGGCGAAGTTTGCTCTGCAACTGTTGTATTCAAACTGCAAACTGGATTCAGGGGCTGCCGGAGGTCAGTGCCAGGGTCAGAGGACTTCCACAGGAACGGAGGCCGGCCGGAACTCACAGGAGGCGCGCCGGAAGTCCACCGGAAGCCTGCGGGAAGCCCACCGGAAGTCCGGGGGAAGCCCACCGGAAGCCCACCAGAAGCCCACTGGAAGGCCGCCGGAGCTGCCCTGGAAGGGGTGGAAGGAGTAGTCGGCCCTGCAGCCGCGTAGCCTGTGGCTCGCCGGCCGAGATGAGGTCGGCAGCGCGGCTCGGCTCCGCCTGGGCAGTGTGTTTGGGGCTGAGAGGCCACGCCTGAGGAGAGCTCAGTGGACTGCGGGGGCCGGGCCCGAGGCCCCCGGAAGACACCTCGCCGCCTGCCGCCGGACCTCTGGGAACAGAGCGGTAAGTTGTGGCGAGGAGGACCTGGACGACGCGGGCTCTTGGGTCTGCAGGCCGTGCCCGGGCCGCGCTCCGCCTCAGCAGGGCTGGCCCGAGGCGGGACTGGCCTGGCGCTGCGCAGCCTCTGCTGAGCCGTCACGTGCACGGGGGGCGGGGGTCCCCGTGACCAGGGAGAGCGCGCCGAGAAAACCGGGGCCCGCGGGGGAGTGAGGCCCCTGGCCTCCCTGACCCCCGGCCACGCAGCCAGGTGGCCGAGCCAGCGTGCTGGGCTGCGGGCTGCGCGTGATGGCCATTGGTCAACGGCTTGTCCGCCCCTCCCCTGGGCGCCACCCGTGACCCCTGAGCTGAGTCTGCTCTCGTTAGTAATAACGACCGAGGGGCGCTGCGCGCACTGGGAGCTGTGGTTTTCTGCGGTGTCCTCGCTGCCGCCATCATCTGCTTCCCCTCCGAGGCTCCCGGCCCTCCGCAGGGCGGCGGCGAGAGCGCTGTCACTGCCTCCCTCCCCGAAGGCTCGGCGGCGACCCTCGGGGTCCTCCAGTGGCCACCAGGGCCAGCCGGTGTCCGTGCCGCGGAGCTGGGAGTCTGAGAGGCCGGCAGGCGGGTCCCAGAGCACCGCCGGGCCACCGAGTAGGGCCTGCTCCTGCCGTTAGGGAGACCGTGTTCCCCGGGGACTTTCCTGCCATCGGCAGGTTCGTGGGGAAGAAAGAAGTAGGAAAAGTCGGTCAGCTGGGCGTGCCGCAGCCGCGACTCTGTGACTCCAGCAAACGCAGCCTCTGAGGCTAAGCCCGAGGCCGCCGTGCGGCTCCCAGGGGTGGGCAGTTAGCCCCGGGTTTGGGGACACCGGGGAAGGTGTCCCTCAGGCCCAGGGCTGTGGCCACGTGCCGCCTTCCAGGCACGCCGCCTCGTCGCGGCCTGAGATCCTGAACCGCCGATAGTCCCCGTTTGGGTGTAAAACTGGCAAAACGGGGGTGTGTCCAGGGGGCTGGCGGGGAGCCAGGCCTCTGGGACTGAGAATCCACCAGTTAAGGCTGGAGTCTGCCTGGCTCCTGGTGTTGGCACTGATGTGGAAGTGTTGTCTTCTAGGACGGTGAAGGGGGCAGTGTGTGGCCACCCGGCTCTGCCTGGCCCCGGGTCGGAGGCTCTGCCGCATTTCAGGGGCTCATCCACGTCGGGTCTTGTCGGGCACTCAGCAGCCTCATAGCAGAAGTTGTTGTTGTAAAGATTTATTTGTTTATTTGAAAGGCAGAGTGACACAGAAGGAGAGAGAGAGAGAGAGTCGTGTATGGGTTGAGAGGAGCTGGGCTGTGGTCAGTTGTGTATGGGCTGAGGGGAGCTGGCCTTGGTCAGAGTGGACAAAAGGAGAGAAAGTAGAACACAGGCCCTCGAGCATGAGGGAAGTGAGAGAGACTCACCGTGTGTCGTCTGGAGGAGGCCTTCCCCTCCTCTTTCCTCCGGGCTGGCTCACCGTCTCGGGATGGCCCGGGCCAAGTTCTTGTCTGCAGTGCCAGGAAGAAGTGTGAGTGTGAGTGAGCGTGAGCGTGAGCATGTGTGTGTGAAAGTGAGTGTGAGCGTGTGAGCGAGTGTGAGCATGAGTGAGTGTGAACGTCAGTGAGTGAGCATCAGTGAGAGTGAGCGTGAGTGTGAGCATCAGTGTGTGAGCGAGTGTGAGTGTGAGAGTGTGAGTGTGAATGTGTGAGCCTCAGTGTGTGAGTGTGAGTGTGAGCATGTGAGGTGAGTGTGACCAAGCGTGAGCGTGAGTAGGGAGCAGCAGAGCCACATGAGAGCAGGAGTCTGCCCTCACAGAGCTGCACTCCGCAGGGGGGGTCCCTCCCTGAAATGGACTGGCGCCTCCAGGGTGGTGTCTGGACAGGACCAAGGGGTGGGGGGGCTGCCCATTGTCTTTCCCTTTCTGGGGACTCTGGGAAGTGCAGTGGCATCGGGGTCTCGGAGGGACTCGGAGTGTTGGCCCCGATGCTTGTGCTGTAATGACCGTGTAGGCAGGGTGCGGTCGGCAGCGTGCCGTTGGTTTGGGCTGGTTCAGGTTCTAAGCAGCATCCGTGGGTGCGGTGGTTTCCTGTTGTCCGGAAGGGGGTGTGTAGCTGGGGCTGCGGGGAGGGGCCACGATTTCCAGGAGGAACAGTGGCCATGGCGGGTCAGCCTGTGCTTGACTGAGAAGGACAGACCTGGGGACTCCTCCATGTCCCTGGCCAGGCTCTCAGAGATGCCTGCCACCTCAGCACCTTGCCTCCCCTCCATCAGCACCTGGCCGCCACTCCTGGGTGACTGGGTGCCGGGCTGCGCCATGTGGCTGACCCCTCTGTTTCAGAAGCCCGTGCTCCCCTGTTTGCACCATGGACCGCAGGCTGAGAGGGCCAGGGGACTTCGCCCTGGCCTAGCTAACTGCTCCCCCAGGCAGTTCACCTAGCTCACCCTTGTCTGCCTCCTGGTGCCTCCAGACCCCTCGCCACGGGGACCCTGTGCTGGGTGAGGGGCTGCAGTCCCTATGAGAGATAAGGCGCTGTATACTCACTGAGCCCCTGCCCCTGGCCAAGGAGGGTAGGTCCTGGGATAAGCTGAGCCCTTCACGCCTCCCCTGAAGCTCAGTGCTTGGGGCAAGAACTCTGCTGCCCAGATGTAGAGCTCCTTTTAGCCAAGGCGAGCACACATGTTGGACTTGGGGACATCCAGGATTCTGCCTGTTGTTGGGGTGAGTTCATGAGGCTGACGGGCCATGAGATTACCTGGGGTTGCATGGCTTCCAGGTCAGGGACCCTGCTCCCTGACAGCGCCTGCCACCTACCTTCTGGCTCTGGGAGGTGGGAAGAGGGCAGGAGACCAGGTGGGGGAGAGGGGGCCTCACCTGATAGGAATGAGGCTCCACCCTCCATTAGGCCCAGTCCTGGTAGCCTCTTTCAGGAGGTGGCCGTGGCCCTCGTGGGCTCCACGAAGTGCGGCCTGCTGGCCTCAGCCACAGTGGCGTCTTCTGTCTCTGTTGAGGCTGAGAAGGGCTCCTGCCAGTGCCAGCAGCTCTGGTCGTCCTTCCTGACTCGGGCTCTCAGGGCTCCCGCTGTCCTGGGTATCTCTCTGTCACAGCTGTGCTGGTCGGGATGAACAAGTGTCTTTGGCCGTTCAGGCCGCCATGGCGAGCGTCCCTTAAATGGCATAATTCACAGCAACAGGAGCATGGCGCTCGTGGCTCTGAGTCAGGAAGGCTGAAATCAAGGGGCTGGCAGGGGCAGCGTGGTGCGGGCCGCCCTGCCTCGCAGGTGGAGGCTTGCAGCTGTGTCCTCGCGGTGGGAGGGGGAAGCCGGCCGCTAGGCCTCCCTGCCCGGGGCGCTGCCCGCTGCACCCACTGGCTGATGCCTTCTGAGGGCCCTGCTCCCTCCCGCTCAGCACGGGCGCCCAGGTGTTTTAGGGACCGGGCAAGGAGCACATCGCTGCCGTCCATGTCCACTTGTCCGATGACGACGGCACCCAGGACCCTCAGCCACTCACTCCTGCATTTTCTTGTCTTCTGTGATGTGTCTCTTCAGCTCTTTGCCATTAGAAAACACTGGTCTTGGGCATTTGACATAGCAGTGAAGGCCTGCGTCCCCTGTTGGGGGGTCCAGTTCTTGGCTGTTTCTGTTTCCAGCATCTGGCTAAGGCACACCTTGGAAGACACTGGGTGATGGCTCCGGTGGTTGGGCCCCTGCCGCCCATGCAGGAGACCCAGGAGGAGTTCCACACTGTTCCGTGCCATGGCCTGGCGCAGCCCTGGCGTTGCAGGCATTCGGGGAGTGAAGCCGTGGGTGGAGGACCTCTGTCCGTCTTCTGCTCTCTCCCTTTCAGATGGATGACTGCGAGTCCTGCTCTAGGTGTGCGTCACTGTTGTTCTGGTAACAGGCACGCTGGTGGAGAATCTTACATTTATGGAATCTAACAGTAAAAAAAGTAGGCTTATATTGTTGTGAATATTTTATTTATTAATTTAAAGGTAGCATTAGAGAGAGAAGGAGAGACAGAGAAAGATCTTCCGTCTGCTGGTTCACTCCCCAAATGGCTACAATGGCCAGGGCTGGGCCAGGCTGAAGCCAGGAGCCTGGAGCTCCATCTGGGTCTCCCAGGTGGGTGCAGCGGCCCAAGCACTTCAGCCATGTTCTGCTGCTTTCCCAGGTGCACTAGCAGGGAGCTGGATCAGCAGCTGGGAGTCCAACCAGTGCCCCCATGGGATGCTGGCACTGCAGGCAGTGGCTTTACCCAGTGCTCCACAATGCTGGCCCCTGGCTTTTTTCTGTCTTTGATTTTCTCTCTCATTTTTCTGGTAAGTCATTTGTGTTGTGTTTTTGTATAATAGGTGAGCATAGATCGGGAACAATGGTCTGTCACCACAGAGAGCTGGCAAAGCACTGCCCTGGCCCATCTGGCTTGTGTTACATTTGTAAATTTCATGGGAAGGGAAAATGCTGTGGATGTTGAAATGATTGTGCACCAGAATAAACTTATGTTTTACACCTGTTTTCCCGTGAACTTGCTGACCGCCCCTGCCAGGGTCCTGCCTGTTCCCTGCCGTCTCTGGTGACTCCTGTCCTGTGTGCTCACTGGATCTCGCTCCCCTCGCCGAGGGTCTCAAACATTGCGAGCCGAGTCACTGGCGGTCATCATGACAGCGCCAGGTCCCTGAGGCCCACAGGGTTTCCAGTCTCAGGCGTGGTGTGTCGCTGCCGTGGCCACCAACTGGCCAGTGGTAGGCCTTGTTCTCCCAGGTCTGGCCAGCTTTGCAGGTGGCAAGGGGCAGGCAGCAGGGGGGGGGGGGATGTCCCCAGCCTGGTGGCCAGCACCTTCTGGCTGTGCGTAGAAGCCTGGGCTAAGGCGTGTCTTACAGAGCTGGGTACATCTGGAAATCTACATCCTCTTGGTCAAAGTTTCGTAAACTCCTGGTACCTTTGAGAGACAAGGTGTTTGGGCCACAGGGCTGTGGGGGGAGGACCAGCGACTTGTGTGGGGCGTGGTCCTGGGCTCAGCGGTCCTGCCCTCGGTGAGCCTTGCTCTGTGTCCTGGGCCAGCTCCCACCCTGGGGCGCAGTGCTCTGAGAGCAGCCCAAGCTCTAAGCCAGGAGCACAGCACGGACTGGGGGTCTGCTTTGGGCTGGGCGGGGGTGGGGGGCTATGGACTCGTCAGCCCAGAAACCTCTGGCAGGCACACTGGACAGCCCCTCAGCCTTGACTGAGCGGAAATCTAGATCATTCCTCTGCCCTGGGGTGATGGGGGAGCCCCGGGCTCACTCGTTCCTTGTCCCGTGAGCCCCCCTTTACAGAGCCCTCCGCCTCCTCCCAGAAGGCACAGGCTGGGCCTTGTTGGGCCTGTGGGGACGCAGGGCCTCAGACTCCTGGTCTTGTCTCTGAAATCCCCGCCGTAACCTGCCTGCATGGTTTTGCCACGAGGAGTGGGGAGGGTGGGTGGGAGAGGTAAGTCCTCGGCGCTGGGCTCCTCTGCTGAGTGTTTTGTGGTTGTAAGCCTCCGCCGTAGCGACCTGGGCCACGGGGAGGTCTCAGAAGCCCGCCCTCCCTCTGCCTCAGCTCCAAACCCCAGCAACCACCTGCTGCAGCTGCCCCAGCGTGGGTGTGTCCCTGTGCGTTCCTCAGACCTCCCAGCAGCAGGCAGCACTCCTGGACCCCCAGCCTCTCCTCCAGCCATGAGTGCTACGGGAGGGGCTGAAGCAGGAGAAAAGCTGCTGGGGGGCACACGCAAGCCCCCTTTCCTTCCCTCCCCCGGGGCCCCTGCAGGTGGTGTCTGGAAGGCTGGCGGCCCTGCTTCCCTGCACGCGGGTGCCTGGTGTGTGTAGGCGTGTACGGAGCAGGTAGCTGGGGGTGGGTGGGGTGCTGGGGTTACTCCTCTCTGCACCTGCTGCCTTGCCTATCCTGACTGCACAGGGACACACCTGCTGGGCCGCCAGCACGCCCTGGGCTGGTGACAGTCTGAGGACAAGTTGGGGCCGGAGTAGACAGCTCAGGGCTGTGTCAGAGGAAGCAGCCTGTCACTGGCACACAGACGTCCCTCCGGGGATGTGCAGCGCATGGACAGGAAGTGGTTGTGACTTACTCAGTGTTCCGGGAGGCTCACAGCTGCCTTCTGTCCACAGGGCAGCATCGCCCCAAGTCGGGGATGGGAAGCAGGGGCAGAGGCAGGAGCCGCGTGTGGGCTGAGCTTTCACTTCCTCAAGCTGGAGCCCCGGGCTCTAGGTGGGTGGGTGTCGGGCACCCAGGTGCAGGGGCACTCAGGAGTGGCCGTGCGCCGTGATGCTGGGGCTGTGCCGACACCTGAGCGGGGGGTGGCAGTCATTCCCATGACTCACCGGCTAGGTTGCTTCGGGTGTCTCAGCCCCGGCTTCCTCGTCTGCAGAAATGGGAGGCTGAGACCCACCCCAAGGGTTTTGTGATGATTAAATGTGTGACGGTTATGCGAGTGCCTGGATCATCCTGGTGAGACATTGTTGCACGATGAATGCTGGCGTGTTGTTCTGTCCGTCCTTCCGCTCGTCCGTCATCCTTTTCATCCGTCCATCTGGCATCCTCTGTTCATCTGTCCACCCACTTACCTGTCCATTCATCCACCCAGCCATCCATCTATCATTTTTTAAAAACAAGTTTTATTTATTTGAAAGGCAGAGTTACAGAGAGTGAGCCAGAGACAGACAGAGAGAAGGCTTCCATCTGCTGATTCACTCCCCAAATGGCTGCCAGGAGTCAGGGGCTTCCTCTGGGTCTCCCACATGGATGCAGGGGCCCGAACACTTGGGCCATCCTCCATTGCTTTCCCAGGCACACTAGCAGGGAGCTGGATCAGAAGTGGAGCAGCCAGGACCCAAACCACTGCCCATGTGGTTTGGCATTGTAAGCATTGGCTTTACCTGCTTTGCCACAGTGCCAGCCCCATCCATCATTCTTTTCTTCATCCATCTGTGCTTCCTTATGTCCACGGGGATCCAACCATCATCTGTCCATCCGCTCCTCTGTCCATCCATCCATCCACTCATCCACCCACTCACCCCCCCCTCATTCCAGGAAAGGACCCTGGTCACGGGAGACTTCCCTGCCCAGTAGTGAGACCAGCTCGAGTTCTCCAGGCCGTGCAGCAGGAGCCCACTTGGCTTCACCAGTTTCCCGCTAGCATTGAAGCCCCGCCCCCGCCCCCGCCCTCAACCCTCAGCTTAGACACCGCCTTTGCAAGCACTGCCTGTTGGTGTCTTGTTTTTTTGTTTTTTGGTTTTTTTCTAAAGATTTATTTATTTATTTGAAAGGCAGAGTTACAGAGAGGTAGAGGCAGAGAGAGAGAGAGAGAGGGAAGGAGGTCTTATATCTGCTGGTTCACTCCTCAGATGGCTGCAATGGCCGGAACTGCGCTGATCCAAAGCCAGGAGCCAGGAGCTTCTTCCGGGTCTCCCACGTGGGTGCAGGGTCCCAAGGACTTGGGCCATCTTCTACTGCTTTCCCAGGCCACAGCAGAGAGCTGGATGGGAAGAGGAGCAGCCAGGACTAGAACCGGTGCCCATATGGGATGCCAGCACCTCAGGCAGCAGCTTTACCCACTGCAACACAGCGTAGCCTCTTGTTCTCATGTCCATCAAGTTGCCCCAGCAAGTTTTCTCTCCAGACTCCTTTTGTCCTCAGAAAGACTCTTTACTTCCTGAAGCCAACTTCAAGGGCTGGATGTTGTGTTTATCAAGCTTAAATTCTTTATATTTATGTTTTCTTAAGGATTTATTATTTATTTGAAAGGCAGAGTTACAGAAAGGGAGGGAGGGAGAGAGGGAGACAGAGACAGAGAGAGACAGAGAGAGAGAGAGGTCTTCCATCCACCAATTCATTCCCCAATTGGCCCTAACAGCCAGGTCAAAGTACAAAGCTCCCACCTGGGTGACAGGGCCCAAACACTTGGGCCGTCCTCCGCTGCTTTCCCGAGGACATTAGCAGGGACCTGGATTGGAAGCGGAGCAATGGGGAGACTCCAGCTGGCACTCATATGGATGCTGGTGTCGCTGCACCACAACACTAGCCCCAAACTCCATATTTCTAAAGTGCATTTTACAACACTGGAGGTGCACATGCCACTGTGCCGGCAATGCGTGTCTCTGGGCAGTGACCTGGCGACGTCGCACTGCGCAACACACACAAGTGGTCTTCAAGAAATTGGTAAAAATGCCTGTCATGAAAAGTCTGTGTCTTTTAGTTGCATTCCCACAGATGCTTTCCCCAGGGTGAGAAGCTCGTACTTTGTGCGAGTCATCACTTCCACTCTTAGATGTTTATCCAGGGGAAGGAAGACTTGTATCCCACAGAGACACCAGCAACGGGCACAGCTGCCTGAAGCAGACTGCCCATGGCCGTCCCCTGGAGAATGCTCAGGCGTAAACACAGTGGAGCAGTCCCGGGTGACTGCCGAGCTGCTCAGCGCTGCGGGAGGAAGCCAGACGCCAGGGGGAGGGGCCAGACTTCATAGAAAGGGAATTCAGGAAAAACATGAGGAGCTGATGGTGACACAGCGGGGACTGAGTGTGGCCTGGAGTCCGAAGGCCAAGGAGGAGTGTTTTGGGGTGATGGAAACCTGTGTGTGGAAGGGACAGCAGTTACGTAGGTGTATACATTGGGCAAAACTCAGAAGTGTCTGAGCACTAGAAGTTCATGAGAAGTGCAATTCTCAGATAGGGTTAGCGGCAGGCATTACGGCACAGCGGGATCCAGTCCTGCGGCTTCCGGCACAGCCACCTGCCAGTGTGCACCCATGTAGGCAGCAGGTGATGGCCTAAGTCCTCGGTTTCCTGACACCCATGTGGGAGACCAGGCTGGAGCTCCTGGCTCCTCATTTTGTCCTGGCCCAGCCCTGGCTGTTGGAGTCATTTAGAGAGTGAACCAGCAAATGGAAGATCTCTGTCTCTGTTGCTCTGCCTTCCAAATAAATAAACATAAAAATAAAAAGATAAGTTTATTTTGGGCGCAAAGTGAAGTTATACATAGTTTTCCACAATACATGTTTTCCATGGGCCTTGGAAGACCCCTTGGGTGCATGGGAATCACATGGAGTGAGTGATTGGGAGAAGAGGTGCAGCTGGGACACGGGACTCTGACTCCGAGCTGCAGGCTTGCTGCTGGGGCCTGTCCTGTCCTGGGGGCTGCACTGCCCTCTTGTCGCATCCCATCCCCTAGGCCAAGGTGCTGGTGAAGTTGGGGACCATATAGTTCTCTATTGGAGGGGGGGCAATGTGCATTGCTGGGCCTCTAGAAGCATCTCTGACCTCGGCCACCAGAGGCCAATCACCCCCAGGTGCCCAGCAGATCCGTCAAGGTTGGCCCAGTGGCCCCTTGGGGCTCTGGCCCACTCCAGTGGAGCGTGGCTGCTACAAGCCAAGAGGGCTGGTCCCAGCCTTGGGGAGATCTGGGGCTCCCTCAGCGAAACCAAGTTCCCATGTCTCTTGTTCCCCACAGGCGTCCCTGGTTGGTCAGGGCCCAAGCCCGCCCACACTCCCAACCCACTGGGGAGGAGCTGGCCCAGCCGGGAAGAGAAGCGGCAGAGGCAGCCATCCAGGCGCTCTCTGGCCAGTTTCTCAGACTCTTGAGGGCAACCAGGCCCTGGAAACACTGGGCAGAGCCCCTGCCCGAGGCCACAGCCGCTGGACAGGTGGAGGCCCCTTCAGGGCTCTGGCTCCCTCTTCAGGGGAGAAGGCACTCGTGTGCCCCTCCTCGTCCCTGCTGCCCAGGCAGCCCACGGCCGCCCTCCAGTCTCCTGGGTGAACAGAGCCAATGGTGCCTACTCCTAGTGAGCCGGTGGGTCACTCGAGGGAATGGTCGGATTCCAGGCCTCCGTGAGGCCTCTGGGTCCTCGGCCAGACTCATCCCCTCCCCTGTCGGGAAGCCGCCTCCGGTGGGTAGAAGGAAGGAACCTGAAATGGCAGCAAAACCTACAAATGAGCGTGCTAGCCTCAGGCTTGGCTGAGCCTGGATCACCGGCCCTTTGTCTGCCTCTTCCCACTGCCCTTTTCTCGCCTGGCTGCTGTTTGCTGAGGGCTTAGGCCGGCAGTTCCGTCTCAGAGCTGCCCCTTCCTGCCACCCCATCCCAGCACCCCAGAGGGCGACTCTCCCAGGCTTTGGGGTGGAAGGCCAGGGCTCGCGCCTCCTTCCCCCAGGTCAGGCGTCCCGGGCGGCTGTGGGCAGACGGGTGACGGGGAGTCCTGTGTGGGCCGGGGCTCGCGCCTCCTTCCCCCAGGTCAGGCGTCCCAGGCGGCTGTGGGCAGACGGGTGACGGGGAGTCCTGTGTGGGCTGTGCTGTGCAGACCAGGGGGAGAAGCATGGTGAGGCGCTGGGCGAGGGGACCGGGTCCTGGTGGCAGTGCCCCTTGCCTGCCCTTGCTGTGGTGCAGGCAGTGGCACGGCTCAGGACTGGACTGCCTGGCCTCGGTTACCACCCACTCCGTGGCACTGGACCTCTGGGCGTCTCCATCCCACCAGCTATAGAATGGGGACAGTAGCAGTGCCAACCTCAAAGGTTGTCAGAGCTGGGGCTGTGGAGTGTGTGGCCTGTGGGTGCCCAGATGAGAACCTGCCAGGCGCACAGGCAACCTCGGTGGCAGGGAGAGTGGGACACTGCCTGTGCGGTCTCCAGGCTGGCCTTCTGCTGCAGGAGGGTCTCCAGCCCCTCCCTTCCAAGGTCATTGCAGGCAGATTTCTCCTCCACGTGTCCAGGCCTCTGCACATCTTGGGTGCTCAGACCAGACCATCCCTTGGCTTTGGACCTGTGCTTGGCCCTGGTTGGCTGCCATCACAGGGTGACAAACCCCTTTCTAGCTCTGAGACCTGCCTGTGTCCTGGCCAGGTATTCACAGAGCGTAGCCCGGATGCTGAGGCTCACTTGTCTGGTGTCTGTGGACAGGAACGCAAACAGTGTCCCAGGCCACCTGGACACGAGGGCTTCCGGGTTCCTGCCGGAGCTCCTGCCAAGGGCCCACTTGAGGTGGACGTGGCCAAGCAGGGCCTGGGTATAAGTGGGCAGGCCGAAGGGCTCAGACACTTGGCACAGGTAAGGAGGAGCCAGGGACAGGTGCATGGCGTTGGGGGGAGTGTGTGTGTATCCACATGGAGCCTGAATGGGGAGCAGGGCAGACAGGGGTCCTTATGGTACGGGGTCTCTTCCAGGACTAGATAAGACTTTGGGGTGCTCAGGCTTAAATGATAGTGCAGGGTCCCTTGTTCAAATTTCACAGGAGTGACACGAGCCTTTCTGAGCCCCTGTGCAGGTTGCCTGCCCTCAAAACCAGCCCTGGCCCCTTCTCACTAAGCCTTCGAAACCAGCTTAAAGGAAGGTACTGCTGCTCTCCCCCACCCCCGACAGACGCGTCCTCCCAGAGCTCCCGTGGGCACGAGGCCTGATTCGGCACCTTGAACCATGCTGCTGCTCCTGACCCTGCCCCTCCTGGCTGGCTCTGCCTGCAGCGCCCAGGGTAGGCCCCACCCCCGGCGCCTGGACCTTCCTTGGGTCTCGTGGTGTGGGGAAGTGGCCTGGAGGGGCTGGAGGCGGGGACCTCGCCCGGAGCTCTGCAGCCCACTCTGTGGCCCCTGTCCAGAGATGCAGGGCCCTGGTGGCGGTTCCTACTTCTACATCCAGGACGGAGGGCGGGGCGAGATCCAGGGCATCCGGGTCTACGTGGGGCTCCTGGGCCTCATTAAGGGGTGAGTAGCACTCGGCTGGGCTTGTCCCCTGCTGTGCCCACGCCTCACTGCCCTCATGATCCTGACCTTCCCAGCCTCTGTGGCCTGCCCTGGACATGGCACCAGAGCCTGGGATGGTGGCCCGCTGGCCTGCTGGGGTACAGGGGGTGTCTTGGCCTCAGAGCGAGCGCAGGAACCTCTGCCAGAGGGCCCTGCCCTGGGGCGCCTGGGTTGAGAGTGACGCAAACCTGCTCACTGGCACAGGCTGCGGGGCCTTCCGCTGGCCTCACTGGGTTCTGAATGTGCAGTGGTCTGCCCACCTGGTCCTTGGCTCCCCACGGAGGGCAGGCTCTGCTGCTTGGACCCAGCTTCTCCGGCAGCATCCTGCTTCTTGGGGTAGCATTGCCGTGCCTAGCAAATAACCTGTTCACCAGCTGAATTTGTTAAGCAGGGAATCGTTTATAAAATTATTTACTTAGGCCGGCACCGTGGCTCAACAGTCTAATCCTCCGCCTTGCGGCGCTGGCATACCGGGTTCTAGTCCTGGCCGGGGCGCCGAATTCTGTCCCGGTTGCCCCTCTTCCAGGCTAGCCCTCTGCTGTGCCAGGGAGTGCAGTGGAGGATGGCCCAAGTGCTTGGGCCCTGCACCCACATGGGAGACCAGGAGGAAGCACCTAGCACCTGGCTCCTGCCATCGGATGAGTGCAGTGCGCCGGCCACGGCAGCCATTGGAGGGTGAACCAACGGCAAAGGAAGACCTTTCTCTGTCTCTCTCTCTCACTGTCCACTCTGCCTGTCAAAAAAAAAAAATTATTAGGGGGCCGGCGCTGTGGCTCACTTGGTTAATCCTTTGCCTGTGGCACCGGCATCCCATATGGGCACCAGGATCTAGTCCCGGTTGCCCCTCTTCCAGTCCAGCTCTCTGCTGTGGCCTGGGAGTGCAGTGGAGGATGGCCCAAGTGCTTGGGCCCTGCACCCACATGGGAGACCAGGAGGAAGCACCTGGCTCCTGGCTTTGGATTGGCGTAGCTCTGGCCATAGTGGCCATTTGGGGGGTGAACCAATGGAGGGAAAACCTTTCTCTCTCTCTCTCTCATTGTCTAATTCTGTCTGTCAAATTAATTTAAAACAATTATTTAAAAACACCGGTGGGTGGCATCTAGGTCTCCCAGATGGGTGGCAGGGGCCAAGTACTTGGGTCATCTCCCACTGCTTTCCCAGGCCATTAGCAGGAGCTGAACTGGAGGTGGAACAGCCGGGAGATGCAGTGTGCCCCTCTGGGGTGCCAGTGTGATGTAACCGGCTGTGTCAAGTGCTGCCCCAGGGAATCCCTGGTGAGTGTATGCGCGTCCTCTGCAGGTGTGGCTATGTGTGCACCTACTCGTCTGCAGCAGGACAGTATCCAGGGGCTTTGTAACACACAATTCACTGTTCGTCTGAAATTCAAGTTAAACTGATCTCAGCACGGTATCTGCTTCCACGCTCGGGGTGCAGCCTAGAATGTAAGAGCAGGGCTAGGTGGCGGTCAGCAGGCTGCAAGACCGCAGGGCCATTGCTGTCTGCTGGACTCGGGACCCTGGCCCAGCCCCCACGGGTCACGAGTGCCCGCACCAGCAGAGCCCAGCCAGACTTGTGGGTCTCCAGCCCAGCTTGAGTCAGGGTCCCTCTCCGGTCCGCCTGGCTCAGCTCCCCGCTCTCTGGGCTCAGTGTGGCCGTTGCGGCCGCACGCTGGGTGCCCTGGGAAAAAGCTCCGGCATCGGGAATCCGAGCTGCGCAGCAAAGCGGGAGCGGTCCCCGGGGCCCTGCGGAATACAGGGCCGCTGAGGCCGAGGTGGGTGTGTCCCGAAAAGGCGGTGGCTCTGGACACCGGCGGCCGCTGACCCCGCCCCCATCCCTAGCGTGCAGCTGCGGTTCGGCGCCCACTGGAGCGCGCGCTATGGAGCGCCAGGCGGCTACGCGCGCGAGTTCCTGCTGCAGGCGGGCGAGCACGTGACTGCGGTGGACGGCAGTGCGCGCGCCTGCATCCGACACCTGCGCTGGACAACCAGCAGGGGGCGTCAAGCTACCTTTGGGAGCCCTGCCGGCAGGCGCTTCAGCTCCCGCGCTCCCGCCCCGGGGCAGCAGCTGCTGACTGCAAATGGTCAGCACCGGCTCCTGTGCCTCTCGGGAATCGGCTTCAAGTGGGGATTCGCCCCGGAGAGGGCATCCACCCCTACGTCCACTGTGGCCTCCAACCCGGCGTCCACCTTGTCCACTGCGGCCCCCAACCCTGTATCCACTCCAGCCCCCACCTCAGCATCCACCCTGCGGTCCACTGCGGCCCCCAACCCAACCCCCACCTCGGCATCCACACTGCCATCCACCGTGGCCCCCAACCCGGTGCCTACCCCATCGTCCACCTTGTCCACCCCAGCCCCCACCTCAGCATCCACCCTGCGGTCCACTGCGGTCCCCAACCCAACCCCCACCTCGGCATCCACACTGCCATCCACCGTGGTCCCCAACCCGGTGCCCACCCTGTCGTCCACCTTGTCCAACCTGGGCCCCACCTCGGCGTCCACTCTGCCATCCACCATGGCCCTCAACCCAGTGCCCACCCCGTCATCCACCTTGTCCAACCTGTCCCCCACTTCAGGAGACACCCTGCCACCCAACCTGACCCCCAACCCTGTGCCAGTTCCATTCCATCTTCCACTGAATTGCTCATTCCAGTGCCCACCAGGGCACCCACCCAGAGAGCTGCCGACTGGGGCCCTGGGCGCACCCTGAGCGCCGACACTCCAGTCGGCCCTCCGCCTGGGGCCACCTTGTGCAGCCTGGCCTGCTCTGGCGGATCTGGGAGCCTGGGTGACCATGGGCAGGAGGCTGCAATCCCCACGTTGAATAAAGCGTCTGCATCCAAGATGGCGTGCGTGGCCCTTGTCAGCAAGGGGCGTGGGCTCCAGGTCTCCTCTTTGGGCGTTTACCCCCTACTGTGGGGCTGTGCCGTCGACTCAGGTCCCCCCAGAAGGAGCACTGCCTCCCGCCCAGCACCCAACCCGAGGCGCCCTGCACGGGGCTGGTCACAGAGGGTGCCCTCCAGGCTTGGCGGGGGCACAAGGAAGAGATTCCAGGAACCCCGGGGACTCAGACGCCAGTCCTGGGCCGCCCTCTCCCTCCCCTGGCTCTCCTCCATCCCCTCAGGGGCACTGGGATCAGGCCCGAGGTCTCGCTCCTCCCCACAAGGGATAGAAGGGCTCTCTCCCCTGCACTTGTGCTTTGACTGTCAACACGTGAAGGGTGAGTGTGAGGATGAGCCCGAAATGCAGCCTGTCTGTGTCAGATTCGCAGGGTGTTAGCTGGTGTGTGAGGTCGCTGTTTCTGGTACAGTACAACAGAGGCAAAGAGATGCATTTCCCTGTCCCAGTCTGCGCAGCTCCTGGAATCTGTGCACAGACCCCACGTTAAGTGGCTCTCAGTCAGCTTTGGAAAGCAAACCAGGGGCCAGCGCTGTGGCACAGCGGGTTAACGCCCTGGCCTGAAGCGCCAACATCGCATATGGGCACCGGTTCTAGTCCCGGCTGCTCTTCTGATCCAGCTCTCTGTTATGGCCTGGGAAAGCAATGGAAAATGGCCCAAGTCCTTGGGCCCCTGCACCCGCATGGGAGACCCGGAAGAAGCTCCTGGCTCCTGGCTTCAGATCGGCTCAGCTCCTGCCGTTGCGGCCTTCTGGGGAGTGAACCAGCAGATGGAAGACCTCTTTCTCTGTCTCTACCTCACTCAGTAACTCTGTCTTTCAAATAAATAAAATAAAACTTTTTAAAAAAAAGAAAGAAAAGAAAACCAAGGGGCGGGCGCTGTGGCATGGCCAGCGCAATGGTGTAGCCAGCGCTCTGGTGTAGCGGGTAAAGCCGCCTGCAAAGCCAGCATCCCATATGGTTCAAGTCCCAACTGCTCCACTTCCCATCCAGCTCCCTGCTATGGTCTGGGAAAGCAGCTGAGGACGGCCCAAGTCCTTGGGTCCCTGCACCCACGTGGGAGACCCGGAGGAAGCTCCTGGCTTCAGCCTGGCCCAGCCCTGGCTGTTGCAGCATTCTGGGGAATGAACCAGTGGAGGGAAGATTTTTTTTTTTTCTCTCTCTCTCTAATTTCTTTCAAGTAAATAATCTTTGTTGTTGTTAAAGTAAACTAAGCTAAAACGAGGGCGGTCCGGTGCGCCCGAGGCAGAGCGCCAGGGCCCAGCTGTGAGACCTGGGGTTCGCGGCCACATTTTGCAGCTGGGCCTCTTCGGCTTGGACCCAGCGCTGCCGCTCAGCAACTGCAGGGCCCGGGAGCGGTCACTTCCCTCAGTGCCTCAGGCTTCTCATTCTGCTGGTGGGGACCATGGGGGTCCCGGCCTTAGCCACCTCTGGCTCTTGGCCCGTGTCGACCCCTTGCCCCGGAATGCATTCATTCCGTGGCCTCCACTTAGCCATTTCTCCCTTGTCCTTCAGGACTTAGCCGGGTGTCACTTCCTCCGCGGCTGCGTCTCTGAGCAGGTGCCCACACGCAGTGAACTGAGCCCCTGCCTGCCAATGTCGGGTCACAGTGAGCGGCCACCCTCTGCTCTGCATCTGTCCCCACGGATCTGTCCCCTCCTCAGCTGCATGGCTGACCTCTACTCTCTAACCTCAGGGCCCCAGGGAGCTGGGTGTGGACAAGGCCTTGGCTAGGTGAGTGAATGAATGAGTGGCTTCCCCAAGACCTCCGGAACCCTCAGAGGCCTCTGGAATGGAGCCTGGCCGGGGAGGCTGGTGGATGGGCCTGGGGCTGGGGACGGGAGCGGTGGCCGTTAGCCGTGGAGCCTGACTCCTCGAAGGTCAAAGGTCGTGGGACCGGCCCTGGGTCGTCCGCAGACCCTCTTCTGCCCGCTTCCCAGCTCAGGCCACTGAGTTCCCAGCCCGGGGGTTGCGTCCCGCCCAGACCCAGGGTCCGCACCTGCATATGCTGTTCCTGCAAAAGCTTTATTGCCTGGTGGGGTCCGGTTACCCCAGGACCAGCCGCCCTGCGTCTCCATGCCGTGGCCCCGCGACGCTCACTGGGTGCTGTTACAAGCTGGGCCAGCGAGCGAGTCTGCCGGCAGAAGGCCCCATAGAAAGCCCATGCCCTTAAAGCCGGGGGACGCAGTGAGGCCGAAGATGCCCTTGAGCACCTCCCCGTCCCGGTTGGGGTAGGCAGAGAAGGGCTTGCCGGCCGCCTTCCCGAAATCCACGCAGCGGCTGCGGTCGGTGCACAGCGTCAGCTTCCAGATTTTGAGGAGGTACCGGCCGTGGACGGCCGTGATGTGCTCTCCTGGCTGCAGGATGAGCTCCTGGCTCTTCCAGCCGGCGGTTCCGTACACAGTGTCCCAGACGCAGCCACTCTTCACCTGGACACTGGGAGAGAGGCAAGTGTCCCAGGGCAGGCCCAGGGCAGGGCGAGCAGCGCAGTGCCCACCCTCTCGGGGCTCAGCTTCCTCATCTGTGAAGAGGGCATGGTGCCGGGAGCTGCAGGTGGTGCCGGGTCACCGCGCCCTTCGGGAGCCAGCGCCGCCGCTGTGGCTCAGGGCCGGCTGTCCCTGGCGAAGCCTGAGCTGCAGGAGCAGGTCACAGGCCTGAGAAACAGGTGTCTCCAGGGACACCTGGCGCGCCCGCCGGCCCCGCCCTGCTCTGCTTGGCTGTGTCCTTCACCTCACCTTGGGGCCGTCCTCCTCAGCTCACCCCAACACACTGTCCTCCCTCCCCCAACCTCCAGTGTCTCCTAAGTGCAAAGCAAAGACCCAAGCCCGGCCTTGAGCCGGGACACCCCCATCCGACGGCAACAGAACGTTTGTGGACTCGTCTTCACTTGACGGTCCACCCTGTCACCTGCCTTCCTTCTTGACCCTAACTGCACAGGCCCCCCCCCCCCCCGCAACTTCTCCAGTGGGCCTTTTGGCCATCTTTGGCGCTGAATTTGGGTTGGAAGGTGGTGGGGAGAATTCTGCTCATCCCACCCTCTGACCACCCAGGAAGCAGAGCAGGGCTTTCAAGGGGCACCAGCAAGGCCGACAAGTGGAGGCTCGGTGACCCCACGGCACCCAGCGGCTGCCCAGAACCCGCGGGAGCCAGCTGTTGAAAGAGTGGCCCCGATCCCACTCACCTCTGAATCTGGCCCATAAGATTTGTGGTTATCCGGACCGCTCTGACATCATAGTCTTCGTCTGCATAGGTGCTGAAAAACTTCTCTCCTTGGAGTCCATACATGGCTACGAGGGCGAGAACCAGGGAGCCCACCAGGTCACCTGGGGCTCTCACTGCCCTGGGGCCATGGACACTGGCTCTGCAGGCAGGGGGGAGGGGCCCCGCGACCTTGTGGTCACTGGGCATCCCAGACGGACAGATGGGAGGGTGCCCACTAGGAGGACAGGCTAGAGGAGGCAGACCGGCCACACTCACTCTGGGTCCAGGAGGCAGGGGTCCCCAGGAGAGCGAGGGCCAGCAGCAGCAGTAGCATGGTGTCTAGGTGTCCCAGCCGGCACGGCACAAGGCTCTAGGGAGAAGAGAAGCCACGTGAGTCCAGCGCGGCCCAGCCCCTCTCGCCGGCCTGCCCGTGCGCACTGCGTGCCTCACCTGGCCAGGAGTTCTTCCTCAGGAGCCTCGAGCCTGCGTGCCCTCCGCCTGCCCCTTTATACCCCTCCCCCCCGCCCCAGCTCCTGGCCCTCGTCCAGAAGGAAGGAACAAGGGGCCACCAGGGAACAGGAAGGAGCGGGGTGGTGGGGGCTCTTCTGGGGGAATCCCCAGAACCATCCTGGGGGAGGCTCCCGGACACACTGTGTTTGCTGTCTTGGCCCGGCATCTGGGCCAGTGACAGGCACCTCACCATCACCTCTAGGTCCTCTCGTCAGCACCTGGGCCGACCTTGACTCCAGAGGTCAGGGGAGGTTTGCTCAGAGCCCTTGCCCAGCCCAGGAGACAGTCAGAGTCTGCAGAAGCTCCGTGGGAACCGGGGTCCCTTGCTGGAGCTGGGCTCAGGACCTCACTCAGCCTCCAGGTGTGATCTGGGGCCGCCTTTGTCACCACTCAGGGCTCCAGTGGCTACCCTGTCACCCGTGGAGAATTGTGGGTCCCTCAGAGCCACAGAGCCATGGGGCTGCTGTGGGGGTCCAGCGAGGCTCCCAGCAGGGGCCCAAGGCTTCCCACAGATGGATAAGGTCATGCTTGGGAAAGCACAGAAGGGGAGAGGTGACAGCCTTGTGTGTGCAGGGGGTGGAGGACCCTGGCGGTGGAGTCGTGGCTGCAGTGGGCACCTTGCGGGCGTGCAGCGGGGGCCCAGGAGCCGCCAGACACAGGCCCAGGGCAAGCAGTCAGCCCCTGCTTCCTGAGAGCGGCCTCAGGGTGATGCGGCCTCACCCAGCGGCAGTGTGGGCCGCGGAGAGTGCTCTGTCCTGTTACAGTGTCTGGAAACATACCAGAGAAGAACCATTTTTTGGTGGCATGTGAAAATTCTATGAAATCCCAATGCTGTCGTCCACACACCAAGTGCCACAGGTGTCCAACTTGCCCACTCATGTGCGTGTCCCCTGTAATGGCCGTGCTGAGACCCAGTAGCCCTCGGGCCTGAAATTGTACTACCCAGACCCCTGGGGACACCACCTCCCACCCCCCCACAAAGGCAGCCCTGTCCAGGGTGCTGGCGAAAGGTATTGTGGGCAGGTAGGGCGTTCAGAGGCTGGAGGACAGCCTGGCCCAGGCTCAGGCACCCACAGGCTCGTGGACCAACATGCGCTCCCACCTCAGCCCTCCTCCCAGCTCTGCTCCCTGTCCCAGCCACTCTCCGGCCCAGGAGGACGAGGCAGGTGGGTGGGCAGCAGAGCCTTCCTGGGCCCCAGGAGGAAGCTCCTTCCAGAAGGTGGAGCCCAAGCCCTTGGCCCTGTGGCTGCACAAAGGGGGCTTCTGTTCCTGCGCCTGCTCAGCCTGAGGGCCCTGTCCTGGGCGTCTTTCTAACTCGAGGCTGGCAAGGTTTGGCTCCAAAGGAGGAGGGTCTGTCTGGGCTGGGACTCCAGGAAGCAGCAGCACCTGGTGTGGGCGGGCAGCTGGGAGACAGCTGCCAGCCTGGCCAGAGGCGACAGTGGCCCGGCCAGGATGCCCACGTGAGGCACGTGTCCATAGAGTGCACGTGTGTGGTGACAGTGGGTACACGTCCACACACATGAGCATGTCCCCAGACACATTGGCCAGCTGCTGCTCCACATGGCAGCACGCTTACACTCATGCACACCTGCTCGGCACCTGTCAGCTGCACAGCTGGGGGAAGTCCCGAGAGCCGGCCCGGAGCCCACGATCCAAGAGGCTCAACACAGGCTCTTTGTCTCCCAGGAACAGAGCTCCCCAAGAGGTCGGTTCAGCCTTTGTTCCCTGCCGAGCTGTGCCCCAGCCCTCGCTGCCAGGAGGCCAAACAATGCCGCCTTTTCTTCCTGGCAGAGGTGGCTGGCGCTGGGATGCGGCCCACGCCCTGCTGTCCCCGCCCTCCAGATGTGAGGCTTGGGAAGCCTTTGTCTTTGCCTCTTGTGGCTGGCGGAGGCCCCCTGCAGCCTGAGTGCCAGGCTGCCCCCAGCCTCTTCTGGAGGCAGGAGCTGAGGCTCACGGGTGGAGAGGGAGGTGCCTCCTGCCAGTGGCCCCTGCGGACACCGGGGACCTCAGGGGTCAGTGGCAAGAGGCTGCCCAAGGGGAGGGGAGTGGCCAGAAGCGAAGGGGCCACAGGCTGGCCGCTGTGCATGGACTTGCCCGAGGTCCACGGGTGGCTGCTGCAGGGGAGCCCCATGGTGGCGGGAGGCAGCTCTCCCCTTATTGTGTAAGTGTTGTCTCCATTTTCCCCAGAGAGGATTCGTGCTTTCATCAGAGAACCAGGGCATTTGGGGGCGCCACTGTGGTGCAGCTGTTAAGCTGCCAACTGAGACACCGGCATCCGATGTGAGCGCCGGTTCAAGTCCTGGCGGCTCCACTTCCAATCCAGCTCTCTGCTGTAGCCTGGGAAAGCAGCAGAGGATGGCCCAAGTGCTTGGGCCCCTGCACCCGTATGGGAGACCAGGAAAAAGCTCCTGGCTCCTGGCTGTGCCTTGGCCCAGCTCCAGCGGTTGCAGCCATTTGGGGATTAAATCAGCAGAAGGAAGATTCTCTCTCTCTCTCTCTCTCACTCAGCCCTGCAAACAAATATTCAAAAAAGAAAACAAGGGCACTCAGCCTCACATTCCGCCTGACCTTTTATGTAGTTAAAATTTCATCAGCGCCAGTGTTGAAGGTGACTGACACCCAATTTTGTTTTGGTCAGAGCAAGTCGGTGAAATAAAATTGCATTTATTGCTGGACAACATGATGGCACTTCACACACATCACACAGGCCAAAAAATAGAAACTGGCAACAAAAGGGAGAAGAGAAACGTGCTAGGGGCTCAGCAGCCCCCGCAAAGCAACCACGTGCTGCTGCTAAGCCCACACGCAGCCGCTGCAGCGCTGGGGGCCAGGCCGCTCCGAGATGCGCCTGCTTCCTCCTTGGAGAAGTTAGCGGGGCCTGGAAGCCTTGGTTCCTATGTCCTCGCCTGTTGCTAATTCCTGTTGACTCTGGTGGCAGTGGAGGGAGCGCGGGCGCCTGCGGGGACAGCTGGCCTCTCCGGGGCGACTGTGCTCAGTTCCCCGTGGAGGGACCGGGTCGCGGCAGCCTTTTTATTTTATTTTTTAAGGTTTGCTTTTCCTTTCCTGCAGCTCAGCCATCCTCACCTGTCCTCTCGACATCATCACCTCCATCAGGTTCCGCCGCCCGCCCGCCTGCGGCCGCCTCACCTGCCTCTGCTTCCTCCACCTGCTCGTCCACTTGCTGCTCCCCATCTCCTCTGCCACTTCCTACTTCTCCCAGAAGTTCTTGGCGGTGACATGGGAGCCGTGTCCACAGCCGTGGTGGGGACCCAGGCCACGAAGCTACGGTGAGTGTGAGGCGAAGGTGGCTTTTTGGGGCGGTGGTGGGCGGGATTCTCAGGTTCTGGGCTCCCAAGGCTGCTCCCACGTGTGTGTTTGTGCCTCGGCATCCCAGTGGGTTCTGGCCACTCCAACAGAACCCTCCTACACTCTATGGCTGCACCACAGGTGGTGGACGACCAGGATCGCTTGTGGGCGGATGGCATTGTGTGTCAGGCATCCGCATGTAGGGGGCTCAGGGCCCACGCCGCTGAAATCCAGGTACCTGGGGCAGGAGCTGCCCAAGAGCCAGTGTCCTGTAGGAGAGGGCCTGGCTGCAGTCCCGATTCCAGCTTCCCGCTAATGCACCCGGGGGCAGCAGGGGATGGCGCAAGTACTGGATCCCGGCCACGCACGTGGGAGACCCGGATGGAGTTCTTGGCTCCTGGCCCAGTCCTGGCTGTTGCAGGCATTTGAGGAGTAACCAACAAGTGACGGTGGAAACTTGTGTTCTCTCTCTCTGTGTCTCTGTCTCCCTCTCTCTCTTCTTCTCCCCCCCCCCCCCATGAATGAATGAATGAATACATCAGTAATGTAAAGAGTGGGCTGGTGCTTCCACACGTGATCTGGGGACATAAACGTTCTGAACGTGGCCCCTCCTGAGCCCCTCCCCAAGCTGGCTCCTCCCTGAGCCCCTCCCCCCCGAGCTCTTCCTGCCTCCCCATCCCCTCTCCTGGGGGCCAGGAACTCCCCCGATGGGGCAGAATGCCTTGCTCGGAACCCTGCCCTGCTGAATGGAGCCGTGGACGTGGAAACCTCAGCCTGAGACTCTGCCCCAGGCCTCCTTTTATTTTTTCTTTTATAAATTCTAAAATTTGTGTCAAAAGCAGACAGAGGGTAGAGCTCCCTGCCATCCGCTGGTTCACCAATGTCCGCGACGGGCAGGGCTGGGCCCAGCTGAAGCCTGGGACCCAGAACCACCCCCCATCTGTGCGCTGAGGAGGGCAGCAGCGTGGGGGGTGGGGTGCGGAGCACCGGCCCCAGGCAGGCATGGCAACAGCGTGGCCAAGCCCTGCTGTGTGGCTGCAGAGCCCCGTGGGGACAGCCTTGGACCGGGAGGCCAGCTGTTGACCCCACTGCGAGCTGTGTTGAGGGCCTGGAAGTTTGCAGACCACAGCGCCACGGCAGGGCACAGAGGGACGAGACGGACCACAAGGGTGGTGGTGGGGGCTGGGCTCTGGCACAAAGGAATGAGCAGACCACAAGGGTGGCGGTGGGGGCTGGACTTGGCGGAGCTGTCTTCCAAATAGAGTCAGAGAACATTGCCATTAAAGCTTCCAGCAGCGAAGTTGAGAGGTTGCCAAACCCGGGCTTGCTGCACTGCGCGTCCATCCGTATTCCCAGCTGTTCCTTCCGTCATCGGTCCATTCTGTCTTTCAGTGCATTTAAATAAACTTTTAAATGATTTATTTATTGGACAGGCAGAGACAGAGACAGGGAGAAAGAGAGAGATCTTTGATGCACTGGGAAATTCTACGTGCCCGCACAAGGCAGAATCCAGGCATTCCATCCAGGTCTCCCACGTGGGTGCAGGGACCCAAGCACTAGGGACACCTTCTGCTGCCTTCCCAGGTGCCCGAGCAGGGAGCTGGATCGGAAATGGAACAGCCGGGACCCAGAACCAGGCACTGCGGGTAGGAGACTCTGGCCTCACACGTGGTGGCTTGTCCCACGGTCCCACAACCCCAGCCCTTCGCTGCCTTTCCCCTCAAACAGCCCAACACGCCAGCCCTCAGCTCGATGGTTCCACATTTTGAAGTCGAATTTGCGTACGATAAAAGCACAGATATGGAGGTGCTTGTATGTGCTGTTTTATTATTATGTTGACCTGTGGTGAAACACGCCCAGCGGGCATCACCGTGTTTCATGGTTTCAAGGCATGAACAGCGTTAGGACACCCAGCAGCGCTCTGCCCAGCTCCGGAACCCTCCCCCCGCCACGAAGCGAGCAGGGCGCCATCCACTGCTGGTCCACCTGGCTCTGCCCAGCTCCCAAACCCTCCCCTCCCACGAAGCGAGCAGGGCGCCGTCCACTGCTGGTCCACCTGGCTCTGCCCAGCTACGGAAACCCCCCCCCCCCCCGCGAAGCGAGCAGGGCGCCATCCACTGCCAGTCCGCCTGGCTCTGCCCAGCTCTGGAAAACCCCCTCCCCGGGAAGCGAGCAGGGCGCCGTCCACTGCCGCGTCCATCTGTCCGAGCTCGCGCGGGCTCAGCTCCCGCACATCCTCGCTGCCGCCTGCAGCTCTCTGTCGATGCCGTGGTTTGTGGTGACCATGCTAACGGCGTGAGGCGCATCTTGCGCTAGCTTTTCCGTTCTTTCTCATGACTCTCATGGGCTCATTGGCCGTCTGTGTGCAGCTTTCCCTGGTTTGGAACAAGCTCCCCAGATGACTGGCAAGTCTTTCTCCCAGTCTGGGCTGCCATTGTCACTCAACTGAGTGTCTTTTATTAGACAAATTTTAAATTCGTTAAGAAGTCTAGTTTGCCAGACTTTTGTTTGACCTGGTGGCTAAGATGCTCGCGTCCCACACAGAAGTGCCTGGGCTGGGTACCTAGCTCCAGCTCTGGCTCTAGCCCCGGCTTCTCTGCTGCGTGTCCGTCACCCACATGGCAGACTTGGGGGCTTGGGTTACCAGCGTCCGGCTTCTGCCCAGCCCAGCCCCGGCTGTTAGGAGCATCTGGGGAGCAAACCAGTCGGTGGGAGTGCTTCCTCTCTCTCCTCTCTTTTCAAATAAATAAATAATTTTTAAAATGATTTTATTTGTTTGTTTGAGAGGCAGTGTTACAGAGAGAGGGAAAGAGAGAGAAGTCTTCCATGCGCTGGTTTATTCCCCACAAATGGCCACAGTGGCCAGAACTGGGCTGATCTGAAGCCGGGAGCCGGAAGCTTCCTCAGGGTCTCTCACACAGATGCAGGAGCCCGAGCACTTGGGCCATCTTCCATCTTCCCAGATGATCAGCAGGGAGCTGGATCAGAAGTAGAGCAGCCAAGTCTCAAACCAGGGCCCATATAGGATGCCAGTGCTGCAGGTAGAGGCTTAGCCTACTAAGCAATGGCAGAAGCCCCAATAAATAAATAAAATAAATAAATAAATCATTGCTGGCCGGTGCCACAGCTCACTTGGCTAATCCTCCGCCTTGTGGCGTTGGCACACTGGGTTCTAGTCCCGGTCGGGGCACTGGATTCTGTCCCGGTTGCTCCTCTTCCAGGCCAGCTCTCTGCTGTGGCCCAGGAGTGCAGTGGAGGATGGCCCAAGTGCTTGGGCCCTGCACCCCATGGGAGACCAGGAGAAGCACCTGGCTCCTGGCTTTGAATTGGTGCAGCACGCCGGCTGTAGCAGACATTTGGGGGGTGAACCAGCGGAAGGAAGACCTTTCTCTCTGTCTCTCTCTCACTGTCTAAATCTGCCTGTAAAAAAAAAAAAAAATCATTGCTAAATCCAATATTGTGAAGCTTTTACCATACATTTTCTTTTAAGTGTTTTATACTTTTGGGTCTTACATTTACGTGTGACCCATTTTAAAATCTATTTGAGATGGGGGCCGGAACTGTGGTGCGGCAGGTTAAGGCCCTGGCCTGAAGCACCGGCATCCCATATGGGCACCGGTTCGAGTCCTGGCTGCTCCACTTCCAGTCCAGCTCTCTGCTATGGCCTGGGAAGGCAGTAGAAGATGGCCCAAATCCTTGGGCTCCTGCACCCACATAGGAAACCTGGAGGAAGCTCCTGACTCCTGGCTTCGGATCGGCACAGTTCCTGCCGTTGCGGCCATCTGGGGAGTGAACCAGAGGATGGAGGACCTCTCTCTCTCTCTGCCTCTTCTCTCTCTGTGTAACTCTGACTTTCAAATAAATAAATAAATCTTTAAAAAAAATTTTATTTGAGATGGAGAGAGTGAGCGAGCGCACACTCTGATCTACTGATCTACTCCTCAGATGACCACAGTGGCCAGGGCTGGGCCAAGCCACACCAGGAGCTGGGAACTCAACCCAGGTCTCCCATGTGAGTGGGAGGGCCAACTGCTTGAGCCATCACTTGCTGCTCCCAGGGTGCATATCAGCAGGAAGCTGGAATTGGGAATGGAGCGGGAACTCAAACCCAGGCCCTTCTATCTCGGACTTGGGTGTCCCAACCAGCACCTTAAGCAGTAGACCAAGTGCCTGCCCCCTCAATCCATTTTGAGTTAATTTTTGTGTGTGGAGTGTGCAGCGGGTGCGGTTTCATTGTTTTGCGTGTGGATTTCTGGTTTGCTCAGCAGCATGTGTGGAAAATGCACCCCTTCCCCACCGAGGGGCCTTGGTCTCGTGCGGGCGTTCCTGGGCCCTGCACTCGATTCCGTTGGTCTGTGTGTCTCCCGCCGGTGCCATGCCATTTGATGACTGTAGCTTTGTAGTATGTTTCAGAGCCAGGAATTATTGGCGCTCCAGGGTGGTTCTGGATGTTTGGGGTCCCTTGAGACTGCAGATGAAGTTCGGGACGGGCTTCTCATCATTTCTGTAGGTTGCACCACAAACATGAGGTGTCTTTCTCCCTGTCTGTTTGTCTTTAATTTTATGCAGCAAGGTTTTATGCTTGGCATCCTCCAGGTCTTTCACCTCCTTGGCAGGGTAGTGCGTAAGTGAGGTGCTCGTGCCGCGCTGCCCCCAGCGGGACTCCCTTGTCACGGAATCCAGCCGTCTCCACAGGCAGTCGGCGACCTGGGCGGCATTCCATCCTTGGTTCTAACAGACGTTTTCATCTCTAGTTATTTTAAGATTTATTTATGTATTTGAAACTCAGAGTTAGAGAGAGAGAGAGAGAGAGAGAGAGAGAGAGAGAGAGATTGCATGTCTTCCGGATCACTTCCCAGAGAGCTGCAGTGGCTCTGGCTGAGCCAATCTGAAGCCAGGAGCCAGGAAATCCATCCAGGTCTTCCACATGGGTGCAGGGAGAGCCAGAGAGAAAGGTCTTCCTTCCATTGGTTCACCCCCCAAATGGCCACTATGGCCGGCGCGCTGCACCAATCCGAAGCCAGAGCCAGGCACTTCCTCCTGGTCTCCCATGCGGGTACAGGGCTGTCCTCTGCTGCTTTCCCAGGAGCATTAGCAGGGAGCTGGATCGGAAGTACAGTAGCCGGGAATCAAACAAGTGGGATGCCGGTCCTGCAGGCAGTGGGTTTCCCTGCTGTGCCACAGCACTGGGCCCTAACAGTTCTATGTGTGTGGAATTTTAAGGGTTTTCTACACAGAAGATTGTGTCATTGGAGAACAGAGATAATTTTACTTCTTGTCTTGCAATTTGAGTGCCTCTTATTTTTCTTGATTCAATACTCTGCCTAGAACTTCCAGCACCATGTCACAGGAGCAGGGAGTGGGTGCCATGGGGGTTCCCGGGTGGGACCAGTGCCTGCACCGTGGCACCCAGACTCCTTTCACAACAGGGGCACGACTTGCACCTGGGGAAAGCTGCCCCCAGCTGCCTCCCACCCGATCCCCACCTGCCAGCTGCCCCTGTTCTTGGTGGACAGTCTTTTTTTTTTTTTTTTTTTTGGACAGGCAGAGTTAGAGAGAGAGACAGAGAGAAAGGTCTTCCTTTTTCTGTTGGTTCACCCCCCAAGTGGCCGCTACGGCCTGCGCGTTGCAGCCGGCGCACTGCACTGATCCAAAGCCAGGAGCCAGGTGCTCATCCTGGTCTCCCATGTGGGTGCAGGGCCCAACCACTTGGGCCATCCTCCACTGCCTTCTCGGGCCACAGCAGAGAGCTGGCCTGGAAGAGGAGCAACTGGGACAGAATCCAGTGCCCTGACTGGGACTAGAACCCGGTGTGCCAGCACCGCAGGCAGAGGATTAGCCTAGTGAGCTGCAGCACCGGCCAATTTTTTTTTTTTCTATTTACTTCAAAGATAGAGAGGAAGGGAGGGAGGAAGGGAGGGATCTTCCTTTGGCTGGCTCACTCCCCAGGTACCCCAAGATGGGCAGGTCTGAAGCCAGGAGCCAGGAGCTTCATCCAGGTCTCCCACGTGGCTGCAGGGCCCAAGGACCAGGCCATCCTCCACTGTTTTCCCAGGCCATAGCCAGGAGGTAGATTGGAAGTGGAGCAGCCGGGACTCGAACCAGTATCCATACAGGATGCCAGTGCCATAAGAGGTGGCTTTACCAACTGCACCACAGCACCAGTCTGGCTGCTCTGAACCCTGGGGTGGTGAAGGATGTGTAATAACTGGAAACCCCTTAGGAGGAAGTGGATCATGAAATTAATCCCACCCAGATGAGAGTCAAAATAAAGCCCCTGCATGGGAGAATGAGACTGTTTATTTATTTTTTATTTGACAGATAGAGTTAGACAGTGAGAGACAGAGAGAAAGGTCTTCCTTCCATTGGTTCACCCCCCAAATGGCCACTATGGCCGACGCGCTGCACCAATCCGAAACCAGGAGCCAGGCACTTCCTCCTGGTCTCCCATGCGGGTGCAGGGCCCAAGCACTTGGACCATCCTCCACTGCCTTCATGGGCCACAGCAGAGAGCTGGACTGGAAGAGGAGCAACCAGGATTAGAACCTGGCGCCCACAAGGGATGCCGACGCCACAGGCGGAGGATTAACCAACTGAGCCATGGTGCTGGCCGCGAGACTGTTTAAATACAGAACGTGTCAGTCTCTGCTGGGGGGCCGGTGTGATGCCTGTCTTGCTAGCATCCCCTATGCGCACTGGTGCAAGTCCCAGCGGCTCCAGCTCCCTGCTAATGTGCCTGGGAAAGCAGTGGAAGATGGGCCAAGTGCTTGGGTCCTGTACCCATGTGGGAGACCCGGATGGAGCTCCAGGCCCTGGCCTCAGCCTGGCCCAGCCCTGGCTGTTTTTGCCATTTGGGGAGTAAACCAGAGGATGGAAGATCTCTCTCTCTCTCTGTCTCTGTCTCTGTCTCTGTCTCTGTCTCTGTCTCTATCTCTCTGGCTCCACAGTTCAAATAAATGGATAAAAGTCTTCAGTACAGAAGTTTTTCCACTCAATTCTGGAAGCCAGAAGCCTACAGTGAAGGAGTCAGAGCTGTGCTCCCCCAACCCCAGGAATTCCCCGAAGCCTCCTGCCTCACCCCGCCAGGTCCTCGTGGCTCCGGGTACCCCCTCCCCCGGCCTGCACTGAGGATCCCTCTTACTCTAGGGGAGCCCACCCGGGAGTGACAGTCATGTAGGGAAACAGGACAGCAGGGGGCGCTGCCCGAGGGAGTGGCAACCCCAGCCTTGTAGCCAACCCCCCTCCCAAGTCTTCCCCAGACTCCCAGGGTAGCTGGAGGATCTTCCACCTGTTGCATATTCCATGCAGCAGGGGCTGTGGCTGGGGTGGCTGTGGCTGTGGCTGTGGGGGAGGGGAGGCATTCCGACCAGAGCTGCTCCCACCTTGGGGCCACAGATAACATGCTCCTGGCAAGAATGTCCACTGCCTCAGGTCCCGCTGGATGGGTCCTTTCCCTCTGATAAGCCTGCAGCCCAGGACCCTTACGGGGAGCCAGGCAGGGAGGACACAGACCTGCTGCCCCCAAATGGCGCTGAGCGGCTCCCAGGCTCCGACAGCCTCCCCTGCTGTCTGCTGCAGCTCTGCACCTTCCCGTGCCCTGGGACCACCCTCAGCACGAGCAGGGCGGATTCAGAGAGAGCCAACCGCCCCAGCTGCCCTGTCCTGGGGGAGCCAAGGCCGAGGGCCCAGCAGGATGGTGACTTAGTCGCCCATGGGGGACCTCCTCGTCCCTGCAGACGCATCAGCGTTTCTTCCTCCCCTGCCTCTTCCTCCTGTGATTCCCGGGAACCACCTCCCAGGTGCACACCTGCAGCCCATCCTGAGCCAGGTCAGCCTCTGGGGCCCATGGCAGGAGCAGCAGTGTCCAGGGCTTGTGTGGTGGGGACAGGGGAATGGGGCCTCGGGAGCAC
>CM027397.1:35213460-35225969 GCA_015711505.1 Sylvilagus bachmani | reverse complement strand
CAGTTGGTCGCAATAGCCAGAGCTGTGCCGATCTGAAGCCAGGAACCAGGAGCTTCTTCCAGGACTCTCACGGGTGCAGGGCCCCAAGGACTTGGGCCATCTTCTACTGCTTTCCCGGGCCATAGCAGGGAGCTGGATCGAAGTGGAGCAGCCGGGACGTGAATTTGCACCCGTATGGGATGCTGGCACTGCAGACAGCGACCTAACCAGCTATGCCACAGTGCCGGCCCTGACACTTTTCAAAACAGGAATTGCGGAGTTTTTCCATGGTGGGCGACATGGCACAGGGGCTGAAGCTGCTGCGTGGGACCCTGCATCCCTCATGGGAGGGAGGGCTGGTTCCCGGCTGCTCCACACTTCCGAGCCCCCGGGTCCCTGCCACCCACATGGGAGACCCGGCTTCTGTAGCGGACCAGTCATGGGAGACCCGCTTCCTGTCTCTCCCTCCCTCTCTGTTGCTCTGCCTTTCAAGTAATCCTTTTTCTAAAAAATCAAGAAGACGGGGCCAGTGCTGTGGCGTAGCAGGTAAGGCCTCCGCCTGCAGTGCCGCCATCCCATGTGGACACCGGTTTGAGTCCTGGCTGCTCCACTTTTGATCCAGCTCTCTTCTGTGGCCCGGGAGGGCAGTAGAAGATGGCCCAGGTCCCTGGGCCCCTGCTCCCTCATGGGAGACCTGGAGGAAGCTCCTGGCTCCTGGCTTTGTCTCAGCCCAGCTCCGGCTATTGCAGCCAACTGGGGAGTGAACCAGCAGATGGAAGACCCCCCCCACCGTGTGTGTGTGTGTGTGTGTGTGTGTGTGTGTGTCTGCCTCTTTTGTGTAACTCTGACTTTCAAAGGAAAAATGAAAACGAGTGTGTCACTCCTTTGGACACCACGGACAGTGCTTTTGCCAGGGACCGAAGTCCAGTTCTCAGCAGAAACTCTAGTTGTGGAGGGCATGTGCAGGCGCGGTGACAGGACCGGGGGACAGCAGGAAACGCGGTGTTGCTGTGTAGCACAGCACAGCTGTGTTCTCAGAGTCTGCACAGCTTGCCGCCCGCCCTGTCCAGTGGACGGACGTGGCCCAAAGAGAAGCCGAAGGAAAGGTGAGACGAGCTCCATCCGCGCCGCCCTCGCCGGTCCCGGGAGAGCATGGCCTGAGCGGCGCTGGGCAGAAGGCGGGCTGAAACCCGGGGCTCCGGACTCTGCCCAGGGGCTGTGGCTGTGTGCGTGGGCAGGGGAGCGGTGGTCCCCGCCAACACCCAGAGCCTGGGCCCCAGGCCAGTGCTCCCCGGGGGAGACCTGGGGAGAGGCCGGCCCCAGGCTGGTGCTCCAGGGGGAGACGGGGGGGGGGGGGGCCTGCCCCAGGCTGTGCTCTCCGGGGAGACCCTTGGCCCCAGGCCGGTGCTCCCCGGGGGAGACGCTGGCCCCAGGCACGCGGAAGACCCCCCACCCCCGTTAGGAATTTTAAGAAACCCTCGAGGTTAAAGGTGTACAGCCAAAGAGGTTTACAAGGCGACGAAGCTACTAACAACCGGCAGTGTGCGCGTGGCGGGAGCCGCGGGGCCCGGGGTCCGCGGAGCCAGGGCCGGCAGCGCTGCGGGTGCCGCGCCAGCGCGTGGACAGGGCGGGCGTCCGCTGGCGTCGGCCGAGGAGCGAGGCTCGGCCGCGGGCACCGTGAGGGGCCCAGGAAAACCGCACCCAGGACTGCGCAGCCCGCGGCTCCTGGAGCCCAACGGGTTCCCACCGCACGGGTTCCCCGCACGACGTTCCGGCGCGGGGAGCTGCGGGGAGGGGCGGGCCCGACGGGAGAGAGTTTGGCCGATGACGAGGCGGGACCCACGGCTAGGATGCTGCGTCGCCAGGGCTGCTCGGCTGAACAGAGCCAGGGGCGTCTTTGAGCAGAACGACATCTCCCCTCCGCCCGCCCGGGCAAGCCTGTCAACACGCGCTCCACTTCCCCGCGGGACAGGAGTCAGATCCTAGGGGAGATCTGGGGCGGTCCCGGAGAGACCCGCCGCGAGTTCGGCCAGGACCGGGCGGGCGAGCCCCGCCCCCGCGCGCGCCGCCCAATCCCGGCGTGGCCACGCCCCCGCCGCGAGGCGGAGCTCCGGCCCCAAGCGCCGATTGGCTGGGCGGAAAGGCGACGCGGCACGGGGAAGACCCGGAAAAGTGGTGTTCGCCCAAGGAATGGGCCCCCCGCGGCTCTACTGCGCATGCTCGCGCCGTGACCCCGGTTTGAGGTGACGGCCGGGGCCGAGGCGGGGGCCCCCCCAGCACTGAGACCGAGGGACCGGCCACTGCTCTGCCGCCGGACAGGGAAGGCTCCGCCGCCTGCGGTGAGGACGGGTCCCACCGACGGGGAGGCTCCGCGTCCCACGGAGCGGACACGCGCCGGCCGGTCTTGAGGAGGGGGCGTCCCAGGGGCTCCGGCGCCAGGCAGGGGCGGACGCACGCTGGCCGGCTCTCCGGGGGGCGTCCCAGGGGCTGCCTGTGTCAGAGAGGGTGGTTGGGTCTTCGGCTCTCAGGCGCGTCCCCCCTCGACGACCCTCGCCTGGTGCTGCCCCCATCCTGCAGGCAGCCCCGTCTGGCCCCAGCTTTGTCCCCTGGAGGTCCCCGTAGGGATGGCGGCGCGCTGGGGGCTTGGTTTAGGGGCTTGGTCAGGGGCGGGAGAAGCAGGTGCGCCCTGCCTGGGAGCCCGACTCACGTGCCAGGTGCCCCGTCTGTCTCCCTGTGGGTCCCAGTGGTGAGGGGAGGCATGGGGAGCCCGGCCTCACCCCTGCACCTCTGCACGTCCTCGCTGCTCCCTTCGTGCGTGGGTGTGGGCGGTGCTGGTATCTCTCCACCTGTTCCATCATCAGCCCCAGCTGCTCACACCGCGGGAACCTCATGGAGGAGGGACTGGCACCTCAGCTGGGCCTTAGAGTCTGGGGCCCGGGTCTGGGGTGGTCGGGCAGGGACACCTGAGCACGCCTGGCTGCGTTCTGTCCTGGAGGCCCTGGGGAGGGTGTTTCCTTACCCGCCCCGCCCCGCCCGGAGGCTTCATCTCTCTCCCTCTGCCCGGGGTAGTCTCCCAGTGAGGACTCTGGCTCTCTTCTGCCAGATGAGCTCATGTACTCACTGGTTCCAGGGACTAGGACCCCGGACATGTCTGGGGACTGGTTCTGCCCCCACCACCTGGGCACCTGGGTGTGTGTGGCTCCTGTGGCCTGGAGCTCTGGGTTGGCGCCGAGTGTCTTCGTAGTCTTTGTGTTTCAGTGGTGGTGGCCATGGGTTAGGGTAAGGGGGGGCAGAGAGCCACAGCGATATCCAAGCACCACACCGAAGGGTCCGGGGAGGGGGGAGCGTGTATTGAGTCTGTGGGTTGACTTCAGGAGTCCTGTCACCAGCAGGATGATAACCCAGGAGCAGGCCATTCAGTTAGGTCTTTAACTTTCCATGATGTTTCAGCAACGCCAGGGTTTTCTTGGATGACCGGAAGCCCAGAGGTGCTCCAGTCGCGGCCATTACAAATGCAGGCTGGGGGCGGCTCTGCAGGATTCCGTGGGACTGGCTGCCTGCGCGTCCCCGTGACGGAGCAGACAACAGGGATTCTCAGAGTTACTTATTTGAACGGCGGAGACAGATCTTTTATCCACTGGTCCGCTGCCAGTGCCTGCAACAGCTGGGGCCGGGCCAGGCGGGAGCCAGGAGCCAGGAGCTCCATCCAGGTCTCCCGTGCAGGCGGCAAGGACTCAGGAACTTGAGCCATCCGTCATCTGCTGCTTCCCAGAGGCACAGGGAGCTGGGCTGGAAGTGCAGAGCAGCCAGACGAGAGCCGCACTCCCCTATGAGGTGTGGGCATCCCACTAACCCACTGCCCCACCCGCCTGCCCAGAGCAGCAGTAGCTTAAGTTAAGAGTCCTCATGTGGGCACGTGTGCTGCTACACTAAGCGTGCAAGGGGACAGTTGTGAAATGTTTGTCGTTAGAAAAGTGGAGGTGAAGGTGTACGGTTTCCTGACATTTGGTCTTGAGAAAAGTCTAGCTTGTGTTTTTCCAGAACAAGTGAACAATGACCGTGTAACGCGTTTGCCACAGGGCCTTCCCCAGGGCCCTGTCCAGACTGCGGCGGGTGTGTAGGTTCGTTTTGTCTGTCCTGTAAGGAGAGGCGCTGAGAAGAGCCGGGTGGGGGCCGGCGGCGCGGGGCAGCAGGGCTCCCGTGTCCGAGCAGGTCTGAGTCCCTGCACTCCCGCTCCAGCCCCGCGAGCGCACCTGGGGAGGCAGCAGAGGACGTCCCAGGTGCACCCATGCAGACCTGGCTGTGGGCGCCATTCGAGGAGTGAACAGGAGATGGAAGATGTCTGTCTCTCTCCTTCCCCTCCTGCCCGTTGCTAAGCCTTTTAGATGAATGACTGAATGAACAAATAAATCCATCTTTAAAAAAAAAACAAACACTAGGTAAAACTTTAAAAAGCAGGAGCTGCCTCTGCGAGTGGTTCAGCTGATTCTTCTGTGACAATCGATAGAGTAGTGGGTCTGTTTTGAAATAGCGAACTTGCTTTGGAATGATTTCTGCAGGTCATGTGTTGCACGTGACCCTGCTGTTGGCCCACGCTATGGGGTGGGCTCAGGACGTCCTGCCCTGGTGGTCTTCCGGCCCCGGGCTGATCGAGGTCCTGGCTGCGTTTTGGCACCACTTTCCCAGGCGCCCCGCACCATGCGTGACTCGACCTCGGTTTTTCCTCATTTCTGTGAGTCTGATGATCTTGAAGAGCGCAGGCCAGGAATTTTGTGGAATGCCCCTCAGTGTTTCCTGTGACTGTCGCGTGGCGAGGGGTTCTGGGGGGGGGTCTCCCCGAGGGGAAGGCTACAGTGACACCTGCCGGTGTCCCCACAGCGGAGGTCCTGTGTCCCTGCTCTGGGAATGAGTCACTGAATCAGGGGTGACTGCGCCACCTGCTGGAGGGAGGAGCACCTGCAGCCCTGGTTCCGCTTCTTGGGGAAGCCCTGTCCTCGCCCAGCACTGTGTGTCAGCGTGGACTCGCGGGCGTGTATGGCCTCCTTGGGTTCTCAGATGCGAGCCCTGCCCTGTGGAACAGTGTTCCCTGCAAGGGCCGTTTCTCTCTCCAAGCATCAGCCCAGGGGAGGGGAGGGTGCAGGAGCTGGCTCTCGTCAGCTGTGCGTCCCTGAGGTCCCCACGGCCTCCGCCTCCCCAGGTGGTCACTTGGAAGGAGGCTGCGGGCTGCAGCCAACAGGTCAGGACCTGCTCCTGACTTGGGCCTCAGGTCAAGGACCGGCCAGGTGGCTCCGGCTGGGCAGGAGGGCCGGGGGCCCGGCGGATGTGTCGTCCCTGCCACGCATCCCACCAAGGAGGTGTCTGGCTCGCCCTTTCCCTGTCACTTTGTGTGTGTCTGAGTCTGAGCCAGGGTTCCGTTCTGCTTGCTTGTGTTCATCTATGTCTCCTCGTGCCGCATTGTGCAGCATAGGAAAAGGGAAGCCGCCTTAAAGAAAAGATTCGTTGGTTTGAAAGGCGGAGTTAGAGGCAGAGAGAGAGGTCTTCTACCCGCTGGTTCATGTCTTAGATGGCCGCAGTGGCCAGAGCTGGTCTATCTGAAGCCAGGAGCTTCCTCCAGGTCTCTCACATGGGTGCAGGGGCCCAAGCACTTGGGCCATCCTCCATTGCCCTCCCAGGCCATAGCAGGGAGCTGGATCGGAAGTGGAGCAGCTGGGACTCGAGCCGGCGCCCATGGGGATGACAGCACTGCAGGCAAGGTCATTAACCTTCCGGCCTGACTGCAGAAGCGGGGTGAGTGTGAGGCGGTGGAGAGGGTGGGAGGGGCGTGTGGGCAGAGACTGGAGGGGCCAGAGCTCCGCCTTTGTCTTCCTTGGGAAAACGCTTTAGTGCAGAGAAGACGGGCTGTGCTGGCTGTGTTCCTTGGACTGTTTCACTGATGCTTTTTTTCATCAACCAAATAGAAACATTTTGAAGTCTTGTTTCTTTATTTTCTTTCCCTGAAAGGTGGCTGTTGTGGGGACAGCGCCTCCGTCTGGCCGCCCAAAGCACTGCGCCTTAAGGCCGAGGCAGTCGGGGGCTGCCTCCCGCCTCTCCAGGGTCTTCGCTGCTCTCCGCGGCTGCGGCTGCCACTCTACAGGGCGACAGGAAGCCGTACTTGTCACCATGCGGCACACATTGGTGACATGGAAATGGAAATGGCAGCTTGGGGAGCGGCGGGGCTCTGGAGAGAGCTGTGGTGGCCTCACTGCTATCCACCACGATGCTCATTCTCACCCCACGCGTCACTGCATGCATCACTCCACACATGACCCCATGCATCACCCCACGCGTCACCCCACATCACCTTACATGTCACCCCACGTGTCACCCCACACATCACCCCACGCGTCACCCACATATCACCTCACATCACTCCACACATCACCCCACGCGTTACCCCATGTCACTCCATGGGTCACCCCACGCATCACCCCACCTGTCACTCCACACGTCACCCCATGCATCACCCCACGCATCACCCCACGCGTCACCCCACACGTCACCCCACGTGTCACCCCATGCACACCCCACGCATCACCCCATGCATCACCCCAAGCGTCACTCCACATGTCACCCCACATCACCCCACGCGTCCCTCCACGTGTCACTCCACATATCACCCCACGCGTTACCCCACGCGTCACCCCACACGTCACTCCACGTGTCACCCCACATCACTCCACGTGTCATCCCACGTGTCACTCCACGCACCCCAGCCAGGTCCGTGGCCGTCCACTGTGCGGGACTGCGTTTTCCGGGCAGCCTTGGGCGGAAGCAGCTTCTAGCAGGAGATTTCATTGCTGACAGGACTGTTTAGATGCGGACCATGAAGAGGAAGCCCCCAGGTGTGATCTGGAGCCCCGTGGGACAGGCAGAGCCGCAGGGCCAGTGTGGGTGGGGGCTGCACACAGGCGTGCTTGCAGTGCCGGAGGCGAGCGCGTGTGAAGTCCAGAGCTAGGGAGAGGGAGGGGTCTGCAAGGGGCGGGGCCCCACCCCCGGGTCCCCAGAGGCAGTGGCCGCCACCCGGCCACTAGGAGGTGTGGGCATGTGCGGGCTTGGGGTGGGAGCTGGGTGCCAGGTTTGCCCACTGCTGCATTAGGCAGAGCCGGTCACTTCACCCGCTTCCTGATCCAGGCGCAGGTGTGGTCAGCGCTCCATCGGTGCTGCCTGTGAGAGCGGATGTGTGCCGGTCCCCATGTGGGCAGTGAACAGACAAAATACCTGTCCCTGTGGCTCACGCTCCAGGCCAGCGCTGTTCGGTAGAAATGTGTCAAGGGTCTTCCAGAAGTTTGTGGAAAAGCACATTAAAAAAGCTGTGCATGGACCTGCATTACAAAAAATTTTTCACCAAAATAAACTGTTTTTTTTAAAGATTTATTTATTTGAAAGGCAGAGTTACACAGAGAGAATAGAGCCAGAGGGCGGGGGGAGTCTTCCATCCACTGGTTCACTCCCCAGTTGGCCACCATGGCTGGAGCTGTGCTAATCTGAAGCCAGGAGCCAGGAGTCTCCAGGTCTCCCACGCAGGTGCAGGGGCCCAAGGACCTGGGCCATCCTCTGCTGCTTTCCCAGGCCATAGCAGAGAGCTGGATCAGAAGTGGAGCAGCTAGGACTCGAACCGGCGCCCATATAGGATGCCGGTGCTTCAGGCCACAGCACCAGCCCCATAAACTATTTACTTTTAAAATCTTATGTACTGGGGCCGGCGCTGTGGCGTAGCATGTAAAGCTGCTGCCTGCAGTGCCAACACCGCATATGGGCACCGGTTTCAGTCCCGGCTGCTCCTCTTCTGAGCCAGCTCTCTGCTGTGGTCTGGGAAAGCAGTGGAAGATGGCCCAAGTCCTTGGGCCCTGCACCCACGTCCCATGTGGGAGACCCGGAGAAAGCTCCTGCCTTCTGGCTTCAGATCAGCACAGCTTTGGCCGTTGCGGCCAGTTGGGGAGTGAACCAGCAGATGGAAAACCTGTGTGTGTGTGTGTGTGTGTGTGTGTGTGTATAACTCTGTCAATTAAAATAAATAAATCTTAGAGAGATCTTCCATCTGTTGGTTCACTCCCAAGTAGAGGTAATGGCTGGGGACTGGGCCAGAATGAAGCCAGGAACCTGGAACTCCACCTGGGTCTCCCACGCAGGTGCAGGGGCCAAGGACTCTGGGCCATCCTTGGCTGCCTTCCAGGCCATAGCAGGGAGTTGGACCAGAAGCTGAGCCGCCGGGACTCGGGCAGTGCTCCTACATGGAAGGCCCGTGTTGTAGCTTAACTACTTACTCCACGACACTGGCCCCTAAATTAATCTTTTAATTCTAAAGGTGACAATAATAAAGTTGTGGAGAGACCACGAGCAGGATGAAGTGAACACAGGCTGTGTTTGTGTTCTAGGCTGAAGTCCCAGCCCCCGCACTAGGCTGGGATTGTGTCTGGAGATGGGGCAGCTTGAGGCCCTCAGAGGACTCAGACACTCGTGGGGGAGGGCCGGTGACGAGGAGGCCCGGGCACTCGCACGCTCGCGGGGGAGGGCCATGTGTAGGTGCAGGGAAAAGGCGCCATGCACAGCCAGGCCTCAGAAGGGCCCATCCTGCATCCTGCTGACACCTTGATGGAGAACTTGCAGCTCTGGAGCTGCGGGGAAGTAGTTTTTCTTCAAGTTGCCTGGTGGGCACACTCCCGGGCAGCCCCCGCAGACCAGGCCCTGGGCACTGGACTGTAGCGTGGCATGTGAGCTCAGCTCTGGCTCCAGGGGTGGGGTTGGATGCCATCAGCAAGGATTGCTGGTGCCGTGGTCTGCAGTGGCCGCCCCTGGTGCACTCAGGGGAGGCATTCTGGGAGTATCCAACCGCTGATGGACGTCTCCGGGCACCTGTGGTGTGGGTGAGGCACACTGGACACCCCGTGGGAGCTCTGCCACCCCCGGCCGTGTTGGGCTCCCTGGCCTTGTCCGCAGCCTGGGTCTATGGCGGTGGTGGTGACTTACCTCACAGGCACCAGGACACTAAATGGGAAGTGTGGGAAATCGTTAGCTGGCCCCTCGTGTCCCAGTGCCACAGGTGGGTGTGGCTTCCGGGCTGCCGGCACACCTGTCACCACGCGGCGTTGGCAGGCGATCCACACCTGGGCAAGGTGAGGCTGCACAGGTCCCCACCAGGCTCCGCAAGCCCCCCACGGCAGGCGGCCTCCGCTGACGGCATTTCTCCTCCTAGGACAGAACCCGTGGCCAGGAAGAGGAGCTCATGGAGAAGACGCTGAGCGTGGCCTGAGGCCGGGCGCTGGGTGGCGCCATGCCCCTGCCCGAGCCTGGTGCACAGGAGGGTGAGAGCGCGCTGGCTGGCCAGGAGCCGGCCCCGGGGCCAGGCACACACGCTGTCTCGACGGCCCCCAGGAAGCCCAGGAAGTTCTCCAAGCTGGTGCTGCTGACGGCCTCCAAGGACAGCGCCAAGGTGGCCGGGGCCAAGCGCGGAGGCGTGCACTGCATCATGTCCCTGGGCGCGCCCGGCCCCGCCACCCTGGCCAAAGCCCTCCTCAAGACCCACCCTGAGGCCCAGCGGGCCATCGAGGCGGCCCCCCAGGAGCCCGAGCAGAAGCGCCACAAGCTGGCTCCGGGTGAGGCCCCCAGGACCGGCCCCTCCCCGGCAAGCCAGACCCTGGCGGCTGCACCGGTGTGGCGGTCCCCCGGCCCCTCTGTCCTGTCCTCGCTGCCCCATTTCTGCTGCCGGTGTGGGAGGCAGGTGGACCTCGGAGGCCCCTCTGCCCTGCCAGGTGGCCCTGCCCTCTCTGAGTCGGCCCCTGCGGCCTCACTCCTCACAGGGGTGTCTGGGGGGAGGGAGCTGGAGACTGCGTGTGCAGGCTTCTACCCCCCACGGCTCCACCAGCTGCAGACGGCTATCTCTAGGCCTGGGATTCATGGGTCCCTCTTCAAAGGTTCTAGAACGGACAGAGTAGAGAGCTCCCTGGCTCCCATGGCCACACGTCCTGTGATGAGCCCCGCAGGTGAGGGGCGCCGGCCAGGGGGGCCGCAGGACGAGGCCCCTTCTCGGAGCCAGACCTGGCAGGCAGGTCCAGGGAGACTGAAGGCTGAGGCGGCCCCCTCCTCTGGGCTCGCCTGGGCAGGTCTCAGGGAATCAGCGGGGGACAAGGATGGGAGAGGTTGGTTAGTGTCCTCTGAGCATCCAGGAAGTGGGCCGGGCAAGCCTGGGGTGTGCAGTGAGGGGCAGCTGGGGTGCTCACGGAGGGGCGCTGCAGGACCTCCTTGTAGAATCCAAGGCACTGGGACAGGCCCATCAGCCCCTGGGGCGGAAACCCGCCCATCAGCCCCTGGGCGGGAAGAGCCCTGGGAGGGCCGTGAGGCAGGACCCCTCGTGTGGCGGGTCCCCTGGTGCCTACACAGCCTCGGGAGTCGGGAGGTGGGCGTGTCCTGGCTGTGTGCTGGCACCACTGCTGCACCTGTCTGCACACGTGTCTGCCGTGCCGGTGGGCTAGTCTGTCTGCCGCTCGGGCGCCATGCAGGCATCTGTCCACAGTCCACTTCCGTCTGCGAGCATGGTGGGCTGCGCCTGTGTCCGTGTTTCCATGCCACAGGCTGTGAGACCCCCTAGGCTTGGCACCTGTGTTGGGACCTGGACGCCCCTTTTGGGTGGGAAGCTTCGGGGATCACGGGGGTGGGTGCCCAGCAGTGCTTTCCCAAGGCGTGGGGTCTGTCGTGTCCTGAGGACATGGTGCCAACCAAAGCTGTCGGGTCTGGCCTTGGCTTGCCGCCTCTGCACTGGCAGCCGATGAGCAGGACTCTTGGGTTTCCTTGAGGCAGCTGGGCGGTGCCGGGGATCTCACCCCATGGATGGAAATTTGGGGATGAGTGGCCTGAGGTAGGTTGTGGTAGCCCCAACACTTCCCCTGGGCTGGGACCCCAGCTGAGGACACTTTAGGGCACCTGAGGAGGGGGCAGTCCCAGGCCTGAAAGGAACGGTGCTTGGGAAGTTAGGAACCCTGACCCCCAGAGCCATGAGCCCCACCCTCAGTGGGAGCACTCCCCAGGCACTCCTCCTGGAAGGCCCACCTGGCTCCGCTCACCAGCCGAGAGGGGCGGGGCTGAGAGCCCAGCAGCGATCACGGTCACCATAGAGGCAGGCTCGGTTCCAGCTCTAGCCAGAACCTGTTCTTCCCACTCAGCTGGGGGATGGGGCTGTCTTCAGGGTCCCCAGAGACCACTGCCCCCAGCCCAGTGAGGACTGGAGCAAAGCGTGGCTCACTCCGGGCCTCAGCCTTGGCCACAGGATTCCCAGCCAGGCCACGGGGTCGGCACCCCTTCCTGTTGCTCAGCCAGATGTAGCCAGGAAGTGACTTGCACAGCCCAGTGGCCGGGCTGGTGCCTTTGGGCACAGTGTCCCCGAGTGGCCGTCAGCCCCCTAAGCTTTGCCAGTCATCCCCTGGTTGGGGGGTGCCCTTGCCTTTGCTTTGATTCCAGCCTGACCCCCCCCTTTCTTCCAGACACAGACACAAAAGAAGCGGACAGATTAGCACGGGGCCCTCCTGCAGGGGATGGGGAGGAGGCCCCCATGGCCCCCAGCGCATCCCCAGGACCCTGACCGAGACCTTGACCTGGGAGCAGCCGCCTCTCCTCCACAGGGCCAGGGTCCGGCTGTCAACAGTTACTTTCAACATCATGAAATTTTTTCTTTCTTTTTTTTATATTAAGCATAAGATACTTTTGTAAGCAGAAAAAAAATTCTGAAAGAGAATAAAGCAGCTGTGTGCTAGCTGTGGTCCTGGCGAGGTTGCAAACATTCGGAACTCGGGGTCTCAGCAGCCTTCGTCCAGCCCCCCAGGCCTTGCCGTCCTGGACCCTTGGCCTGAAGAGCAGCCCCCGGGGTTTCCCGCCCTGGCCTGTGGGAAGCTGGACCTCTGCTGCCTGATACTTCCTCCAGGTACCTCACCGCCCTCTCTGGCCTGGTCTACTGCCTCTTCCAGGAAGCCCCCAGGACTCACAGCTTCCAGGCCCCAGTCTCGTGCTGAGGAGGGGAGGGCTTGCAGTGTGTGGGTGGATCAGGTGCTCAGCCAGCAGAGGTTCTTTCTCGGTGGCCTGAGGGCTAAGGGGGGGACAGAGGGACCTTCCTCAGACCACCCCGCCGGGAGAAGCAGGTGGGGACCAAGGTGCGGCCTCTCAGGGCCTCCTTAGAAAAGCACGGGTCAGAGGGTGGTTGGCCAGCCCTGCCGTCAGGCCCCTGACCCCGATGCCTGGGAGGCCGCAGGGTTCAGAGCCTTGGGATGCGATGGGTGTGGCCCCGTGATCCTGTTGGGGCACCCACACTCGTGGTCTGGTAAAATCCCGTTCTGTTTACTTTGGCCTTTACTGAAGCGCACAGGAGTCGCAGGAGAGGTGGAGAGCAGCGAAGGACCCTGACGAGGGACGCAGTGCAGAGCAAGCAGGGGGCCAGGCTGCGGCTCCTCCCCAGCGCTGTCTTGACACTGTGGAGTCATTTTTTAAATGTTTATTCCGTAATTTTC